>CM053512.1:35899381-36332877 GCA_028627145.1 Eidolon dupreanum | reverse complement strand
CCCCCCCCCCCCCCCCCCCCCCCCCCCCCCCCCCCCCCCGCTTGCCCCAACAGGTGGTAAACTTGGACTCTTCCTTTCAGTAATGTTTCCTCACTGGTTGCCTTGTTCTCAGCGGTGTTTCCAGGTGAAGAAGAGGCAATACAAATAATTGAAGCCTGGCTGCTTAGAGGAGGCAGAAGGGAGGCCAGGAAAGGCTACGTGAAGGATGTGACATCTGAGCAGGGACTTCAGGGAGAGGTTGGATTTCAACATGTGCGGGAGAGGGGGTAGGGCTCAGGCACAAAGAAACCTGAGGGTGTGGCTGGTCAAGTGGCTTCCCCTGGCCTGGCAGTAGGAGAGAGGAAGCTGGAGGAGTACAGTGGTAAAAGTGAAAGGCCTTAAAGGCCAGTCCCAGTGGTCGAGGGTTGATCTGGTAGGCAATGGGGAGGCACAGATGATACTTAAGCATGGGAGGAGCCCCTTTTTGATTGGTTTGTTTTAAAGCACATTGGAACTTATTGATTTTTTAGAGATATGGATTTTTTAGGGGTATAGGGGATGTCCACATTGGCGACTGGCTGGATGTGGGCTTCCAAGAAGCAGAGGAAGAGAGAAGAAGGTGTCAGCTTGGCTTTTCTGCCCTCAGAGAGATGGTGATGAGAAAGAAGAAACAAGTTGAAGGTCCTGAGGATGAGGAGTCACTGAGAGTAGGCTTCCTGGCCATATGACCATGGGCGAGTCACATGACCAATGTGAACTTCCACCCGTACAGACAAAATAAAAGAGATGACCATAAGATGAGGTAGTAGTTACAGGGTGCTCAGCCTCATGCTTGGTAAAGAGCTTGGGCTGAACAAACTTCAGCACTTCAAGTCTGCGCTTTGATTTGGGCTAACCCAGTGGTTCTCAGCAAGGGCGGATTGTTCCCGGTACTCGGGTAGTCACATTGTGGAGAGGAAGGTGCTACTGATGTCTAGTCAGTAGAAGTCAAAGATGCTGCTAAACACCCTACAATGTACAAGATGCTCCCACCCCAAAGAATGATCTGGCCCCAAATGTCAACAATGCCAAGGTTACCTTGAGTCTAGAAGGCTCATGGGCAATTCAGGGAGACATCCAGGAGGCAGCTGGGCGCATTTTGAAAAGTCTGTCTATGAGTCACTTTCCTGTATTGGGGAGACAGCAGATGTCTTGGAGTGGATCAATGAAGTTACTCGGGGAGGGAGGTGGACAGAGAAGGTAGGGAGACAGAAGCTGCATTTAGGAAGAAGACAGGCAGAGGCACAGCACTGGAGGTGAAAATAGCCACGTCTGGAAAGTTGAGGAAGAGCAGTAATAGGTACCATCACCTCTGCCCAGAGGTCAAGGAGCTCTGGCTCCAGGAAGGGGCAGGGTTATGAAAATTAGAAAGTCACCAGAGTCTTGAGCCTGGCAGTGGCCAAGGTCTCAGTGAACGAAGGTCAGAGTGAGAGGATAAGAAATGGAGGCTGTGGCTGGATTAGGAAGATGGTACCAGAAAGACGTCTGGAAGTGGAAAAAGGCAGAGCATGGCCAGGGTGAGGGAAGGGCTTTTCCTGAGGCTCCAGAAGCTCATGGAAGCAGAGATGAGCAGAAGAGAGATCTCATCATACACTGTTGATGGGCATGTAAAATGGTGCAGCTGCTTTGGAAAACAGTTTGACAGTTCCTCAAAAACCAAAATATAGAATTACCATATCTCCCAGCATGTCCACTCCTAGTATATACCCAAAAGAATTGAAAATATGGATTCAGACAGATACTTGTGCACAGATGTTCACAGCAGCACTTGTCACAATCACCAGAAGATGGGAAGAGCTCAAGTGTCCATCAACCACACGATCAACAATGTGTGATTCCATTGACATGAAATGTCCACAGCAGACAAATCCATAGAAATGGAAAGTAGATTGGTGGTTGCCAGGGACTGGGGGAGGGGAATAAGGAGTGAAGCCAAAACCCAAGGGTAATGGGTATAGGGTCTCCTTTTGGGGTGATGAAGAAAAATTAGAATTAAATATAGGTAGGGTTGCCCAGCATCGTGAATGTACAAAACACCACTGAATTGTACACTTTAAATGTTTAACTTTATATTATGTGAATTTCATCTCAATAAAAAATAAATAGACTTCTAGCAGGAAACAGAGTACTCAAATGTGGTAATTTGAATAGAGTTTAATAAAGCACTATTTTCAAAGAGATAGTACAGCATCCCAGGGATTAGGAACAGCTAGGAGCTATCATCATCCCTGGGGCCTAGGGCCCAAGGCCAAGGAGTTAAAGTAGTTACTGGAACCTGGACCAGATAGACGTACACAGGGAGGGCTGCCTGGCAGGAGCCGTGAACCTTCAGTCCAGGGACACAGCCAGCCTGCATGAGTCATATAGGAAAGGAGATGAGGTATTAACAGCCTGACCTCACTTTCCTCCTTCCCTCCAATGCCTGCTGTAGCTCCCCATTGGTTGAACCCAACAGGAAGCCACAAGGCAAAAGAGGCTGTGAGTGTCCATACAAATCAGCCTCACAGGACACAAAATAGGGGGCAGAAGGGTAGAGATGAGACAGCAGATAACAGAGATTTGTAGCAAAGACAAGCAGTTCTGGAGTGTGGGGCAAATAGGGGAGCAAACAGCCCCTTCCAACTCATCATTCACTCTCTTGCTCATGGTCCACACACCAGCCACTTGTGGCCATTCTTTCCAAACTCACCAAGGCCATCTCTGCCACCTCAAAGCCTTTGCACATGCTTTTCCTTCTCACCTTCTCAGCTAACTCCTACTTATCCTTCAGGTCTCAGCTCAAAAGCCATTTTCTCTGAGGGTTTCACCAATTTCTGGGCCTAGTTCAAGCCCATACTCTATGTAGTCATAACCCCTGTGCATCCTTGGTCACAGGAAAATTGCCCTTGGAATGATTTGTTTAGTGATTATCTGCCTGGACAGGGCTGTCAACTACAGATGGATAGACAGGTTCTTTCTCATGCCCTGTTTTTTTCCCCAGCCCCAGATGGCAGAGAGCACATATTCATTCAACAAACATCAAGTTTGCAGAGAGTACCAGACATTGCTCTACAGTGAACAAAAGAAATCACATTCCTGCTCTGAAGATTACATAAAGCATAACTAGAAATACATAATGAAAAAGAATATTTTATGTGATATGTGTTACAGAAGAAAATCCAATGAGGTAAGGAGTTGAGGAAGCCCTCTCTGAGGTGGTGATATTTGAGCAGAGATCAGAAGGGAGGGACTATCTGGAGGAAGAATGTTCAAGGCAGAGGGCACAGCCCATGCAAAGGCACAGTTGCTTGACTGTGTCTTAGGAACAGCCAAGACTACAGAGGCTGGAACAGAGTCAGGGGGAGAGTGGAGGAGATAGGAGTGAGGAAGTGACAGGATAGATCATGCAGGGCCTGAAGGGCCACTGAGAGGACTTAGGTTTTTGAGAAATGTGGGAGCCACAGGAGTTCAGAGCAGAGGAGGATAGGACTGACTTAGGTTTAGACTCTCTCTAGCTGCAGTATTACAGGCCAACTAAGGGGGGCGTGAGAGCGGCAGGAAGAGACCAGGGAAGTGGCCTTGGACCAGTACAGCAGCATTGGAGAAACTGATAACTGTGAAAGGTGGTGGAATCTGAAATTTATTTTAAAGGTGGAGCTGATGGGATCTGCTCACAGATGGGATGTGGTTGTGAGATGTTAACCTAAAAGTAAAAAGACCTTTCAAAGTGAGAGGCAACAAGTGTTTGAGATCAATCAGAATAGCTATTCAGGAATCATTAATTCAGGCAGAAGCCCAAATAGTGTTCCAATTAGGAAACAAATGCAAGAGGTGTTTAGGAGTAAGGGAAGGGGGAAAATTACATCAGTAGGAGAAAGGCATTTCTGTTGGTACAGATAACATAGTCATGTTAATTCTAAACAATGTTTTTAATTTTCAGTCTGGCAGTCATCTGTCCAGTTGTTATAATATCTGCTTTCTTGTTATCCTTGCACAGCTCTTTGGAACAAAAGATTGCTTTAGGCTCAGTCTAAAGGTTATTTTGCCTTTTTAACATTCCAAAGATTTGAGGTATAAGACATTCAAGGCAATTCCTCAGGGGTGGCAGCTCTGGCTCCATATTAAAGTGGCTCCATTTATTTGTTTGTTTGTTTGTTTGTTTATCTGTCTATCTATGTATTTGTCTATTTACTTATTGGTCAGAGAGAAGGAGAAGTCACATGCGATTCCAAGGTTTTTGGCCTGGGTCACATTCTGGCTGTGGTTTTCAATGGAGAACAGGAGAAAAGGTAAAGGGGGATAGAGAAAAAGACAACAAATGGGAGAAGAGGGATGGATGAGAGAGATAAAATTCCTGAAGGAAAAGGAGGATGATAGCAATGAAGAGCCAGGTGGGTACAGGGAGGAGAGGCCCCTGTCCTCAGAAACTAACTAAAGATGTGGAGAATGGTATTTCCCTAGAAAGTGGGGGGGGGGGAGGGCGTTGAGGGGGGATGCAGACGAAGAGGAGGGAGCTGAGAAGATCTAAATACAAAGACCTCACCCTCCACCCAGGGGTGAGGTCCTTGACTCTCCTACCTGAGCCAGAAATCCTAGTGTTCCTTTAAGTCATCCTGGAGGAGCTGGGCAGGCAGGCAATGTCTAATTGGCTAGGATTAGCAAATAGGATGAGCTCACAGGGAGGGACTGGAAATCTAGATTAGATAAGGTGGTCAGGGCTAGTCTTCTAGGAGGAAGAAATGCTTGAGTGATCTCTGAGTCATAGGAAGACATGAATTGGAACATCAAAAGCAAAATGAGTAGCAAATGCAAACTCCTCAGGACTAAATGAGGATGACACTCTTAAGGAGCAAGAGGCAGTGGGCTGGAGTGGGGAACCCACTAGGAGAGAAGATAACAGGGGTTAGAAAGCCAGATCATAATGGTTCTAGTGTATATAAGGCAGAAATGAAAAGGAAGGAAGAAGTGTGGCCCAGAGCAGAGAAACCAGCTTGAGTCAATACCTGGAGGCAACGAAGTGCCTGGCTCACATTTGTTTGGGGGCACAGGAAGTCTCCCTGCCTCAGGATATACAGCCAAGAAAAGGAGTGAGTAGGTTGGGACAATAGTGACCAAGGGACCATTTGTTGTGGTTCATGACCACAGGTCACGCCAGGCTGATTTAGCAAGATTTTGTATTGTCAGAGGTCAGCTCCCCAAAGAGCAAAGCAGCACTGCAGCAAACCACATCCCCTCCCCACAGAGGACCTATCTTAGGAATCTCTCCTTCTTCATTAGCTCCCAAAAGGGTTAAACTTCAGGAAACTTCTCAAAAATATTTGCAGGCTGGATCCAGTCACCAACTGCTGTGTGACTTTCAGCAGGTTACTTAACCCCTCTGAACCTCTTTTTTTGTTTGTTCAATCCATTTGTTTACCTTTTTTGTTTGTTTGTTTGATCCATCTGTAAACAAAAGCTTGCTATTGGTGGCATCTCCTGCCTACATTACCACATTCATTCTCCATAATAAGGCAGGGACACTGATCATGACGATCATTTATAGGTAGAGAGACAGTGGTTCAGAGGAAGGAAGTCGCTTGTCCAAGTTGGGAGTTAAAGCCAGACCTGTCATATTCCAGCAACAGTGAGGCTATGGAGGACCCAGTCCTCAGATCCTCCTAAACAAGTGTCACCCAGTAGTCAGTCACTCAGCCAGATGGAAGCTGTTCTTATGGACTTTAGCCTTAAGATGGTGTTGGGCTACCTCCCCCAGCCTCAGTTTCCTTGGCTGCAAAATGGAGACTTAGAAACCTCTGCTTAGAATTCTCTTCTCACTGGCTTTGGGAGGTATCAGAGATATAAAGTGCGTAAAAATAAATGGTGGAGCTTTGGCAGTTCCTCAAAAAATTAAACATAGAGTTAGCACATGACCCAGGAATTCTACTCTAAGACATAAACCTAAAAGAATTAAAAACAGTACTCAAAAAAGAACATGTGCACACATGTGCACAGCAGCACTATTCACAATAGCTCAAAGTGGAAACAACCCAAATGGTCCATCCATACAGTAGAATGTTACTTAGCCATAAAAAGGAATGAAGCAGTGACACAGACTATAATGTGGATAAACCTAGAAAACCTTATGCTGAGTGACAGGAGCTAGACACAAAAGGACACACATTGTATGATTCCTCTTATATGAAATGTCCAGAATAGACAGGTTGGTGGTTGCCAGGAGCTGAGGGGAGGAAGGAAGGGGGAGTGATTACTTAATTGATATTGGGTTTCCATCTGCAGTGATGAAAATGTTCTGGAAGCTTGAATTGAATGTGGGATCTCCCTGACTTCAAGCAGGTTCCACTCCTCTGCCTGGGAGCCATGCAGGTGACACACACCCACAGTGAGATCGCCACCATTGGCCACAGGTGACTCAGCAAGAGGGCAGACAGCAGAACCCAGGATATTGTCCAGGTTGACCTGGTTCTTTTCCCTTAGCCCAAGAGAAGCCATGCAGGGAGGCCCAGGGCTAAGGGGCTGTCCTACGTTCAGAGAATAAACCTTCTACTATTGACATTTCTGTGTGCCCAATCTTGTGCTGAATGCCCCAAGAAAACTCAGCTCTGGAGCCAGCACTCAAAGAGCTCCCAGTCTGAAAAACATGAAGTTGGACATGGATACTCCCAACCTCTCAGTGTCATGACTGAGCCAGGGAAAGGAATCTGGAACTGGGAAATCCAAAAGGAGAAAGCCAAAGAAGGGAAAGCATCCTAGAAAGGGGAATACAGGAGATGGGTTTTGAAGAGTATGTAGGAGTCCATCAAGTCAAATGAAAAAGCTTATGAGAATTTTACGTACTCTGATACTTTGCAAGTGGGAATGCAAAGTGATATAAGCAAATGAAAAAGCTTGTCAGTATATTTTATATACTCTTATATCTCAATAGTGGGGAGGAAATCTCATGATATCTGGCAACATTATATATGCATTTATCCACTTAGAGGAATATACCCCAATGATTCCCTTGCAAAAATAAGAAGAGATGAATGAACAGGGCTTTTCATAGCAGCACTATTTAAAATATCATAGTATGCCTATCAATAGACTGAATAAATTATGGCACAGCCACACAGTGGAGTACTAGCAGCTGTAAGAAGGAATAAGGAAGATGTCTATATACTGATATGGAAAGAACTCCAGGAAACAGTGTTAAGTGGAAAAACAAGAGAGCGGATTTATATATATATATATATATATATATATATATATATATATATATATATATATATAAAATTAATTAAAAGGTAGACCTGAAAAATTATAAATGGTGACCTGAGGAAGAGGCAAAGAACATGATGGAAGGTACAGGAATAGAAGCTAGATGTCTCTCTATAGACTTTGTTTTGTAGACTTGACTTTGGAACCATGTAAATATCTTACATATCTTAAATATCTTACATAATTCTAAAATAATATATTTTAAAAATAATCCCCTCAGCTTATACTCACTAGGATGACTATATTATTAAAAAAAAAAAAAAAAAAAAAAAAAACTAAAAAAAAAAACTAACAAGTGTTGGTGAGAATGTGGGGAAATTGAAACCCTTGTGCACTGCTGGTGGAAAAGAGTATGGAGGTTCTTCAAAAAATTAAACATACAATATCATATTATCCAGCAAGTCCATTTCTAGATATACTGAGAGCATGAACTCAAACAGATATTTGCACACCCATGTTCATAGCAGCACTATTCACAATAGCCAAAAATGGAAACAACCCAAATGTCCATCAACAGACGAATGGATAAACAAAATGTGGTCCACTCATAGAATATCATTTATTCTTAAAAAGGAAATTCTGACACATCCTACAACATGGATGAACACTTAAGACATTTTGCTACGTGAACTAAGCCAGTCACAAAAGACAAACACATGTTTCCACTTATATGAGGTCCCTATAGGAGTCAAATTCATAAAGACAGAGAGTAGAAGGGTGGGTGCCAGGGGATGGGGGAGGCAAGAATGGGGAGTTAGTGTTTCATGGGGACAGAGTCTGAATCTTGGAAGATGAAAAAGTTCTGGAGATGAAAGGGAAGATGATTATTCAACAAAGTGATTGCACTTAATGCCAGTGAGTTGTACACTTAAAAATGATTAAAATGGTAAATTTTATGTTATGTGTATTTTACCAAAATAAAAAAAACATAATATGGCATTACCTCATTTGAATGACCCAGCTACCCTAAACTGTATTTGTTATAGTACAACACTTCAGAGATATTTTTAAGTATGTGTGGGGGAATAGTAAGGTGAATTTTTCAATAATAATAACACGTTGATAATAATTATTATAACAACATTAATTCTGTCATTTGAGATGTTTTTTATTACACGGTGTTTCTAGTTACACAATTATAACACACGATCTTATCATGCAGTGTTGTTCTTATTCTTGTTGTTATTTTCAAAATTAAAAATTTTCTATCTTCAAAAAAATATTTCCTAAAAATCAAAAGCTTCAGGTTAATAGCATACCTACAGAAAGAAACTATTTCAAGTGACATTACAGCACAGTAATTTGATGTCTCATCTCCAATGGGATATACCCAAAGAACAAAAAGAACCAGAAAAAATGTCTTAAACTGCTTTTCAATAATCATATTGTTTAAGGTACTGTTAGTATGTTATTCTAAAATTGATGTGTGTTAATTTGGAGTAAAGGGAATGTCAGCATCATTTAGAATTTGAACTTTCAGTGTGGAAAAAAGAAAATACAGGTATCAGTTGATCAGGTTAGATAAAAGCCATGTGATCTTGAATTGAAGTATCATCATAAACTCATGATGTATTTTATTTTTTAAAATAGTGAGAGTTTTATTAGAAAGTATTATGTTCAAATAATATTTAAATGGTTTAAATTATTTTAATCCTCTGTAAATCACACCTTGAGAAATTTAAAAAAACTTTTTTAAACAGTGGGGCTTTCCTGTTTTCATCCATTGCAAAAACCTAGAAACAACTAACCCACTAGCCATGAGCACCCCTGGTACCTTGATTGTGGTCTCTAAGTACCATTCTCTAATCAAAGGAACAAGAGCTTTTTAGAGTAATGGCTGATCCCAGGCATCTGACAAGAAACATACAAGATGTTCCTGGAATATCTTGCTACATCACAAAGCAAGAAAGCTACCTAAGATTCCTGTCAAAAGAACTCAGGAATCAAAGTGAAGAGAACCCCACAGGCCAAAGAAAGAATAATAATATGATTATCAGTAATAAGAACTGCCATTTAGTAACCCATTTCAGTAGTTTAAATTCATGGGTTCATAAATATATAGGAAAAGAATCTCATTTGGAGGACGTAAAGGGCCTGAAGAAGAAATTTCAGGATTTTCATTAAAAGCTAATCAGCTTTTTTGTTCTGCTTCTGTAAATGTGCTTGCTGCATGCAGGAGCTCACTGCAGAGCTCTTTTGCACCTTGTCCTACTTGCCTTTTGCTCAACAAATGTAACTGTTTGTACTGTTTGTACCCCTAGCAGCTCCAGATTTCTGTAACAATTTTTATCTGTTGGCCCCCTGTGACAGCTCCCACCCTTATCAATGTTACTGCTTGTAGTCTCCATGGCAGCTCTGAGTTCAAACTGACAAATTGCTTGTGTAAAAATTCTAGTATATTAGAAATATTGCAGCTGAGCCCACTGCTCAGATCTTTAGAGCATTAGCTCCTCTGGGACAGCGTGTAATAAACCTGAGTTCTCTTTTCTCTCCAAGTTACTGCTTGATGTTTTGTTGGACTAGTTTGAGATTTTTCCACAACTGGCTCAATAATTATTTTGAACACTAAGGGAAAAAAATAACCAAGCATTTGCCTTGCTTTTTTTCATGTGAATTTTACCACTGGGTAACCAAATGGTACATGAGAGGATGTTTTTCTTTCCCGAGGTATCCTGGCTAATAAATGAAGAAGAAATAATATCACTTCAACATCACTGTGTTGTAGCTTCTAATGAATTAATAGATCTATGCAATGATCATCAATGGGAGATAACATTGCAAAAGGGAGACAGTGGGCAGAGACTAAAGAAGAAATAAGATGTCTCATGAGTTGACACATGTCAACTGGATGACAGATAAACACAGGGGTTCATTATACAATTCTCTCCACTTTCCAATATGTTTGAAATTTCTGTTTAGAAAAAAATGTTTAAAGCCCTTTGCCCCGTGTCATTCTATCAAAGCAGGGTGATGACAGCTAGGGGCCTATAGGTGCTGGGTAAATATTTCCCAGGAAATGCCAACATCTGGCCCCATTTACCCCACACTTGTTCTTGTTCTCTAGCACACCGCCAAAGGCTAAGCTCACGATTTCACTATAATATTCAGTGTCCTCAGTTACAAAACTCCCTCCTCTCCTGTTCTAGGACCAGGTGTCTGAGAGATTAAATCTCACCTCTGCTCTCCCAGAAAGATGCAACTGAAGTCAAATTTTGTATGCTGGGGATTGTAGAATAGCCCCAGCTGGAGGCTGTGAGGTCAGTGGCTTACACCATGACTTGCTATTCCCTTTGGCAAATTGGGCTCGACAAATTCTGGAGCTGGTTTGCCCTGGCTTCAATGATTTGGCTGCGGTTCCAGATTGGCTCAAGGCCCAGCCCTAAGGCCTGGCTGGCTGCTGGGGGCTGGGGCCAGCAGGAAAGCCAGGGCTTGGACAAATTCCCAAGATGCAGAAATAATACATGACAAGAACGTGTGAGTCTGGCCATAATAGATTATCCTGTGGGCTGGACCTCTGCTGGGGAGGCTGGGGCAAGTGGGCAGATCAGCAGAAAGGACTCCTTACTCATCGAGTGCTTTCTACATACTAGTATTGTCCTTAGCTCTGTACATGTATCAGTTCATTTAACTCTCACAATAACACTATGAGGTTGGTACTATTGACCTGTTAGAAATGGACAAAATGAAGGCTAGAGATAAAGCCACTTGCTCCAACTAGTAAGCAGCAGAGTGAGAATTTGAATCTAGGTGGGCTGGCTGAGTCAGCAAACTTTATCAAAAGGTCACATAAATCCAAATGAAATGAAATCACTATCCTGAAGACATATCTGCACTCCCATGTTCACTGCAGCATTATTCATGGTAGCCAAGACATGGAGACAATGTAAATGTCCATTGATAGATGAATGGCTAAGAAAGAAGAAAAATCCTGCCATTTGTGACAAAATGAATGGAAAATGAGGGCATTATGCTAAATGAAATAAGTCAGACAGGAAGAGACAAATACTGTATGATCTCAGTTACGCATGAAATCCAAAAAAAATAAAATTATATATATATACATATGTATATGTATATATATACATAAATAAACTCATAGAAACAGAGTAGAAGGGTGGTTATCAGAGGCTGGAGGTCAGAGAAATGGGGAGATGCTGATCAAAGGGTACAAACTTCTAGTTAGAAGATAATAAGATCTGAGAATCTTAGAAATAGCTTGGTGACTAGTTAAAAATACTATATTATATACTTGAAAGTTGCTAAGAGAATAAATCTTAAAAGTCCTCACTATACACAAAAAAAGTGAGGTGAGGTCGTGTTAACTAATCTTACTGTGGTAAATATTTTGCAATATGTATATGTATCAAATCAATTCATTGTACACTAAACTTACACAATGTCATATGCCAATTATATCTCAATAAAACTAGAGGTATGGGAGAAGTCACACAATAAATATTTTCAGCTTTGCAAACCAGATGGTCTCTGTCAAAACAACTGAAATCTGCTGTTATAGCATGAAAACAGTAATAAACAATATATAAACAAATGGGAAAGGATATATTCCAATATATCTTCATTTTAAATGTGATATATCCATACAATGGAATATCATTCAGCCATAAAAAGGAATGATGCATGATAAAAACACTGATTCATACTATAATGTGGATGAACCTCAAAAATATTATGCTGTTTTTTTTTTTTTTAAAAAAATCCAGACACAGAAAGTCATATATTATATGATTCTATAAAATGACCAGAGCAGACAAATCCCTAGAGACGGAAAGCAAATCAGTTGTTGCCAGGGGCTTGTGGTTAATGGAGAATGACTAATTAAAAGGTACAGGGCTTTATTTCAGGGTGATAAAAATATTTTAGAGCTAGATAGAAGTAGTGGTTGCACAACATTTTGAATGTACTAAATGCCATAGAATGTGCACTTTAAAATAGTTCTTTTTATGTTAGGTAAATTTCACCTTGAAACAAACAAACAAATGAACAAACAAACATTGCTTACAAAACAGACACCTGGTCCATAGGCTGTAGTTCTTCAACTCCTGCTGTTCAACATCTCTTAACAAACCCCAGAGCTGAATTTAAAAAAAAAAAAAAAAAGAACAGGTATATAAAATTTTAACTCAAAGCCCGACACACAGCAATTTTTTATTATTTTTATCAGGGTCTTCATTATTACTATAATACTGCTACCAAAGTGAATATTGTTAACTATGACCTTGGCTCCAAGCCCAGCCCTACTCTAAGTTCTTTTCCCTCTGGCTTCTGGCCCTGGGTCACTTCAGATCCAGGGTCCAGGATTCTACCTGTTTATGACAATGGTACCTCTACTAGAGCTGTCCCCAAGCCCTGGACAGTGACTACTCTCACAAGACCCCTGTCTGCAGCCTGGAGGGACCTTGACCTACCCCGGCAGGTGAGCTTCATGAGGTGGGGGGGAAGTAGGGGTGAGGGTTGTTCATTGTGGGAACCGTAGTCTTTCTGCTGCCTCCCAGGCCCAGCCCAGACCAGGTACCTTGGAGTGTGGGTGCCTGATGTGTATGTATGCGTGCATGTGTGCTTCACAGCCCACCCCAAACTAACTACACATCCTTAATCAGGCCTTCTGTGCTTTCAGCAATCCCTCCCTGCCACCCACTTGGCCCCTGGCCTGTGTTGGGCACTTGTGGGCACCCCAAGAGAACTCAGCATCTCCTAGTCTCAAAGAGAAGAAACTGGGCAGAGGAACACCAAGCCCTATATGGACAGGTCTGGGTCAAAGGGAGGAACACCTGGCTAGGGAGCCAGGATGGAAAAATTAGGGGATTTTCCAGGGGCAATCAGGGAGGCTTCCTGAAGGAAGGGACCTACCTAGAAGGTCACAGATCCCAGAGAGATCCTAAGGGAAATGCCAACCAGCCATGACACAACCCTGGCTCAAATTTGACCCAGCCTCTGCAACCAATTCCAAGCTTTAAAAGAGAATCAAGACTGCCTCTCTAGCTGGTCCATGAACTCCGGGGTATGGAGTCACTCTACAGTTAGTCTGTAAACACTTCCCCAGCATGAAGGGTCACAATTACATTGACCCTGACCCATCCACAGGATAGTGGAAACATGCACTGAACTTGGAGCCCTCCCCATGTTTTAGCTTTGTGACCTTGGGTGAGTTGCTTAACCTTTCTGAGCTCACCCTCCTGCTGGGTAAAATGGGCATAAGATGGTTAAATAAAACTGCAAGAGTCTTCCACAGCCATAGTCACTGGGACAGTCAGAGGTACAAACTCAAGGTCTATAGTGCTGAATCAAGGTCATTCCCTGACCAAGTGGAAATCAAATGTGGGGGGAATTTCAGGTGACAGCCCCCCACAACATCAAAGGCTCACCACTGGTGGACACAGAGCCAGGACTACAGTGAGGCAAAGATCAGAATTCTTGACTTTTCTTTTCACCTCTGGCTCCAGTATGTCTCCACACAGCACGGTTCCTGATCCCATCTTTATCTAAAATGTTGGTATTTTGTTCATCATGGATTTTTTTGCATTAATTTTGGTCTATTAAAATATTGCATTAAAATATTACTTATCTTGATGACTAAGATTTTTGGCACTGCCTTAAATTTTGTGCCCGAGCAGGATGCTTCACTCTCCTCACTCTAGCCCTTGTTCCAGATGTACACACAACCTATATCTTGCACATGGCTCTACCAGGCAGAGGCTCCATCTGCAAATCCCTGGAAATTGGGACTGAGGGGAAGATATTTTGTCAGATTTCCCTGGGGAGTATCCCCATTCACTCCCTTCCCTAGCACCCAACTTCCTGAGCCCCCACTGAGTGCCCGGCTTTGTGCCAGATGATGCTGGGTCCCCAGAAAGACGACACCGGATATCTGAGCAGGTCCCCTGGGAAATCCCAGGCCTGGCTCAGCCTGGGCATTCCCAGGCCTGCCCAGGGCCCGCCCTGCACTGAGGACCCAGCCTGGTGGGTACCCCGGAAACTCCCCAGGGTGGTTTCGGGGTGGGAGGCCCACAGTGAAGCAATTTACATGGCAGCCCATGTAAATTGAGCCCATCCCACCTGACACTCTAATAAAGGCCAGGCAGTCTCACTTCTGTGGGGACTGAACCACAGCCCTAGGAGAAGAAGAAGGACCCCTCACTGACAACTCAGGTGAGCCCAGACACCAGCTCCTGGGACAAAGCCAGGGTCCAGAAGGCCCTGGTCCAATCCCTACTCTCGGCCATGCCTGATGGCTTGGGATCAGGAGCTGGAACTGGATGAGAGGGGACACCTTCTGGTCCCCTTGGTCCAGAGTATGCCTTGGCAAAAATAATCCCCAGCCCCTGCATCCATTCTCTGCCTGAGCCTGAAGTGCTGGCAGCACAGGCAGGAGGCAGTGCCAACTTCAGGCTTCTCCTTCTCTCCCCTCCCTCACTTCAACTGGTCTTACCAGTTGGGCGGGCACCTGAGAGTTCCCTGTGGTGGCCAGCAGCAGCTACTGAATGATTAGAAAGTAGGTAGGGCTTGTTGGATTGGCCTCAGTCTGTCTCTCTTGGGAATGCGCAGAATTTTTGGCGTCTGAACTACCCGGCCTATAGGTGCTTCCTGGGACAGGCCTGGCTTATTGACTCTTGACCTCATCCTGGGAGGGACAGGATAGGATGATAGAGCCCCTGAGACCCACATGACATTGACATGGAGTACTTTGTTCCCATACCCTGGCTGCCTCCCGCCCACAGCTCTGCAAGAGGCAATTGTGTCATTCACTGTTGGACTTTGACAGTGACCAAAGGCTGTGCTCAGTCCTCCACACTTGTCTCCTTCCAGCTCTGCTGAGGTTTCTGCTTAGATTAACCGGATATGTCTCCTAGAAGCTGGAACTCCACAACAGTGGTCCAAGGTGTCCTCTGGATCCTGCTTGGATTGTTCCTGTGGCTGGAGCCAGGGTCAGGTGGGTCAGAAGGCAGAGGCCTGGGACCAGGACAATCAGTTCTGCAGAAGTATACTACCATACCCTTTGTGTCCAACCCTGCATAGGATGAGACTGGAAACCCCAGGAGACCCGTTTCAAGGAATCTCCTGTCTGGGAACATATATGCTCCCAGCCCCATAGAATCAGGGCAGGGGGTGGGCGAAAGACCTGGGGCCTAAAGAAGAAAAATGAAGAAGGCTTCCTGGAGAAGAAGACACAGATCTAGGACAGAAAGAATTTTACTTGAAGAAAAGCAGGAAAGGGCATTTAAGGCAGAAAGAACAGAGGAACTACAGTGTAGACTGTTAGTGGAAAAAACGAAAATGCCTAGGTTCAGATTCTGCTTCTGCCACTTCCTAGCTCTGTGACCACAGGCTGGTCATTTAATCTCTCTTTGCTCATGGAGTCATTGAGATTAGATTTGTTAAATTATATAAGTTACCTAGAATGATGCCTAGCACATAGTAAAAGTTAATAAATGTTAGCTATCATTCAACAACTCACCCCAGCTCTCTCTAAATCTAGAATTTCTGGGTTCCAATTTCAGCTGCTGACATTTCCCCCACAAGGCACAGGCCCACCCTCTCCTCCCCTGGGCAACCTCCTGACAACCTTTCTCTCTAAAATTGCCCAAACTCTAACCTATCACAAAAAAAGCTATCCATCTTTCCCTCAAAATACCTGGGGACTCTGCCCACTTTGTCCATCACACCACAACCACTCACCTTTGGTCACCTGTATTACTCACCTCCACACTGTCTCCCCTTCTCAACTCTAGCCCCCTGAAAATTCATTCTCCACATGGCAGCCAAAGGAGCAATCTTAGAATGCCAGCCTGGCCATTTCTCTCTCCTTCTCATGAACCTACCATGGCTCACCAGTGCTCACAGATAGTCTAAGCTCCTTAACCTGTTGTCTGTGCCTCAGTTTCCTCATTTACACAGGACAGGGTTGGGGGTCACAGTGTTATCAGATGGAGAGCTGGGGACATTGAGAAGATGTGAAAACAACAGAGGGAGGCTCAGGAACAGGGCATGCTGGGCCTCTGAACTAATGCCATCCCTCCTCCTGCAGCATCCCTGCCCCTCCTCATGGACTCTGTCATCCAAGTCCTGGCTGAGCTTGAGCAGAAGGCACCGGTTACCAAGGCCAGCCCCACTGCCTCTGTGTGGCAGCTGTCAGCCCAGCACTCTGGCCTCCATGACCCTCTCCATCACTTCCTGCTACAGGGCTGGAGTCTCAAGGCCATAGAGTTGGATCCCACCACACTGAGCCCAGAGTTGCAAGGCCTGACAAAGGAGATAGCCCAACACAGTGTGCAGGGCAGGCAAGAATACGGGGTGGTACTGGCACCCGATGGCTCAACAGTGGCCGTGGAGCCTCTTCTGGCAGGGCTGGGAGCAGGGCTGAAGGGGTACAGGCTCATTAACTTGCCCTTGGACAGCGCAGCCACTCCTCTAGATGCCAGAGACCACTCTCCAGATGTCCGAGTCACCTCTCCAGATGCCAAGGCCAAAGTCCCAACCACTGTGGACAGCCTCCTGGTGGTTACTTTGGCCAGAGACCTGGGTTTGACCTTCCTCCAGGGCCCCCAGAACCGGAGCCACCCAGGCCTGGGAGCTGAGGGCTGCTGGGACCAGCTCTCTGCCCCTCGGAACTTCACTCTCCTGGACCCTGAGGCATCACCGCTCACCACAGCTTTTCTCAATGGTGCTCTGGATGGGGCCCTCCTTGGAGACTACTTGACCCGGGCTCCTAAGCCCCGGCCACCCCTTAGCCACCTGCTGAGCCAGTACTATGGACCTGGGGTGGCCAGAGACCCAACACTTCGCAGCAACTTCCGAAGGCAGAAAGGAGCTGCTCTGATTTCAGCTCCCACCCTGACTCAGCAGGTGTGGGGGACCCTCATCCTGCTACAGAGGCTGGAGCCAGCACACCCTCAGCTGCAGGGCATAAGCCAAGAACAGCTGGCGCTGGTGGCCACCCATGCCACCAAGGAATTCACCGAGGCCTTCTTGGGTGAGAAGGGCCCCCACCCTCTATGACTGTCCCTCACAAAGACACAGACACTCTCAGCCCCATGTGGTTAGAAGGATCCAGGTCTAGGGGACTCCAGAGGGGGCAATAGGGACCAGGGAAGCTGCACAGGTAAGGAAAGGCTAGATTCAGGTCTTGAAGGATGATTGGGAGTTTGTAGGACAAAAAGGAAGTGAAGAAGAAGGCATTGCAGGAGGTGGGGTCAGCAAATGCAAAAGCACATATTGAAATGAAAGTTTGGCCAATTACTCCTGTGCATCTTTAGGTGAGTTGCTTCACTTCTCTAAACCTCACTTTCTTCAGTGAGGCAGGGTAAATCATTGCTACCTCTTAAATTTGCTGGATGACTTAAGAAAGATGAAGCATGTAAAGCAAGTAAGTAGCACACAAGTGGAGCATGATAAACGAGGGTCAAGATCCCTCTTTTCTTATTGTAAGCTGTCTCTCCTAGGGGTCAGAGCAGGGCCAGCTGTAGAGAGTGTTGGGTCTTGGGCTGTAAAAAACCTTGAAATCTGAACTACAGTTCTTGAAGTTTATCTTGAAGCGGGTGGGAGTCATAGCAGATATTCCAACAGGACTAACTCAGGTTTAGTTAAATTAGATCCCAATGAAGGTCAATGTGGTGTGAGATTGAACTGTCCCCAAATCTGGAAGGAGGCTGGGAGGAATGGCCCATATGGGCGCTCTAATGGGGGTGCAAGCGGCAGGCAGAGAAACTCTGGCTGACTCCAGCACCGGACGCCCGGACCCGCAGGGTGCCCGGCCATCCATCCCCGTTGCCTCTGGGGCGCGGCGCCGTACCGGGGCCACCCGACGCCGCTGCGGCTGCCGCTCGAGTTCTTGTACGTGCATCACACGTACGTGCCTGCGCCCCCCTGTACAACCCTCGCTAGTTGTGCCGCCAACATGCGCTCCATGCAGCGCTTCCACCAGGCCACGCGCGGCTGGGATGACATCGGCTACAGGTAGGCGGGGCCCGACGGGGCAGGGGCGGGACCTGTTACGTAAGACAACTCTGGGTGGGCGGGGCCTCAAGCAGGGGGCGGGGTTTAACCAGAGCAAACTTGGCAAGACTGAGGAGGATTTTGAGTTGGAGAGAGGTGTGGCCTAGACAAGGGTGGAGCCCTAACAGACCTTGGGAATACTCAGCAGTGGGAAACTTGGGTCTGGGGTGAGACTAGAAAAGGAGGAGGGATCTGGGAGAGGGAAAGGACCTGTGGTAGCGACTAGGGCAGAGGCGCGGCAGTGATGGGGTTTGGCCTAAAACAGAAAAGGGCTGTGAATTGAATCGGGCAGGAACTGGACTTGAGAAAATGAGGAGGGGGCTGGGCAGAAAGGAGCGTGGTCAGTGCCGAGGGTCAGATCCAGAGAACCAGAAGGTTTCTGGAGTGGCATTTGTTAGGGTAGTGGGATAAGGCTGGGGCCAGGAAAAGACAGCGCAACCAGTCATGACTTGAGGTGGGGGTGGCCCTCCGCACATATATGGGGCAGGTCGCCCCTTTACGCTGCGCGGTGCCTGTCCCTCCATCCCACCCTGTAGTTTTGTGATGGGCTCAGACGGCTACATGTACGAGGGCAGAGGCTGGCACTGGGTGGGAGCTCACACACGTGGCTACAATTCCCGCGGCTTCGGCGTGGCTTTCGTGGGCAACTACACCGCGGAGCTGCCGGTCGAGGCCGCGCTGCCTGCGGTGCGCGACATGCTCCCCAGGTGTGCGGTGCGCGCCGGTCTCCTACGGCCGGACTATAAGCTGCTTGGCCACCGCCAACTCGTGCCTACGGACTGCCCTGGTGACGCGCTCTTCCAGCTGCTGCACACCTGGCCACACTTCGATGCGGTGAGTCCGCAACGCCCGCACTACCTTAGCCTGCGACCCATCTGACACAAGCTCAGCTCCCAATCTCGGCAGGCCCTTCTCTCCTTCCTGTAACCCCTATGCCCACACAGCCTCAGCCAGGTCCCTGATCTCCCTTGTGGCCCTTCTATTCAGGCAACTTGGGCCCAGTATTAAGTCGTTCTGCTCGCAACATTTCCTACCACCACCACCGCTACTACCACCACCCCATCCTCTGCCTGCACAACCTCAGCCTAGCCGCTAACCCAGCCAGCTTGTCCTTTGCCAAGCCTTCATCACTTCTATCCTCCCAATCAGGGCATGGACCCTGACCCCTGCAGCAGCCATTCTGCCCCCACAACCTCAGCCTGGCCTGCATCACTATACCCAAGTCACAACCCTTCTGCCTACACAATCTCATCCCAGCCCACCCAACCTTGGCCTTGCCCCTGACCCCTACCCAGAGGCTCTCTGTTCACACAACACTAACCTAGCCCATGACCCTCTAAAGAAAACCCCTTGCTTGTCTAGCTGTCCATCCCCTAACCCTATGTTGCAGTCTTTTGCCCAGACAATCTCAGCCCTGAGGATGCTTGCTCAGCCCCAGCCTCCTCGACCCTGATGACAGTTCTTATGCTGGAGCAATCTAGGCCCAGCCAGCACAACCTGGGCCTCCCCCTTTACCTCAATCGCTAAAACATCTCTGTGCTCACACACCTGCACAATCTCATATTACCTGCATATTGCCACTCTATTTTGTTAAGCAGGCCTGAAGTCAGTGTTGTACCCACCCCCTCACTTTGTCCTTTTCCCCGTGCAGGGACCCACCATGAGGAGGGGGAACTCAGCCTCAACCAACCCCCCAAGCCTCACGCTCTCTTGTCTTTTCTAGAATGTGAAGTTAAGAACTGCCAGAAGGGCCTCCAGGAGATCCAAGAGGAAGCCACCTCTAGTCACGCCTACCAGCCAGTGAACTTCCAATAAAGAGATTATGGAAAGAAAGCTTGTGTCTGTGCATCATCTGTGTTTGCACACGTCATCTCAGTTTGGGTTTGCCCAAAAACAGACCCTGAGACAAGAATTTCAGTGCAAGTAGTTTGGAAGGTGATCCCAGGACATATTAGTTGGAGAACAAGGAAGAGAAGTAGGGAAAGGAAGACAGCCTGGAAAGGGCACTTTATCAGGCAGGTTGGCACTGGAGGCGCACGGAGCTCACTCCCACTCGGGACCTTTGGGGGACAGCATAGGACACACACATCAAAGTCATCCCACTGAAGACACAAGAGAGCTGGGTTATTGATCCTCAAACTCCCACTGTCTATTGACTGAGGGCTGTGTGCTGGGTGGTGTTAATTCTCTGGCACTTTGAGGCTGCTTGTTGCATGGGCAGAGTGGACTCCACCTGTCAAAAAAAGTCCTCCAGCAAAAATGCAGGGAATTGGGAGTGGGGCCACTATGCAGCAAAGTGATAAATGCTCAGGGATATAGCAGAACATGGGGAAACTCCATGTGTGTGCAAGGAGTGGTCCAATTCAGTATGAATAAAGTGGGCATATCTAAAGTGTGTGCACCTGTGTGAACATGTACAACTCCAGGAGAAGGGTCTTTGGCCCTCACCGAAGACTCACCTCTTAAAGATGGTCTGAGAATTTGC
Organism: Eidolon dupreanum; assembly: GCA_028627145.1. NCBI lineage: Eukaryota > Metazoa > Chordata > Mammalia > Chiroptera > Pteropodidae > Eidolon > Eidolon dupreanum. The sequence goes on along the minus strand of CM053512.1, from coordinate 36,312,131 downwards.
AAGGCCCATACACATGAAAATGCAGAGCCCCTTGTTCAAAAAGCAAGAGCTTCAAGGCAGCTATCACAGAGCATTAAATCAAATGTAGTGTGGAGGCCTTCTGAGCATGGGGTTCTGGGTGACTACACAGGTCACACGCCCATCAAGGTCGTCCTAACGACCCCACCCTGTGGATTCTGGTCACTCCTGCCTTTACACAAACTGTTCCTTCTACCTAGCATGCTTTTCCTATGGTCAGGCTCCTTCTCATGCTTCAGGCTGCAAATGTCCCCTCCTCTGGGCGGCCCTCCTTGATTTTTACAGCTCGAAAACTATCACTTCTGTTCAGTCTCTACTTGAGTCTGTCTATATTCTTCTAAGTCCTCCTCACCAGCTAGAAACGTCCTGCGTCTATGTTCAGTATTTCTTTCCCTGGCTAAACTGTGAGTTCCAGGAGGGCAGGAAACGTGTTTGTTTAGTTCCTTGTGACTTCTCTAGCATCTAGCACATAGTAGTCACTCAGGAAACAATTGTTGACTAAAAGAAGGCTCCCATATGAACCTTCTGAAACTGATATTATCATTGCATTGTATAAGTATGAAAACAAGTCCTCAGAGAGAGGAAGTGACTTGTCTGAAGTCACACAGCAAAAGGAAGACCACCTAGCACTAGAATCTATTCCTGGGTCAGGAATCTACCTACTCACTTATTCCTTGGAACAGTATTTGCCCACCTCTTTTTTTTTCAAGAAAATATTTATTAGAAAAGTGCACCAAAATGTACAGCTCAATGAATTTTCATAACCAAATACATCCATGTAACCGACACCCAGCTCAAGAAATAGAAACGTTAAATTTATGTTACGAGAACTTCATCTCAATTTTAAAAACAGAAGCAAAAGCCACCATCGTGCTTCCCCACCCTACCCCCACCTTCCTTGTCACTAGCCCCACCAAAGAAAACTGATATCCTGACTTATTGCACATAGGTTTGCCTGCTTTGGAACTTTACATTAATGGAACCACATGGTGTATTGTTTGTTTGTGTGTGGGGTGTGTGTGTGTGTGTGTGTGTGTGTGTGTGTGTGTGTGTTTTGTGTTGGGGGGTTGCTCAGTATTGTTTGTGATTCATCCAAGTTTAATCATTCAGTAATTTGTTCATTCTCATTGCTGCATGGTATTCCACTGTGGGAAGAGACCACAATTTATCCACTCTATGGTATATGGACACTTGGGTTGTTGCCAGTTTGGGGCTATTATAAATAGCACCAGTGGGCAAGTCTATTGGATGAACTATTAGGCCAGAGGAGAGGGGTACAGTCAATGTTTGTCAATCAGGCCAGTTTTCTAGCTTGGGTGAATTTGTCTACACTCTGGCCAACAGTGGATAAGAGTTCCAGAGGCTCCATGTTCTAACCAGTATTTGGGCAATATGTGCCCATTTTGCAGAGAAGGCAACTAAGGCTCAGAGAGGGGCATGTGCTATCTCCTGGTCAGAGATTCTGGGTCCTGCCCTGTCACCTCCTCTTCTCCCGCATCCTGCCCCCACTGTGCCCTCCCAGCCTGGCAATGGGGTGGGGTGGGACAGACAGGGTCACGTGGAGTAGCGTTCAGCAGGAAGAAGCCAGACAGGGTGCAGACGGCTGCTGATTCTGGGGCTGGTCAGGAAATCAAGGTAAGGGAAGGAGTGTGTGTGGGCCCTGAGGGGTTTTCCTGGGGGCAGAGCTGAGAGTGGGGAGGGGGCCAAGACGAGGGAAGCATGTGGGCAGACATTGGGCAGAGCTGTTACCCTCTCATTCCCCAGGAGAATTTCAGTCATGGACCCACCATCAACAAACCAGGCCTCCCAAGCTCAGCCTGCAGCCACATCCCCACTAACCTCCTACCGCTGGCATACAGGGTCCGGTGGGGAGAGGGGGGCTGGAGGGTTCCACTGGGGCCGCTTTGCAGGTTGGGGGAGGGCATTGAGCCACCAGGAACCCATGGTCAGCAGCCAGCCTGCCCGTCGCTTGCTGTTCCGTCGTGTCCTCTCTGCGCCCCCCAAGGAATCACGTACAAGCCGCCTCCGAATATCCAAGACCTTCTGGGGGAGGCATAAGAGTTCACCACTGGAGCCAGAGCCAGAGCCAGAGGCCTCAGGTACATGGCTCCCCAACCCGGAGCTGGGGCTGGGCTGGGGGACCGGATGCTTGGGTTTTGTCTGCCTCCAGAGCATCAGCCTTACAGACACAGGAAGTTGTGGGGAGTGCAAAAGCCCAACAGGAAGTGGCTGGGGCCCCGGCTGCCCTCTTCCTTCTTTCCCCCTTACCCAGGGCATGAGGTGTGGGGTGTGGCCAGGGACCTGTAGGTAAGGGGGACCAGCCTGGGAAAGGGACAAGGAATAGACTGACGACAGTGCTGCAAATGGCTCTTGGCCCCAAAAGGTCTCTTCTCATATCCAATAGCCTATGCTCATCCTCTCCTGCCTGATATCCATCTCAGCCACATTCTGCTCTCCTGTCCTCTGGCTTCTATGTCTTTGTTTCTTCACTCCCTTGGGCCTCAGCTTCCCCCTCAGTTAAATGGAAAACATGAACACTACCCTAAAGGGTATATGCTTTCATTCATTTATTGATTCATTCATTCAAGCAAAGGTCTGTTGAGCATTTACCATGTGCCAGGCCCTGGTTTAGGCACTGAGGACACAACAGTAAACAAAGAGATGTCACTGTCTGCCATGTGAGGCTCACAGTGTAGCAGGCATGATAGACAGTAAACAAGTAAACAAGAAAATGACAGAGAAGGCTAAATATCACACAGAGGTATCATGAAGATTGGAGCTCACGAATGAAGGGCTAACCCAAGGCCTAGCATATTTGAAGAATTTTAAGTGGCCTGTTACAAGTGGTAGTTATTATTTCTTCCCCTGTTGGTAAAACAATAGGACAGACAGGTAATCTGGGAGGGTTGGTTCAGCCTTTCTATTCCTGGAAGTTCATTTAATTCTCACCATTCATCATCCCATTTTATAGAGACACCCCTTCAGCTCCCTCTAGGGTATCAGATATTGCCCACGCCATAGAATCCAGAGAGAGCTCTCTAACAAGCAGACCAGATCCTCCCCTGCTCAAATGCCATCCATGGCTCCCCACTATCCCAGGATAAAACCTCTTCTAACTGGTACCCAAGGTCCTCCACCAATCCCTTCTTGGATCTTCCCTACTAGCCTCTGACCTTCCCAGTATTTCCCTGGGCCTTGCTATTTCCCAGCCTTTGATCAAGCTGTTACTGCCACCATCCCCTCCATCTCTGTCAAAATCCAATCTGCTGTTTGAGTCCCAGCACAAACTTAACTCTTCTAGGAGGCCTTCCCTGGCCCACTGCACTACCACCTCCCCTACCCCAGCCTCTTTCTATTCTTTTCTTAATCTTTGAATATATTCCACATTGGATTAGTTACTTACAGAAGGAACCAAGGCTTATGTCCTGTTGTTTAACCTCTTGGACCTACCCACCACCTCGGTTAAGAGAAGAATGTTATGGCTAAAGCCCAGCTCAACCTTTCACAAGCTGGGTGGACCTGGACAAGTCACTCAACCTCTCTGGGTTTCAGTTTCCTCCTTGGTAAAATGAGGTTATAATAGCCCTTTGAATGGCTTTGGAGGATTAAATGAGCAGTGAACACAGTATAGGTCACATAGTAGGTAGGCTGTGTCCTCTAACAATGGCGGGTAGAGAGGAGCCCCAGAGAGGGGCCTTGCTCAATAACTACATGATATAGCTGCTTGGGGGGAGGGGGCATGGGGCAAACTTAGGAGGGAATCCCCACTGAGCATTGGTGAATGGAAAGGGTGGTCTGAGGGACAGGAGGGTCTCCCAGGCCCCCTGCACCTCCTCTTCTACCCAGAGCCTGAGCCAGAGTCGGAGACTCCTACCCCACAGATCCCCGAGGCCCCCACACCCGATGTGCCCGTTTGGAACATTAGGGCCTTCACCCTGCTCGATGGAAGGCTGGTGCTGCTTGGGGGTGAAGAGGAGGTGAGAAGGGGGCCATGGGCAAGGAGAGGGAAGGTTGGTGAAGGGAGGGGAAATAGTAGAAAGCTGTCTGCCTCTCCATGGGTCTGCCTGCCTGCCTCCCCTTTCTGACTACCCACTCCTGCGGGGGAACAGGGTCCTCGCCGGTCCCGGGCAGGGAGTGCTAGTTCTGAAGGCAGCATCCAGGCTGTCATGAGGAACCTCAGGGATCCAGGTAAGAAAGTGTGAGAGGTGGGGAGGGCTGGGGCATTTAGGAGCCTGTCAAGGTGGGGCAGAATCCAAGATAATACCATCCTCCAATCTTCTACCCCTGACCGCCTCTTAGATCGGATCCCTGGAAAGACTGAGCCAGAGGCTACTGGCCCCACCCAGGTTCACAACGTTCGGGTGAGGCATCCAGTAAGGGGGTGTATGGGAGAGCAAAGACTCTCAGATCCTCAGAGGTGAAAGAGGACTCTTACTGGGTGATCCTGGGCAAGAAACTGAACCTCTGGGCTTCAGTGCCTCTATCTGTCAAATGGAGTTAAAGAGAGAACCTCCCTATCTGGGCTGTTTATGAGAAATCAATAGAATATTCAGGAAAGCATACAACTAGTGTTTTAGAAACGGGAGCTATTGGCTGTCTTTACTATTCTTGCTAATACAGCTTGAGCTTGTGGTCCCCCAAGACCAGCAGATCTTCCAGGACACCCTGGGGGAAGGGAGCTGAGGAAGGAGCACAAGGTTCTGCCCAGCTGACATACCCCTCCTCACAGGGGTTGCTCAAACGGCTGAAAGAAAAGAAAAAGGCCAGGTCGGAGCTGGGAGCCAATGCTTCCAGGGATGGGTAAGGGTTTCTGTGGAGCTGGAGGGGCTGGAATTCAATATTTCCCTTCCCCCCACCTCCTGGCTATCATTCTGATCTTCACTGCATACCCTCTGTAGCCCCCTCTCTGTCCTGCCCTGTATTGCATGCTGGGGCCACTAGCATGGAGCTAGTCTGGGGATAGAGTTTGACACAATAACTCAGACAAGAGCCTGGGAGTGTCAGGGAAGGGACCCTTGAGCTGAGATCTGAAGGATGGTTGGAAGTTAACTAGGCCAAGAAGGGCAGGAAAAGCATTCCAGGCAGAGGGAACAGCATGTGCAAAGGCCAAGAGGCCAGATGAAGACACAAAAACAAGGCCAGTGTGACTGAAGTTCAGACAGTGTGAAATTAAGTGAAGGCAAAGAATGTCAAAAGGTGAAAAGGGCTATACTCTGCAAGGTCATATAGGCCACCATGAGGAGCTGGGTTGAACCTAAATGTGAAAGGCTCAAGCCCAATATATGTTCAAGTTCATCCTGGCATTCCTCCACCTTTCAGGCTATAGGGAGTGGTGAGAAAGGAAGGAGAAATGAAGCTTGTTCCCTGCCCCTTCCCCAGACCCTCCAGTACTCTGGGCTCTCGGGAATCGCTGGCCACACTCTCCGAGCTGGACCTGGGCGCTGAGCGGGACGTGCGGATCTGGCCACTGCACCCCAGCCTCCTGGGGGAGCCCCACTGCTTCCAGGTAAATGCAGGCAACTCTTCACATCACCCCGACCCTTTGGCTCCACCTTTGGTCTCAGCCGCACCCTGGGATCCTCCTCACCACTAGGTAACGTGGGCAGGCGGGAGCCGCTGCTTCTCCTGTCAGTCGGCGGCTGAGAGAGACCGCTGGATAGAGGACCTTCGTCGCCACTTCCAGCCCAGCCAGGTCGGTCCTGCGGACAGTCAGGGACATGGAGGCCCCGCCCACAGCCGGGGTCCCGCTCCTTCCACCAACCCAAACCCCACCCCGCGCCATAGCGCCGCCCCTTAAACTCTCCCCACTCACACCTATGCAACCATTTCGAGGCCCTCTCCATCTAGTACTAGCCCCTTGCACGACGACCCCGTCCCTTCTACTCAGTCCGGGCCCTATTTGTGCCCAAAGCCCCGCCTACCAGGTAGCCTCCAAGTCCCCACCCCGCGGCTACTCCTCCACACACTGTAGTCTGGATCTATCCGGGAGATCTCCCAGAACGGCTAGAAGGCTTTCGCATGGCTGCCTTGGGAGCCCCGTGGCCCCACTCTCTTCTTCCAGGGGCCCAACACGAGCACCGAGTTTCACCTCTGGTGCTCACCATCGAACACCCACGCCCCCTCCCACCACTCTGGTCCACAGGACAACGTGGAGCGGGAAGAGACGTGGCTGAGCGTTTGGGTGCACGAGGTGAAGGGGCTGCCCCGGGCAGCGGCGGGGACGCCGGGAGTGCGCGCAGAGCTGTGGCTGGACGGAGCGTTGCTGGCGCGCACAGCGCCGCGGGCTGGCCCGGGCCCGCTCTTCTGGGCAGAGCGCTTCCACTTCGAAGCACTGCCGCCCGCGCGTCGCGTGTCGTTGCGGCTGCGCGGAGCCGGCCCGGGGGGCGCGGTGCTGGGCCGCGCGACACTGGCGCTAGAGGAGCTGGGCGCCCCCCGAGCGCCCGCCGCGGGCCTGGAGCGCTGGTTCCCGCTGCTAGGGGCTCCAGCCGGCGCGGCCCTGCGGGCGCGGATCCAGGCGCGGCGCCTGCGTGTGCTGCCGTCCGAGCGCTATAAGGAGCTGGCAGAGTTCCTCACTTTCCACTACGCGCGCCTCTGCGGGGCGCTGGAGCCCGCGCTCTCCGCACTGGCCAAGGAGGAGTTGGCAGCTGCAATGGTGCGCGTGCTGCGGGCCACCGGCCGGGCGCAGGTGCGTCACCGTGACGCGGCCGACCTGGGTGACTAGAAGCTGACCTATCGCGCTCTCCGAGCGGGGATCGGGGGCAGAACCAAATGGCAACTGGAGGGACATTGTCTGAGCTTCAACTGCAAGGGGCCGGGCAACTGCAAGGGGCCGGGCACATTGAGGGACGGGTTCTGAGCTGAGCTTCAGCGCCGAAAGGCTTAAGTTCCTGCGGTGAGGAGTGGAGGGTCCCGCCTGTTAGGCGCCCCTAGTAGTGAGGGTCAGACCTTAGCTGTAGTTCTGAGAGTCGAGGCCTGTGACCGGGGGAGAGGGACCCTCCAAGAGCAGGGATTCCCCCTAACTCAGTCTGCACCCCGCCCAACGTGAACCCCGCTATGCCCAGGCACTGGTGACAGACTTGGGAACCGCGGAGCTTGCACGCAGTGGAGGCCGTGAGGCACTGCTGTTTCGGGAAAACACATTGGCCACCAAGGCCATCGATGAGTACATGAAGCTGGTGGCACAGGACTACCTCCAAGAGACACTAGGTGAGGGGTAGGGGCTGTCAGAAGCCTGCTGGGTGGGCTAGGGGACCCCAGGGGAGATTTGGGAATCTGGATAACCTGGATTCTGGTAGTAGGTGGTGCCTTCGGGGTGCTCTGATTCTGGAGAGAATTGGGGACTCCCCGAGATGTTACGGGTCTCTGGAGTAGTTGGAGATAGAGTCTGAGGCTGGGTGTAGCAGTCCTGATGGTCATGGCCCTGGCCCATCTGGCTGTGCTGGACTGCAGGGCAGGTGGTTCGGCGTCTCTGTGCCTCCACTGAGGACTGTGAGGTGGACCCCAGCAAGTGCCCGGCCTCAGAACTTCCCCAGCACCAAGCCAGACTGCAAAACAGCTGTGAGGAGGTCTTCCAGAACATCATCCACTCCTACAAGTAAGAATCAGGACTCTAGCACCTGAGCCTGACCCTGCCTCCCACTCACTGTGCTAGTTGCCAGATAAAATACAGGGTGCCTAGTTAAATATGATTCAATATTTGGGACATACTTATACTAAAAAAAAATCATTTTTTATCTGAAATTCAAGTTTAACTGTTATCCTAAAGTTTTATTTGCTAAATCTGGCAACCCATTCCCAATGTCATGTCACCTAACCCCAAGTAACCTGTGACCCAATTCCTTGTGCTCTAACCACACGTGACTTCATTTCATGCCACCTGACCCCAGTTAACATAGGACCTCAATCCTATGACCTCTGATTCCAGATGATGCCATGTCCTCAATCTCATGGCCCCTTGCCTTAAGTGATCCTGCACCCCAAATCCCATGCAACTGATCACAGGAAAGCTGGGATTCCAATTCATTGACTTCTGATTTTAGGTTAACCTGTATGCCTAATCCCATGTCACTTGGAACAATAATACCATGATTTCTGAACCCAAGTAACCCTGTAACCCCAAGCCTTCTATTTCATATCATGTACTCTGTCTGGCACCATAATTTCATGTCCAATTATAGCTAGAGCCCAAGCTCGTAGCCTCTGTTCTCATGTGAACCCATACTCCCAAATCCAAGATTTCTGACTCCAGAGACCATCACAATAACACCATAGACCTTGAGCCCAAACGTCATTATTTCTGATGTCTCCGATATTGAAACTCAGAATGCAGGTAACTCCTGATCTCTGATCTTAGGATTTTGATATTTTGATCATCCATGAACTTTATGCCCATACCCTCCCCCTCTGACCATTGCCTCCTTTTCTCCAGCTGGTTCCCAGAAGAGCTAGGCACCGTATTCTCAGGCTGGCGAGAAGCATGCAAGGCACGTGGCTCTGAGGCACTGGGTCCCCGGCTGGTGTGTGCCTCTCTCTTCCTGCGGCTCCTATGTCCTGCTATCCTGGCACCGAGCCTCTTTGGCCTGGCACCAGAGCACCCAGCACCCGGCCCAGCCCGCGCTCTCACACTGATTGCCAAGGTCATCCAGAATCTCGCCAACCGTGCCCCGTAGGTGCTGGGAGGCTGGGGGGCACGGCAGGGCCAGGGGGCTGTGTGGCAGATGCCTGACCTGACCCACCCAATTGGACCTTGACCCAGGTTTGGTGAGAAGGAGGCCTACATGAACTTCATGAATAGTTTCTTGGAGGATCATGGACCTGCCATGCAACGCTTCCTGGACCAAGTGGCCGTGGTGGATGTGGACGCAGCACCCAGTAGTTACCAGGGCAGTAGTGATCTGGCTCTCCAGCTGGCAGTCCTGCATGCCCAGCTCTGTACCATCTTTGCTGAACTTGACCAGGTGTGCCCTGAGCCCAGAGCCCAGGACATGGGGTAGGGAGGCAAGAAAGCAGGGAGCCTCTGGCCCCAGGGAGCTTGCTCAACCTCCTCCCTGCATGCTTCACCAGGCAACCCGTGACAGCCTGGAACCACTGCCCACCATCCTGCAAGCCATTGAGGAGGGCCGGCCAGTACCTGTGTCTGTGCCGATGCGTCTCCCACCACCCCCAGCCCAGGTCCATTCCAGGTAATTTGCCTGCCTTCAGTCTAGTCTAGTTTGGATGGGTGAGAGCAAGGGCAAAGGCAAGCACAGGATCAGACTGGGATCAAAGATGAAGGCAGGATCATGTCAGGGGTCAGGGGTGGAGTCATATTGGGGTCAGTGTCAGAAACAGTGTTGGATGGAGGTCAGAGGCTGGAAATAGGGTCATCCAAGAGGTCAGGGAGAGGGTCACAGTGTGATCAGAGGACAAGCACAGGATCAAACTGAAGTTCAAGGTAGGAACTGATCATTGCAGAAGTCGGAGAGAAGTACACCTGGGGTCAGAGAGAGAAAGTGATATTGTGGTCAGCAATGAGGATTAAGTTTCAGTGGGAAGTTATGGATGTGGTCAAATCAGGGGTCAGATGTTAAAATACATCATCAGGGTCAAGGACAGCTTCATATTATAAGCAGAGGTCAGGTTAGTTGGGGTCACGGGTATGGATATGGGCAGAGTCATATTTGGGCGCAGAGGTTAGGGACCATGGTCTTTCAGGGGGCAGAGATGGGGTCAATTTAAAGTCAGAGGTTGGGGATAAGAGGAGTTTGGATTAGGAAGGAAGATGGTACTCTTGGGAGCAGAAGTCAAACCCAAGGTCAGATTGGAATCAGAGGTTACAGAGAGGGTCAGGTCAAGAGTCACACTGTATCAGAGTTAGGGACAAGGCTAGAGAAGAATCAGAGATTAGACTGGGATTATGCCAACGGTCATAGAGAAGACAGAATTGTCAGAAGTCCAGGAAGAGTCAGAGGTCAAAATGTGACCCCTTAAGAAACAAAGTCACATAGAAGTAAAAAGATCATATGAGGTCATTTCAGGTCAGAGGTAGGGATGGGGTCAGCTCAGTGGCCAAAGGTCTGAGCTCCTCCATCCCACTCCCAGCTTTTTGGCAGGGGAGAAGCCTGGCTTTCTGCCTCCTCGGGACCTCCCCAAACACACTCCTCTCATCTCCAAGAGCCAGTCCCTGCGCAGCGTTCAAGGTGCAGGCAGTTGGGCCCGGCAGCGGCCAGCGGAGGAGCGGCCTCCACGTCTGCCCCGGGTGGTGCAGCGCACACAAAGCGTACCGCCTAGCCGCCCCGCTCGCCGCCGCCCATCTGCAGGGCCCGAGCCGCGACCCAAAGGTTCCCAACGCACTGGCCCCTTGCCTTGCGGCAGGCACTGGACTGGGGCATCGGCCTCGCTGCCTCGGAAGCCGTCAGTACCCTGGCAGCGCCAGCTGGACCAGCCGCGGGACAGAGACCAGGCTCTGGGTACGCACCGACCAGTCGGCAAGGTGAGGTCCAGCCTAAGACCGAGGGGAGAGAATAGACTGAAGGCCAGGCAGGTCTGGGTTCAACTATGAGCTCCCTGTGCTTTGTGGTTCCGGGTCTAGCCCAACCCTCTCTGAGCTTGTTTCCTCAGCACAAGAGAGATTCCAAGAGGCAAGGCTGTGAGGAGGCAGAGAGGAAAGGGCAGGAAGGTCAGGATCTTCAGGGAGAAGAGCCAAGACTGCGGGTCAGGCTACAGTTGCTTTCTCTCCTACAGCTGGCAGAGCTGCAGTGCGAGGTGGCCGCTTTGCGCGAGGAACAGAAGGTGCTGTCCGGCCTCGTGGAGTCGCTGGGCACCCACATCAAGGCCTTAACCGAGCAGCAGCAGCAGCTTCGCGGCCAGCTGGAGGACCTGGACTCCAGGCTCCGTGGAGGGTGAGCCTTGCCTTCTCCATTAATTCCGCCCCTAGGTGGACACACTAAACGTAGTCAGATTCGCCCAGGCCCCGCTATCGTTCAGGCCCTGTCTCTCAAGTCAATCAGTCCCACTCAAATTCTGCCTGGCACGGCCACGCCCCCCAGGCCAGCCCTGCCCCGACCCACCTGTCTAGGACCCGCCTCTTGGTCAGCTTCGCCCTCCCCTAGATGAATCTGCCCCAGGTCCTCTCATCAGTCCCCATCCCTCAATCAGCCCCTCCTAAACAGATTGGGCCAGACCCTCTCTATATACACACGCCCCGATCCCGGTCACGACCCCATCCAAGACGGGCCAAGCCCCGCCTCCAAGGGTTGGTTGGTCCTTTCACCCAGGCATTCCAGGTTCTGATTCAGCCCCTTCTTCAAATTTACCTAGGCCCCTCCCCCCAGTCTGGACAGACCCCGCCTCCACTCCGAGCCCCGCCCCTGAATCCCCGGCTCTCCAATCAGGGGCTGGAGGCGAGTTCTCCAGCCTCTGAGCCTCCCAACTTTCCCTGATCCCCACAGGACCTCGCATTTGGATCCAGAGCGCGATTCTCCAAGCTGTAAGGCCCACAGGCTGGAAAGTCTGGTGAGACCTAAGGCTTGGGGCAGATATGGGCGATGAGGGAACGAGGGTTGGGGTGCAACTCTCCCCTGTCTCCGAGCCCACTTCCACTGCCTCCCCAGGAGCGCCGCCTGGCTAAGATAGAGAGTTCTCAAGCACAGCTGGGAGATGCCATACAGAGTCTGCAGCTTCTTCCAAGGACGTCGGGGTCCCGGAGCCAGCCCCTGCCCCTCAAAGCATCCTCCATCAACGGAGACACGACCTGAGCTGCCCACTCCACTCCACGGGGTCTGGGAGCAAAGAGATAGCCGTTTTTGGTGCCCCCTCCAAACCCTGTTTCAGCAGCCTACAGTGAGGAATGGAACTGTACGTGTCAATCAGTCTGGCACCACGAAGTTGCCCAGTAAAATATTGATTTCAGTAATATCAATGGTTTCTTTGCCATAAGTGTTGCCGATCAGAAAGCACCCCCGCCCCCCATTCAGCTCTTCCAAATTCTCCCCTAATCGGATGGGCACATGAAGGGTGCAATGTAAAAAGATTCTAACCAACTGTGTGACCTCAGGCCTTCTCTCTCTGAGCTTCAATGTCCTCATCTGTAAATTGGATCTAAAATTCCTTACACAGAAGATCCATAGTTTAAAGTATTCAAAAATATATATATATTCGTTCATCAGTTTTAGGGCCAACACCTGCTTCCGAACAAAGCCCAGACCCCACCTCCACCTACCTCCAGGACCCAGATCAGAACATTTTCTAGGACCCCTAAGTCCTACACCAACTCCCTTATGGCAGAGAAGGCATGGATCTGAGAAGTGGGTGAAGAAAGGGGTGGTAGGTGTAGAGATAGTTGAGCTCTGTGGGTGCTGGTTGGGTAAATGAGGGAATTTGAATCATGGGTTGGTGGATGGGTGAGGGGTAGGGTGAGTGAGACAAAAAGCAGAGAATAGGTTAACATTTGCTGGATATTTGCTCTGGTAGGTGAGAACTTAAGTAGGTGATTAGCCGTGATGGGTATGAGTGCCTAGAAAAGGCCTGGATCATAGTAGGAAATAAATATTTAAATTGAGTATGAACATTTGTTGAGGTGACCTGAAACTCTTGAGCCGGGCAGTGAGGAAACAGTAATTAACTGGACAGACAGGACTCCTGTCTTCATGCAACTTACACTCTGGTGGAGAAGACAAACAAGTAAACATGCAATTGATGGATGGATGGAAGTTTAGATGGCTGAATGGAAGGTTCTGTGTAAGGAAGGGCGGGTATTTGCTTTGTTGTATGGATAAGTAGGTATGTACTTGGGTGGTGGATGGGTGGTTTGAGTGGGTTTTGGGGCGTGTGGATGGATGAATAGGTGGTTGATTGATTGTGTAGATGAATGGGTGGGTAGAGACATGTTGATGGGTGGTAGCTGTGAGACCACAGGAGCCTAATATGTGTGCATGATGGAGTAGTCCTGGAGCCCGCAATTCTGGGAGTTGGGCGGAGAAGAGGGGCTTAGGATTGGGGACTAGGGCAGGCTCTAGGAGCATGGAAGTGCTGAAGTCTAGTGTGGATAATGAGGAAGGAGGCAGTGAGTTTGTTGTTGGAAGGTAGCTGAGGACTGAAGGCTAAGGATTGGCTGGGTGGAGTCCTCAATGACCTATGAGTGACCCAGAGGAGAACTTCTCTGCCCTCTCCCCACACTTCTGGTGCTACTAACAAGCATAGCATTGGAAGAACCAGTGGGGTGGTGAGGAGCCACCGGGACTAGAGTATTGTCATGGTAATAGAGCCTCTCCCTGGACTCTTAGGCCGCGCGGGCCCTTTAAGGGTGACCCGCCTGGCCACTCCCAACATGGCGCGCGCCTGCTGGCCACCCCCGCCCCCCGGGGCGGCGCAGGGGGGCGCCCCGGACCTCCCCATCATGGCGGCGCGGCGGGGCTGTCGCGCTGAGGTCACGGCAGCGCGCCGGGGGGGGCGGGGCGGCGGGGGGAGCGATTTAAAGGGACAATGTCGCCCGAGCGGTGGAGGCGGCGGCGGCTGCGGAGGCCGCGGCACCGGCACCGGCAGCGGCAGCAGCGGTAGGGGCAGCGACGGCCGCACCTAAGAGGGGAGCGCCGAATTCCGGAGCCCGGTCGGCGGCGCCGCCTCTCCGGTGAGGCCCGGCCTGGCCTGGGGAGCCCGCGGGCGGGGCGGAGCCGGCGCGGGGAGTGGGAGGCCGCGCCGGGCCGGGCCAGGCGGGACCCCCCGGGGGCAGGGGGCGGGGAGGGGCGGGGCCTGCAGGGGCGGGGCTTGGGTCGGGGGCGGGGCCGCACAGGTGGGGGGAGGAGCGGGGGTCTTGGGGCAGGTGTCCCCCCCTACCTCGGCACGTCCCGCGGGGTCTCCCGCCCCGAGATGCACGGGCGAGGGCGCATCTCCCGGACCCTGGCCCCTCGAGGGGTACGCTGGCGCAGCGCCACTCCCACCCCTACGACCCCCCGGAGGCGTCCAGGCAGGAGCCCCCCACCCCACGCTGCCAAAGTGCTTCGAAGTTGCGATCCCGCCGGTTCCTCGGGAGCACTGCCCACCCGGTGGGCACCCGCAGGTGCTTTTTCCGGGCCTGGAAAGGGACCCCCACCACGACTGCCAGTCCACGGACGGGCCCCTTGGGAGCCCCTAGGCCCCCGAGGGCAGCGCCTGCAGCCAGGCCTGGAGCCCCGGCCCCGCCCCGGTTGCCTGGGCCGGGCCTCCCCACCATCTCCCCTGGGAGAGCGCCTCATTCCTGCCCTTCACTTTCTGTCGTTACCTTGAAGGTATTTATAGGTGGAGAGGACAACCCCCATCCCCACGGCCTCCCTAGGGTCCTCATTTCTGGACCAAGAGCCCCATTCGTCCCTTTTGCGTACAGAATAGAGGGATCTTGGGAGGGTGGGGTAGACGAACCCAGGCTGGGTGGTGTGCATGAGCAGTAATGTTGGGGGGAAGCAAAGGGGTTAATGCCGAGGTCACTTGAGGCTGCGTGTGAGGGTGAAGGGGTTAGTACTTAATACCCTAAGGTCAAGTGTGGGGTGAGAGCTGGAACATGGGAAAAGTGCAGGGGTAATGATGGAGGGACTTGAGACAGGATATAGGATCAGAGTGTAGAAGTGGCTGGCATGCATGCTAAGGTGTGGGCATGAGGTATAGGCATGTGCATTGAAGTGAGGGCACAATTGGGGAAAGTGCAGAAGGGAGGCATCTGGGAGAAGTGATAGGATTAATGCTAGAAGAAAACAAGGTGGCTGAGTGCATCTGTAAATATGGGTAAACTGAGGCAGAATGGTATCTTGATAAAGAGAAACGTTGTTGTTGGTGAGACTGAGGCATACTGACGATAGGAGCCATCTAGGGTACACTGTGTGTGGATAGGGCCTCAGCACCATTTACTTAGCTCACTTGGGCTGGGAGATAAACTGAGACACTGGACTGCAAGGGTGAAGACTGGGGCTTTAAGGAAGGAGAAACCGAGGCAGAGTTTCTTTCCTACCTCTCCTAAGCACCTGTCTCTCTGCCCCTAGACCTACAATGCTTCACTGAGCCAGCCAGGAAGCTGAGTGGAACCAAGCAAAGAGAATCCATGGATGAGCCCCTGGCAGGCGGCCTGGCCACCCCAGACCGTCCTCGAGGCCCAGAGAGACTGCCTGGCCCAGCACCAAGAGAGGACATTGAACGTGGGGCCGAGGCTGCAGAGGGCGATGGTAGCATCTTCCGATCCACTCATTACCTGCCTGTCACCAAGGAGGGCCCCCGAGATATACTGGATGGCAGAGGTGGCATTTCTGGTAAGAGGGTGGGCCCTGTGGCCCTGGGAGAGCATCCAGCCCCTTGTTTCCAAGGCTCAGAGAGGGCCAGGTCACCCAGCCCAGCTGGGGCTGAGATGGGATTTGGGTTCTGCTTGGGTCCAGAGCCTTCTCTTTGCACTCTGCTTAGGTTTCCATTTTATAATTGTGAAAACAGAGGCCCTGTGAGCCAGTGACCTAACCAAGATCCCCCAGTGAATGGTAAGGAGCTGGGATTTGAGCTCAGGTCTGTCTGGCTCCCTCCTTTGAGCACACTAATTGGGTCTAGATCCCCAGCTTAGCACCCCAAGCTCCCTGCCGTAAGCCCACTTGTTCCACAGGCGTTCTCTGCCTCAGCAGTCGATCCTGGCTCTCTTTTGCTGCACTGTTTTTGGTGAGTCTTGTCCCTGAGCCATGAGGCAAAACAGCTTGTGCTCTCTAGTGGCTGGGGAGACTGAGTAATCAGGGATACTGAACATCCCTTTGTGCTTCAGTTTACCCTGCAAGGGGGCTCTCACACCATTCCCACCTCAAGATTTGTTATTCATTAAATACTCAGCACCTACTATGTGCCAATCTCTGTTCTAGGTGCTAGGGATATAACTATAAACAAAAGAGGTACAAGTCCCTGCCCATGGAGGCCTGACATTCTTAGTAGGGGAGACAGACAACAAGCAACTAAATAAATAAGGGCAGGTAGAGACAAATGCTATGAAGGTATTCGACAAAGTACCAGGCCCGTGCCTGGGGAACCCGGGAACACCTCCCTGAGGGGGTGGAATTTGAGTGGAGCATGGAATGAATGATGGGAAGGGCAAACCAGGTGGAGGGAATGGCAGGTACAAAGGTGAGAGGGAGCCTGGTATGTTCAAGGACCAGGCAGGAGTCTCGTGTAGCTGAAGAGTGGTGGGTACAGTGCAAGCTGATGCACTAGACATATCTCCCTTCATCTCCTTGGCCTGCCCTGAAGGCATTGTCGTACAGGAACCTGTCGTACACTGTTGGGGGATTTCTACATGCCAAGCCCTTTCTCTAAAGAACCCTGTGGAGGGTAGCCTTGATTATTATTGTCCCGTGTTAGAGTTGAAGAAACTAAGAACCTGATTGGATCAAGTTGCCTAAGGTCACAAAGCTAGTTAGTAACCTGGCTTGAAAGCCCTCATTCTTAACCACCATGCTCTGTCAAGGCATCCTTGACCTGCCCCCACTAACCCTTAGCAATGCTCATGGTGCTCAGATATTTACAGAGCACTTTTCCAGGGCTGGGCATTGGGCACAGCCAGTAACCAAGCACACACATCATCTTCACCCTCATGGATCCTGCCATCTGGAATCATGGAGACAGACCAGCTACCAGGTGTTATGACTGCAATGGAGGAAGCCCAGCCTGGCCCTGCCTGGAGGGGCGGGGGTGGGAGGGGGTACATCCAGGAGTCACAGATGAGGAACAGTGAGTGAGGGAATGGACTCCACATATGCATGGCATGAAGGTATCTGGTGGTACCTGAAGGTATCGTGCAGGGGGATGGCAGGGCAAGACCTATGGAGTATTAGTACTCAAGGAACCATAGCAATCCCCTCTCCAAACCCTTAGTAACCAAGGCTGAGAGAGAGACAGGGCCCCGTCCCAGGTCACATGGCTGGACAGGGCACTCCCAGGACCTTGACTTTGTGGGAGCCCCAGGGAATGGGCTCTGGGGACCCGGGGTCCTCTTTAATTCTGGTTCTGAGGAATTGGGTGCTTCTTCTCTACCTGACAAATGCTCCAGGTAGGTAGGTAGGTGTGTCCTCATGGTCCCCCAGGGAATCAACCAAGGTCCAGTGCATGTGCCTGGGGAGGAGGGGATTGTAGCTCCTAAGGGGGGCCAGGCCCACCCTTAGTGGTGTCCCTGGGCAAATGGGGGCATGAGGCAAGGATGGCCTGAAGTAGGCTCTCAGCCTGAAGGTTGGAGGAGAGCCTGGGCTTCGGACACGGCATTCCCCGCACACCTCCTGCTGCCCTCTCAGCCTGCTCCACCCCCCTTCCCTGGCACAGGCACCTGCCCTAGGAGTCTTGTGATGTCTATAAATAGGAATTGTTTCTGGGGCTGCTGTTCTACCCGAAGCCTGGGCCCTCCCTCAGCTCCATCCAGCCCTTGGAGTCCCCCAAGGACACCCCTGGAATGTCTACCTCCAAACTTCTCCGCCTGGACATGGATGCATCCACTGCCTCCTCTGTCTTCTAGTATGGCCATTGGCCTGGAAACCCCAGAGCCTCCCTGCAGCTGCCCACTCAATATTTGGCGTCTCTGGTTGGCCTCCCAGGTGCAGTCAAGGCTTGGGTGGCTAAGATGGTCCACACGGATTGATGAAGAGTCTGGTGTGTGCCTGGCATTGAAACCAGGGTGCCAGGGGACGAACAACACATCATATCTGCCCTCGTGGGGCCTCAGGCTGGGGAGAAATCAGAACATGGAATGAGCAGAGGCCTAAGGCTTTGGGGCCAGTCTCCAGCTTCCAACCTGGGGTGTCTCTGAGCCAGCCCCAACCCCCACCCCCCACCCCCCCTGCCCAGGCACTCTTACCTCCTTCTTTCCCCACTACCACTGCCTCTCTGGATGGAGCATTTATCGTGATTTCCTTGGCATCAGTCGACTGCCCTGTGAGACTGGGTTGGTGGCTGTTTCCACTATACAGAGGAGGAAACTGAGGCTTAGAATGGGAAAGGCATGCCCTTCCAGTCACTGCTGGGCCTTAAACTAGTATCAACTGGCTCCAAAGTCTAGATTCTTGGCCACTCTGCCATGCTGCCTGATGTGGTTTGGGCTGCTCACAGACACCCTTCTTGTATTCCCTTTCTCATTTTTAAACCTCTTGGGAACCCCAAAAGGCGGAAGTCCATGAGGGCCCCTTGGCATGATCACTGCTGAGGGCTGCATCCTGAGTGCCTTGTCTGACCCATAGAGACTTCTGGATCCCCACCAGCTGGGTGAGCCCACTGACCCCCAGGTGCCTTGGATATGGGGCCCTACTTGGCCTGCTTCCTTCAAAGTCACTGCCACTAAAAATAGGAGCCTCACTGGAGCTGCTCAAAGAGGCCAACACAGCTCCCTGGCTCGTGGAATTCTTAGACAACGGCAATCACAGAATCCTTGAATCTGGGACACCTGGAGTCTCAGAAGCAGGACGCCTGGACCCTAAGACTAGTGGCTGTGCTGGGGCCTGTTGCCAGTGAACTGGTTGCCTCCTCCTGAGAAGCGCACACTTCTGATGCTTGTGGTCTTGCTCCCTTGGCTGGTCCTGGCCTGGCTTTTTCAACCATCACACCCTCTCTAATACTCCACAATGCCCCATCCTTTCATCCTGATGCCAGCCTATGTATCCAAGCATACCCCTGGTCTGGCCCTGCTCCCCATTTGTCTACAGCAGGGGTCCTCAAGCAAGGGATGATTCTGCACCCAGGGGACACTTTAGCCACATTTGGAGACGTTTTTGGTTGTTATGATTGCAGGGGGCAGGGCAGGGGGCTACCAGCATCTAGTGGGTAGAGACCAGGGATGCTGTTCAACATCCTGCAATGCACAGGGCAACCCCCATTAAAGAATGGCCTCAAATATGAATAGTATGAAGAATGGTAATCTGCCCTGGACAACAAATTGCTATACCCCCATCAGCGTCCTCACCTTCCAGAGGCCACACGACAGTTACAGCCCTTCTCTCAGTCTCAGCAGATCAATCCTTAGGCAGTGATTACAATTTTCTGACCCTTCCACCCATCCCTGCCTGAACTCTTAATTCTTTGGCTCCTGACAGTCAGCTCTCACTGTCCTGGGCAAATTTGATGGTGGGGGATTGGAAAAAGAATGAGCCTTGGCGCTAGTCCACTTCTTGGCCCTTCCTCAAATTGAAGCTAATTCAGCAATTGCATCTGTTGGGCTCTGGACGGGGTGTAAGTTCCCCCAGTGTGTTAACCTTGGCCCAGGCCATTGGCAGGAGCCCCGACTGGCATGCTCACCCATGTCAGGCGGGGGCGGTGGTGGTGGCAGACAGAGGAGACACAGGCTAGAAGCCCTGTGGTCGCTTCCGGCATTGGCTCCACAGGCGATAATGGAGAGTTGGCTCTATCTGTGCAAGGGGTCCCAGGAGGGGTATGTAGGCCTAGAATAGGGTCTGGAAGGCAGAGTTGGGACATCCACAGCTCAGGCTAGAGGGCTGTTCACTCATCATCTGGCTAGTATTGATTGAGCACCTGTTGTGCCAGGCACTGGATGCTGCAGTGAATGAGGCTGAAAAGGTCTCTGCCCTCAGGGAGTGCTTTCATGTTATCAGAGGACACAGGCAAGCAGTTATCCAGACAATAAACCAGGCAGTTTCAGAGAGTGCTAAGGAATAAACAAAATAGGTGACAAGAGAGAAAAATCACAGGAGCTCCCTTTAGCAGGTGGCTAGGGAAGGGTTCTCTGGGGCAGAGGAGTAGCCAGAGCAAGGCCTTGAAATCAGAGTTAGGTGGGCTTGATTCTTCAGGAGCAATCAGTGGAGTGAGTGAGGGACGAGGAGAGAGAGGTGAGGCGGGA
The DNA here is from genome assembly GCA_028627145.1 of Eidolon dupreanum. Taxonomy (NCBI): domain Eukaryota; kingdom Metazoa; phylum Chordata; class Mammalia; order Chiroptera; family Pteropodidae; genus Eidolon; species Eidolon dupreanum. Next base: position 36,292,312 of record CM053512.1, on the reverse strand, counting down.
GAGACCTGCAGAGGTCTGACCTCGCAGGCCCTTGTAGGTGGTGGTTGCAAATCTGCTTTTTACTGTAGATACGAGCCAGGTGAGTTTTTACCAGGGTGTGACTTTTAAAACTCACCCTGACTGCCCAGTGGAGACAAAGAGAGGAGGGTTTAAAGCACAAGCCCCTGGGGTCCCCCAGGAATGCTAAGGGGACTCCTCCAAGGAAACCCCATCAAGACTCAGGAATATAGAGGCCAAAGGCCTCTCAGGGGAGAGGGGTGGAGAGCCGGCAGGGCCCTCCCAAGGTGCCCGGCAGGGCTCCCGGAGCTGGGGTACAGAGGGCCCCAGCCAGGGGGACCCCAGCCCCTCAGGGTCTCCCCTCTCTGTTGCAGACGGGCAGCCCCATCCCGGCCTCAGCGAAGCCCTCCCCCGTGTCACCTCCGCCACTCATCGGATCAGCAGCTGGTGAGTGCCATGCTGGCCCTGACCTCAGGGAGGGCAGGGGGGCAAGCAAGACGTGCCTAGGCCCCAGAGAAGCCCCTGGGAGTAAGAAGGGAACAGGAGGGAATCAGGAGAACAGGAAGGAGGTGGTGGCTCCCTGCAGGCAAGCCCTTGGGCATGTGTAGGGGTTGAGGGGAGGACTGGGATGAACACAGACGGTCAACTCTCATTATCCCTGCCAGGAGCAGAGCCAGAGGGGCAGACACCTGGAGGTTGGACCCTTGGAGTCCTCACTCTGCCAGGTGACCCTTAGAACGATGCCAGGCCTCTTTGAGCCTCAGTTTTCTCATCTGTAAAGTCCCTGAGATGCATTTTACAAACTTGCCTTGAGGATCCAAGGGATGTTGGCTAGAAGCAGGAATTGACAGCAATGCTGATGCCAGTGACCCTTTATTAAAACGTGTGACAGGTGCCAATATGTAATAATGCTCATATCAGTATTAACAGCTCTCCGTTATTGAGTGCTTACTGTGTTCTGAGCTCTCGGCACAGGTTTACCCCACTCAGTTTTTGCCACAGCCCTGGGGGGATGGGGGGTTAGTATCATGTCACTGATGGGGCTTAGAAAGTGTCATTGACAGTCCCTTGTGCAGGCAGGATCTTGAAAATGAAGGGAGATGGATCAGGAACAGTCATAGTAGGAACCACATTAGTCATGGAGTAACTGGGAGCCAGGCATCGGGCCAAGCAAAGCGTTTCCCCAGCACTGAGTTGTGTCATCTTCACCTTACACTACATGTGGTCAAAGTTCCCTGTTGCAGGGCTATGGTTGGGATCATTTAAATGACCAACTGCCATGTATTAAGTTTTCTTTGATTATGGGTGTGAGAGAGTTCCTTACATGTTGCACAAGGGTGCAGAAGCTCCTGGTTCTTGGGACTCATCCCATTTTTAGGGTTGAGAACTGAGGCTTAGTGAAGTGGCTGTGCCTCCCCCCTCCCCTAACGGAGGTCAGGGTCACTAGGGCCAGAGGCTGAGTGGGGAATTGCATTTCTCCTAACTCTGCCTTTCCAAGAGTGAAGGTGCAGGGGCAAGGGTGGGGGAACTATGTCCCCTGAAGCTGTTCATGCCACAGAGTTTCAGCAAATTTGCTGGAAAGGTGAAACTAAATAAACTAAATCATCCCAGTTTGGGGAGGACTAAGACAAAAGCACCCTGGAGCATGAGTCAGAGCCTTGGGCCCTCTGGAGGGACAGATGAGAGTTGATTGTGCCACCAGACTTAGGGACACACTTTGTGACCCTAATATGGTCTCTGCACACTCCCCCACACTGCAGCAGGGCTGGGCTACATGTATGGGTGCATCCTAGGAGCTGAATTTGGATTTTGGCCCAATGGCTTTGGAAGGGTCCATGTGTACTCCCCCCATCTCCTGCCCTCTAAGGTCACCCTTGGGCTGGGTCTCTGGGGCCTATCTCAGACTGCCTTGGAGATACCCCTCCCCTGCCTGAGGAAGGGGAACTGAGGCCCATGGCTAACTTGTTCCCATTGGCACTTCCTTACAGCTGCTGGGATGGAGGCAGCCTGGACTTCCGGCCGGGTTCCCCACCACCCCATCTCCTGGGCCACTTCCCTGGCCTCCCTGATGGCCAGGGGCCCTGGGAGCACCCCATGGTCCAGGAGGCCGGGGAGGGCATCCCATCTGAGCGGAGGTTCAAGGACTCTGTCATTGTGAGAACCATGAAGCCCCATGCTGAGCTCCAGAGCTCTAGAAGGTTCTTACACCACCAGGGTGAACCGAAGCTCTTGGAGAAGTCCCCCCAGGGCCACTCCAAGTTGGACTGGCTCCAAGATATGGATGAGCAGGCCCCAACCCGGGACTCAGGGCTGCCCCTGGACCTGCAGCCCCCACCACTGCCCCTTACCTCCTTCAGGACAGTGCTGGTGCCTGTGGAAGACACCATGAAGACCTTTGATGTGGCCATGGTGGGCACTAGAGAACACCTGACAGACCTGGAGGGGCTGGCCCAGTCATCTGCCGAGTGGGCCCTGCCACGGTCGGCCTCAGAGGTGGCCACGCAGACCTGGACAGTTAACTCAGAAGCATCTGTGGAGCGGCTACAGCCGATGCTGCCCCCAGTCCAGAGGGGGCCCTACTTATGTGAGTTGCTAGAGGAGGTGGCCAAGGGGGTGACCAGCCCAGACGAGGATGAGGACGAGGACCCAGCTGTGTTCCCATGCGTCGAGTGCAGCATCTACTTCAAACAGAAGGAGCACCTTCTGGAGCACATGAGCCAGCACCGCCGAGCCCCAGGCCAGGAGCTCCCAGCTGACTTGGCCCCGCTGGCCTGTGGTGAGTGTGGCTGGGCATTCGCCGACCCCAGTGACCTGGAGCAGCATCGGCAGCTACACCAGACCTCCCGGGAGAAGATCCTTGAGGAAATCCAGAAGCTGAAGCAGGTCCCAAGTGATGAGGGCCGGGAGGCAAGGCTACAGTGCGCCAAATGCATCTTTGGCACCAGTTCTTCCAGGGCCTTCGTGCAGCATGCCAAGCTGCATGCGCGCGAGCCACCAGGCAAGGCTGCCAAGGAGCCCTTTGGCGGTGGCAGCCCTGGCCCTGACACTACTGCCCTTGGTTATCAGCCTTATGGAGTTTCGTCAGGCCTCAGTGCCTGCATTTTCTGTGGCTTCCCAGCGCCCAATGAGAGCCTGCTCAGGGAGCATGTGAGGCTTGTACATGCTCGTCCCCACCAGGAGGAGGATGGCGAGGCTTTCGAGGAGGACTCTGCCAGCCAGCCTGGCACCAGCCAGGATGTGTATGCCCACTTCCCTGAAGCCACTGAGGACTACTTTGGCAATGCTGAGCCACTCTTGGCCCCCTCATGGCAGGAGAACCCTGCTGGATACGACCCCAGTCTGGCCTTTGGCCCAGGCTGCCAGCAGCTGGACACAAGGGATTTCCCACTGTCAAAGCCACTCCTGCGTGGCTTGGGCCCAAGGCCTCTGGGAAGGCCAGCCTTTCCCTCACCACTATCATCCACCCCCTATTCCTTACAGCCCAGTAGAGGCAAAAATATTGTCCACCTACAGGGGCTTCCAGCCCCACTAGGGGACCAGAGGCATACCTGGAGTGAAGAGGAAGAGGAGGACATACAACTGGCTTCGGAAATGGACTTTTCCCCCCAAAATGGGGTCTTTCCACCCCCAGCTGTCCCCAGCCTCATCCCAGAGCCAGCCCTGGAGCTGAAGCGGACTTTCCAAGAAGCCCTGCAGGCAGCCGAGGCCTCACCAGCACAGCAGCAGCAGCTCCTTGGGAAGGTGCCAGTGGTACTAGTGGCCAGGCTGGGGTCCCAGATCCTGGCTATGGAAGCCAGGGCACCCCCAAGGTTGCAGCCAGAGGAGTTGGGGTTAGGAGGCACTCACCCCCTGGACTTCTTACTCTTGGATGCACCACTGGACAGACCACTGGGGCTGGATGCACTCCTGAATGGGGACCCAGCGGTGGCGCTGAAGCACGAGGAGCGGAAATGCCCCTACTGCCCCGATCGCTTCCACAACGGCATTGGCCTGGCCAACCATGTGCGCGGCCACCTGAACCGCGTGGGCGTCAGCTACAACGTGCGGCATTTCATCTCTGCCGAGGAGGTGAAGGCCATTGAACGCAGGTTCTCCTTCCAGAAGAAGAAGAAAAAAGGTAGGGGGACTTCACTCCAGCACCCATCTCCTTCCAAGGCCCCCAAGACGCATGGCTGAGCAGCTGAGTCTGAACCACCCAACCCTCATTCTAAATCCTCCCATAGTACCAAGCTGGGGTGAAGTTGAGGCCTCCCCCTGGGAAGATCTGGGAGCAGCCACAAAGGCCACCACATTGGTGGAGGTGTGGGGATGCCCCCATATGCTGGCCCTTCCAGAAGCTGAAGGAAGAATTATAGGCAGAGGGTCATCCCCAGGCAGGAGATTTCATTGGTTCCTTAATTTGACAAATATTTATTGAGGGGGGTCCCCTCTGTTGTGGGCACTGGGGCCACAGCAGTGAATGAAGCGGCAGTCCCTGCTCTCCTGGAGTTCATGGCCTAGTCACAGCAGTGGTAGAACCCTGGCTGGCTTCAGAATCCCCAGGGCTGCCTGTGAGGTGTACAGAGTCCCAGGGACCAAGGTTTTGATTCTGGAGGTCTGTCTCCAACACAAGTACCCTGGGTAGTTCTGATGCTGGCAGACATGGAGCCCACTTGAGGAGGTGCTGGTATGGTGTTGAGAGTATGTGTGTGCACATGCGCTGGGGGTGAGGGGCAGGGCAGACAACCATGAAACCAGGCAGTTATGATGTTGAGTGACCAGGGCTATGATGGGGGAAGCTCAGGAAAAATGAGCTCTAGGCATTAGAAGGGTCTTAATTAAACACTCACCCAAATGATTCCAAATTCACAACTTGAGAAATGTTTGAGGGTATGGTCCCTAATGCAGCAAGCTGTGTGAAGGAGGAATGTGGCAGGTCAGGAGAGAAGGCTTCTTGGAGTTGGGGAACATAGGAGCTAATGCAGGCAAGCACATAATCAGCAAAGGGGAAGGGAGGTATCCAGGTGAGGAACAGTACCAGGTGTGTGACCCTCCGAGAGTAAGCAGCCCCAGGAGAGGGGAGGGCTGGGGCTGGAGAGTTAACCCCCTTTCCCTCCCAGGTAGTCCATGTCTTCTCTCTCTCCACAGTGGCTAACTTCGACCCTGGCACCTTTAGCCTGATGCGCTGTGACTTCTGCGGGGCTGGCTTTGACACGAGGGCTGGCCTCTCCAGCCATGCCCGGGCCCATCTGCGTGACTTTGGCATCACCAATTGGGAGCTCACTGTGTCACCCATCAACATCCTGCAGGAGCTGCTTGCCACCTCGGCTGCTGAGAGGCCCCCCAGCCCCCTTGGCTGTGAGCCTGGGGGACCACCTGGTGGCTATCTGACCTCCCGCAGGCCCCGCTTACCTCTCACAGTGCCCTTCCTGCCCACCTGGGCTGAGGACCCTGGGCCAGCCTACGGAGATGGTAAGGGGAGAGAAGGCGGGCAGGTGTGGAGCCCTGACCTTTCCCAGGAGCCCAGAGGGATGGAGGGATGGAGGGATGGGAGGGGGACAGCCACTCCATTTTCCTGAAGGTGTTTCAAGTCACTCTACAAAGTACATTGACAACTGTCCTCACAACTGCCCTGCCACTTAGGGCCCACTTCTGTTTTTCTCAGGGGCTGGCCCAGGGCTCCTCCTAGATCCAGTTCCACTCTTCACTGCCTGACAGTGATTTTAACGTATGCTTACTGAACTCTAGGAGCTGGATACTGTTCTAAGCACTTTACAAACATGAACTCGTTTACATCCTCACAACAACTCGATAAGGCGGGTATGATGATCCCCATTTTACAGATGAGGAAACTGAGGCACAGAGCGCTTACTTAACTTACCCAAGGTCATACAGCCAGAAGTGGTGGAGCTGGGATTTGAAACCCCAAGCAGGTCAGGCTCCAGATTTTTGTTCTTAATGACATCTTTCATCTAGAGTTTGGTAGAACTTTCTGAGATGATGGAAATATTCTTTCAATATCTGTGCTATTGTACATATGGCTATTGAACGCTCGAAAGGTGGCTAGTGCTATGTTAGTCCAATCCTATTGGACAGTGCAGATCTAGAATCTATATTCTAGATTTTCAATGGTGCCTATTTTGTCTGGCAGCAGTGATAATCGCTCGCACAATTGAGTGCTTGCTATGTACTAAGGTTTCATTTCATGTATGCCGCAAAGCAATTCCATGAAGCTAAGGATTGCTGTGTCCTGTTTTATGGATAAGGAAACTGGGTCATTTGCTTTGCCACAGCCACAAAGCAGTAGCGCTAGACTTCTGAACACCATGTTTGGTGGTCTCTCCAGTGAAGAAGGCATGGGAAATCCAGAAGTAATATTTTAGTGAAGGGGCTGAGCACTGTGGAGAGAGCGGAAAGGTGAAAGACCCAGCCTTGCAAAGCCTGGCTTTGTTGGAGCCATTACTGAACCTTAAAGCCCAGGCCTCAGCAGTGAGGAATAAATGGGATTTGGGGAATGGAGAGGGTGCCTGAACAGGGGGAATTGTCTAGGGGCTGAGGTTTCCTTCTTTGTTTCTCTTGTCTGGAGATTCCAGGGTCCTACCTAGATCCGTACTCTGGGATGGGCTTGTCTCATCTGCAGGCCCCCTTACTAGTAAAAGGCACTTGAGGGTCTGCAGAGGGGAGGGTGGAGGTATGAAAGCCCCATTTCGTCTTTGGACGAGAAAATAGTGGCTGGTTGAGGTCACACTTCAGGGAGAGGCAGAGTGGGAACACGTCCTCAGGCTTTTTGCCTCTGCTGAAACTGTCCCCTGGGCATTCAACTCCCACACCTGGCTAGGTTTGTGGTGTCTTAGGGGTGGCTGGGAGGCACAGCTGGCAGTTTGTAAGCTCCAGCCCTGCCCCTTTCTTTCTCTGTCACTCCCAGAGAGGCCTGAATGTCAGGCTCACACCCCTTACACACCCAGTGTTCAGGTTCAGCTCTGGCTAAGCTGTTTCCACCTGAAGACCAATGTGCCAGACCTCCAATTAGTACTGAAGGAGGCAGCTAATCATTTGGGTGTGATCAGTCTTTCAGTGAACACCGGGTGTAGGGGAGTGGCTGAGGAGATCCTGGGAGCCTTGCCTTGAGGAAGAATGCCCAAGATTAAGACTAGGTCTGGGCAATGGCCCTGCAAGGCTGTCTTAAAAGCCTCTTCCACCCCTTCCTAAATGGGCTGTAGGGGGCGGGTGCCAGGTTGGGGGCGGGGCAACGGTCAGGTTCTGGCCCCACCCAACTGTCAAGGAACAGCGGGGGGAGGGGAGGGGCAATCGGCTGGGTGTTAGGGAGAAACGGGTTGTACTAAAAATGTGGTGCCGGCTGAATGGGGAGTTCTGTAAGACTGTGGGACAGTGATGTCAGCATGATGTTGTGGGGAGGGGAGAGCGGTCCTCGTGCTTGGGAATTGGGGATCCCCGACGCAGAGGGGACACTTCCAGGGAAAGGAATGGATCAGGGTCCCGGGGTAGTTCCTAGCTCCGCCTGTCGTGGCTCTGGGAGCCTGGTGTAGATGGATGATTCCCATCCTAGCCTTAGGGCTCTCCGGGGTGGGGAACAGTATCCCAGCCCGTCAAGGCCCAGACTGGGGTGGCCGTTGACGGAGGGTGGGAGCGTGCGTGCATCCGCGAGCCAAGGCGCGGGCAGGGCCGGGACCAGGACCAGGGTTTCGCTCGCGGCGCTCGGCGCTCGGTCGGCCGCCCTGAGCGCGCCCCGAGGGGCGGGACGGAGCGGGCTCGGCTGTGTCGCTCGGTACTCGGCTGCTCCCGCCTGGAGCGGCCGCCCCGCGTGCGCCGGAGCCAAGATGGCCGCCTCCACCGCCCAGTGCCGAGTGACAAAAGCGGAGAGCAAGGCGGCGGCGGGGCCGCGCGCGGGAGGTGCCCGGGAGCGCGCGCCTGCGGGGGCGCCGCTGCCCGGCCCCCCGAGCCCGGGCCCAGCGGCCCTCCCGGCGCCGCCGCCGCCCCCACCCCCGCCGCCGCCGCCGCCGCCGCGGGACGGGCCCAAGGCCGAGCCGGAGTCCGGGCCCGGGCCCGCTCCCGCGCTGGGTAAGAGCCCGAGCCGGGGAGGGTGCTGGGAGGGCACAGTCGGCGTCCCGCCCGCCCCCTGCCGCCGCCGCTCCGGACGCCCGCCGTCTAGTCTCCGAGACGCCCCCTCCCCCCAGATCCTCCACTCGCGCGGGCCCCGGGCCTCCTGTCGCCGCTTGCAGGGTCCTGGGCTACAGAAACATTCGTCTCAGCCGCCCCGTGGGACCCTCGTCCCGTCTGACAGATGCCCCTTGCTCCTCTTGGAGCCCCGGTAGCGTTCCTCGCCACAGTTCCGGTCCCTCCAGCGCGGAAACCCACTTCATGTCACTTCAGCTCTGACACGGTCCCTTTCCCATCTGACAGACGCGCCCACTTCACCCGATGACTGACAAAGTCTTCGGTGTCCCAGCCCTGGTGGCCCCCCTCCCTGCCTTTTCCTTGCTTCCGTAGGAATCAAACTGAGCAGGGCCCCAGGTTCCCCGCTCATACCAGTGAGTGCCTCCAGAGCCCTGACACACGGTTTCTTCACACTCAGAGCGCTGTCCATGCTGTAAGCGCTAAACCTGGGGCTCAGTAGTCCTCTCAAGTCCCTTTCTCTGAAAAATTAGACCATGAAAATGCACCATGAGTTTCTGGTTCTCATACACACCTCACTCAATGAAGTTTACTGGACCGATGGATTCTTCACGAACTTTCTACAAAGTTCTGTGATTCCCACTCTGCGTATCCCGTCATATCACTGCTGGTTCTGACAGACTCCCTGTTCTAACCTTACTCCATTCAAGGCTCAGCTTGTGATAAGTAGGCCAGCCCCAGCACCAGCTGTTTTGTCTGGTTGGAGACTACCCACAGTTCCCTTGGAGACTCTTCCCTGTCCTTGGCTCCCCACCTCAGCATTGCCTTTCTGGCCTCTGACCCTGGCCTTCTCTTACCAAATTCCCCTGCTGACTGCCTCAACCTGCCCCCAAGACTGACAGATGCTCCTCTCCACAAATTCTGCCCAGAAAGGGATTTTCTCTGAGATCTAGATTAAAAGTCTCGACTCAGACTAACACTGCGTTCTCTGACCTGGATGTGCAGAGACTGGGCTGGATGCTACTTCTGGTCTCTGCTGTCAGTGGGCAGCCTTGATGTCCCCATGTCATACTGGCTCTGGGGGTTATGGATGGAGCCTCAGCTTTCATGGGGTGAACTACCTCCCAGAGTGAGAGCAGGCACCAAGGATGAGGAAGAAGGCACCACCTACCACCTTGCCCTCACTGTCAGTCCTTATAGAGGTAGACAATCTGGGTTGCCTGGGCTGAGCCTGTCTTCCCAACCTCACAGGCCTGAGTTCTGAGGAAAACGCCATGGTGGCCATGGACTTGGGCTCTCCCCAGCTCCCCAAGAAGAGTCTGCCTGTCCCCGGGCCCCTGGAGCAGGTGGCCAATCGGCTGAGCAGCAAAGTAGCTGCAGAGGTTTCTCATAGCAGCAAGCAAGAGCTGCCGGACCTCAAGGGTGAGTGGCCCAGGTGGCAGGGTGGTGGTGCTGGCCAGGCTGGTCACACTCACAGGGATCTCTTGAGTCTGGGGTTTAATGCAGGGCCCCAGTTTGGCCACAGCTTTCTCTCTGGCACCCCAAGGCACCTTGGAGACACCCAGCTGTCTCCTCTCTTGAGCTGCTGCTGCCCTGGGCACACATGGCCTTGAGCTTCACCCTCACTGGGTGAGGGAGGGGCATCCAGAGAGGTAGTGGGCATGGTTGTCAAGGGCTCACACTCAGACCTGGTTCATTGGCTGACTTTGACCCTCATTAGCATTTGATCTTTCTCATGACACTGCTGTGTCTGAGTGTTGATTCTCAGGTTGTTATTGAGTAGTGACAGGCACAGTGCTGGCCCCCAGGGATGTGAGCGATGGCCTTTGTCCTTGGGTTTGTGAAGGTGGTCTCTGCTGTCAGTGGTCTCTGAAGGTGGTCTCTGCCTGTCTCAGGCAAAGAAGCAGAAAGGCAAGGATAAGATAAGGACTCTGCAGAAGAGATGCAGGGCACCACAGGGGCTGTGGGTAGGGCCTCCAACCCAGTGTTTGGGGCATGAATTGAGCAGCAGACAGTGGCCAGGACTTAGCTCTGTGAAGCATGTGGCTGACAAGTCAGCAGTTGCATGAAAACCTGTTGCCAGGACACTGGTATATTGGAGATCCAAAAGGCATTCCACTGGCTGGACCACAGAAGGACTCTGCCTCCTGCTGTGTGCCTTTGAGCACAACTCTTCTCTATGAGACTCAGTTTCCTTATCTGCAAACTGTACAGGCCTATTCCTGACTCATTAGGGTCATTTTAAGGATCACGGGGGCTTGATAGAAGCAAAGCCCTTGCAGGGAGCTTGGGTGAGTGGGGACCCCAAGGGAGAAGAAATGGGAGAGCAGAGCCCGCAGGGCCTCACAGCTGGCTCTCCTGGCCTTCGTCTCACCCTCAGCCCAGAGCCTGACCACCTGCGAGGTCTGCGGTGCCTGCTTTGAGACACGCAAGGGCCTGTCCAGCCACGCACGGTCCCACCTGCGGCAGCTGGGTGTGGCTGAGTCCGAGAGCAGCGGTGCCCCCATCGATCTTCTCTACGAGCTCGTGAAGCAGAAGGGCCTACCCGACACACCCCTCGGGCTGCCCCCGGGGCTGACTAAGAAGTCCAGCTCGCCGAAGGAGGTGGTTGCCGGCGTTCCCCGGCAGGGCCTGCTCACTCTGGCCAAGCCCCTGGACGTCCCTGCTGTCAACAAGGCCATCAAGTCACCTCCTGGCTTCTCAGCCAAGGGCCTGGCCCACCCACCCAGCTCCCCACTCCTCAAGAAGGCACCACTGGCCCTGACGGGCTCCCCTACCCCCAAGAATCCTGAGGACAAGAGCCCCCAGCTGTCCCTGAGCCCCCGGCCAGCCTCCCCAAAGGCACAGTGGCCTCAGTCTGAGGACGAGGGGCCCCTGAACCTCAGTGAGTTTGGGTCCTGGGAGCTGAGGGAGGTCTTGGCACTGGGAGAGCAGGGGCCTCGAGTTGAGCTATGGGGCTCAGGGTGGGGGCAACGGGGATCGCAGCTCCTGAGTCCTGGGTTGACTGGGTCACTGTTGGTGCTGTGTCTCCTGTTGGGCTGGCTGTGCTTCATATTATCACCTGTCTCCCACTTTGCTGTTCTTCCCTCGGAGGCCTGGCTGCAGGTGCTGAGCCAGCTAGGGTCACCCTTGCCACTTAAGGGTAGCTTTTGGCCTTCTCTGGGCCTGAGGGTTGGGGCAGGGAAGGTAACCAGGGCTTCAGTTGGGCATCTTGGGTTCTGCAGGTAGACAAGTGGTCCACCTGACAGGGGTCCCCTGGTTGGCCCTATCTTAACATGATCCTGCCCAGCAATGCTGTGCAGAGGCACCTCTGACTGTGCGGGGGGGTGGAGCTGTGCTTCTGGGCTGCCGGTAGGCCTGGCTAGGTGGAGTGTGGGAAGAAACCCCCAGGCACGGTGAGCAGGTTTAACTCGGGAAGTCAGGCCTTCCCATACATTGGTGGCCCCTAGACTCTGGGGATGAACCCAGGGTCTAGCCTCTCACCCAATGAGCACCCCAGTTGGCACCTCAGGTTCCAATAAAGCTGCTCTCACAGTCTATGCTTTTAGGAGCAGGGCCCTGAGTACGTGTGTCTTCAGCTGCATGATGGTGGGCAGCTGGGTGGGGCCCTGCTTTGTACCTGCTACCCACCTTGTATAGCTCCCATAGCTGGGGTCCCAGGGACAGGGGCCTGGGAGCATCAGATGGGATCCCTGGAATTGGGCCACTGCCTCTCTACTCCACATCCTTGAGATCGCTACATTCACCTTAATGCCAAAGGGCCAGGCAGGGAGGAGGGCTTCCTGTCTCCCAGAACCTCTTAAAATCAACCTGCGGCGTGAGTCTTGGCCCCTGGATGGCCTGGGCAGCTGAGAATCACACCAGGCCCTCCTGCCTCAGTCCCCCCAGGGCCGGCCAAGGTGGCGGCCGTGAACCCCCCCCCCTGTGTTTTGTCTCCGCAGCTTTAGATAGTGACGGGGGCAGAGAGCTGGACTGCCAGCTGTGCGGTGCCTGGTTTGAGACCCGCAAGGGCCTGTCCAGCCACGCCCGCGCCCACCTGCGCCACCTGGGCGTCAGCGACCCGGATGCCAAGGGATCCCCCATAGACGTGCTCCACGGGCTCATCAGGAGGGTCGGCGTCCAGAATCGCCTCCCACCCGGGCGCGGCGTGCTGGCCCAGCTGGGGCGGCCTCCTCCCGCCTCTGCGGCCCTCTCCTTGCTCCCCCCCCCACCGCCGGCCAAGAAGGCCAAGCTGAAGGCCGCGGGTACGGCCAGCCCCTGGGGGAAGCAGGACCTCTCAGCCGCCGCAGCCGCCGGCATTTTCTGGGCCTCTGATGTGGAGCCGTCTCCTCTCAACCTCTGTAGGTTCTCGCTTCAGCCGCCCCCTCCTCCCTGCGGGCCCTGGAGCCCCCCCCCCCTGGGGGGGTCATGGTCCCCTTCCTACTCCCTCCCTGTTGGGGAAGGGAGTAGACAGGGGCCTTTAGCAGTGGGCTGGTTCTGCCCAGAGATCTCGTTAGCAGTTGGCTGTTAGGCCCTCTCTCTTGGCCTTTGACCTCTATGACTGTGACCTTCCCTGAGAATGAAGGCCAAGGGTGGGGTGCTGCCTGTTGGTATGGAAGGTGCCCATGGTTGTCCCTGGTCTGGATGGCATGTGGCACTTAGGCTGCCACTTCCTGCCCTCCTGCCCCAGTCCTTGGGACCCACAGAGTGGTGGAGTCTTGATTGTCTCCTTCTCTGCCAGGACTGAGGGCCCATGGCTCCCAGGAGCCTCCCCTCACTCCTGCCAGGTGTCAGGCCCCTGCCCCACTCCTCAGCTCCCTGGCCTACACCTGCCCTCCACCACCACCCCAGCCCGTGGGCATGCTGCTGCCCATGCCCAGCCGACCAGGAGACCCGCAGGTAACGATGCTAATGGTGCCCGTGGTGCTAATTGCCCATTTCTCCTCCTGCTGCAGCCTCAGGCCCAGAGCCAGCTCGCGATATCCGCTGTGAGTTCTGCGGCGAGTTCTTCGAGAACCGCAAGGGCCTGTCCAGCCATGCACGCTCACACCTGAGGCAGATGGGTGTGACTGAGTGGTACGTCAATGGTTCACCCATCGACACACTGAGGGAGATCCTCAAGAGACGGACCCAGTCTCGGCCCGGTGGACCACCCAACCCGCCAGGACCCAGCCCGAAATCCCTGGCCAAGGTGGTGGGCAGCGGAGGTCTGGGCAGCTCTCTGGAAGCCCGCAGCCCTGCAGACCTTCACCTCTCGCCCCTGGCCAAGAAGTTGCCACCGCCACCAGGCAGCCCCCTGGGCCACTCACCGACTGCCTCTCCTCCTCCCACGGCCCGAAAGATGTTCCCGGGCCTGGCTGCACCCTCCCTGACCAAGAAGCTGAAGCCTGAACAAATGCGGGTGGAGATCAAGCGTGAGATGCTGCCAGGGGCCCTTCATGGGGAGCCGCACCTGTCTGAAGGTCCCTGGGCAGCGCCGCGGGAAGACATGACTCCCCTGAACCTGTGTAAGTGTAACCCTGGGGCAAGGCAGGGAGAACAGATAGGGGGGTTGGCTCCTCCCACTTGGGAGTACCCAGAGGGCCCAGAGTTGAAATAGAAGGGAGGATACATAGGTTCAGAGGACAAGGGGCTAACTGTGTGGTCCTGGTGTGTGCATTTCCAGCTGAGCTGCTGCTTGTTTCTTCTTCATTCTTGCATTCAGTGGTGGCAAAAAGATTCTATCTCTTGTGCCATCATCAATCGATTAGTAGTGGCTGCTAACCAGATTCCCAGGGAGAAAGACTACAGAGGTCCATTAGTGATGTCTGCCATAGGCAGGACTATAGACCCACTAGAAGTGTCTAAACCGTCTTTCTGACATTTGTGGTCACTAAGTGCTTGACATTTAGAGTCAGTTTCAAGTTAGGATTACAACTGCTCCACTGCCTACCAATATGTGACCTTGAGCAAGTTTCCTCTTGAAAGATGGAGATCGGCATGATCCCTACTCTAGAGTTTTCTAAAGTGGTATAAAACACTTAACGTGATGTACCTAGTTAAACAAAGCTGTGTGTATACAGTGGTTGTAATGTCCCTATCACTCATTTTTCTCTTGAACTGTCTGGTTGGCTGACCTCCTGCTGTGTGCCCCGCAGGTGAGATGGCCCAGCCCTGGGCCTTAGCACTCATCATTTGATTTCCTGCCAGCTGCTCCAGGCTCCACTTTAGGCTGTCCCAGTGACACTGGGGGGTGGAAGTTTCCTTTTGCAGAACAGGAAACTGAGGCTCAGGGGAAGCGGCTTGCCCAGTATCTTACAGGATCATAGCCATGCTGGCATCTGAGCCCAGGATCAAGGGAGCACTTGCTCCTTAACACGTCACCATATTACAAGGAGTTTTCTTGAAGTTGGCTAGAATTTGAAGTGACAGAACAAGCAGAAGGGCCGAACGTACAAAAGGGCCCCTGGAGGTAGATGAGGGAGCAGATCATTTGGGTCTGGGACTGCATGGACAGGGCAGCCAGGCACTTAACACTGGCCTTGAGCTTGGATGCTTCCTGCCAGCAGCCACTGCCCTCTTCTTTCCCCTCCCCCGACCCTGTGCAGCATCCCGGGCAGAGCCAGTGCGTGACATTCGCTGTGAGTTCTGTGGTGAGTTCTTTGAGAACCGCAAGGGCCTGTCCAGCCATGCACGCTCCCACTTGAGACAGATGGGTGTGACTGAGTGGTCTGTCAATGGCTCACCCATCGACACACTGCGGGAGATCCTTAAGAAGAAGTCCAAGCCATGCCTCATCAAGAAGGAGCCGCCAGCCGGAGACCTGGCCCCTGCTTTGGCTGAGGATGGGCCCCCCACATCAGCTCCTGGGCCTGTGCAGCCCCTCTTGCCGCTGGCGCCCATGGCCGGCCGGCCGGGCAAACCAGGAGCTGGGCCAGCCCAGGTACCCCGTGATCTCAGCCTTGCACCCATCACCGGTGCCAAGCCCTCAGCCACCAGCTACCTGGGCTCAGTGGCAGCCAAGCGGCCCCTGCAGGAGGACCGCCTCCTCCCTGCAGAGGTCAAGGCCAAGACCTACATCCAGACTGAACTGCCCTTCAAGGCAAAGACCCTCCACGAGAAGACCTCCCACTCCTGTAAGCAGCGGGTGGCAGGGTCCCGGGAGGGCATCTGCCGGGGCCTGCAGGGCCGGGCACTGTCACACGCATGCCCACCCCCTGTGGGGGTCAAGGCACCAGTGGGAGGCGGGACTGGCTCCCGACCTGGGCGGCGCCTTCTGGGTATCCTTGCTCCCTTGGGGCTGAGGCTCAGCAGCGCCCCCTCTGCCTGCAGCCACCGAGGCCTGCTGTGAGCTGTGTGGCCTTTACTTCGAAAACCGCAAGGCCCTGGCCAGCCATGCGCGGGCGCACCTGCGACAGTTCGGCGTGACTGAGTGGTGTGTGAACGGCTCACCCATTGAGACGCTGAGCGAGTGGATCAAGCACCGGCCCCAGAAGGTGGGCGCCTACCGCAGCTACATCCAGGGCGGCCGCCCCTTCACCAAGAAGTTCCGTAGTGCTGGCCATGGCCGTGACAGCGACAAGCGGCCACCCCTGGGGCTGGCACCCGGGGGCTTGGCTGTGGTGGGCCGCAGTGCTGGGGGTGAGCCAGGGCCGGAGGCTGGCCGGGCAGCCGACAGTGGTGAGCGGCCTCTAGCAGCCAGCCCACCAGGCACTGTGAAGGCCGAGGAGCACCAGCGGCAGAACATCAACAGTGAGTGTTTGGGGGTAGAAGGACGTGAGGGCGGCGGGCACTGGCAGGTCCACTTGGCTGCCCCTTAGGTTCTCCGCTGTGCTGCTGCCCTGGAGTCACTTCAACAGTTGATTGCTCACCCGTTTACTCACCCATCTGCCATCGCACCTGTCACTGGGCCAGGTGGCATCCAGTCACCAGATGGCCTGTCTTACAAATCTCCATCATTTACTGAAGGCAGTAGCCTCTCCAGGGGCCTCGCCCTCCAGCTGTCCTCCATTCCTCTCCTCCCCTCTCCCACCTCAGAATTTGAGCGCCGACAAGCTCGCCCTGCAGATGCCTCTGCAGCCAGGGGAGGTGAGGAGACCAATGACATGCAGCAGAAGCTGGAGGAGGTGCGGCAGCCGCCTCCCCGGGTCCGACCGGTCCCCTCCCTGGTGCCCCGGCCTCCCCAGACATCACTGGTCAAGTTCGTCGGCAACATCTACACCCTCAAGTGCAGGTATGAGGCCCCTGGGGGAGGGAGGGAGGCCACTTGCCTGGAGCTTGTCTGCCTAGAGCCTCTGAACAGTGCAGGGGCTGCTTGGGGTCTGGATAGGAAGCCTCAGAGATGCCCCAGGGCAGTTTGGGTCCCGGCTAAGGGCTCTTCACAGAAAGAGGTGCCTCAGAGCCTTGGGCTGGACCCTGAGTTTTGTAAAGTCAGCCAGACCTTGACACTTAGCAGTTTAGTGACCTTGGGCAAGGATTTCCTGTTCCATGCCTCAAAGTTCCTAGCTATACAATGGGATTGATAGCAGACCTACCTGACTGATTTGTTATGGGGATTAATAGAATTGAATATTTATAAAGTAATCAAACTGTGCCTGGCACACGGTAAGCCTTCAGCAAGTTTCTGCATGATTAAGAAAAGAATAGGTCTTAGTTCATTCTTATCAAAGTTCATGTAAACATCAGAGGTAGAAAACTGGGAGTCTGGGATGTGAGGGGGTCACCTCAGGTCACATAGGCCAGGTCAGAAGTAGGATTTGAACCCAGGTCTCTGCAGCCACGAGCTTAGGTTTGGGTCCCCTGTGCTGTGAGATCTCCCTGAAGGCCACAAGGGCAGGGAGCTGGTGAGTTGGATGCATGAGCAGAATGGGTGCAAATTAGTGCAGCCCCCTTTTCCCCAGCTCCATCTTTTTGTCCTGGAGCTTGGTGGAGCAGAATCTGCTGCTCTTTGTTCTTTCTGATCAGTGCACATGCTCTAGTCAGGTGGAGGAAGTGCTTGGGAAGCTAGGTGGCCTGCACCCAACACTGAGCCAGCAGAATGCCCTGAGTATAGAGATGGAGACTCCAGGAGACCTCACCAATACCCCATGAAGGGTAGAAATAGCTTTCCATGGGAGAACATATGGCTTCTGGGCCCCTTTCCCTCAAATCCTGGGCTTGCTCTGTCCACACTGAGCAGCAGCAGCTGTGCCAGACTCTCAAAGTGTGGCCATGCTACCCATTCAACTCTTCTCCTGGCACTGGCCACTCCTCCCTCTCTCTGTCCCCCACACAGGTTCTGTGAGGTGGAATTCCAGGGGCCCCTCTCCATCCAAGAGGAGTGGGTGCGGCACTTACAGCGGCACATCCTGGAGATGAATTTCTCCAAAGCGGATCCCCCGCCCGAGGAGCCCCAGGCCCCACCGTCACAGACAGCAGCGGCAGAGGCGCCCTAACACAAAAGCATTCCAGATCCCTCTTGTGCCACCTCTGTCTACTCCTCCTTGGTCTCCTCCTCCTTCTCCCTCTTTCTTTTCCGTTCCCAAAGGAGCAAGCCAAAACCTCAAACCGGCACCCTCAGGGGCCGGGCACACTACAGCCGGAGCACCCTTCCTTTAGCCCAAGGACTCTGGGGCCATACCCAGGGCATCTTCCTTCAGCCCACGTCCACCCAGTCCAGTGTGGGCAGCAGCCAGGTCCCTGGTGGCAGGAGATCTCATCACAGGGGAGGAATGCCAGCGCTCCCCTGAGTCTAGCAGCCAGGTGGGGCTGTTTGCCATCCGTGGCCATTTGCAAAGACCCCAAAGACCCCCTGTCCTTCTTGCCCTCGTTAATATCTTCTCACACACACGCACACGCGAACACACACACACGCATGCACGCACACACGCACCTCGTGAGAACCCGGGATCTGCCCTAGCCCCCCAGTTCCCGAGTCAACGACCACGTCATGCCACGGTGCTTGCTCAGGGGAAGGCACGCTCCCTCTGCTTGCCCACCGGGGCTTGGGAGCCTCCACTGAGCCCACAATGCCACGGAAATCCTTGTTGGCCACGCTTCCCCCAGAGGGGCCTTCCTAGCTGAGAAGAGCTCAGAGCTGACAGCTGCCTCCTGCCATGTCCAGGCCCCCCAGAGCCTCAGGGGCTCCGGGCCCTGGAGGGGTGAGGGTGGGACACTCCTTCCCCACCTCCACCCCCCTCTCTCTTTTCACTGTTCCTTTCTATGTATAGCTCCCTAGACCTTTCACTTTTTTAAAAATGCGTTTTGTGTAGAGAATAAGGAACGTGGATCTTTTTATTTTGCAATCCTGGGCCAGCTAGAAACCGGGAGCTGATCAATCTTTTAACTTTTTTCAGTGGCCACATTTTGGTTATCAATGTACCTAGAAGTATGTAAATTAGATTAAATTTCTCTTCTGGAAACACCCCGGGGCAGGCGGCCAGCGTGTGTTTTTCTGTAGAGTGGACAGGCTGGCATCAGCTGGCAGCTAGGACTGGGATCAAGTAGCCTCCTTCACCCAGAGCCCCCAGAAGCCCTGGGTTTTCCCACTGGCCAACAAGCCAACCAGACTCAGCTGCGGATGAGCCCAAGTTCCCAGCTATTCACCCTCGGTGACATGTTTGGGGGCTCTGGCCAGCTGGTAAAGTGGCTCCTGTGAGCAGAGGAGCTGATCCAGGAAGGAAGTCAGGATGGAGAAGCAACAGGCCAAAGGGCTCTCTGAGGCAGGAGCTGTCCAGCAACAGTGTGGGGGACCTGCTGGGGGGGAAGGAGCACAAAGCTGCTGGGAGCCTTCAGAGAGCTGGGACTGGCCTACCTTCAAGACATGTGACTTGTCGGGAGTTACATGCACCCTGAACCCCAGTAACACTAGGGGAAAAAAGGGAGCTGCTGGCTCCTCTGCGATGTTATTTATTTTCTCGCTCTGCAAATGTTTATTGAACATTTCTTAGATTTTAAGAGATTTTGTTGGCTGCTCCTTGTTTATTGCATGTGGTTTTTCAGCTGATTGTTTTCACTTAAACAGCCAAGGGCTGGAAAGTGGGAATGACCTCATGAGGTATAGACAGAAGAGGCCTCTCCAGGCCCCAATCCTGTTACCCTGGCCCCCACTGTGCACCCACCTGGGAAAGAGGGGCCAAGAAGCTGTGACAACATTCCCACAGGAGTGGTCTTGTTCTGCACACTTTGCGTTTTTACTTGTGGGAGGTCAGAGCACATAATTTGCCTGGTGAAGATAGGCCTCAGCCAGTGCTGTCATTCCTACATTGTGGGTGGGCATGTCTGAGACTTTGAAAGCAGCAAGATTATCTCTTTGGATGAGAGCTGACCCAAAGGCACTTCGTTCCGCTTTTTACACATTAGTGAAAAAAGTATAAAAGTGATAATAAGCTGGATGTTTAAAAAGTGCAAACAATGCAAGAACTTATAAAGTAACATGAAAAGCCCCTCCTTACCCACAGTCATGTAATGATAGCTATGTGAGTCCTTGAAAGGGTCACGTAAAGTTTTTACTACAGAGGAGTCTTTTCCTAAAACTTCTGGGCACGCCCCTTCTTAAGCCCTTCTGTTCAGAGTCAAAGGGTTGGATGTTTAAAATCATCAATAAGGGTAAAAATGATGGCTGTGTTACGTGCCATGAAGGAAGCTCCCCAGGAGTAGTTCCAGGGGACTGTTTTAATTTGGAAGACAGGCCCCTGAAGGTGATACAAATGAGCCCCAAAGCTGAAGTGCACTCTATCGGTTTTATGTACTTCATATATGGAGTTTGGCAATGCAACATAAACCTTGTCCCGTGTGGCAGCAAGTTCTGCAGGAACCCCATTTTGGGGGGAGGAGTTGTTTTGTTAACATTTTATTGTGGAGAATTCCAACCCTACAAAAGAATAGTACAATGAACGTTCATCTACTCATCAATTATTAACTCGTTACTAATCTCTTCATTTATTTCAGCTATAATCCCTTCACAGTCCCCGTTCCCCATCAGAATTATGGTGAAGCACATTTTGCTCATCAGATCAATTAATATTTCTGTAGGTCATTATTACACCTAAAGAAATTGATGTTTCTCTAATAAAAAAAAAAAAAAAACCAGCAAACGGCATACTTTAACAAACTTAAAGCAGAAAAAAGTGAACACGTCTAGTTTGATGACTTTTCACAAACACGTTAAGTACCTTTTTCAGTGTCTGCAGCTCTGTCAAGTAATCTTATGTGATGTCTCTGACAGTGGATTCCACACATCCAAAGAGGGTGCTGAGGACAGGGCTGGAGCCTGGCTGGGCCACTGCAGGATCTCTAGAGTCGGGAGGAGATTTAGACGGGGAGTTCCAGCTTTAAGACGTGTCAGGAACCTTGAGCAAGTCATGAATTCCAAGTCTCAGTTTTCTTTTGAGAATATATTTTTTTTAAGTCCTCGCAGGTATGAGGGAGCATTCGAGATGATAAACAATACAAACATTTATTAAATATATAATATAAACATGCCATATAAATATATTTGTTATGTAACCATTGATAACAAAACGTGACATTTATTTAGTGCGCTCGGCACTAGACTGATTTCTTTACATTATCTCATATGTTTGAACGTGTGCCCAGCATCCTGTCTGGCGACCAGTTGTAATTTTCATTCCAACATCGCTTTACCGTGCTGGTTTAGGAGCTGAAGTCCAGAGATGTTAGAAACTTATCTCAGATTGGCACAGCACCCCGGTAGCAGAGTCGGGATCGTAGTGGTGACCTGCGCTATAGACCCGGCTCCCTCTGCTGGGCCTCCACGGCACAGGCTCTCCTCCCATCCCGCTGCGTTTGAGCCTCAGGGTCTTTTCGTAGTGCATGGCTCCGCCCCTTCCAACTCCACAAGGCTCCACCTCCAGACCGGCTTTTCTCAGCCAGTCACCGCAGGCTTGAAATAACGGGAGGCGGGACAGGGCGGGGATCTCATGGGATTGGCAGGACACTTAACCATTGCTATGGGGATGCATTGAGATAGGCAGTGAGATGACCCAATAGGCGTGAATACAGAGCCCGGAGCGAGCCAATGCGGTCGGGAGGCGGGGCTCGGTTGTATGTAGAAAGGGCCCGGGGGATTGTTGCCGCTACGGCAGCGTGGGACTAGCGGAGGAGCTCACGAAGTCTTCGTATTCAGTGGTTGGTGCTGCCATGAGCTACACAGGTGGGTCTGGTAGGGTTGGTGGTCGGGCTCCGTGTGGGGAGGGACCGGGAAGGGCCAGGGCAGTGCCGGGCTCAACCGCGCCTCCCCCGGAGCCTGGACACTGTCCTCTCTTGCGGTCACAAAATGGCGCCGCCGGCTGGCTCCTCAGGTTCGTGCCCCTTAAGCCTTGGCGCCTCGGTTCTCTGTGTTGGCACTCTTGCGTCCTGGCTCCCAGCCGCTGGAGGTGTTGGCTTTTGTCGCCCTTTTCTGTGGGTCCCGGCCTCGGCGCCCGAGGTCTCTCCTTCCATTCTCCACTGCAGCTTGGCCTTCTCGGACCTCGACGCCTCAGGTGGCCATTTCTTAGGTCTCGGCTCTTCCAATCAGTCAGTGGGCTCGGCTGCCGTCGCCATTGTTGCCCCCTCCCTCGCGCAGTGTCCCTGCAAGATGCCGCAGCTTCCCCTGCCCTATGCCTTTCCCGGGCTGGGAGAGACGCCAGACCCCGGGGCGAGGAGTCAATATTTGGAGGGTTTGGGCTGAGCGGGGTACCCTGGGCCATGAGAGGCTGAGCCTGAGCCTTGCGAGGAATGACTGGCTTCGTTCACCATGTGTCAAAATTCATTGTGTCAGGTGCTGAATAGGCACTGGAATACTGGCAAGAATTCTTCAAGCATTTTATAGGCCGGGGCAGACTACAAGCAGGCAAACAAATGAATATGGGATGTATTCTGAGGTGGTCAGTACCCCGAGGGGGTGTTCTTTTACATGGAGTGATTGGAAACCTTTAAAGAGGCGACATGCAAGCAGAGACCCAAATAGATTAAGGGAGTTAAGGATATCTGTCCGAGGGAGCCCTTGACATAAAGACCCAGGGGCACAGGAGCTGCCTGCCTCCTTAGAAGAACCACCAGGGAAGCCAGTGGGACTTGAACAAAGGGCTGGGTGGATGATGAGATTGGGGGGTGGGGTTGGCATGGGATATGCTTGGGCAATTATAAATTATCCTTGGGTGAATTGGACTGATGGGTTTGCCTTGGCAGTAACCAGTTAGGCTGCTCAGCCACGAGCAATAGACTAGGCCTCCCCCTTTGATGGGGGTATTAGGCTGACTATGTGCGGTTGCCTGTTAACCACACTTGGAGTGTTCTACTTGGAGTGTTCAGGACTGAGAATGGAACCTGAGTCTCTGCGCTCTTCCATAGGCTGCTTTATGTCGGCCTAGGCAAGGAAGTGGTGCCAGGCCTCCCTATTCTGGTTCCCAGGTCAGGATCTTGGCAAGAACCCTAGTTTTTCAAGCAACTGTCCCTTAGCCCAGTGGTTCTCAACCAGGGTGATTCTGCCTTCCAAGGAACATTTAATAACGTTTGGAGACATTTTTGGTTGTCGTATGGGGAGGGAGTGCTATTGTCATCCAGTGGATAGAGGTCAAGCATCTTACAGTGCTTAAGATGCACCCCCCTTCCTCCCCCCCGCCCCCCCGCCACCCCCGTCCTCACAGGAATTTTCTGTCTCAGCAATCAGTAGTGCTAGAGATGGGCAACCCTGCCCTAGCTTTTCTGTAGCTTTCCTGGTTCAGGAAGAAAGTCGCTAGGGTTGTTACATCCCTGGAATTGAGATGTAATCCTTTTTTACCAAGTCTTACAGAGAATTGGAAGACAGTTCTGTGGTTTTTAGGAGCAAGACTGCTGAAGAAACCAGAAGATGAATGGTTGGGTGTTGTGGAGTAAGTTAATAATGGAGCATTTATATTTATAGACAAGGAAACTGAGTAGAGAGGTCATTAATGGCCAAGTCTGAATTTCAACTCCAGATCTTGTAGGCTGTAATTCTGGGTTTGAGTGAGCACTGAGGTAGCCAAGTTAATGAGGTAATGATTAGTTTTTACTTGATCTTGGTCAACTGAAAACCAGAGTAGCTTTGTAATGTATGGTGTCTTTCCTTTTTAAGAAGCAGACCACTAAAGTCAGGCATTTTAAGTCACATCTCAGATAGCTATTTGGCCTCTAAGGGGAACTTCTTGAGGCCTTGTAGCAAATGTTACCTTTATTATTATAGGAGGTGATTAAAATAATTTATCTTTCTGATAACTTATTCAGCTTTTTTTTTTAGGCGAGGCAATCTTTGGTTGACCTCACAGATTGCAAGGATCTTGTCAGCTTACAAGCCTTTATTTTTTATTTATTTATTTTTTATTTTTTACACCTACAGCACCTGGTCTTCCTAGATGGTCTCCCATCCAAGTACTAACCAGGGCCAACCCTGCTTAGCTTCCTGAGATCAGACAGGATCAGGCACGTTCAGGGGATAGCATGGTCGTAGAATTGTCCAGCTTTTGAACCTAGCTTATGTGTATTTGGGAAAGGAGTCTCCATCTCTGGCACTGAGGGGAAAGATGAGAGCAATGGGAATAAGGGACAGAAAAATCCAGATTCAGGCCTTCAAATAAAAGTCTGAAATGCTACCATTCTTTTTATAGAAACATTTATTATCTCATTGTTTGTGTTAGGAACACACAAGTGGTTTAGCTGGATTGTTCTGGCTTGGGATCTCATGAGATTACATTTTGTATATTAGTCGGGACTGTAGTCATCTGAAGGCTTGACTGGGGCTGAAGGACCCATCTCCAAGGTGACTCAAACTCACATGGCTGGTAGGTTGATACTGGCTGTTGGTTTCTCACCATGTGGACCTCCCTACAGGCCTGCTAGCGGGTCTTCACAATATGGTGGCTAGTTTCCCCTGGAGTGAAAGAACAAAGTGGAACCCTCGGAAGTCATACTCAGTTATTTCTGCAATATCTTATTGGTTACACTGCCTACTTCTATCAGTTTGAGAGGAGACAACATAATGTCAGGAGACAAGAGACATTAGAGACCATCTTGGAGGCTGGTTACCACCAGATAGTATCCCCTTTCAGAAAAAGGAGAATAAAACTGTGAAGCTTTGTATATCTTTGTCTAAAAAGATGTGAGAGAGGCTGGCCAAGAGGGATGGTCTGTGATGTATTGTTATCATAAATCCACGGTTTGACCCATAGTTTTATAGGACCAAAAATTTGCTTATTGTAGCTTTTTACCCAGAGCTGATTAGGCTGGTAAATCAAACCAAGAAGAGGACAATTTATGAACCCCACAATAAAGAATCTACTCATAATTGGAGGATAACTGGCTAAAGAAAGTCCTACCCTGGAGAGAGTATTGTAGAATAGAATATTAATGTGGGGAGGACAGAACTAGAGCAAAAATTGCCATTGAACTCTGAAGGTTGGATGGATTGTCTTTCCTTTTTCTCAGGGAAGAAAGAATAAGGGTTTCCCTCCCCTGAATAGATACAGAGCTTTTGCTCTGCAGCTTTCATACTGTGTTTGTTCCAGTATGTATCTTGTCAGTATGTAGTAGGTTCCACTTACAGGTGCAGTGCTTACAAACCACATTACCTAAAGTCTGGGGAAGTCTGGGGCCATTTTGCTAGTGGCATTATTGCTGAACAAACAGTGTGAGGAAGCAGGAGGGTACTTTTTTACACTGTGAGGTTTCCCCACAGGTGAACTACCTGAAGAATGCTTTCATTGTTTCTTGTAGACAGTTAATCATCAAGAATTTAGGCATCTAGGGAAGGTACTTGGTCCCTGGAGGGAATCCATTTGGATATACCCTCTTTAATTAGGGAAAGTGAATAGGATTGGGTTTGTATATTTGTGGTTTTCTCCTCCCCTCCTACTTCTTATTTCCCTCTGAAAAAGGGAAATAAGATAAAGTGTGGTCCACCTATCCTTGTTTGAAGCCCTTGGAGCTAAGTATGTTTTGGAATTCTAGCTTGAGAGGAGATTCCACAGCACCTCCGCTGGGATCTGGGCCAGCACCTGATAAATTAAATGCATTATTTCTGTGCCAAATGGGGTAAGAAAAGACTGTAGTTGTGCTCACAGGTCACTTTTGTTCCCAAATGAGTATTACACCACATTTGAGGAGAGTGCTTGGTTTATAGACCTTTTTGGACTGTGGATCTTGGCCCTGTCCCCTTTGTTGGCGGTGATGAGAACAAAATGAAATAATGCAGATAAAACTCTTAGCACCCTGCAGAGGAAACACTTGTTCAGTGTTGGCTCCTATTGCTGTCATCTTTGTTGCTATGGTCTTAAGAGATGAACTAAAGAGACTGTCGACAAATATGTGAATGCCCACCCCAGGGGAAGGCACTTGGTGTTGGCTTCATACTTTGTTTGTTGAAAATAAGTTTGAAGGCGCTGGCTTTAATTTTTAGGCCGTAAGTTGGCTCTGATGGGAATAGGCAAATATCATTTCTTAGGATATCTGTTATAATTTTAGTGCTGTGGGTAAATCATTAAAAAAATTTATTTTTAATGTTTTAAAGATCGTGTTAGGTTTCATCATAGTCTATTACAGTCAGCATTTAAGAACAGTAGTTCTTGATAGAGGTTCAAGTTTTCCTTACTTGATAATAATTCATTTTAAGTTGAGAAATAGTTTGAGTTGAGAAAATAGGAAATAATATATATTTTATATAAACGTGTAAACCCAAGTAATTACATTTAAGAAGTAATACATACATTTTAATGTATATAAACTAAAATGTAAACTAAAAAATACAAAGCAGTTTTGGTTACAGAGTTGGGATAAGAGGGAGAGTATTATTTGTCTTAACATTATTCAAAACTAACCTTGTCCTTGTTTTAATCGGAGGCAACTCACCTCTAATATATCAGTGATTTGATATAAGTATTTTCCTCATTTAATTGAATGATAATTTGGGTACTCGTTTATCAAAACATGTTACTGGTTTAAAGTATTTGAAAATTTTTATCCAGTTCTTCTGGTGTAGCAAATGAAACATAACTTGCCTTTCCATTGGTTAATGTGTTCTGGAGGTGTAATTAAAATGTTCAAAAGCTAGAGATTGTGGTGGCTTTCCAGTAAGGTGAGGGTCTGCCAGCCAGTCTACACTAAAAGATATTCTTCAGTCATCTGTCATGTGGTTTCTTTGAAGAAATTAACCACACTGTGCATATGTTTAGGCTTTGTCCAGGGATCTGAAACCACTTTGCAGTCGACATACTCAGACACGAGCGCTCAGCCTACCTGTGATTATGGTAAGTGTGGGTCCCTGAGAACCAGAGGGTTGATGTTCTGCCTTCTAGTGACAGAGCAGTCTGGTGTCTTCTTGCCTTTGGACTTGCTGTCACCTTGTCTTGCTTTTCTAAATCCAAATGTGTATAAAATGGTATGATGGGCTGTTAGAGTAGCTAGTGCTCCCCTTGGAGGTACTTTTGGGAGAGATGTCTGTGTTATTAAGCAAGCTGGAGTTCTTGGGGCCAGAAACTGGTTCCTTTGACCCCTTAACATTTTGTTAGAAGTCTATGACAGAGGTCTGGCTTCAGAAAATCTTGAGGGACTGGGAAGGAGAGTGGCCAAAGTCCAAAGGATTGGTTTGAGCAGAAACCAAGCCATTAACTTAGCTCCAAGATAGTACATGGGACTGCTGTGCTAGAAAGGCTGCCTCTCTAAACGTAGCAGACTTAGAGATGTCAGACCATCTCAAGCCAGGCAGCTCCATGCACACAGGTTTGAAGGAAAATTCGATTCATGTCTTAAGTGTAGACAGACACACTAAATCTAATTTAGAAGTAGCTACCTGATGAGGTCCATAGATATTCTGATAAAGCAGTTGTTCTGTGGTCTGTAACCGTAGGTGTCTATTGAGAGCCCTCTTTGTAATTAATAAAGGTAATGCCTTGGTTGCTGAGATGGATAATTTGTTTTGCTACCAAGGTCTGAGGAAAGATTGAGCCTACATGGTGACATTCCTCAAGAGTCACTGAGTAAATGGACATAAGTCCCTGAGGTATTAGCAACTAGTCTCTGCGAGAGAGGAAGACTTAAACTATTTTGAAAATGAATAAGGAGGTTATCGGGTATTTGATAAATGAGGAGAAATGTGGTTTGCATGGCTTCCCTCTCCTGTGCTCCCTGCCTCAGCTCTTAATCAAACATAGTACCAAATTGCACATATTTTTAAAATTATTTTCCCTCTAGTTTACATTTTCTTGGTACAAGCATTTTACCAGATGTGTCATTTGCAAATATTTTCTCCCAGACTCTGGCTTGTCTCTTTATTCTGGCTTGTCAGTGTCTTTTGAGAACACAAAAATCTTCATTTTAATGAAGTCCAATTTATCAATCTTTACTAGATTGTGATTTTAGAGCAGTGTTTAAGAAATTTATGCCTAAGCCAAGATCACAAAGATTTTCTTCTAAGTTTTCTTTTAGGTGATACTTCAGAGTTTAAAATTATACATTTATTTTTTGATCCGTTTTGAGTTAGTATTTCTAGAAGGTGTGTAGTATATAGGTCAAGATTCTTTTTTACCTTTGTTGAAAATCAGTTCAACGTGTGGGTCTGTTGATTGGATTCTATCTCTGTTCCATTGATTTATTTGTCTGAATTTCCTACAGTACTACACTGTCTCGATTACTATATACTAAGTCTTGAAATCAGTTAATGTGAATCCTCCAGGATTTTTTTTTTTTTTCAGAATTGACTTGGATTGTCCAGTTCCCTTTATTTTTGCATATAAATTTTAGACTCAATTTGTCTATTTCTATATAAGTTCCTTCTGAGATTTTGAGTGGGATGGCTTTGAAGCCATAGATTAGTTTCAGAAAATTAACATCTTAATATTCAGCCTTCCATTCCATGATACTCCATCTGTTTAGATCTTTGATTTCTTTCATCAGTGTTTTGTAGTTCCTAACACACACATCTTACACATATTTTGTTACATTTACACCTAAGTATTTATGTAGACAATCATGTTTTGAAAGATGAAGGACAGTTTTATTTTTCTTTCTGGCTTAAATTGCAAGAGCAGCATAACAGCATTTAAATAATATTTTGAAAAACAGTCAACCAAGAGCCCACCACTTTAATATTTAATTTTCATCATCATGCTTATCCTAAGTAGCTGAATAATTTATAGGTGGATAAAATTTTGTGTCCTGCTTTATTTTGCTTACTGTTAGAGACATTTACTTGTGTTACATAAAGCTTAATAGAATTTTTTTGATGGCTGCGTGAGCTATTTCACTTAATATTTTTCTTCGCTCTGTAGGTATTACTTACTATGACCATCTCCTCTTTTTTTGTGTCTTTTTAAAAATAATTTTGTCCTTAAAATTTTCCTTGTCAACAGTGGTCTCACATTTTTGGAGATAGAAGTGAGTTTGGATGTTCTTTTGGAAGGGGCAGGTTTCAGGGGTCCCCAAAAGCCATAGTGTAGACAAAGGCTTCTGCTTGAAGGCACCCAGCTGGGGAGCCCATCGGGGAGTCTGAATTGTTCTGAGCATAGCAAATATTACATATGGAGTGCTTATCTGAGCCTGTCCTAATGACCAGCAGCCTGTCTTTCTGTTTGCAGAGTCAATGCCCACTCCTGCCTCCTTGCCATTCTGGTGGGTGCTCAGCAGCTGAACCTCTGGGGACCATAGTCTGGCCTCACAAGCAGAGCCCTAACGGATCTGCCTTTGCATCCCAGTCCTGTCTCCTTTTGAATACTTAGTGTCTACTGTCCCTGGTGCAGACAGCCTTGTGCTCGGGCTCTTGTTAGCTGCCAGGGCTGTGTGCGTTATTCTTTTTGTGGCTCTGCCAGCCTCTCTTCACTCGTTATGTGACTTCTCGCTCCTAGCTGTCTATTGCTGCTCACTGGTTAGTGTTTCTCTCCTTTAACATGGAGTGTTCTGGGCCTGAACAGTGCCCAGATATGCTCTGTGTGCTCAGGATGATAGTTGTTGAATAAACGAATGAATGAGAAGCCTCTGCTTTGGTTTCCCCAAAGAGGATTTTTGCTTTGTAAGCTCTCTTGTGCCTGCATTCATTAAACATAACAGTCATCTAAAGTGTCATCCCCCACTCCCACCCTCCATTCATCTTCTCATTGTGTGCACCTTTGCTTCCCTGTGGCTGGATTCTGCTGTTCATTTCACTGTCTTGCTGAGCTTTGGTCCTTTGCTGGGATGAGCATGGCTCCTCTGCAGGGCAGAGAGAACCAGGAGTAGGAGGTGACTGGGCTCTCACCAGAGACACTGGGAAGGTGGTTGCCTGTTCTGGTGGACTCTCCTGGGGCGGAAGCATGTCTGCTTGACTCAGAGTTCTCACTTGGCTTTGTACTTTGTCATTTCTCAGTGGTTCTATGTTCCTGTAGGAATGAATTTCTTTCATGTGCTATTTTAAACTCTAGAACATATATAGTTTATAATTCAGATTGGAGTTGTGTCTTGTCCTTCCCTCTGCTGGTGTGTTCCAGCACAGCATACTCAGAGAATTCAAGAGCTTGGTGGCCCTTCCTGTTAAGGCAGACATCTGAGGAACTAGGGTGGTCAGTTTCTATGTTATCAGATGGTTCTGTTGGACAATTTGAGTGACATGACTTTAGAGTGGATATAGGCTCCGCTGAGCTTCTTCAATATCAGAATCTGTGTATGGCACCAGAACTTGCTCTTCTTTTCCTCTGACTGGTGCTTAGTAAGGAGCAGGGGTAATCTTGTCATTTTGGCTCCTTAAGGGAGAAGTATAGGAGGCAAATTCCTTAGCTGAGAGTGTTGTGAAGGGGAGGCTCCTTAAATAACAGATAGTCAGAGCCACAGAAGGTAGAACACCAAGGCAGTGAGTGTCCTGGATCATTTATGTGGTGTTCTCAAACTCCAGGTTTCTTAAGGGCAGATTCAGTCTCCTGCAACAGTCAGATACTGGGAGTCATTGTCTTCATTTGTGCCTGAATTAAATGCTCGTTGTATTGTAAGCAATTGTAGATGTAATTATCCTTTTACTTTTTATAGGATATGGAACTTGGAACTCTGGGACAAACAGAGGCAAGTATTATTCCAATGATCACTCCCCTCTCCCTTAAGATTGAGATGGTATGTGCTTGGCCTTTTGGGCAGGGTGGGTGCCTTTAGGCTCTGGGAGGGCTTCTTCTTGGGAGGCCTCATAGGGAGAGCTAGGGCCCTTCCAGCTTTGGGTGGCTAGAGTCCCCAGCTTGTCTCTGTGACAGAAAATGGCCTTGTCTCTGTATTTGTCTATCTCTCTTCACCCTGCCCCCACCATCTCTATCTGTCTCTCTCATTGCAGGCTATGAGAACTATGGTTATGGCTATGGCTATGGCCAGGATAACACCACCAACTATGGGTACGGTATGGCCACTTCAAACTCTTGGGATATGCCTAGCTCTGACACAAATGCAAACCCTAATGCTGCGAATAGCGCCAGTGCCGATTCCGTTTTATCCAGAATTAACCAGCGCTTAGATATGGTGCCACACTTGGAGACAGACATGATACAAGGAAGTGTGTACAGCTCAGGTGGAGAAAGGTGAGTGGGCACTTGCCTAGGGGTTGAGGCTCTGCCAAGGGCACCTCCCGCCTGCTGGCTTCTCCCTCTCTGAACCACCTTCATGTCTGCTTCTTACCTCCTGCTCTGCTGCTGGGGCTCCCAGAGACTGCTGGGCTCTAGGGCACTTCCCTTCCCTCCCCTCGCATTTGTTCCCACTTTTTCCACTGCCTGGCAGCCAGCCTCTCCCACAGCTTATAGGGGGAAGAACACGACCAGACTGGCTTCACTGTACCCTCCTAATGGCTCTTAGGAGCAGAGTGTTAAGTGGCCCTTCCCTCTGGAGACGGCCATTTGGAGTTCGCGTGAGACTTTGTGTCCTGCATGTTGTCAGAGCAAGACAGATTAGTTTGGGTGTGAAGAGTGGGATGAGCCTTTGGAGCTGACCACAGTGGGCCGGGATAGATGTGGATGCTTCCTGGCCACTCACTCTTCAGTGCCTGTCAGACATATGCCTGTTGAGCCTCAGAAGTACCCTGTGAACTGTCACCACCCTCTTTCTGTAGATGGGGGAACATGAGGCACAGGCAGGTCACACACCCTTGCTTAAAGGCTCCCAGAAGTAAGTGGTGGAGCTGGGCCTGGCACCCAGACCTGTCCTACTCCATAGCATCACATTGTGGGTGTTTGTCACTGTCTGAACTGGTGCTGACCCAGGAGTTCTTGGGCCTTCAGTGAAGGGGGCACACAGAATTTAGCACAGGGTGAAGTAGAGCAGCCTAATGGCTCCAGCTGACAGATGGGGGAGAATAGAGAGTAAGAAGGGGCTTGGCTGGACACTGGTGGGGTCAAGTGAGACACCAGGGCTACCGAGAAGCGGAGGGTACCAAGGGGACTTGTTTGCATAAGTTCTGTAACAAGTAAAAAGTTTGAGGAGAACCCCCATGCACATCCCCTGCCCTTATGCCTGGCAGCCATGGTGCTTGGAGCTGAGGCTGCCAAAGGCTAGGAGGGGCTTGGCTCTTCTCTCAGTGGCCATATGGATCCTGTGCTGCTGCCTATATACCGTCTTGCCACAGCCTGGAGTCAGGGAGCAGGGGTGAAGGATGGAGTGACAGTTGGGTAGCACTGGCCGCTTCCTGTGCCTGGGTCTGGGCCTGTGGGGCTGTGGGCTGCAGCCACAATTAGAACAGCTCTCTGTGGTGCTCTCTCTCCCCTCACAAGAGGTTTGACCTGCCTTCCCCATTGCTGTGTAGGGGTTGATGCCCCAACCTGGGCTCCAGGTTGATGTGATTTTTCTAGTCCCTGGGCAAGCTCACAGTGTCTTCCTGGGAAACACTCCCCATTTTGGGTGGTGAGGGACATTGGAGGGTTTTGGGGGTTCCTCCAGCCGTGAGGGATGAGACCAGCATAGGGTTTCTCTTGGGCATTATCAGCGCTTTGGGTGTTGTGATTACCACAGACACGTGCACGTTTCCAAAGAGCTAAAGGCAATGGGCTATCTCTTCTCCCGAGACCTACTTCGCCCCAGTTGTCAGCCCTTCTTAGGGTCTCCAGGTAGACAAGTGGCAACATGCAGGCTTGGAGACATCAGCTGAGGGGCCTTTCCTTCTTCTAGAGCTCTGCTCCTAAGAGGCTTTTTATCTCACGTCTGAACACTGAATCTCCTTAGCAGGGTGGGTGGGTGCTGGAGCAGGGCTTCCTGTCTTCAGGACAGGGAGTTTTGGGGGAAGGCAAGGGTGATGGTACCTGAGGCCCTCCCTGATGCTTGCCACCTATCTCTGCAGATATGATTCCTACGAGGCCTGTGACTCAAGGGCCGTTTTGAGTGAGCGTGACCTTTACCGGTCGGGCTATGACTACGGCGAACTTGACCCTGAGATGGAAATGGCCTACGAGGGCCAATATGATGCCTACCGTGACCAGTTCCGCATGCGTGGTGGCGACACCTTTGGCCCACGGGCTCAGGGCTGGGCCCGGGAGTCCCGGAGTGGCCGGCCAGTGGCCTCAGGCTATGGGCGCATGTGGGAAGACCCCATGGGGGCCCGAGGCCAGTGCATGCCTGGTGCCTCCCGGCTGCCCTCCCTCTTCTCCCAGAACATCATCCCCGAGTACGGCATGTTCCAGGGCATGCGTGGTGGGGGCACCTTCCCAGGCGGCTCCCGCTTTGGCTTTGGATTTGGCAATGGCATGAAGCAGATGAGGCGGACCTGGAAGACCTGGACCACAGCCGACTTTCGGGTAAGTGGAGGAAGTTGTCCCTCCTGGCTCTTCACTGGACTGCAGAAGGCACCCAGAGCCACCTGTCCTGACCTGGCTCTCTCTTTGTGACCCAGACCAAGAAGAAGAAGAGAAAGCAGTGTGGTAGTCCTGATGAGCCAGACAGCAAAGCCTTCCGGACCGACTGCTCAGACAACAGTGACTCAGAGAATGGTGAGCTGGGGCACTGGCCACTGCCCCCACCTCCTGCCCTCTGTGGCTCTTGGGCTAAGTGTCCCTCTTTTTACCTTTTAGATGAGGGCACTGAGGGAGAAGCTGCAGAGGGCACTGAAAGCGCGGATGCTGTGGAAAAGGGCTCCAGAGCGGTAAGTGGCCTTGCCCTTAGTGCTCTAACTGCAGGGATGCTGGTGAACAGTGGGTTATCATAGGAGCCACAGGCTGTCCTGAGGTGGCTCTGTATTCATTGTGGGGAGCTATGGTAGAGGGAGCAAGGCTGTGGGCAGGCTGCCTTGCCAGAGTCGGGATGAGTCCTCTGTGCAAGGGCTTTGGGAGGATGTGAGGTCCTTGTCACTTAGAGCCATTATAATTAACTGCACACACTTTGACGGTAGATTTTTGAAATCATGTCTTAGGAAGGGGAAGATGAAGAGGGAAAAGAGGAGGGGAAGGAAGATGGCAAAGAGGACGCAGAAAAGGGTGAGTCTGCTGAGTGGCCTGGGTGGTGGGGCAGCTCTGCAGGTGCTCATCATGGGGGAGATCCAGCTTAGGGCAGGATTATGGCAGAAATGTGGCCAACTTGGGCCATCCCTTGTAGGATCAAGTATGTGCTAGCAGGGGCTCCTCTTTTTTGCCCCCTTCTTGCTCTGCCCCCATTCTTCCCAGGCAGAATCTATGGGTGGTATTGGCCCCTGCCTAGCACATTGGTTTTGACTTAAGGTGGGACCAGCAAGCAAGAGTGTCGGGGAACCCCAGGTATACTCCTTGCCCTCAGTCCCTCAGTAACGTGCAGTCCGAGTCCTCAGGGACTGGTGTCTGAGCTGAGAACCTTGGTATGGTTTTTATTGCTCTGGTTTGCATGTCCTCTCCCTTAGCACCTCTCCAGCCCCTGTGTTGGGAGTCCGTGTTCTCCCACCTGAGCGATGAGCACCAGCAGGTATCTAACAGTAAATCCTCAGCCTACTGTTGCCACGGTGCCCATTGAGGGGTGGGCAGGGCTGTGAGAGCTTTGGGATATTTGCCTCTGGGGGCTGTACTTAGGACCCAGCAGTAGCCTCCCTGCATCTCTTCACCTGACCCCTCTGATTTTGTGCCAGTATTCCCACCGAGACAGCCTCTCTTTGCCTTCCAGCCTCCCCATGGCCCACTCTGCAGAACATGGGTGTCCTGAAGAGTGATGGCATCAGCACATGTCTTCTCCTCTTAAGGGCCTAGGCCAAAATTGCTCCCCGTCCACCCCAGGGTACCCACCTGCTCGTGGCCAGAGGCCTTTGCTCAAACAGCTGCTCTCAGAATAGACCGATTGGAGCAGATAATGGGTGATCCAACCAGAGGCCACAGGGCCTGCCCTGACCTGACGGAGCCAAGCCAGTGATTGTGCCTCTCTGTTCCCACAGGGTCCCTGAGTGCCCAGGATGATAGTAGCCAGACTAAGCGCAAGTTACAGACAGTCAAGAAGAGCCAGGACAAGCAGAAGAAGCGACAGCGAGACCGCATGGTGGAAAGGTAACTAGCTTCCCTCCACCCCTTTGCCTCGCAATGAGGCTGCCGCCAGGAGAGCAGGGCCATAGCTCTGCAGCCTCACCGCCCTCTGGCCTCCTTTGGGAGCCGCCACCTGCTCAGCCGTGCATGGACCCTGCTTCCCGCCAGGCCCAGCTCCCAAGGCCTGACTCATCCCCTGTCCCTCTGCGGCCACCTGGCGACTACTGGCGTCTTTGGCCTGAGACCCAACACTGCTCAGCACCATTTCCCAGAAGCTCCAGCGCTTGGTCACTTGGCACATGAGCTCCGAGGTGCACTGGGGGCCTGATGCCCCTGCGGGAGGGGGCCGGCTCATCAGAGACTCGAGGTTCAAGGCGCCTGTGCCACCCCAGCTAGCTGCCAAGAGGTCGCCACCATACCCAGGAGAGATGGCAGCACCTGTGGGCTGTGGCAGCCTTGGGCCTGCCCTCTGCCCTGCCCGCCGGCCCTGTCAGGCCGGGCCTATCTGTGGCTGAGCCCTTCACGCCCCTTGGTCGGGTCTGTCTGCCCTCAGGGCTCCCGCACTGGCGCTTGCCTCCTCCTCCTCCGCCTCAGACTCTTGCTCTTGCTGGACCTTCCTCAGCCTCGCCGGCGCCCGGCCCCTGGGCTCTCCAGACAAAGCTGACCCCGTGGCCCAGATAAGGACGTCCGGCAGAGGTAGGGACCCGCCCCGAGGCCTCGGTGGCGGCTGGCCTTCTCCGCCCCTTGCCACGGCAGCCTGCTCCAGCCCAGGCCCCAGACCCCGGGCTTCTGCTGTGGACACCAGGCCCAGACAGAGCACCTCGCTCAGGTGACTCCAGGCTGCCCTCTGGCAGGCCAGGCGGGCGCCCTCCTTCCAGCTCAGACTGGCCTTTTCTCGGAAGAGGAAGATGAGACAGCAGGTGCCCAGGCCTGCTTGCCTCCCATCCCTCCCAACACCACCCCCAAGCAGAGGATGGGCTGGGCCTTTCAGTCCCCCAGGCCCCACCCAGAAGGAAGATGCAGCACCTTTTGGGCCCTGCCTCGGGACTGCGTACTCCACTCTGCGCATCAGGGCCATCTGGCTCATGCCAGGGCATCCTTCCTTCCGGTCCCCAGCTGGGCCAAGTGCACAAGCTCCTGCCCAACCTTGGTAGACAGGCCCTCCGGCAACCTTCCAGCGACTCCTTGCCTGTTGCAGCAGCTGCTGCCTCAGGCTTCAGCCTCCTGCCTGTGGGAAGGAAGAACTCCTTCCCTGTCCCCTATGTTGCAGTAACTGCAGTCTACAGACTTTCTGTCCCTTTCTACTCCCAATCCCACTGATCCCAGCTTGTGCCCCTGCTGGGACCACACTTCAGAGGCCCGTGAGCAAGGTCTGTTTCAGGCCTTGCAGCTGGGTTGGGTGAGGCAGCAGCACTATTCTGTGGGACCATCAAGGCCTCAGCCCCTCATTTCCCTCCTGTGGCAGGATCCAGTTTGTGTGTTCTCTCTGCAAATACCGGACCTTCTACGAAGATGAGATGGCCAGCCACCTTGATAGCAAGTTCCACAAAGAGCACTTTAAGTATGTAGGCACCAAGCTCCCCAAGCAGACGGCTGACTTTCTACAGGTGAGCCTTAAGTGGCACAGCTGCTCCTCACTTTTCGGCCCCTCAGGATATAGAGCAGCCCACAGGAACCTTGGTCTGTCTTCCATGTTTCTGGCAGGAATATGTCACCAACAAGACCAAGAAGACAGAAGAGCTCCGAAAAACTGTGGAGGATCTTGATGGTCTGATCCAGCAGATCTACAGAGACCAAGATCTAACACAAGGTGAGGAGGTTTCGTCTCACTCATACCTGGCAGAGCCTCAGCCTGTTCTCTCTGGTCATGGTACCCTTTTTCCTTTAGGGAAGGTCAGTGAGAACATCCTCAAGCTCACATGGAAGTGGCAGGGTGAAGTGGGGAACTAGTCTGGTGTTTTTCCCAAATTCCTGGGTCTGTCTTAGGCACCTGGGACCAGTGGTGACCCTCTCTTTCCTCCACAGAAATTGCCATGGAGCATTTTGTGAAGAAGGTGGAGGCAGCCCACTGTTCAGCCTGTGACCTCTTCATTCCCATGCAGTTTGGGATCATCCAGAAGCACCTCAAGACCATGGATCACAACCGGAACCGCAGGGTGAGTGGCCTCCGGTGCCCTTCCACCATCTCGTGGGTAGGTCCTGGGGTTATAACCTCTGCATGCTGGTGAGGGACTGAAGGGAATGTAGGGGGCAGGCACATATAGACATTTCCAGCCCAATGCAGCTACAGAGAAAGGGGCAGAGAAGGGGACTCTGCTCAGGAGAAGGTGGTATCAAAGCTGGACCTTAAGAATCAGTAGGCTGTGGGATATGGGGACCTCCATGTGCATATAGGCCAATGGCTAGATTAGCTTCGGAAACCAAAGAAGTGTATAGTACACATGTTGATGGAGGTGGGGTTGGACTTGATTCACTAGGGCTGAGCTGAGGGCTTGCTTCTCTAGGCAGCAAAGTTTGTTAATGGAGGATGAACAGGATTAGAATTGGTGTTGAACTAGAGATTTGGGGCACCTGGTATGGGAGGGAGGTTGGGGGCCAGTGAGGGGCTGCTGCACTGTCGAAACAGGTGTGCCTCCACCTTTGGAATAAAGAGAAGGGCAGAATAGAAAAAACTGTTTAAGGAAGCAAACAGGAGGTTGGCTTGAAGGAGTGACCAGGAGTCTGGGATATATCAGATTTGTGGCTTGAGTACCTAGTAGATAGTGATGTTAAGAGGGGCAGGGCAGGGTATGACACAGGAAAAAGAATGAGTTTGGCAAGAAACTGAACAAATTCTGTCTTACTTTCCAGTGTATCCTCGGTGCCTAGCACAGGAGCTAGAGTAGGTCGTTTTTGGTTGAATGAGTGATATGCCGGGTTGGAGGTGGCTGTTAGAAATCAGGTGGGGTGGAGGTGCTGTGCAGTAGAGGGAAAGCTAAGAGGAACAGGTCTGGGCTAGAGAGAGGCTTGGCTGCCATCACCCTGGGGGAGGCTGAAAGGGTTTATGAGCAGGTGGTAGCAGCCAAGGGGAAATAGCATTAATCAGCCTTTTTTATGCCCATTGAATTCATCTCTGGTTTTTTTCATGCAGTAATTCTCAACAGTGGGGTGGGGTTTAGGGGGCTGGCTTGGGTGGTTGAAGAGATTCAGAATTGGATATTCACTGCGAAAGTTGGAAGATAAGGAAAATGTACATTGGCCTTGGCAACAGAGAAGCTATAAGGATTCTGCCAAGGCCTGATTCTTGGGCTGAGAGCTATAAAAGGTAGGGAGAAAGCAGAGAGCAGATTTCAGAAGGTGGACATTAACTTTTGGGAAGTCCAAGTGAAGTGAGTGATAGCTAGCAAAGTATAAACTTAAAATTGACCATAAAAGTTTAAAAAGAAAAAAAAAACCATAACAATTAGTAACCATAAAGAGGTTTGGAAGGGTGATGAAAGATATTTAAGAAGGCACCAGAAGTAGTTGGTTTATAGAGATAACTTGAATATAATTTAATTACTCTGTATTTTAAAATTTCAGACTATAGAAATGAATGGAAAGCTTCTAATTATTATTATTTTGGTAACAGCTTTATTGAAATATTTATATACCATGCAAGCCACCCATTTAAAGGTATACAGTTTAGTAGTTTTTAATATATTCATGGTTGTGCAGCCATTACCACAATCAATCGTAGCTAATTTTTATCACTTCAAAAAGAGACCCCATACCCTTTAGCCATCACTCCCTAACCAGCAGTGTTCCCCCAGCCTTAGGCAGTCAATAATATCTGTCTCTTTATTGGTTTATTCTGGACATTTCATATAATTGGAATCACTTAACATGTCGTCTTCTGTGATTGGCTTCTTCCACTTAGCCATAATGTTTTCAAGGTTGATCCACATTGTAGCATGTATCTGAACTTCATTCCTTTGTTATGTGGCTTAAAAATAATCTCTTGTTTGGATAACACTACATTTGGTTTATCTGTTCATCAGTTTGAGATTTGGGTTGTTTATACCTTTTGACCACAGCTACCTGGGTTCATTTCTAGACTCTCAATTCTACTCTATTCTGTATATTTATCCCTATGCCAGTACCACACAAACTTTGTAGTTAGATTTGGAATCAGAAAGTGTGAATCTTCCGACTTTGTTCCTCTTTTTCAAGATTGTTTTGGCTATTCTATGATCCTTGAGTTTCCATGAGTTTTAGAATCAACTTGTCAGTTTCTACAAAGAAGCCAACTTGGTATTATGATAGGATTGTTTAATTTTTAGATCAAGTTGGGGAGTATTGCCATCTCAACAATATTGACTTCCAATATATGAATAAGGGTATCTTTCTCTGTATTTAGGTCTTCAGTTTCTTTGTAGTTTTCAGGGTATAGGTTTTATACATTTTTTGTTAAATTTATTCCTGAGTATTCTGTTGTTTTTGATACTATTGTAAATGGAGTTGTGTTCTTTAATTCCTTTTTTGGGGTTCTTTGCATGTGTGTAAAAGTACAATTGATTGTTTTTCTTGAGTTAGTATTCTATAACCTTACTGAATTTGTTTTAGTTCTAATAGCTTTTTTAGTGGACTCCTTAGGATCTTCTATGTACAAGATCAGTCATCTGCAAAAAGAGATAGTTTACTTCCTTTTTCATCTGGATGCCTTTTCACTTTCTTGACTAATTGTCTGGGCTAGAACATCCAGCACAGTATTGAAGGGAAGTGAGAGCAGATATCCTTATCTTGTTTCTGATTTTGGCAGGGAGGGTGGAGCACTACCAGTCTTTCACCACTAGTATGATGTTAGCTGTAGATTTTTCATAGGTGTCATTTATCTAGTTGATGAAGTCCTATTTTGCTAGGTGTTTTTATCCTGGAAGGGTGTTGGATTTTGTCAAATGCTTTTTCTGCATTTGTTAAGATGCTCATGTGGCTTTTTTATTCTATTGGTGTGGTATATTACATTAATTGATTTGGGGTATTAAACCACCCTTGCATCCCTGGCATAAATCATGCTTGGTCATAATATGTAATTCATTTTATATGTTGTTGCATTGGACTTGCTAGTATTTTGTTAAGAATTTTTGCATCTGTATTCATACGAGATCATTGGTCTGTGGTTTTTGTTGATGTCTTTGGTTCTCGTAGCAAGGTAATACTGGCCTCAATGAATACAGAAGTTTTACCTCCTTTTCTCTTTTTTGGAAGAATTTGTGAAGAATTGGTATTAATTCTTTAATTCTTTAAGAATTTGATAGAACTTGCCAGTAAAGTCATCTGGACCTGGGCTTTTCTTTGTGGGAACTTTTTTTTTTTTTTTAATAACTAATTCAATTTCTTTACTTATTATTGGTCTATTTAGATTATTTCTTCTTGAATCAGTTTCCGTAGTTTTTGTCTTTCTAGAAATGTGTCCATTTCATCTAAGTTACCTAATTTATTACATACATTTGTTTATGGTATTCCTTTAGAATCTTTTGTATTTCTGTAAGACCAGTACTCCCTCTTTCATTTCTGATTCTAGTAATTTGAGTCTTTTTTTTCTTGGTCAGTCTTGCTAAAGGTTTGTTAATTTTTACATTGAGCTTTAGAAAGAACATGCTTTTGGTTTCATTGTTTTTCTATTTCTCTCTTCTTTTCTCTACTTCATTAATTTACACTCTAATCTTTATTATTTCCTTCCTTCTAGTTGTTTTTAGGTTTAGTTTACTCTTTTTTCTAGTTTCTCTAGGTGGAAAGTTAGGTCATTGGTTTGTAGTCTTTTTAACGTTAGGCATTTATAGCTATAAAGTTTTCTCTGAATACAGCTTTCACTGCATCACATAATTTTTGGTACATCATGTCTTCATTTTCATTCATCTTAAGTTATTTTCTAATTTCTCTTTGATTTCTTCTTAGATGCATTGGTTATTTAAGGTGTCATTTAATTTCCACACATTTGTGAATTTCCGTAATTCCTTTTGGTTACTGATTTTTAATTTTATTCTATGTGGTCAGAAACATACATTATATCATTTTAGTCCTTTTTGATTTACTGAGGCTTGTTCTGTGGCCTAGCATATTGAGTGTACTGGAGAATGTACCTGTGCACTTGAGAGAAATGTATATTCTGCTGTTGTTGAGTGTTCTGTAGATATATTATGCCAATTAGGTTTTATAGTGTTCAGGCCTTTTATTTCCTTGTTGATCTTCTGCCAGGTTGTTCTATACATTAATGAAAGTGGAATATTGAAATCTCCAACAATTATTGTTGAATTGTCTGTTTCTCTTTATTTCTGTCAATTTTTATTTTACGTATTTTGGTGCTCTGTCAGGTGCAGCTATAATTTTGTCCTCCTGATGTGTTAGCCCTTTTATCATTATAAAATGTCCCTATCTTAGTAACATTTTTTGTTTTATATGCTATTTTGTCTGATATTAGTATACCTAGTATGGCTTTTTTATGGTTGATGTTTGTATATCTGTTCTCATTCTTGTACTTTCCATCTTTGGATCCATTGAATCTGTGGTGTCTCTCTAATGGACAACATATAGTTTGATCTTGTTTTTTTATACAGTTTGACAATGTGTACATTTTGATTTAGATTGTTAATCCGTTCACATATAATGTTATTGATATTGGATTTTTATATCTGTTGCTCTTCTAGTCCCACTTAACTGCTTTCTTTTGTATTAAATATTTTTTAGTATAATATTTTAATTTCTTTAATAATTTTTTTGTACTACGTCTTTGGGCATTACTTTCTTATTTTCTAGGCCAGGCATCCCCAACCCCCAGGCCATAGACCAGTACCAGTCCATGGCTTATTAGGAAATGGGCCACACAGCAGGAGGTGAGCGGCAGGAGAGAGAGTGAAATTTCATCTATATTTGCAGCTGCTCCCCAGCACTAGCATCACCACTTCAGCTCCACCTCAGATCATAAGGCATTAAATTTTCATAGGAGCACTGGTCCCTGGTGCCAGAAAGGTTGGGGACCACTGCTCTAGGCCTTGCCTTATACAGGTTAACTTTTCAAAATCTGCTTCAGATATAACTTAATTTCATTGAGATTAAGTTACTCCTCTGTAGCTTTTTACATAGTTTCTTGTTACTGTGATACAAAACATTACATCAATATGTTACAAATTCAGTAATATAATACAGTGTAATTATTACTTTATATTTTTTTCTTTTAAGGAAGCTGACAGAAACAAGGAGAGCAATTACATATTTCTAGCTTTTATATTAGCCTTATTTTTTCTTCTGGATCTCTTCATTTGGATTCTTCCTGGGGATTTGAATTATCATCTGTAATCATTTCCTTATTAGCCCAATACAGCTTTACTCAGCCTTCCAACTTTGTCCTGTTATTGGCAAATGTACTACATTTCTATATGTTATAGGTCAAATAGTACAGTTATGTATATTGTTTTATAGAACTGCTTTTTAAGTCAGTTGAGAAGACAGGAAAGGAAATATGCATTTATAGTGTCTTTTATAATTACATAATAACCTTTTTTCTTTCATATGGATTCACATTATTTACTGTCTGGGATCACTTGCTTTCAGCTTGAAGAACTTCCTTTGGTATTTTTCATACAGTCTTGTAGGTCAAGGGTGGAAGTGGGGGAGGGGAGAATTAAAGAGGGGGAAAAAAGTAATTTATTTTTCTCTTGTTTTAAGATTTTATTCTGTGTTTGCAAAAACACAGAAGTGTGAAAGTACCTTTTGCTTTCAGCATTTTTCTTATGTGTCTTTGTGGATCTCCACAGAGCTTCTTAGGTTGCTGTGCTGGAAGTCTATCCTCAAACTGATTTTTAACCTTAATTCCAAAACTCTGATCCAGATACTACTACTAAGACAACACTGTGTAGATTACTTTATCATTAAAGAATAAAAGTGCTAAGTAAAATATTAGTAATTATTAATCTAGTAGTGATTCAAATGTGTGATTTGTGTTTATTTGGGGTTTGTTAAGCTTCTTGGATGTGCAGATTAATTAGTTTTTCATCAGATTTGTGAAGTTTTTAGCCATTATTTCTTCAGATATTTTTTTCTGCTCCTTTCTCTCCCTTTTCTTTTGGTGCTTCATGATGCAGTTGGTTCACATAGTGGTGTCCAAGGTTGTCAGACTGTTCATTTTTCTTCTATTTTCTAATTTTCATCAGATTAGTATGATCTCTATCGATCTACTAATTCACTAATTCTTTCCTCTGCCAGTTCTGTTGAGCTTCTTGCCAGTTCAAATCTGTTGAGTTTATAGTGAATTTTTCATTTCTGTTATTGTATTTTTCAGATCCAAGATTTGTATTTGTTTCTTTTTTTTGTTTCTTTTTATCTCTGTTTGTTTCTATCTCTATTCGAAGAGTCAG
Organism: Eidolon dupreanum; assembly: GCA_028627145.1. NCBI lineage: Eukaryota > Metazoa > Chordata > Mammalia > Chiroptera > Pteropodidae > Eidolon > Eidolon dupreanum. The sequence goes on along the minus strand of CM053512.1, from coordinate 36,249,483 downwards.
TGTCATCATGCCTTTCCCTTCTTCCTACCCCATCTTGTTAATGTATTTGCTTGTGTGTTCAGTGACTAGTCAAATTATTTTAGCGAAATCTCTTCTTTTTCATCCCTACAGTGTGAAGCCTCTGATACTGTGCCTTGGAGTAGTAAGCCATGGGCAAGTGCATGGCTATCCTTTGATAACAGTGGTTTTGACTGGGCTGTCTTTATCTTTTTCCCAGACTACACTCAGCTGTTAAACTCTACAAATTGTTGGCTGATGCCTAGGGGCATTAAATTGATCCGTAATCTGATCTAATTAAATTTGTGCTTTAAGAGCATTTGATTAGATTTATTCTGGACCCAGGGAGGTTCTTCTTAGCTGTCTGTTTTACTGGTTCTCTCTGGTAACCTAGAGAGCCAATGTTTAAGTTCATATTGTTATCACATCTACCCATTTCCTTTAAATTGCCTTTCTATACACTTTCCACTGTTGTGAGAGAGCCCTTAAACTGCTCCACATTCTTGCAAATGAAGTAAGTTCCTTTAGGAAGAGATTCGAGAGCTCATTGTTTTAAGGTCTTCCTTTCTCCCTGGGCAAAATCTTTGAGCCCTGGCTTTGGAGCTGGGGGTGATGACAATGGAAGGCTTCTCTCTGAGTGACTCTGCTGCTTTAGAAGAGATGGGTGAGAAGGCAGCTGTAGCCTCTAGTCTTCTTGGTTTGGTTTGCCTCTCCCCACACGGGACCTCTGCTTTATAGCATAGTTAGCATATTTTTAGTATGCTATGCCAAAGGTCAAGCCTCTGTTCCATGAGTGGGGCTTGGATAGAAGCAGCCCCCACCTCTCAGAGGAATTTCCTCGGAGCTTTAGCCTCAAGAGCAGGTAGCTAGATATTGACATCCTGTCCCTCCTGGGAAAATATAGCCCTCAACTGTGGTGAGCTGGGTAGAGACACTGGAGGTCTGTGTTTTTGGTGGCACCATCTGTGGTGGAGTTTACATCACGCTGAGCTGCAAAGCAGGGAAGCTGCAGACAATGTTTCAACCACCACAACTCACTTTCTTCTGAGTTTTAGTAGCTTTTCCTCACTAAATATTTCATTTGTTGTATGTTCTTAGGACCATTTCCAGAGACTTCAAACGATCTGGGTTTTTTTTGCTTTTATTGTTTATCATTTTCTTTAGTTTCACTAGGGAGCAGGTCCACAGAGCTGCTCAGGCTGCCATGCTGAAAATTTACCCTCAAATTCCTTTTTAGGAAACCTTTTAACCTTAATGGAAAAAGTCTAATCAGGATAATACCATGATGAAACTGTGGATTCATTTATTATTAAAGGATACAAGTATTCAGTAAAATATTACTAATTATCAATATAGTAGTGATTTAAATATGTGATATACTATAACTAAGTAAAGTTTGTTTCTGGATGCAAGGATAGTTCAGTAAGAAATAAGCAACATTAGTATAAAATACTGGAAATTAAAACTTCATATGCAGGTAATATGGTTATATTCTTAGAAAGGCTGAATGATTCCAGCAAAATGTTCTTCGAATTCATAAATTTAGGTAAGCGGGGTTGGAATTCAGGGTAATGTAGAAAAAGTACTAGTTTTTCTCCACTCTTGTAATAAACAGAAACATAAATGGGGGAGCGGAGAATCTACTCAAAGTAACTACAAAATGTATGAAATAACTATGAATGTAGATCTTAAACTTCAAAGACATGAAACAAGACCTCAGTGAATGTAGGAACATACCATGTTCTTAGATGGGAGCTTTAATAGCAAAACAAAACAAAAACCAGTTCTCCCATGTTAATGTAGACTGCAATTCCAGTCATTCTGGGGAAGGGACTGGCTTAAATTAAAGTTTTATTCGTAGAGATAAATCTAACAGTAGCCAAGAAAATTTTGCAAAAAGCAGTAGTGATTTCAGGGCCTTGTTTTAGAAGATATAATTTACGACAAAGCCATTGCTATGAAGAACAAAAAAGCAGTATCGGCATAGTATAAAACTATAACCAAAGTAGAGTCTAGTGAAAGATCCCAGTGTGTTTTGGAATTTAGTATTTGTCAAAGTCAGTAAAGGTCCATTATCTGAAACCCTGGGACCAGATGTTTATGAATTTCAGAACAATTAATTTTGGATTTCAGAACAGCTACATGGTACGATCACTAATTTACCTAGCAGGATTTGGGAAAGTATCTTCTTGAACTATCAGTTAATTCTTCAAATGACTTGTACAGGTGGGATAAATAAATATGGTACAAAAACATAATCCCAGCTTGTTTTTTGCCATCAAATGAGTTTTAGAGAGAAAACTCTTCTTTTTTCATATCAGTTTTGTAGGTAAGGGAAGGGGTGTGACCTCTTACCAATTCAGTGCTGGAAACCGGTTTATCTTACAAATTTTTGGAAAGGAAAGGTGGCTCCTACTTCATACCATATATTTAAAGTCCAGAAATCTTAATTGTAAAAAAAGAGTAAAATTTAGATTGTTTACCTTGTCGTTAAGGAAGCCTTCCTGAACAAGTAGGGAAACCCAGAGGCCATGGAGAGGATGACTGCATAAAGATATTGGGCAGGTGGCCCAGTGTGCATATAGAGCACTTGGATTTGCTGGTGGACAGGGACATGCCATAGGATGCACAAAAATACCCCACAGTGATAACATCTAATGCTGATGGACAGGCAGTGGAAAAGTACATTGTTTTAATAGAGGTAGAGGGAAGCATGGCTTACAACTTTTCTGCAGAGTACTGAGGGACCCTCCCTTTGGAGAACCTGTTTGGTAAAATTAAAAACACCAGCCCAGAAGTATTTTAGTTCATTCTGGTGGTATCTGGTTATTACAGTGAAAATCTGAAAACAATGTAAATGTGCCTCAGTTGGGCGACATTGTGGTGTGTCCATATGAGCTCATCCAGGGAGAATATGTTGACAAGTGAAAAAGAGTTGGAGAGGAATTGGTCTGTAGTAGTATCCTAACTGTGCATCTTTAACTTGTTTCCTTTGGAGTGTGCATGAAGCCTATTAATATTTTCCCCAAGTGGTAGAGAAAACGTGTAAAGAAAAAAAGGTGAAGGCAGGGAAGGGGAGTAGAAACAGCAAGTGAGGTGGCTTTCTGAACGATGATGTAAAGAGGTGGTTGAAGTTGAGTAGGGGTCCTGGAGGTGTCCCCCCACAACAAAAATGGCTTTCACGGTTCCTTTCTGCTTAGGGCTTTATATATGCATTACCTTTATAATGATGAAACTTTAGATTTGCCTGTATTCTCACCACAGAGGAAATCACCTACCATTCTGGTGTAAGTCCTCCTAGACAAAAGCCTCTGGGAGCTATACAAATGGTCTATCACACATCTTTATTATTGTGCTAGCAGAGAGATGAGCCTTATTTTAAGGACTGCATAGTGTTCTTTTAATGTATGATCTGTTTAACCACTCTTCTATTGAACTGTTTAGATATTTAGTTTTTCACTAGTGCATGCACATTTCCAAGTCTTAAAGGTGGGACAGATTCAAGGAATTATTTGGACAAATTTTTACTTTCGATACATTCAATCAAACTGCTTTCCAGAAAATATAATAGTTGAGCCTCTTGCCAGTAGAGTAGAAGTGCCTTTTTTAAATCTTGCCATTTGGGTGTACTTCTTCATCTGGGGATGCCTATGGATTAAAAGGACGCATATCACTTAAATAAACTGACATTTATATTCCTGCTTTTATATTCTCCCTGTTGATTAATAAGAATTCTGTGCACATTAGGACAGCTGGCTCCTTGTTATGGTTTGCACATTTGGCTTTTAGTAGGTTTTTAAATCTATTCGCTTGTTGCTTATAATTTTGTACAAGTAAATCAGATTTCTTCAGTACAGTTATAAAGACAGGCCTTTAATCAGTTAGCATACAGTAAGTATGGTGTGGCAGGATGGAGCATTTGAGCAATGATAAAATCCGGTTTTGGCGCCATGCTTGTAAGGTGGCCTCACGCTTGTACCCAAAGTACATTACCTTACAGACCTACACAATCTAGTTGGAGTCAAGGCAGAGGTGTGCCTATCTGGTGGGGTGGGAGGCCTTTCAGTGCCCAGAGCACCCTCTCCAGTCCCGCCTACCCTGCCCTGCCCGCAGCTCATGATGGAGCAGTCTAAGAAGTCCTCGCTCATGGTGGCCCGCAGCATTCTCAACAACAAACTCATCAGCAAGAAGCTGGAACGCTACCTGAAGGTGAGGCACTGGCGCCTGGCGTCGGCTCCAGCTGCATCTTGGTCCCCAGCCCTGGTCTATGGCCCCGGGGATCCTCCCTCCCTTCAGCATCCTTGCTCCTCTGCAGGGCGAGAACCCTTTCACCGACAGCCCTGAAGAGGAAAAGGAACAGGAGGAAGCCGAGGGCAGCACCCAGGATGAGGGAACGCTGGTTGAAGCGGCAGAGGGCCTGGAGGATGCCGAGGGCGCGTCGGCACAGCCCCCTGTCCCCCTGGAGCCGGCCCCCGGAGCTGCCACCCCGCCACCACCGCCTCCCCCCGAGGAAGATGAGGAAGCCGTGCCCCTTCTGGGTGGGGCGCTGCAACGCCAGATCCGAGGCATCCCGGGCCTCGATGTGGAAGCCGACGATGACGAAGAGGAGGGCGGCGGGGGCCCCCCTTGACTTGGCCCCGGAGCGGGCAGGGCCCGCGCGCCCGAAGCTGGAAGCCGAGCCTAATAAAGTTATTCCCATCCCACCTCCTGGTTTGTCTGTCCGTTGCCGTCGCGGGCGGGAGCCGAGACCTGGGTGAGGGGCGGGGGTGTTCTCACACTGGCGGCGGGGAGGAGTGCGCCTGCGCGCAGTGAGGCATCGCGGCCCTACCCAACCTCCCACGATACTTTGAGCGCGGAGACCGAGCAACCGGAAGGCCCTCTGTGGCGACGGGGACGGGCTCGCCGTGAAAGCCAGCCAATGATAGCGCGCGGAGGAGTGACGTACGCACCCGGTCTTCCATTAGCGGGCGGCGGAAGGTTCGTTGAGCGCATGCGTCCGGTGGCAGCCTAGGAAAAGGGGGCTGCTGGCGGGCCGAGCGGAAGACATGGATCAGGGCTACGGAGGTTGGTCCCGGCGGCCCAGTGTGGGGTGGGGAGAGCAAGGGCTGCCCCGGGTACGCCACACACAGGGCGCGGGTGGGGCCTACTCCCGAGTGCGGTTACCACAGTTCGGCCGTCCCGAGAGGTGGCCGGAGCACGCGCGCGCCGCTCATTGGACTGCAGCGCCGTCTCTCCCACAGTGCTGTGTGCCGATTGGCCGGAGGCTACTGGGGAGGTGGGCAGAGCCCTGCGAGCCAACGCTGCGGCTGGCTTTGGGGGGCGCCTTGGGGCGTCCGGTATGTTTTTGCCCCTCGGTGCCGGTGGGGCCGCCCGCCCTACCGAACGCTCTACTCCCGGACCCTTCTTTCTCTTCCGAAGACGCCACAAAATGGCGGCGCTGGGGGCGGAGCCAAGGCCGGAGCTCGTGGGAAACAAGGCCTTTTTCCCCGGCTGAGGGCCTGTCTCAGGACTTGCGGGGCTTGGCGCGGCCTCCGCGCGGCGCTCGTTGTCCGGAACGCTTATTCTCGGTAGGCCTTGGGGCAGCGCGGGGTCGGACCCTTTACTGCCAGCCCCGCGCTACAGAGTGGCGGGGCCGCGTGCGGCCTCTGCGGGGCTCATCCTCGCTGAGACTTAGTCTCACCGGGTGTGTGCAGTGGACTCGGCTCCTGCCAGCGTAGGATGAGGCCATGAGTCAGATGCTGGGTTTTTCTTTGTGCAAAGCTGGAAATTCGACGTGCCCTGAGGTGGTGGCAGATTGGTGGTGCCGGCTATCTTTCAGGCGATCTCTTATGGTGGCGTGGAGGTGCTGGGGACTGTGTAAATAGGGAATGTGCCGTTTCCCCATTTGGGCTGCAGGGCCTGCGGTAGAACGAACCTTCATAGGGAAACTGCTCTTCGTGTTGAGAATCAGAGCCTCTTGGGAAGCCTTTGCTTTGTGTTGGGAGCCGAGTTTGCAGGGAACCGTTGGGTTATGCAGAGTGGTCGGTTTTGATCAGACGCAGATTCCTATCCAGGTATATGAGGGTGCCCATCTTGACAGGTGGCAGCGTTAACAGGACCCGGGCCACAGGAATTGCAGAAGTAGGCCCCGAGGTGCATGCGACATGTCTCCAAGGGTCGTGGGGTGGGTCATCCTGGCTCTCCTACCTGACTGGTTCTTATCATTCTTTGCCTGACTTCCCACCAGATCTTTCAGCCAGTAATCCCGCCTTATGCTCACCCTTAGGTTGGACAGGCTTCCCACACACACATTCTACCTGCAAAGAACCTTTCATGCTCAGTTTAGATGCTGTAGTTTCCATGAAGCCTGTAGCTTTGCCACCTGGACTTTCTAGGACTCCTTGAACCTTGACAGTTGCTCCCTGACTCATTCCCCAGCTCCATGATCTTGGGCAAATGATTTAGCCTTTCAAGTCTTTACAAAGGAAAAATAGTACCTACCTCAAGGGACATTGTGAGGTTATGTGAGTAGTCTGTGCCATTTTGTTAGACCAGTGCCCCTACTCACTGTTAGAACCGCATTCTGCCTCTTTCAGCACAGATGTGGAAGACTGTGTGGCATTGGGAGAGGGTATACCCTACAAGCGACAAACTTCAGTGTAACTTCGGATCAAGTCTGCTGACCTCTAAGCCTTAGCTCCCTGGTCTTGAATGGCATTTGGTGACACTGGCTAATGTGTGCACAATGCCTGCAATGTGTCGGAACACATTAGGCATTCAGATAGTGGTTTGGGTTGTTCAGGTAAGGGAGACAGGGTATACTGCTATATTCTTGATTCATAAATGTGTGGATGGCTGCCTGTACCCAGCCTTGCCAGGCTCTAGGAATAGAGACAGAGGGAGGGAACCAGGCAATGCTGTCATGGGGGTCCGGAGAGGCAATGGGAACATCACAGGAGTGTGCACTCTGATGCCTTAGAACCAGGCTACAGCCTAGGGGAGCGTTGGAGGGTTCAAAGCCACATGGAAGTGAGGCCTAGAGAGGCACAGTTGTCTCCAAATTCCAAGTTATGGGATTTCCAGTTATGAGGCACTTATGGCTGCTCGGTTGGTGAGCCAAGAAGTAGGGAATGGAACTGTCCTAATAATGGGCTTGCTGGCAGCTCAACCTGTGTCACCTTCAGCTGTTGGTTGAGGCTTAGGGCCAAGGTCCCTCAGCCTGCGACAGGCAGAGCTGGCCCAAGGCCTGTTCCCCTCCCCTCCTTTTTCCTCTTTGACATCAGGCAAGTGGAGTGTGATAGTGCAATCAGCCAGCTATGGGATAACATATAGGGGGCAGTGTTGTGGTATTCTGCTTTCTGGTAAGGCTGGCACTGAGCTCCTTTGAGGAGATCCCTTTAAGACTTCTCAGAGCTGTTTTGAAGCACCTGTTCTTTGCTGCGACACATAGGATTCTAACTCAGGTTTTCTGTTCACAGGCTATGGGGCATGGAGTGCTGGACATGCCAACACCCAGGGTGAGTGGGACCTGCTTTGTGAGGAGGCATGGAGTCCTGCAACCCCGGACCCAACCCAAGGCTCTAACATGACAGCCATTCCTGAGGCTGCACTGGGGGATAGTGGACTGTAGCCTGGAGAGGCTGATTAGGGATAGGAAGCACTAGGGCCAACCCAGGGACCAGGAAACCTTTTCTGTAAAGGGCCAGATAGTAATTTTTTTAAGCTTTGCAGGCTACGTGGTCTCTGTAGTACAGAAGCTACCATAGACAATTTATAAGTGAATTGATATGCTTGTGTGCCAATAATATTTATTGAAGGACACTGATATTTGCATACTGTTTAATTTTCATGTGTTATAAAATAGTCTATTTCAGCAATTTGTTATTTTATTCTAGATAAGTAGCTGAGGGTAAATCAAGGAATTTTTTAATTAGTTGACTTCTATTAGTTTTATATTTATAAGATTGAGCAGATAGTTTTATAGAGTTCCATATGTTCACCCTACTTTGATCCCTGCAGTTTTCACTGTTGTTAACATACTGTATTGGTAGGATATGTTTGTTACAATTAATAAGGCAATGTTAATATACTGTTGTTAACTACAACCCGTAGTTTCTGTTAATATTTATTCTGTGTTGCATAATTCTATGAATTTTGATAAATGTGTAAATGATGTGTTTCATGTCAAAATGCATATGTCATGAAACAGTCTTTGGATTTTTTTTTTTTCTCCAACCATTTAAAATCATAAAATCCATTCTTAGTTTGTGGGCTGTACAACAACTGGCAGTGGGCTAGATTTGGCACAGGACCTATTTGCTGACTCTGCTTTGGAGTCCAGATCATGCTGCTAAGGACTAGAATATGCTCTGGTTGCAAAATGTTTTGCTTTTTGTGGAATCTGTTCCAGGGGATGGGACGAAGGCTTCCTTAGCTTCCTAAACCTGGGACTTGCCCTTGACACCTTCGGGGGCAGGGTCTCTTCATCACCCATCACTGAGTTTCCCAGGGAGAAGCCTTCCATGTTAGTCAGGCACACAATGTCACTTTGCTCAGTTGAGTTGGGGACATGATTTTCCACCAATGCATTCTCCATGTTTTTGGCAGTGCCTTAGCTGTGGCTCATGGTGAGTGCTGGTACTTTTGAAGGGCTCTGCCTGGAGACCTGGCATGTTGGCCTCTTGGCCAGTGGCCCACAATGGATGAGCTTCCTGGGAAGGCCGCAACATCCTTTCCATTGCCCTGATGGGGATATTGGGTTTGCCTAGGAAGGAAACTCTGATTATGCTTAGTTGAATGCTCTGTAGGAAATGAGTTTTACAGCTAGTGGGCCCCAGCCTTTCCTGGCCTCAATAGGCAACCAAGGGGTGCCTCCCAGAGCATTGCCACAGCCACCCGTAGCCGTCTTCCTGTGGATAGTAGAGTAAACTGTCCTTCAAAATTGAGGTGAGGCAAGGGTGTCTCAGGTGCCTTCATTCTGCAAATGAAGCTCTTATGTGTTTTTGTTTCCTCTAAGGTGCATATGGAACTAGTGTGGCCAGCTGGCAAGGTACGCCCTTCTGGGGGTCCGTGGGTGGGCAAGAGGGCCTCTGGTCAGCCACCCAGAGGAACTGGGATGCAGGGACCCCATCTCCCTTCCCAACTGTTCTCCTAGCTGTCCTGAAGGCTCGGCAGGCCGGCCTGAGGTGCTGAGGAGGCCTAAAGGGAAATTTGCAGGAGGTGGGGGGAGGGGTTATGGTTGTGTTCTGGGAGCAGTAGCTCAGTGGTGGGCCTGTCTACAACCTTAACTGCCACTACTGGCTCTCAGCCACCTCTGGCTTTGGATGGGAAGCATGTCTTAAGATGTGGCACAAAAAACCCCACTGCTCAAAGTTGAGGCTTTGCTCTTGTCCTCCTGCTGCCCTTGTGAGCTGTAAAGAGATAGTGTGAGTGAGCAGTGTGGGTGATGCCAGCAGTGCTTGGTCCCATGACCCTCTTCCTTTTCTATAGGCAGTAGGTGCTCACCCTAGATATGCCTACTGGCCTTACGGCTGCTCGATTGGCTCTTCCTCTCTCTGGCAGGTTATGAAAACTATAATTATTATGGTTCCCAGAACACCAGCGTCACCACAGGAGCAACCTACAGTTATGGCCCAGCCTCGTGGGAGGCCACCAAGGCCAGCGATGGTCTGGTGGCTGGGGGCCCTGCTATGCATATGGCTTCCTATGGCCCAGAGCCGTGCACCGACAATACTGACTCGCTCATTGCCAAGATCAACCAGCGTTTGGACATGATGTCTAAGGAAGGAGGCAGGGGCGGGAGCAGCAGCGGTGGGGAGGGCGTGCAGGACCGGGAGAGGTGATTATGGACCTGGGCCCTTCCCTGGGGATCCCGTGCAGATGGGAGTGGGCACCTGCTCTCCCAGGAGCGTTGGGCTCTTATAATAGGACTTGCTGTTTTTCTGATTGGTGGGTCTTAGGGCATGACTATTGCTAATCCATGCCAGACTTTTTATTTCTGCACCAGACACCTAGCATAGTCTCTCTGTTCTTATAGTCAAAGGCTCGTGCCTCTCATTCATCAATATGTGGGTGGCAGTATTGGTTTGTTTTGCCTTTGAGCATTTAGGAGAGGTACATGGTGATTTGGTTTGCTTTACTGTTCTGTGTATACGGAAGTCGGCTTTGCAGGAGGTTTTGAGGTTGTGTCTAGAGCATATAGTGATGGCTGTGCTTTCTTTGCAGTTCCTTCCGCTTCCAGTCGTTCGATTCCTATGACTCCAGACCATGCCTGCCGGAGCACAATCCCTACCGCCCCAGCTACAGCTACGACTATGACTTTGACCTGGGGCCTGACCGCAATGGTGGCTTTGGCAGTCAGTACAGCGACTGCAGGGACCCCGCCCGTGAGCGGGGCTCCCTCGATGGCTTCATGCGCGGCCGGGGCCAGAGCCGCTTTCAGGATCGGAGCAACCCCAGCACCTTCATGCGAAGCGAGCCCTTCATGCCCCCATCTGCTGCCTCTGAGCCCCTGTCTGCTCCCTGGAGCGAGCTGAACTACACGGGTGGCCGAGGCCTGGGAGGCCCCTCCCCTAGCAGACCCCTGCCTTCCCTCTTCTCCCAGTCCATGGCCCCCAACTATGGCATGATGGGCATGCAGGGGGCAGGCAGTTATGACAACTCTGTGCCCTACGGATGCGGCCAGTCACAGACCCGGATGAGGGATCGGGTAAGCCCCTGTGGAATTCTAACTGTCATTCTTTACTATTCTTTTTTTTTTTAAACAGCTTTACTGAGGTAAAATTCACAGGCTAAGATTCACTCGTTTTTAAGTGTACAATTCAGTTTTAGTAAAAGCGTACAGAATTGTGCAACCTTTACCACCATCTAATTTTAGAACATATCCATCAACCCAGAAAGAAACTTCTGCTATTAGCAGTCACTCCCTGTTCTCTGCCCAGCCACTGGCAGCCATTAATCTACTTTCTGTGTTTTTGGATTTGCCTGTTTTGGACGTTTCATACAAATGCAGTTATATAGTATGTAGCCTTATGTTTCTGGTTTCTTACAGCATAAAATTTGGGGGGAGAAATGGTTTTAACTGTGGTATCTTTCTTTGTTCTCTAAAAAGACCTTATCTGCTTTCGTTCTTTGATCTTGACAACGTCTCCATTCTTCATTTCTCTGGGGTATCTTAATGGTCCAAGTAAACAGTACATCGGGATGTGCTTGTGTCTGTAGCCCAGGTGGAGAGGGTTTGATCGCTGTGGCCCAGACGGCATGGGCAGGAAACGGAAGCAGTTGCAAATCTACGATGAGCCAGACAGCAAACAGGCCCGGGCTGACAGCGAAGGAGATTTTTCTGAAAACGGTACATTCTGGGGGCCAATGGGCCTGGGTGTGTGAAGATGAATCAGTTGCTTGATGTTCTTCCTGCCTGTCTGTACAGTGTGCACGTGGAAACCCAAGGGTACCATGTGTCAGCCAGGCTCCCACAGCCCCCACTGTAGTCATGATAGGCTCGGTCACTCTGGACAGTGAGTTCGGGAGGGTTAAAGAGGAGTGGGCCAACTGCTGAGGGGCTGACTTGCCATATTTCTTTGTGTCTGGTAGATGATGGAGCTGGTGACTTCCGGTCGGGAGATGAAGAATTCAGGGGTGTAAGTCCATCTTCACTGGTCATCTTTCTTTGTCTCTAGTGCAGGATTTAGTCCTTATTTTAGCTTCTTTCTCACAGAGGTGGGAACAACTGTAGTGGTAGACTCATATCTACCTCATGAGTGGATTTAATACCCTAACTTGCAGCTAGATTTTTAAGAGTTTTCTGCCTGCAGCACTTCTCCCCTTCCTGAAAAAATTCCCGGCCCCTCCCCATCCACTCGTGTGTCCTTTTAGCGATGGGCCTAGCTGCACACATGGTTAAGTGCAGTGGCTGTGCAGACTGAGGCTTCTAAACATGCACTAAAAACTTATTTGCTGCTAGTTCTGTGCAGTATCCATGTCCCTTAGTTCTTCCAACCAGTCATGGGAGACTGCTTTTTAAAGCCAGCCATGCATAAGGATCTGGGGAGCAAGCCTTTGCCACCCCCTGCAAATTCTGATCCAAGTCTGGGGTAAGGCCTAGAGATCTGGGTGTGTGAAGGCTCTGTCCAGGTGCTTCTGATGGTCAAGTGGTTTGGGGGAAGAGGATACAGTGAACTTTGAGCTTTTTTGAGGGCCCTCACCCTATCTGGCTTGCTTAGACTGTGAGACACTCTCTGTATGTACCTGCTAATTGCTTATTTAATCTTCGGCTCAATGTTTAAGGAATGGACTCTTTCAGTTTTCAGTTAGATGATTATTTTTATCCATACTAGTTTGGTAAATATAAACAAATGGCTGGGAAATTTGGTAAAACATATTTTCAGTAAAGAATGCTGGAACTAGCATCCTACAAATCAGGGATTCTTGACATGCAGTTGACAAATGAGCCCCTGGCATTCCCATGTGCAGAGCTGTGCCAGGTGTACATTGCCAGTGGTCATTCTTTAGCTTTAAAAGAGCCAAAAAAGGGTCAATGACTTTAATTCAAAAACAAATTAGTCATTACAGAATTTCAGAAGGCAACCAGGAGTAGTGACAGGACATCCTCAGGCTCCATCCCCTGGCCCTGAGTCTTGTCCTGACATATTGGCTGGGTTCCTGGTGGCACAGTGACCACAAGGTGGTGGCAGGGAGCTGGGCTGGTGTGGGGATATCTGGAATCTCCAGCTCATTGCCCAACTTTGTGTGTGTCCTTTTTCAGGAGGATGAATTCTTCGACTCCGGAAGGCAGAGAGGTAGGCATTGCCCAGTGTTCATTTGAGCTTTCCTGTGTCTGTTTGGCAGTTTTGCACTTAACTGCTCCCAGCTTGGCTGGGCTTCTGATCAAGTTGGGCCTGGATGGAGGGGCTGGCCACTCAGGATAGAAGAGGGGCTGTGGCCGCTGGGTGGGCCTTGGCCGTGGCACTCCCCTCGAGGCTTTGCTCCAGTGTTTGGAGCAGCACTTGGCTTGGAAACAGGTCTGTTGGCCTCACTCAATGCAGGCTGTAGAGAGAAAAGGGGGTAACTCATCTCTGGGTATTTGCAACAGCTTACAGTGATAGGGAAGGGAGTCTCAGAAACATAAGAAATGAAAGATGTCCTCCAGCCTCTCTTCTCTGTTCCCCCTTGTCCAGTGCAGTTCCCGATACTGTTTTCTCCTGAGCTTCATTTTTTCCACAGTTCCCTCAGTTGCCAGCCCAAGGCTGTGCTCTCAGCCTCTATGGTGGGGGTACTGGCAACTGCAGTGCACGTCGCTGTATGGAATAGAATTCAGACACTGCCTGGGTGGGGAGTTTGGGGCGTGGGGGAGGCCTGTCAGGTACACCTGGCCCAGATTCTCTAGAGGCAGTCATTGCTCAGCAGGTCTCGTCAGTTCCAGTGCCAGAGACCTAAGAATTCAAAGTCAGAGGCAGGAGCAGAGCCATGTTAAATTTCTCAGGGACATGGAGAAATAGAGACGCCATGGCTTTGAGCTTACCCAGAAGCCACTTGTTTATTTTCCTGTTTCCATGGGTCCGTCTGTAGCTGGTTTCCCCCAAGAATTACTGGTTGGCTCCTTGTGGCTCTGCTCCCATAAATTCTGAAGGCCCCTGGCTTAGATTTTTCTTCCCTTAGGTGTTCAGCCTTAGCCAACCCTCTGAAGTCCTCCCACTCTGTTTATTGAAGCAATTGTTCTATAGCATGGGACCACACAGCGTTGAGCAGCTCATGCAGCGGGGAAAATGCTAAAGCAAAGGTGACATGTTTATTGCGCGCAGGTCCTGCTACCTACCCGGAATGACTTTGCTATTAAACAGCAGTAATAGTTTCAGGCAGTGACCTCTTGCCAAAAATCCCACACGCCCTTTTGAGAGGCTTCTGAGCAGCGCACGCCGGTCGCCATCTTCGTGGGACAGTCTCGTGACTGGCATCAGGGGTAGGGGTTACAGTTCAGATGCTTATCCAACCGTTTCAGTGTCTGGCCCTGGCCCTGAGCCGCGGTGACCCAGCCTGGCCTCGTGCTGGGAATGCTGGGCTGCACAGCTCTCAGAGGAGCTTCTGCGCTGGCCCCAGGGGACGGACGGAGGACCAATGGGTCTCTTCCCACTTTTCTTTCTAGGACTACTTCCCATGTAACCCTGGGAAAGCCCTAGAGTGACAGTTTTTGTGAGTGGAAGATAGAGTTCGGGCCAGCAAGGACTGTCAGACCTGCTGAGGCCCTAGTTCAGAGGAGGCCAACGGGACGGTCGTCACAGTTCACCTGGAGGTGGGACGGAGGGCGGTAGAATAGCTTTATTTTCTGAGGCCTTCCAGCTGCTGCCTCATTACCTGGGAAGAACTGCTTCTCTCTCTGTTAACTGATGTTGGGAGAAGACCCACTCGGCACTGGATTGGAAAAGCAGAATAGGGAAGGACAGAGCAGGTGGGCCATAGTGTGAGTGGGATGGGTGGGCCGTGTCCCTGGCCCATGTCCCCTTATCAGGCCATGGGGGGAGTGAAGTGTCTTCCCTAGGAACTCACAAGGGTGCTTATCAAAGGCCCATCCTTGCTGGGAGCCTTTGACAGCCCCTTGGTTCCTCAGGGTGTCCTGACCCTGTCGTGCGTGGAGGCAGCGGCAGGGTACAGGGTGCGGTGGCCGAGCTGCAGCCCCATCAAGGCCTTGGTGCTCAGTTCCTTTTGGGGGCTCTGCAGAGGGTCTTGAAGGGACTTTTCTGTTGTAGGAGAGAAGGACGATGAGGATGATGAAATGAAGAAAAGAAGGGAAAAGCAAAGGAGGAGAGACAGGATGCGAGATCGAGCAGCTGACAGGTGAGAAGGCAGGAGAGGTTGGTTGGACCTGGGCATTGTCAAGGCTCTCCTGAGCTCATCTGCTTTATTCTACAGTTCAGGGGGAGCCTGGTTTGAGCCGACTCCAGGCATCTGGGAGGATATCCTACTTAGAGTGGTAGGAGACAAAACTTGAGAAAACACATGGAATTACCTCCTTGCTGGTGGGTCCATGTTGCCCTCATGTGCCCCGCAGAGGTCTCTGTTGCCCTCCTGCAGGCCTGTGGGGAGTTCCTTTGTTCTCTGGTTTGTGTTTGTCGTCTCAGACAAGTGATCTTCATCCAGCAGAGTTGCTAAGGAGGTACTCGGTGCCTTGTCCAAATCCAGATTGGAAGCAGTTACATATGTATAGATGTTATCTTCAAGATTGTCTTTATTTTTTTTGCCCCTCTTTAATCAACCCCCACACCACCACCACCACTTCCAACCTTGACCTACGGATATTGCCGTTTCCCCTTAAGAACTGGATCTCTGAAGCCAGGACATCTCTTCCCACATGTTCAGGGCATGCGCCCAGGGCCTGGCGCACCCGGGGTGTGGTCCGAACCCAGGACCTTCTGTATATAAAGTAGATGTGCTAACCACTACACTATAGAGTGCCTCTCCCCGCCAAGATTGTCTTTAGAAAAAAAAGCCCAAAGCCCAAAGGGTGTTGGTGTGACCACGCTGGCTGCCTCTCCCTATTCAGTGATTAATTGGCTGCTGACTAGAAACATAGACCACCGGTGACTATGGGAGCACTTGGTTGCCAAGGTCTTAACCACATGGAGCTGTTTCTCTATGGATAGGATCTCTTTATGACTTGAGGGGTATTCTTTGCCTTTTTGGCTCCCCTGGTGTAGTGGTTTTCTTGTTCAAAGAATGTCAGCAAAAGGCTAAAGAGGCAAGAAAGCCAGGAACCAAAAAGTAGGAGCTTCTAAGTATTATAGAAATTCATTGAAACCCTTGTTAAACAGAAGAGTTAAGTGATGGCTAGAATCTATTTTCATGCCACATGGGAGCAGATGTCATTTTTTAACAGAATCTTTAGATGTTGGCCTAGTGACTGAGGGTCTTCAGAGAGACTTGGAACCATTATCATGGGAGGTGAAGAGGCAGCTGGGATGCATGAGCCCTACATTTCTTCGGTAGCTTCCTGACAGTCCTACACATAGGGCCTGGGAGAAATTTCTCTTTACTTGTCTGTCAGGAGTGTCTACAGAAGCTTGTGGCGCTTGTCCAGATATCCAGAGCCAAGCGCTGGGGGCTGGCAGAACTCTTAATTGGCAGAGGAGGAGTCAGTGCTGTGGGGCCTGCACCCTTATCCCAGAAGATCCAGAGGCTCCTCGGCACAGCCAAGGGAAGCAATACTCCACTGTGGGGGTCTTTAGGCCACTCTGCTCTCACCTTATAGCGTGATTGCATTCAAAAGCATGTGACAAAGAAACCTGTTTTTATCCATAGAATTTAATGTGACCTGTTTAAATTGAGTCCTGTAGGATAATTGATCTTAGGTCATGAGTTTTGAATTGTGTGAGTTCTTTAGGAAATCCTTTGTCATATAAAATGCAGTTGCCTTGCATCATACCAGTAGATGCAAAAGAAGCACATCTGAGAAGCTGTGATACTGGGTACCGTGCCCCCAGAGCAGTGGGCTGGAGGCTGAGGGAGTTATGGATAGTCTCCACCTTAGGGTGTCCTCTTGGGGACCTTTGGGCCAGAAACACTGATATGGTAGTGAATTGCTGCATAAATCATCTTCCTAAAATGCTTTGAGGTTGTACGCTCATTCTTAAGGTGGGGAAATGAGATAACTGTTACTCTTGATGCCCCATGAGAAGTCAGAAGTCTTGGTTCAGAAATTACTTTTTGATTTCCGTTTCAGTTCTAACCAGAGATCAACCAGTTATTCCTGTGTCACTGCTTATTTTTGTCTATCTTCTCCAGGATTCAGTTTGCTTGTTCTGTGTGCAAGTTTCGTAGCTTTGAAGATGATGAAATCCAGAAGCATCTGCAAAGTAAATTTCACAAAGAGACATTGCGGTTTATAAGTACAAAACTACCTGACAAGACAGTGGAATTCCTCCAGGTGAGTCACACTTGGCCTCTGTCACGTTGTTTCCCAATGATTCTACAGGTGTCACATCTGTCACAGAGAAGGGAAGGGAAATAAGAGGCCAAAACTTGTTCAAGGATTCTATTTCCGGAATAACAGTTTTTCAAGTCCCCGTGTCAGAGGGACAGTCGAGAGCTCCAGCCATTGTCGTTCCCACTAGTTTTGCCAAAAAAGCTGCTCTGACAGCCGTCTTCCCACCCTCAGGGCAGCTGAGACAAGGCTGTCATCACTAGGCCTTGCAGCCACCTTGATGAGCTGCCTCTGATACAGTCGAGATATACCCACATGTGTTACCCTCTCCTAATTTCATTTGGTGTCGTCTTCCAATTTCTTCAGGAATACATTGTAAACAGGAATAAGAAGATTGAGAAGCGGCGACAGGAACTGATGGAGAAGGAAAGCGTAAAACCAAAACCAGACCCTTTCAAAGGTGAGTTGTGATCCTAGGGTGTGTGCTGTTCCATTGGCGCTAAGGCACGTGACTTCCTATATACAGCCAGCGCAGGGCTGCTAAGGATGTGGCGTGAAGACCCGGGGAGAGGCAGTTGGAAACGAGGCCCTTGAGTGTGGCATAATGTAGATCAAAGCTCTGTAGGTAACTTACCAGAATGATGTAAAGCACTCCAAAGTTTTTTTCCTCCTTGGACCAAAGGATGAGAAAAGTGGAAGTAATGAATACAGTAGTGTAGAGGCTGGCTATTCTGACCCCACACTCCTGCTGGAAGGCACGTGATGCCCGTCTCTGATTCTGTCCTAACTAAATCCCTAGAGAGGTTTGCAGGGAGAAAATGGTGGGTCTTATTGGAGGCTGCATCACTTGCATGCTGTCCCAGGCCCCACATGACTTGAGTTCCATCAACAGGGATTGGCCAGGAGCACTTCTTCAAGAAGATTGAGGCTGCTCACTGCCTGGCTTGTGACATGCTGATCCCTGCACAGCACCAGCTCCTCCAGCGGCATCTGCACTCTGTTGACCACAATCATAACCGCCGAGTGAGTCCCCTCCTGATGCGGGTTGGCGGGGTGAGCCTTCCTAGGCTGCCAGCTGGTGGGGTTCAGAACCTTCTGTGTCTTTTGGGGAATGCTAATATCTTTAGGAGTTCTTGCCATATTCCATCAAGTCTGTCATTTCACCAATTGATTGTAACGTGCACCCCCATTTCTATTAAAATGTCAGAAAAAGTATTGCTTAGAGTTGATTAAATATAGTAGCTGAAAATATTTTAAGAATATTCCGTGTAAACCACAGTCAATTCCTCATTTGCTGAAAAACTGGTTTTCCTATAAGCTGAGGCTGAGGGCCATTCAGAACAGAGTGGCCTAGGAGATCCAGAGTTCAGGACCCATTTGGTTCTTACTAGCTGATGGAGCCAGAGGTTAAAGGTTTAGTTCAAGGTCAGTAAATTTTTCTGTAAAGGGTCAAACTAAATATTTTTAGCTTTGCAGACCAACAAGTCTGTCCAAGTCTGCTATTGATGGGCGAAAACAGCCACAGACAACACTAAGTGAATAAATGGGTGTGGCTGTACTTGGCCCACTGGCTGTAGCTTACTGGCCCCTGGTTTAACATTTCCATCCTTAGTTTACCCAACTATGAAATGGTGGTATCAATACCTACATGCTCATCTGCCAGTTTTATTAAAGAGTAGCCAAAAACAGTAAACAAAGAATTATTGTATGCATGTCAAGCTCTGTTTTGGAGCATTCATAGTTCAGTTGAAAAGAAAAAGTTTGCCCTTTTTTCCTACTTAGCCCACAGAGTTTCTAATCTGCAAATACTTTGGTTTCATCCTTGCTTATGCACATGGTACCTGGATATCAGTGGTGTATCTGTGCTTTTATCTTTTAAGATGATCAGACTTTTCTGTGCCATTTCACGGTGTCAGTTCTGATATCTCTAGTTAGTGCCTTCTTTCTCTCTCAGAGTCTAGCACTTGAGGATTTGCCTCATTGAAGAAAGATGTTAGTCATCTCTGCATAAGGCTGATCTCAGCAACTCGCTGTATTCTGGCTAATGTGTTCTCTTGCTCCTCCAACATGTGCCATTTTTAAAAGCCCACATTTGGTTTCCTTTGCAGTTGGCTGCTGAACAGTTCAAAAAAACAAGTCTCCATGTGGCTAAGAGTGTTCTGAACAACAGACATATAGTGAAGATGCTGGAAAAATACCTCAAGGTTCGTGTTTAGGAGTCTAGTGGACGGGAAAAGCTTTTGAAACAGAGGGTTAACTACGAGTATGGAATTGTATTTCGAGTGCAATATTTAACATTTCTGAGTCTTTCGAAGAAGTGAGGGATCTTGGAATGTGTCATGTTTGGAAATTCCACAACTGGATATCCTGAGACACAGTGCTTGCCTGGGAATTCTAGGATGTGATTCTGCTTGATTAGTCTGAACAATGGTGTAGACTCTTACCATGAGAAACCTTATCTATCCATAAAATACTGAGCAGATGATGAGATGTTTTTTAAAAAAAAAACCAAGGTAGTAATTGTCCACAAAAGAAGCTAAAAAGAAGTTTTGCTGGCAGAGCCAGCCAACAATGAAATGGAGGGAGGATCAAGGTGAAGAGAAGAGCCAGAGGTGCCACAACCACTGAGCCATAGTGACAGGAGCAGAGTAATAAAAATCTTAAAGAGGAGGGTACCCTGGAGAGAAGTTGTAAGAATCCCTGGTTCCTCCTTGGGAAGCCCATTTTGCTAAAATGGTCAGCCCCATGATGCCAACATTTGAGGCTGGTAGTTAAGCTCCAGCATAGCCTAGCTAAGAACCTGTTTGCCCTCTTCTCAGTTATCAGATACTTCAATTTTTGACAGTTCATTCTATCCATTAAAGGTCCTCAATGGCATTTTGTTCAACGTCATTTAATTATAACGTTGATGAAATACCACAGGAACTTAACTCTTGTTTATATCAGTTAGCCTGTGGCAAATTGATTTTGTTATATATCATTTAACCACAACTCCCAGAAATTGTCGATGACATTAAGCGAGGGCTTAACTGTAACCAATTTAAGAACCATGACAGATCAGTATTTTACCTTGTGGCCTAAACAGAATTAAAGTCTCTGGAGTCAGATGTAGACTCAAGCTTCTAATCACCAAATTTTAAAACACATTTCCTAATCTGATAGTGATAATATTTGGTTTTCTTTTTCTAAAGATAGTTTTAGCATATGCTCCTGAGAAGTTTGGCTTCTGACTTGGGTTTGACTCCCTACTGATGTTTAACAGCTGTGTGACCTCTGGCAAGTTACTGATCTTTGAGTCTCGTGTCCTTTTCCGTGGAATAGGGATAAACCCTCATGCCAGGGCTGTGAGCGTAAATGAAACTAAAATTTAAAATAGTCTTAAGTTCTTGTTATGAGGCTTTTTTTATTTTTAATTGGGTTTGGATGATAGTTCTTTTTTAACTTTTCCTCATGGTTATGTGCTTGAATAAAAAGAGTAAAATAGTTCTGGTGAAGCTTCTCTGAGATGTCTTTTCTGACTCTGTAGGCTCTGAGAGCCTGTAGGATTAACTCACCTGGTGTAGTTAGTGTAAAGTATTTGTCTTGCTGACTGCCCATTAAAATAGCTCCCAGCAACCTGGGCCAGTTCCATCTCTTATTTGGACAGTTCTTTAGACTGCTGACCTGCCTTTCTTCTTGACCAGGGTGAAGACCCTTTCACCAGCGAAGCCGTTGATCCAGAAATCGAAGGAGATGACAATTTAGGAGGTGAAGATAAGGAAGAGACACCTGAGGAGGTGGCTGCCGAAGTCTTAGCTGAGGTGATTACAGCAGCAGTGAAGGCAGTAGAAGGGGAAGGAGTGCCCGCTTCAGAAAGTAGTGAAATGTTGGCTGAAGTGGAAGGCCCTGTGGACACGGCAGACGTCGTTAGTGATCCCCATCTTGAACAGCTACTGGAAGCAAAGACCCCTCGTGGAATGGCATCTGAGAAAGGTAATGCTGTAGCAGAGGCTGGAGGTGACACTGCCCAGTCGGGAAGTGAGGCTGCCGAGGCTGGAAGTGAAGCTGCCAAGGCTGGAGGTAAAGCTGCCGAGGCTGGAGGTGAAGCTGCCGAGGCTGGAGGTGAAGCTGCCGAGGCTGGAGGGGAAGCTGCCGAGGCTGGAGGTGAAGCTGCCGAGGCTGGAGGGGAAGCTGCCGAGGCTGGAGGGGAAGCTGCCGAGGCTGGAGGGGAAGCTGCCGAGGCTGGAGGTGAAGCTGCCAAGGCCAGAAGTGTAGCAGAGGTAGAAAGTGCCGTAACAGTCACTGTTCCTGCGCCAGCGGCTGTGAAAGCCGAAGTAGAACAGACTGATGTGGAGTCCAAAGATGTTATTCCCACAGAATGATCATCCTCTCTTTGTTTCAAGGGGTGTGTTACATGATGCATTGCCCTTTCTTTGGTTTGTAAACAGTACTAGGGTGTATGTTACTGGAATATTCTGAAAACTTATTTTGGTGAAGAGACCTAGCCATTTCTTTCAGAAAAGTGTACCTCATAGGCTTGTCTTATAGAGTTCAGTGGCTTTCTGCCTCGGTTTGAAGGCTGAAGTTGTACATTCCCCCTCCAAGCAGCTGTGACCTCTCTGCACTGCAGTTGGAATAATAAAAGTTGGGTAATTAGATTTTGATGATACTTTGCTTGTTAAATACAGCCACTGGCTGGATGCCCTTTTTTTTTATTATTTTGTCTGGGAACAGCTCATTACTAGGATATATCTTGCTTTATAAAGATTTTTTTTAGATTTCAAGAATTTGCTTTGGCATTAGTTTTTGACCTGTTTTTGTAGCCCACTGAATGGTGTGTGATCCTCACAAAATGTAGCAGAATCTTGTTAATATGTGATGTTGGTTCTGTCACATCAGTGAACTCTCAAAGGCCTGATGAGTCTGACACATATGCACCATGGGAAGTACACCCACTTGCCCCTCAAAAATGAGGATACTTTTTGCCTAGAGCATGTTCCCCAATCTTTAGTCCTTGATGAATCACCTTCACAATTTTTTTTACCTCATTTGGGTTCCATCTATGCATTACTTCAGGTTTTTTTTCTTCAAATTGAGTTATTTCCTCTTAAATGTATTTAAAAACGAAACTTGATATCATTCCCATGAGTGGAAAACCAATATAAATTGCCATAGATGCTATCTGTAAAAAAATAAATGTAACGAACATTTCATTTTAGATAAATACTGTTCCTTTGGAGGTTTCTAAATCTGTGAAAAAGGAAGGCTAGCATGTCTTAAAGTGTAGCAAGCACCAGTTATACATTCGTATAATCAAAAGAATTGGAAGATCCCTCCCTTTTGAAATGATATTGCTGAGTCTGTTTCCCTGTAGACCTTTGAAACATCACATTTGGGGAAGCATTAGCCAGTGGGAAATGATTTAAAAAGAGGTAGTAAAAATATTTGGTGAGCATCTACTGTGTACCAGGTACTAATTCATGGGAGCCTTATTGGAGATGTGAGGTCAATATTTATGAAGAAAGTCAATTGTTAGAACTAAAAAATAAACTTCAATAAGCAAGAAAGTGGTGCCTCTGAATTGTTTCTGCTCATCATTCCTTAATAGTGCATAGATGTGGCTTAGTCGCAGGTTGAGCATCCCCTTTAAAGCTTGTTCTCTTGAGTCAAAAATGTTGATGGCATTGAACGTCAATAGTCTGAAAAAAGATAACTATGAAATTGCTTTTCGTTGTTTTTCTTATAAAAGTAATCCAAGGGTTATCATTAAATCTATCTAAATTTCAGGGGAGGTTCTTCCACCACCACCACCACCCCCAATCTGGTGTGAAATGACACAAATCATTTTATTCCTAAAGGTGCGTTGAACCAGGCTATTATTCCCCAAGATGGGGAATAACTGCTTGGCTTGCATGAAGGGATGTCTTTGTATTTCCTGAGATGACAGGAATAAATTGCAAGCTTCCTCATTGGGAAGTAATATCAGTTACTTCCCAATTATAGAGGAAGAACCTAAAGGGGAGATTGAGGAACTTTCAGAGTCACACATTAAAGATGTGGGAATACGCAAATTACAGGTCTGTGAGATACCAGTGGCCATGAACTTTCCATAGAGCACCTTTATTATTAACAAAACAGGTTTAGCAAACATGGCAATCCCTGCTATTCCCAAGCAAAAAAAAAAAAAAAAAAAAAAAAAATTGTAAGAATGGCAGCCTAATTCACATAATCATATTGCAGACCTGTGTGACTTCATTGTGTTTTTATGAAAATACAGTTGCTAAGGGGAAACAATACAATGTAATGAGCTAAGTGCTCATTCAAAAGTATATTTCATTAGTATTAAATCCAAAATTGGATTTTGGACTATGTCATTTCTACTGCCTGATATTTTGGCTGAAAATGGCCCTTGCTCACCAGAAGTGTGCCCCGTAGTGATTAGACAGGCACCATAAAGTTCAAGAAGAACTTTAGAACTAACAAATAGAACAGCCTTTCAGCATTTTATTTTTTTACAGTAGCTGCTTTGGAGGGCTTAATAAAAATATGGGTGTGGATAAAACCTATGGGCGTGGCTTTGCACTGATTTAACACCGATGGCTCTGATAATTGAGAAAGTATTGGGCCGCTTCATCTTATACAAGGACACTGAAGATTAACAGATTACTTGGTTTTCTGTAATCAGACACAGTTTATGTACCTCCTCCAAAATACTATTTGGTGAGTGTACACTTTGTATAGGTAAGAAATTAGAATTCAGTTTGAGGGGCAATAGATCATCTTTCACAGGGATGGCTATCAGAATTAAGAGATAAACACTTGACACTATTGAAAAAGGGATTCTCTAAGCTCAACATTTTTTTTAAGAGAAATTCACGTAAAATGAGCCATTAACCATTTTTAAGTTGGCAATACAGTGACATTTGGTACACTCAATACTGTGCAGCCCCATCACTGGTCCAAGACATTTTTCTCACCATGAAAAGAAACCCTTACCAATTAGTAATTCCCTATTCCTCTCTTCCCACCTCCTGACAACCACTAACCTGCTTTTCGTCTCTGGATTTATTCTGGCTATTTCATGTAAAGGGAACAATATACATGATATTTTCAGTCTGGCTTCTTTCACTAAGCATAAGTTTTTGAGGTTCCTCCATGTTGTAGCCTGTATCAGTACTTCATTCCTTTTTATGGCTGAATAATAATCCCATTTTATGTATATACTACATTTGTTTATTCAGTTGTCCAATAATGGACACTTGAGTTGTTTCTGCCTTTTGACTATTGTAATAGTGCTGCTAGGAACATTCCTGAACAAGTATGTGAATACCTGTTTTCAGTTCTTTGGGGTATATACCTGCGAGTGAAATTTTTGGGTCAGATGGTAATTCTTTAAATTTTTGAGGAACTACCAAACTTTTCCACAACCATTTTGCATTTCCATCAGTAATGTACAAGGTTTCAATTTCTCCACATTGTTACTAACAACTTATTTTCCATTTTTTTTAAATCTGGCCATCCTAGTGGGTGTGAAGTGATATCTCATTGTGGTTTTGATTTGCATTTCCCTAATGACTAATGATGTTAGCCATCCCTTCAGGTGCTTGTTGGTCATTTGTTTAACTTTGGAGAAATGTCTATTCAAGTTCTTTGCTTTTTAATTCGGTTGTCTTTTTGTTAAGTTGCAGGAGTTCTTTATATTTTAGATTACTAGACACTTATCAGATGTGATCTGCAAATTTTCAAAAATTATGTGGGCTGTTTCCTCTCTTCATAGTGCCCTATGATGCAAAAAACATTTGTTTTTCATCAAATCCAGTTTATTTTTTTGTTGTTTGCACTTTTTGTATCATGTAAGAAATCATTGCTAAATCTAAGGTCATGAAGATTTATCCCTACATTTTAAGAGTTTTATAGTTTTAACTCATTTAGATTTATGAACCATTTTTGAGTTAATTTTTGTATATAGTATGAGGTAAAGTTCTAACTTGATTCTATTTCACATGAATATCCAGTTGTCCCAGCACCATTTGTTAAAGAGACTATTCTTTGCCTGTTGAATAGCTGTGGCAGCCTTGTCAAGTCATTTAGCCACAGCTACATGAGTTTATTTCTGAACTCTCAATTCTACTCTATTCTATAGATCTGTGGTTATGCCACATTGTAGCTTTGTAGTAAGATTTGGAATTGGGACATGTGAATCCTCCAACTTCGTTCCTCTTTTTCAAGATTGTTTTGGTTATTCTGGACCCCTTGAGTTTTCATATTAATTTTAGGGACAGCTTATCAATTTCTACAAAGAGGTCAGCTGGTATTCAAGTAAGAATTATGTTGAATCTATAGATCAATTTAGAGAATACTTCCATCTTTACAGTATTAAGATACAATATTCCAATTCATGACCACAGATGTCTTTCCATTTATTTAGATCTTTAACTTTTTAAAGCAGTGTTTTATAGTTTTTGGCATTTCTGCTGAAACTTATGTACTTCTATTAAATTTATTCCTAAGTGTTTTATTCTTTTGATGCTATTGTAAATGAAATGGTTTTCTTAATTTCATTTTTGGATTGTTCATTTTTAGTGTGTGAAAATACATGATTTTTGTGTAATCTTGTATCTTGCAATTTTGCTGAATTTGTTTAATAAGCTGATAGTTTTTTGATGGATTCTTTAGGGTTTCCCATATATCAGATCTTGTCATCTGTGAATACAGATTGTTTTACTTCCTTTCCTATATGAATGCCTTTTATATATTTTTCTTGCCTGATTGCTCTGACTAGAACTTCCAGTACGATGTGGGCTTTTTTGTAACATATTTTTTTTAAAGTTATTTATATTCACAGTAATCTTTCTCCTAATTGTGAATCCATTAAGTTTGTGTGGAAGACCATTTGTCGAAGTTCCTGCAAATACTCTAATTTCAGCCAATCCATTTAAGCTGAATTCTTTGAATAAAGAATATAAAGAACATAAAATCTCCTTTGGGGATCTAAATTTATGAGTCACAGGTCAACAAGTTGGGTTTTTAGTGCCTGCAAGGCCCAGATATTGTGGGTACACGAATCATGTATTTGCTTAATAACCTGCCCAAAGACACTCAGGACAAATCCTCAACCTGCCCCATAGGAAATGCCTGGGGATTTTAGCTTCTTGGATGCTTAACAAAGATTTGGGAACAGTTCTCTAAATAGGAGTGAAGGTAGCTCACAAAATGCACCACAAATTTTCTTTATTTGCTGCCATGAAATTCTCTCTAAAAGGATTCCTCTTTAGAGATAACCCTCAGGGGCAGTGACTAACTTCAGGGTAACAGAATGTGTAAATTGTCTACTACAGTGATTCCTATAAGGAAAACTGTAGCCTCCTTAGACATAAGTCCCTAACTCCTTATCAGAGGACAATGAGAATGACAATACTGATTGTCTCAAACGTACTAAGACCACAACAATTTTCCCCAGTGTTTGAAATACACTTTGTCTACATCGGCAGTGGCAAAACTAGAGGAAGCTAAGGGAATAGTCTTGGAGAAGGAAGAACTTGCTTGTCACTATTCATCAACCCCAATAAAGCTGAAATATGTCTTTCCTAGGTAAAAGGGATATTTGGTCCCAGGATATATTAGTTATCTATTGTTGCTTAACAAATTATTACAAAAGTTAGTAGCTTAAAATAAAAACATTATTTTACAATTTCAGGTGTGGCTTAGCTGGGTCCTTAGTTGGAATTACAAGGCTGTAATTAAAGTATTGGTCAAGGATGTGGTCTCATCTGAAGGCACGACTATGGAAGGATCTACTTTCAACATTGCTTATGTGGTTGTTGGCAGAATTTAGTTCCTTGCAGCTGTTAGGCTGAGGGCTTTAGCTCCTTGCTGGCTATTCACCAAAAGCTGCCCTCGGTTTTTTGCCATGTGAATCTCTCTTTCACAGCAGCTAGCTTTATCAAAACATGCAAGCTGAGAAGGCAGCATCCAGCTAGATTAAAGTCACAGTCTTTTATAACTTAATTAGGAAAGTGACATCACTTTTTCATCAGCAGCAAGTCACTAGGTCCAGCCTACGTTTGAGGGGAGATTACAGAATGGTTTGAATACCAGAAAGTGGCATTCTTTGGGGGTCATTTTTGAAAGCTGCCTACCACACTATACTAGTATAAATCTAGGTATAGATCCTCTTCTTAAAAACATCAGATTCCAAGAGCCTGTTTAATCAGCCTATTTGTCTTGAAGATGAAAGGGATAACAGAGATATAAGCTTTCAGTCCTGATATGTATTTAAACCAAGCTTTAAAATGGGCCTACTCATGAGGTCCTTGCTGAAATAAATTCTGTCAGGCATCCTTCTGTATCTATTGAAACAAGAAACCCTTACCTATTTAGCCAATGCCACAGAATTTTTTAGCAGCTGGAGCAGCCTCACTTGGACCATAGCCACTCATTCTGATGCTATGATGATTCCAGAAGGCCTTAAACCTATGGGACCATTAATGGCTCATGACCATTAGTGGCTCATTTTATCAGCAACACTTTTCACCATGTTTAACCTCCAAGCTTTCAAATCACCAGCCTTCTGTGAGTCTTAAACTATCTTGTAATGCTGCTCATTTCCTAGCCATACATTCAGAAGTTTGTCCATTACACGTTCATTAGCCTTTTCTATTCACTTTTCTCTTAGGCACAGTTTTCTTTATATATATATATGATTCATTTTTTTTTTCTTCAAACATTGAAATATAACAAAAGTATTCATGAAGCATGGCAGAGTGAACAATTACAAAGCTAATGCACCATTAAGAAGCAGAAGAGTTTTGTCATGTAAGATGAAAAAGTTCGAGACCTGCTTGCTGTATAACACTGTGCTTCTACTTAATACTGTACACTTAAAATATAAATTTTGAAAAAAACAGACTACTAATATACCTCATAAACAGGCCACCACTACCACCCCCCTCATCCCTTCCTAATCACCCTCTCAAGTAATCAGTGGTAATTGCTTGTTTTTCTTTATAGTTTTACTTCCCTAAAACTTCAGTCTATTTTTGTCTGCATTGAAAAGGGACAGTCACATATACACGTATGTCTTGCTTCTTTAGTTTTCCATTGTTTGTAAGAGTCACCTCTGTTGCTTGTGGCTGTGGTTTGTTCACTTTCATTATGTTATATTTGTTCTGCCATGGAGGGACATTTGGGTTGTTTTATGTGGAGGCTCTTAGGAATAGTGCTATTCTGAACCTCCTTAAATATGTCAGCAAGAGTTTCTGTGGGATTGGAATTAGCAAGCCAGAGTATGCAGATATTCAAACTTCACCCAGAAAAGGCCAAAATGTTTCCTAAAATGATTGAACCAAACAACAAGCAGCATATGAGAGCTCCCACTATCATTCCTTCTTTGACCCCTACACTCCTTCCTCTTGAGCGTTTATCTCATGTGCAACATTTGAATTTTCTTTCCACTTCAAAACTTTTTAAAATCTCCTCCTCTTTTTCTTAATTGTAATTGTGTGGCTCTTCATCCTATCTTTAGGTAGGTCTTCCAGCAATCTCATTTTGAGTGTGACAGTGAATGATGTTTGTAAAACACTTCAAACTAGGCAAAACATAGCAAAATACAAATTAATTTAGCAATGACTAAAATGGCCCTTAGGACCATCTTGTATCTATTTGTGGCTGACAGAATTGTAATGCTTTACTATGAAGCTTATTTTTGTTTGTAGCTAGTTTATGAGTTAAAAATTGGTAAGCATAATGATGGATACATATCATTATACATTTGTCAAAGCCCAGAGAATGTACAACACAGTGAACCATAATGTAAACTATGGAGTTTAGTTAATAATAATATATCAATATTGGCTTATCAACTGTAACAAATATACCATGCTATACAAGATGTTAATAATGGGGGAAGTGGGACAAGTGAAGTGAGGGAGTTTATGGGAATTCTGTACTTTCCACTAAATTTTAATATAAACCTAAAACTTTAAAAATCTATTAAAAATTTTTGTCTATGGCCGTGCCACCCTGATTAAGCCGGATCCTGTCTGATCTTGGAAGGTAAGCAGGGTAGGGCCTGGTTAGTATTTGGATGGGAGACCACCATGGAAGACCGGGTGCTGTAGGATTCAAAAAAAATTTTTTTAAAGAAAAAAGAAAAATCTATTTAAAATTTTAAGCAAAATAGCTTCTCTATAATAGTAAAGACATTTCCATTTCTCTAGACTTCAGAGTCTAGAGCAGGAATCAGCAAACTACTGCCTAAGGGACAAATCTGGACCTCTGTCTGTTTTTGTACAGGCTAAGAATGGTTTTTATATTTTTAAAAGGATGAAAAAAAAAGAATATTTTGTGATTCCTGAAACATGAAATTTTAATTTTAGTATCTATAAAATTTTACTAGAACACAGCCATACCCATCTGTTTACATATTAACTATGGCTGCTTCGTGGTACAGCGGCAGAGCTAAAAGGTTAGCAATGTTATAGAAACTGTATGGTCCACAAAGCCTAAAATATTGACTACCTGGCTCTTTATAGAAAAAAATTTGTCAATTCCTGGGCTATATAGGAAAGCTATGGCCAGTCTTCTTGGAGTCAGGAGATCTGAGTTCTAAACTGTGTAAATGTATGATTTTAGGTGAACCTCTCAGCATCTCTTGGATTGAACTATAAATTGTAAAATTTATATGACAAGTTCTCATTGGAAAGTGGGCATGGATTCAGGCCATGACAAATCAAACATCTCTAGCTTTTCCAAAGCTGATCATGCTATATAGATTTATCCTTGCTTTTAAGAAAACACTACATAATTTTTTAACTTGAAAAAATCATGACAAGTATGAAAAGAAAATGAGAAATTATAAAAATATTCATTGTAATACAGATTATTAGGATGGAAAAACCAGAAATGAAATAAGTGTACATAATAGGAGACTAGTTAAATAAATTATGATAGACCCATACCAGATAACATACTATATATTATCTCCAAGTTGTCTCTAAATTAGGCATCTCTCCAAATATCCATGTGGAATGACTTCCAAAATATATTATATGAAAAGAAGCATGTTACAAATTACGTATAGAATGTTCTCTTTGTTTTATAACAATACAACATATTGTTACATAGAACAAAAAGTCTGGACCAGTGCTGCCCAATAGAAATATATTGCAAACCATACATGTAATTATATACTTTCTAGGAGCCACATTAAAAAAAGTGAAACAGGTTAATATTAAATTTAATAATATATTTTATTTAACCCAATATATAAAAAGATATTTCAACACATAATATAAAAAGTAACAATATATTTTACATATTTTTCATACTAAATCTTTGACACACAAAATGTTTTATACCTGTAGCACATTTCAGTTTGGGCGAGCTACATTTTAAGCACTCAGTAATCGCATGTAGCCAGTGGCTATCAGATATCACAGGTATAAACACATCAAAGTGTTAATAGTGGTTGTTCTGGTTGGGGAGGGGAAGGAGGTGATGCTTTATGCTTTATTTTTCTTCTATATTCTTTTCTATTGTTCAATTAAAATTGTTTCATTTATTACTGTATTAAAAAGAAATTATACCAGCCAGAATTATATTAGGTACTATTTCAGGTTTCATTACTTAATATTTTTATAAATCTCTTCTGGGTTTTAGTATTGCAAACACAGTAATAACAAATGAAAGTAAAAAACAGCTTATTCTAAAAGTGAACCATTAAGTAATGAGACTATTA
This sequence comes from Eidolon dupreanum, assembly GCA_028627145.1. NCBI lineage: Eukaryota > Metazoa > Chordata > Mammalia > Chiroptera > Pteropodidae > Eidolon > Eidolon dupreanum. The sequence goes on along the minus strand of CM053512.1, from coordinate 36,218,878 downwards.
AACTGATTCAACTGGATAAACATTTTCTGAGTTTGAGCTATCTGTGAGAAGTTAGGCTATGTATTTAGGAAGACATAAAGAATGAGACATTGTCCTAAAAGATTTTTGGAGACAATTTCGGAATTCCTTTTACAGCTTACATATTCTCTTCAGGTTGGATATGACTTCTAGCAAAAGCCAAAAGCTCTCCAACTGGGTCAAGCAATTAAATCAATGTAGATATTATGGTTTTGTCTAAAATGAAGTGTAACTCCAGTCAAAGGAAAGATTTTATTTTGTAACTTGCATAATACTGGGAGCTCCAAATTACTTCCAAAGACATTTATTATCTGCAACAACAATAAATTAAGTGGATAATGCAACAAGATAACTGTGGAAAAGGGCATCTTAAAATGGATACATTCTGGTTTCCTTAAAAAAAAAGTTGTTATCCCATATTCATTTGGCCCCATGCACCTTCCTATTCTTTTTCCATTTCCCATCATCTGCAAATTGCAGAGCGTGCAAAATTAGGAGCCAGAAGATATTCACGAGTTTCAATATTCTGTAATACAGATTGAGAAAGAAGCTTACTAATGAACCAATTCCCATCACTGCCTTTATTTCTTGCACTTAATAATTTATCTCATGCTTTGTTAAAATAAAGGGTAAAATTAAGTCTACTGTGTCCAGGACTCATCCGTGATTTATGATTGCTCTTGAAGAGTAAGCAAACACCACAATAGAGACAAAACTATTGACTGCTATTCTAGTGTATTAATATACTATAAAAGGGGCTATCAGGACACTTTTTTCATTACCTAGAATTTTTTAAATAACCTGCGTCTGCTATTTTTAAAAGATGAGACAGAAAAATGCTACGAGTGATGATAAGGGCAAAAGGAAAAGAAAGTTATGTTTCCCCTTTGAAAAATTTCATAGAATTATCATTTTAAACTGCAAGTGACCTAAGCCTACTCTCCTTGTTTTATGGAGCTGATTTGCGGTTTGAGTTTTAAGGATGAGAAGGTCAGCTGGGGAAAGAGTGCTCTAGGTCTGGAGTTCAGCATCTTCCAGCCTTTACATTTAGCGGTGGCTAGCCTAGAAAGATGCCACTTCGGCCTTACTGACAGTCTCTTCACCCCTTTCTCCAACCCCAGCGCCGGCGCCTCCATCGCAGCTCTCTCGATTTAGCGGCCCAGCAATCCGCCACTCCTTCCACCAGGGGAGTCCTCACTCAGACAGGTGTCTCTCCTCGGCCTCTGCCATCTGTGTTTGGGATCTTTCCTCACCAGCCTTCCTCTCTTCGAGGATCGATCATCGGACCCTTCTTAAGTTTTGGATGTCTCTCTCTGCCTTCAGATCTCTCCCTTCAGGCGCAGCCTTGATTACCCCGTCCTCTCCCTCAGTCTGAGCGGGTGCTGAGGAGTCCTCTCTCTCAGTCTGCGGGGTCACCTCGCTCGATGCGAGGGGTCCTTTCCCTAGTTCCCTCGCTAGGTCTGCTGGACCCCGCGGCCCTGCCCCGCACAGTTACCTGGCGGCCGCAGGTACTCCGGGACCTGCTCGCTAAGGGTGCAATCTAAGGGGCGCGCACGCCGGGCGGCAGCGGCGCGGAGCCGCGCGCGCAGCGTACGCGGTGACGTCAGTGCGCTGGCGGCGGCGGCGGCAGTGCTGTTTGTTCTGCTCTCCCCGCAGCCGAGGAGCCGAAGCGGTGGCGGCGGCGGCTGCTGCCGGCGGTGTCCGCGGGTGAGCGGGGCCTGTGAGTGCGGCGGAGCGGTGGGTGCGGCGGGCGGGCTCCGGCGCCGCACAGCAGCTCGAGGAGGAGGCAGCGGCAGCGGGCAGCCGGCGGGGGCTGCGTGCGGCCTAGCGTCTCAGGTGAGGACCGGTGCCCTTCGGGTTGGCGGGCGGCGCGGGCCCGAACGGGCCCGCGGCGCGGTCTGCGTCACCTGCATTGCGTAATGGGGCCGGTGCGCCAGCTCCGACGCCATCGGCGTTGCGCGGGGGTGGGGAGGCCGGGGCGACGCGGGCTCGGGCCTGCGGGCCTCCCCTGTATCTGCTCCGCCCGCTCGCGCCGGGGCTACCGGCGCCGTTGGAGTCTGTGCGCCGGGGAGCTCGCTCGCCCGCCCCGCCGTTGGCGCCGCCGCCACCGGGCTTGGGCCGGCCGGGGAGGCGGGGGCAGAGGCGCGGGCGGGGGGCGCGGGTGCAGCGGCGGGGCGGGCGGCCGGGGGCGGGTGGGGGGCGGGCCGAGTCGCCCAGCACTTCCTGCCGCCGCCATTTTGTCAAGTGAGGAGGAGGAGGAGGAGGAGGAAGCGTCCGCTGCGGGGCCCGCTGCGCGCCCGGCCTGGGTAAGTCCAGGCTTGGTGTGGTGGCCGTGGTGCCGCTGTCTCCAGGGCAGATTCGGCCTCAGCCTGGCCGCTCACGTGGGCCGGACCCGGCGTTCTCTTTTCCCACCCCGGCGCCTAGATTCTCCGGGCCGGGGCAGTGGGCCCCCGCCCCCATTTCCTCACCTTCTCGTGCGTCCCGTGAGCCCTGCGGAGAACGCGGCTTGTCCCAGGAGGAGGCTGCCGCTACACGCGTGCTCCGAGACCGGCCCCTGGGGAGTGAGCCTGGCCCCTTTTACTTATCTACTCCCTGCCTGGCAGCCCCTCGCTGGGTGCTTTGTTTTGCTCGATGGGTGTTCACTTGGTGTCCTTGCCACGGCCTCGTCTCTTTGCGGTGTTGTGCGGCGTGGTGGTTTTGGAGTGAGAATGTGGGGGAGTAGTGATTCAGCGAAATAAAATGAACCCACCCCCCTTAACGGAAATACCACAACTTAACCCGATTGAGACGCCCCCAAGGCCCGGCCTTGGATGAAGATGGGAAATCCCACTGATGTAGTGGACACTGTTGAGGCCCGTGGATGAGTCATGTGCCTTTGCTGAGTGGCTGACCGCCCTTTTACTGAAGACCACGCATTGTTTTTGGTTATTTTTTACTTGTTTACTCATTTAATGTCCATGCAACCTGGTGGGGCTTGTGATCTTGGTCCTTGGGTTCGATTTTGTGTGTGTTCGATGCAAGAAGTGACATGGAGTCTGTGTCATGAGAATTGAAGTGTCTTTGCTTACCTCTGAGAGGACTCTAGCTGTCCGTGTTTATAAAAATCAAGTCTCGTATCTCTAAGCTAGTGACTCTTTGGTGGTATAATGATGGTTGGGAGATTTTCATGAGTGAAGCTGTCAAGTTCCTAAAATTGATAGTCTTTGGAATTTGTAGTCATTGAAAGTTGTAAAGAAAGAGATACTGTACACGAGTTATGAATGTGTTTTCAGTTTCAGAAAGATTTTGAGTGACACAGTCTGTCTGATGACTTTGTCAGTAATTTAATAAAACATTCTTTTTGGTTTAATTCAGATCGGAATTATCTTTCCAGCAAGGCATTGTAGGTAATTTACCCCTTTTCCCCAAAAGCTTCAGCTTGGGGAGGATAAACCTCTCAAGATGGTTTCCATTGATTAAATCGAGAAGGAAAAGCCTGGTTCGAAATAAAACGTATCCCCTGTATTCCACCATACTCTTTACCGTGGTAGGAAACATAGTATCTAAGGGCTCAAGCTGTGGAGTAAATAAGTCTCTTAAAATCGTTTTAGTTGGTCTCACCTGGAAGGAGATGCGCTCACCTGTATATTGCTAGAATTCAGCCCCAGACGTATTGCTGAAAATAAGGAACTTTGCCTACAGATGAAAGTGGCTGCATTTTAAGGATAAGCTGGTATGTCGATATGGGTGGTGAGGGGAAAAATTACCCAAGAATTGCAAGAGAATCGTTGGCCACTTTGTGGAAATTTCAGTAAAATTTTCACTAAATTATTGAATTGTTTAAAGGAATTTAGACTTTGTTTCCAAAAGTAATCTTTCTGAGCCAGTTGTGATCTTTGTACTAAATTGTGCTTTCGGGAGTAGGGAATGCAATATTTTCATGTTACACAATTCAGGTTATTGAATGCCTTGAGATGTACAGATTCTAGAGAGAAATTGGAGTCTTTTTTTTAATGCAAAAACCATTTGGTGCCTCAGTGATTCGAAGACTGGGATGTTAAATCTGACAACTCACTGTAAATTACATGAGGACAGAGTTTTATTTGCTTGGCTTCGCCTATTCTCTATTCTGTCTTTAGAGCCTAGAAGAGCATCTAAAATAATCTTGGAGTGAATAAACTGAAGAGGTAATTGAGCAAGGATTTGCCAAATCTATGATACTAAATGCAAGTAATTCCTCTTAAGTTAATAATTATTGTCAATAGCGAACGTTATTGGTCAGTAGTGGCTTACAAGGAATGTAAATTTTAACTAAGATAACATTAAGGTCCGCAGAAATTGCAGTAGAATTTTAAATAGTCCAGGCAGCATGGCATGCACTTGCTCCTGTGCACTGTCTGCGGTACAGTTGCCACTCAGCAGTTTGAAATGTGAGTGGGTTTGCGCTGTGGTTCAACTCTGACTTGGGAAAAGTATTTTAAGAAGGAGGTGAAGTGCATAAGAATAAACACATATGGGTAACATTTCTTAATGTGAATCTCCTATTGCCAGTAAAAACTTCATGTAAACAAAAAACATTTAGCACTTCTTTTTTAATATTCAGACTTTATGTATATGTGATTGGCCAGTCATCTCAACAGTTTAGTTCCTGGGCTCTAATAACTATATACAAGGGAAGACAAAAAGATACTTGCACAGTGACTTTGGTATATATATTCTTTATTAATGTATTCATCTCCCAAACACTTTCTGAATATAAATTATGTATAATTTGAGCATTACACTATTATAAAATCTTATTAAACATTTTTTTTGTTTTTAAGGTTTTTTTTTTAACACCAACTTTCTTTGTTGAGGTATAATCTACACACAATAACAGCTAACCAATTTAAAATGTACAATTAGGTGGTTTTTAGTGTACTCAGAGTGTGCAACCATCATGACAACTAATTTTAGAACATTTTCCTCTCTCCAGAAAGAAACCCCTTTCCATTAATAGTCACTGTCCATCTCCACAGCCTCTTAAAATCATTGATCTACTCTGTCTCTATAAATTTGTCTATTCTGGATATTTCAGGAATGGTACAACATATAATTTTTTGTATCTGGCTTCTTTCACTCATTTTGTTTTTGGGGTTTGTTCTGTAGCATGAATCAATACTTAATTCCTTTTACTACTGAAAGATACTCCATTGTATGGATATGCCACATTTCATTTATCCATCAGTCCGTGGATATTTGGGTTGTTTCCACTTTTTGGCTATTGCGAATGGTGCTGCAGTGAATGTTCATTTACAAGTTTTTGTGTGGACATAATGTATTTCTATTGTGTGGGTCTAGGAGTGGAATTGCTGGGTCATGGTAGCTAACTTTTTGAGGGTATGCGGTGACTAACTGCCTTGATTTTCTAGTGCTTGCATAAAGGGACTAAAAGAAAAGCTTAGTGGAATATGGTGTGGTCATTTAAAAGAATGAGGAAATGACAGTGCAAGGATGGCAGCATGTTGACATGTGGTACAGTTTGCATGGTTTGATTCTCATTTAGTTTTTTAAAATTGTATTGGTAGAAAATAGTTTGAAATGCTAATAAGGCACAGAAAACAGTCTGGAAAGATGCACCTCTAACTTGTAATACTGTTGTTGTAAAGGGTGATTTTGAAAACTTTTTTTCCAATCTAGACAGGCCACAAGTGATTCAGCTGCACCCACATTTCCCACCATAAATCATAGATGTATTCCATTCTAAAGAAATAGGTGAAAAGTGAGTCCATTTATCAGTGTTAGGGCACAGCAGCCATCTGTCCCATTCTTGACTGAACCCCCAAGGGGAATAGCACTGGTTGGTCCACATCATTTTAAAATGAGATTTGTGAGGGTTTTTTCTTTAAACAAAAGTAGTGCATGATTTTTTTTCTTTTTCAATTACAGTTGACGTTCAGTATTATATTAATTTCAAGTATGCAGTGCAGTGATTAGACAGACATTTGTGTGATTTATGAAGTGATTCTCCCCATAAGCTTAGTACCCACCTTGCATCATACATAGTTATGCATGGTCATTTTGCAGAATTGGAAAATACAGAATATTAAGAGGATGTTAAGTGTTAAAAAAATGCCTATTAATCCCATTTTATTCCAGTATTTCTACATATGAATAATAAAATTGGATTGTACTCTTTGTTTTCAAAATATATTCTATTGTGAACATTTCCAAAATGCTCTATTTTAAATGGCTGCCTAATATGTACTATACTTGGATTCTATTCCTGGACATGATTTTCAAGTTTTCTCTTTTTTCATGTCTAGAGAGGGGATTGCTAGACCAAAAGGGTGTGCATTTTTGAAAACTTGATACAAATTAGTTTTTAGAAAAGTTTCATGAATTTCCATTTTCCATTCATAGCTTGACAGTGTCTTATTTACGAGGGTGAGGTTTTTAACAATCCCCCCCCCCCAACAAATAGCAATTGTGTAAAAACAAAATATTGTCTCAAGTGTTCTGAGGGCTCTGAGAAACAGAAGTGTCTCAAGATCTTGCTCTTTGACCTTTCTACTCTCTCTTGCCCAGAGTTGGATTTTGTTTCCTGAATTCTTTTGATGGAGCCCGGTGTTATCTGAATGCTCTGGGGAGGGTGACCTTGAGCAGCCTCTTGGTGTCCAATCCTGTCTCACTTTAGCTAGCTTTCTTCAAAGACTGATGCTACCAAATGCAGCAAGCACAGTTAGACCCCAGTTTGAATTCTGGTGACACCAAGATCTGCCAAGTGCCTTCCAGACCCCCTCTATGTGTGTCTTCCTCCAAGTGAACTGTGAGTGGAGACCAGTGGAGGAGGTAATTTAAAATGGGGCTTGGGGTGGTTTTTAAGTGAGGATTTGTTTTTATCTGATAGATTAAAAGTGGTCATAATGGGATTGGTGGAATACAGGCAGCTCTGGGGGCTTCCACTTGGGGTCTGGCTGCAGAGTTTGGGGAAATAATCCAACAGTGAAAGGTAGCCTAGTGTGTTCTCAGGCCTAAACTATAACTTGTCTGTTTTCATAAAAACTTGGTTATCTGAACAAAGGCAATGACCAGGGTGCTGGAAATTGCTGATAGATCATTTTTTCCAGTGCACAACCATATCATTCCTCCATACCTTCCCTGCCCCAATTTGAATTGTGTTGAAAGCGTTTTGGTCTCCAGGAAGGTTTGTGTCACAAGTCAGAGCCTTTCTTGGAGGGAAGCAAGGCAGCTGAGTGGGCCAGGGAAGTGGATTTCCTTGCTGGGAGGCTGAGGTCCTGCTAATGGACTTTGGGCTGTTGACCAGAAGAACCAGTCCATGCCAGTCACCATTACTAGGAGCTTTTCCAGGTCCATGTGGAAGGCCTAGATGTGTTAAACCCAATTGAGGAACATACTGCTTTTAGAGATTGATCTGAGGATTTAACCACTAAGAGTACTTAAAGGACTATGCCATTTCTTTTTCATCTGTGACATACTTTTTTGGTTCACCCTAGATACTTAGGCTATTCCGTGATCTTTTCTTTGACAAGTGTTGGCTTGTTCTGCCCAGTGTAGGAAATTCCGGGACTTTGTGCTGGGGCAGCAGGGTTGGTTGGGCTTGGGTGGAGCTGTGGATGGGGAGAACTATGGGGTCCACTGTCAGGATTCAGTTTCAGCTAGGTCCCCTTCTGGCCTTGACATCAGGCAAGTCACATATTTCCTTAAACCTCAGTTTTCTTATTTGTAAAACGGGCTCTGTATGCTTAGGCATGGGGGCCCCATTCCTCACATCTTTATTGTATTCACTTTTGGGGAGGGGGTGCCTTTGGTCTGTATTGTGTTCTGATTGAGGGGAGGCTGGCATGTTTGCTTTGCTCTGCCCAAAGGGCTTTGAGAATAGTTCTCCAGGCCCCACCTTGTGTGAGGTCACCTTCCTGGTCTTGGTGTCCACTTAAGGCTGAAACTCATTACTTGTTCCTAGTCGCTTTGCCATCCAGAGACAGTGGCACACTGGAAGCAGTGCCAGGGGAGAGGTGTTGGGCTTGGTATTGTGCAATTTCCAGAAACAAGAATTAGTAATTCCTGTGTCCTTGTGTGTGGCAAATGTCCCCAGTTGTCCTACCCTAGGCAGTGACACATACATGTCTGTGGGCGAATTGGACTTTGAGATACTGTTTTGTGTGAAAGAAAGGGAACAGAGTGCGATAAATTTGGGAATTTTACATTTGAAACACTTTCCACTGTGTTTGAGGAAACGTAATTTGTGGGAGCAGATAGTTATAGTAAGGGTTGAAAGGAGAAGTGCATGGACTGTGGAACCTGCCAGCACAGGGTGTGTGTGGGTTGGGATGGGCTGTAGGGGCAACACTTTACCTGTCTTTGACCAGTTCCATACCCTTCCAAGCCTCAGTTTCTCATATGTGAAATGGGATAATAGGTTTATGCTCCAAGAACTTTGACTAGAATCTAGATTTTAACAAAATATATTTTTTTAAACTACAGGTAATGAAATAAATTATTTAATTTGCAATTATTGTGTAAGAAAAGAAATGTCAAGGGTATCATCTATTCAAGGGTATTTCATAAAAACTTTAATTTTCTGTATTGCGTATATGATAAACTGTGTTTCTTATTGTGGGTCATGTCAGAACAGTGTGAAATAACATTGTTTTAGATACTACTCAGTGGTAACTTTAGGTACCTTGATTTCCCCACCCCCTTTTTAGCTGTTTTACTATCTATTCATCACTTGCCGGAGGCTGACTTGCTGGGTGTGCTTTAGTAGCATTGATCTTTAGTTTCTTTTCTTGTACCCACCATTTACCAGAAGCTCTAGTCAGTGGGAGTAGAGGAGTGGGGAAAGCGTGTAGTGGTGAAGGTTGTAGTAGTTTGCAATAGACAAAACAAGTATATAGAGTCCTGTGTGTGTCTGTAAGATAGTCTCCTTGTCCTGTATTCTCAGATACTGTCCTCTTAACTTTTTAATTACGATTTCTGTTCTTTTCAGAAATGACTGAATTAGTTGGGTCTCTCTGGTATAAGTAACAGACATAGACCTTGTTACAAGAGAGAATTTGTTGGCTGACATGACAAGAAGTTTGGAATGGGGCACAGCTGAGTTCAGGGGTTCCGACAGGGACATTAGAGCTTATTCTCTATCTCTGACCTTGAGGTAAATAGTAAGTCTTTCCCAGTAGTGCACTCTAATGGCCAGAGACAGGCTCAGATCATTGCTCATCCCTGACTCTGTGCAGGACAGGAATGTCAAACCACTTTGCTTCTAACATGGCACCTATATAGCCCATCTCAGCCCTCCACTTGCTCACACCAAGTATTAGCTTTAGCAGCATCTTGCTCATTATTATGAGCCATGCTAGATGGGATGCTTTTGTTAAACGGTCTTTTTAAAAAATTTTATTTAAATTAGTTTCAAGTATTCAGTACATTGGTTAGACGTCTGTAGAGTTCATAAAACGATCTCCCCTAATGCTCCCTCCCTCGCCAGGCCCTCCACCTAGCCATCATATTAATGCTAACTGCATTCCCTCTGTCGTGCTCCCCATCCCCGTTACCAACTATCAACTACTAATTTGTACTTCTTTAACCTTTCACCCCACTCTCTCAGCCCCACCAACCCCCCTCCCCTCTTTCCATCACCAAATTGTCCACTATATTTGTGAGTCTGTTTTTGATTAGTTTGTTATTTTTGTTCCTTAGATTCCACATATAAGTGAAATCATGTGGTATTTATCTTTTTCTGACTTATTTCACTTGGCATAATAATCTCTAGGTCCATCCGTTTTGTAAATTGTAGGATCTCATTTTTTTTAATGGCTGAGTAATTGAATCGTCTTTTACACTAGAAGTAGCCTGTTCCCCCTAACTTCAAGCAAGAAATTGTGGCTGAAAGGGAGGTTAATTTTCCATAGTAAGGTCATAAACCAGAATTAGTTGAAATTAGCTTATAACGAGTTACTTAAGAAAAAGGTAAAAAGTGAAGACGGTTAAAGATGTGTATATTCCTAATTCTGTGGAAGAGGAATAAATGACAGACATGGTTTATCTTATCAGGACCCAGATTTAGAGGGAGCTGCTGTGGGGGCTCTCGGAGGAGTCAGGCCAAGTCTCAAGTCTCGGGTGAGTGAGAGGGCTTTGGCCACTGGTGATAGGGTCTCTTTTGGCACGGGGGAAAAAAAAAACAGCTTTAGAGCAGCGAGGCAGTACAGGGCAAGATTGAGATAAGAGACCAGGTAGACAAATTTCACTAAATGCATGCATGAACGAAATTGTAATGGAGAACATTTCAGTAGACTGGATTCATCTTTTCATCCAGGCTTGCAAAACTTATTTACTTCCCATTCGCAAAGTTGTTTCCGTACTTAAGATCTTGTAAAATCTGCTGCTTGGCATTCTTCTAGTATTACAGAAAGACTGCTCAGATTTCCATAGTCAAAACCAAGTGTTTATTTTCCTACAGTTCTTGATGTTGGATTTATTTAGTCCTTGAAGGGGCTCAGAATAATCGAGGATCCATTGGCCAATATTGAGACTAGCCCTGCTTCTCACTGGAGCATCAATTCTTAACTTGAGAAGTCAGAGGTCCCTTTGAGGATGTGAGGGATGCTGTGGATTCTTTCTCCAGGAAAAATTGATATTTGTAAACATCGAACAGTCTTTTTGTGGGAGGGGCAGTTTTCAGAACCCTAAAGCCCATCCAAGGAGCATATACTAAAAATAATTTTCTGGATTTTACTTTGAGAATGAGAAATTTCTTATAATGTTTATTAAAAGGCTCTTGATGATTTTGAAGACTTTCCTATTTGCATGCATCCTGCATTTTCAGATGTTTACAAATTTATGATGTGGAAACAATGCAGAGTGCCCATTTTGGTTTGTCATTATAAAAATTCTCCGGAGGTTTTTACAGAGCCCTCAAGTAACCTGTGTGTTAGCAGTGGTGCAAATCTACCCAGGGCCCTTGTGCCCCCTTCTTTCTCAGGTTGTTCTCTTTCTTGGGCATAAGGAATGTCAGAATATACCAGAATAGGGCCTGTTGCAGTGGCTGCAGATGATGGAAGGTTTATGTTCTGGGGCTCTTCACTGCAGCTACTGCTGTTTCTAAAACTGGCTCCATAATTTGGTGTCGGCCTGGAGCCTTTGTTGCAGAAGGTCACCCAATGCCTCGCTAGCCAGCCTGATCATTTGGTGGTAGTGGATGTAAGTAGACTTAGAAAGATTATGGCTGTGGTCCCTTCTGTGGCTTTAGTGTCTGCTCTCTGCTGCAGGACATTTGTTCATGCATGCCCTTGAACCTGCTTAGGAAGACAGAACTTGTGGGGTGGGAAAGTACCATTCCTCTTCAGCGTAATATGTTTATGCTTAGGAGTATGAACATACTACACCAGGTGGTGTCTTCTCCCTCCCCAAATCCCTGTCTGGTAGAAGGAATAGGAAATACAGTACCATAAATTTGAATAATTCATACTTCTGTAATTGCTGCAGAGTTGTCAGAGGATGAAAAAAGAACTAGTCTAAGAATAGTACACATTAAAAACTCCTTTGTTCTCCTTAATCTCTAAAGTGTAAAGATTAAACTTGTATAGGCTAGTGGATATTTTCCCTATTCATTTACTGTTGGTGTTGGCTTTAATTAATCCCATTGCTTAGTTTGAATTAGAGTCTTGATCTACAGGCATGACTTCTATTATTTTAGCAGTTTCCCCCTTCTGTAATTAAGAGAAACAAGCGAGATAGCATATATGAAAGAGTTTTGTAAAAGGTGGTACTATCTGTGTGTATGTTGTTTTGATTTATAGTCTCCGTTAAAAATTACTTGACTTTGAAGTGTTTTCAGTTATAAAAAGTTACTGTGTAGTAAAGTGGTGTATATGTGTCTTCATTTGCTTTCCTAGGAAACAGTTGAGCTGACGGGCGAGCTGTCTGGAAATAACACTGCCTTCGTGTTTATCTGTTTCAAGATGATAACTTGCATATCTTTGTAATCCCAGGAGTGCCATTTTGAATTACCAGTGCTGGAGCCCCTGTGAGTTGAGGTGCATGGAGCCTGCAGCTTAGCTTGCCTGTCCTCAGTGTCATCTCTCAGAAATCTCAGGGCCTGTTTGCTTTAGGAACCCATGCGAGCATCCTCCCCTTGCATTTGTGAGAGATAGGTACCTTCCTGTCCTGTGGCTTTTTTTTTTTCCTTTTTGCTTGCCTTCCAGAACGCCACATTCCTGTTGTTTACCTTGAAACAGTGCTTAACCATTGATCGTTGACTCTGCGAAAAGGTTCAAGGCTTTTAGCAAAAGTCATCTGTGAATAGACTTCCCAGTAAGAGTAGAACTACCTTTCCTGAGTGGATTTTTTGTTTGTTTTTGTTACTGTTTGCCCTTTCTGAAATGGTGAAGTCTAACCTACGTCACTCTGATGTGTGTGTCAGCCTTAATGTATGGAGCTGCAGTGTGGGTCATTTCTCCTTCCACACTGTGTGTGTTCCCTTCCCCAGAATGAGAGCTTGAGCATTTGTTTGTGATCACTCTGGTTTAGTGAATATTTGAGCGATTACTGTGTTGGATTTTTGAGGCTTATGTAATCCTTAAATCCTCAGTATCATCTCTGTTTTGCAGATAGGCTGATACCCAGAAGGTTCAGTCACTTGGTCAGGGTTAGGGTTGCAAGAGCTAGTAAAGTGGCAGTGCCTCGCTCTAGAGTCCACACTATCTTGATTTCTGTGTGCTGTGGAAGGAGGGAATCGCCATGGGCAGAGATTTGGGGTGGTACAAAGAACAAAGTTAAACCTTGGAATTGCTATCCAAGCGGTCAGCCTGGACAGTCCTAGAAGGAAGAGAGACCTTTTTTTAGGAAAGGAGCTGGCATTTAGGCTTGTCCATCTCTGAGGACAGCTGAGGCCTGGAAGGTAGACCTGGACAGTTCTGCAAGCAAGCTCCTGTCCCTCGGAGATACCAGGGTAGGGCAGGAAATGATCAGAGGAGGGTCATTATTCTTGCTGGGTAGATCTCCTTTTCATTAAATGTATCACAATAGTAGAATTAAACCTCAACTTGAAAAGGTTTCCACTAGAGCACCAAGCTGCCTTGTTTTGGTTTCATCTCCATTTTTTGATACTCCAGTGAAAGTCTGTGAGTACAGAAGAGGGAGTTTGGGGCAGTGAGTAAGTTGAAATAAGTGTCATCTTTAGCCCAGGCACCCCAGGTTTGTTAAGTCATGCATGTAAACTTTTTAGATGATCTTTTAGGATGGTGGTGAGCCTCAGTCTTGAAGTGCTGCTTATTGTAGGGAGGAATTAAGTTCTGACTCATGGGTGCTTATTTCTCACCTAGGGACTCTTTATTTAAAGGGAATTTTCTGCCCAAAGTAAACATGGTAAATTAAATTGGGCGATTCTGCCAGTATGTGCATGGGACTTATTAGGCAGTCAGGCACAGTGTGATATTCTACATGTGCAGTGAGGATTCAGTGGTGAATAAAGGTGTTTCCCATATCCATGGGCCACATACAGTTAAAACATGACTAGGAGAGCGTGAGACGGATGTTCCAGGAATCCTTATATCTCCAGTGGTGGGCAGAGACTCAGTGTTGGAAAGGTGGTAATTCATTTGACAAGTGTGCCCCAAAGGAACAGATTTTTATTTTACTTTTAAAACTTTTCATCGACTTGGTAAAATGACAAATGACCTCATTGAATAAGAGTTTGGCTCTGAGAAGCTATGAGAAAAATCCACTCAAGTAAAAATGATAGAAGTGGTTAGACAAGCTCCATGTAAAACTGGACTAGTAAGGTAATTGGAGAGTAGTACATGATCAAAATAAGTAATAGGTGGCAGCATAATTCTGCTGCTGCTCTAAAACTCCACTGCATATAGGATAAAACCCAAACTCCTATCCTGAGTTCTCTGGGCACCTGGCTTCTGTGACAGTCCAACATCCCATTCCATCTCTTTGTTCTTTTGCTTCTTCCAGAATGTCCCCATTTCTCAGTTCAGTTTGGATCTTACGTATTTTACAGTGACTCAGTTTCTAAAGCAGTGCCATCCAGTGGAACTTCCTGCACTGATGGAAACATTCGGTTTCTGGGTTATCTTACATGGTGGCCACTACCCCCACGTGGCAGATGAGCTCTTGAAGGTGGCTGGAAGACTCATGTCATGTCTACTTTGACAGATTTTAGAGCAGATGGGCTCACTTTAGTACTGTGGAACTTGGGAGGCCTCCTGGTAGATATTGCCATATAGGCAGGTGGACATTGCCCTATGTAGTTCTGGGATGCTAGACTTGGGAGCAGTTGAGCATTGCCAGGAGGGTGGGAGAAGTGTATCCCTGGGGCTAGAGGGAGAGAGAACAGGAGGGGCCTGGGGCCAGCATTTAGGGTGAGAAGATAGTGAGGGACTGAACCTGATTTATGGATCTGGGAAAGTGCTCCCTCTGCCTCTCCCATTGGAGGTTAGAAATTGAGTCCCTGCAAGGTCACAGGCTTGAGAAAGCTGGGCCTCTGTGGGGTAAGAACTCAGGTGGAAATTAGCCTTCATTAGGGAAGAGCTTTTCCTTCTAAAAGTATCTGTTCTGGAATGAATTCCAGTTGCCTAGATAAGTATCATGTTCTCTAGTCTCTGCCCTAGAAAATTCCCCATTCCTCTTTGGAATTTGCTTTATCTGATATCTTTCATGGCATTTGTTCAGTACATCTCTCTCCCCTTTCCCCCACCCCCATCCCCCATTTTGTGAGCAAAGCTTTGGAGGCAGGGCTGGCCCATTTGGCCTATTATCTTTATATGTGGAGAAAATGAATGAAGGTTCAAGCAAGGACTGCAGGCTGAGCTGTGGTTCCAGAGGTGCAAATGCTGGGTCCACCTGGAGAGTGAGTCAACTGAGCCAAGTGGATAAAGTATGCTTGTCAGAGCTCATGCTAGTAGGCTGCAGGCCACACCCATTTAGTTTTACTCTGATTTACAGGCTCATGAAATGTGACTTTTAAAAGTTAATAGTAAGTCATGACATTTTTAATATTATGATTAATAGTGTTATTGAGCACTTAACTTTCTGTTGCATCTCATTTGACCCTTAAACCAGTCCTGTGAGGGTATTATCTCTGTTTTAGAGTTGAGAAATTTGTGCTGAAGCCATCTGCCTACTTTTTTTTTTTTCTGGTCAGAAACACATAAGGTAATTTTACCATCTTTACATATACAGTAATGTCAACTCTCTGCATATTGTTGTTGTGTAAAAGGTATTTAGAACTTTTTCATCTTGCAAAACTGAAACTATTCACTGAACACGCTCCTTTCCCCTTCCGCCAGCTCCTGGCAGCCACATTCTATTTTCGGTTTCTAAGAGTTTGACTATTTTAGATGCCTAATATAAGTGGAATCATGCAGTAGTTGTCTTTTTGAATTTGGCTTATTTAATTTGGCTTAACGGCCTCCAGGTTATCACATATGACAGAGTTTCCCTTTATCAGGCTGAATAAAATTCCATTGTACGCGTATACCACATTTTTTTAATCCATTCATCTGTTGATGAACATTTGGATTGCTTCCTCCTCTTGGCCATTATGAATAATGCTGTAGTGAACATGAGTGTGCAAATAGCCACCTGCCTACTTTTTGAAAACAAGTTAGAACTTAGAAATTGGGCACAACCCTGAAGGCACTACGAACTTCCCATCTCGTCCTGTTTGCATAATGCGCACCTGGTTTGGATGTGAGGGATTTTTATCCAGCAGCTGTGAAAAGTGGACAAAAGGCCACAAGAGATAGTTCAAACTTCCATGGAGTCCAGCCAGGTGTCTTTTAGGGCAGCCTAAAAGAAAACCAACTGGTTAAAAATGGGTCGGACCCCATGCCTTCCTGACTTCTCAGCCCAGCCTACTGGTACAACATTTTCCATGGCAAGTAGCTTAATTTGTGTCTTGATTTCAGCCAGTCCAACTCTGAAAAAGGCTCATGGAATCACTGTCATTTAACATTTCTATATGTAGTACCTCAAAGTCTGACCAAATCAACTTAATTTTTGAAATCCTTTAAGTGAGAGGGCTCTTACCAACTCATGAGCAAATGTAGCAGAGAGGTGCCTTCAGCACCAGTCTTGGCAGGCCCTGTCAGTGTCCTGTGACTTATGCCTGGACAACTTGAATGGTGTTGCCCTCCCTCCCAGTGCTTCTTCCATAACCAGTGTTGTCCGTGGAAGAGGGAACACAGGGCCTTCGGATAAACAATTGCCACGCTTAGACAGTTGGTTCCCCCAAAAGGAAGCAGCTTAGATTATTTTCCCCCATTTTCAGAAAGTCCAGTTATACCCTTATATACGGGACTGTCCATTCATCAGTTCATCGACATTTCATTTTCTGTTTTTTGGTTCTTGTTAATGCTGCTGTGAATGTTCACACGCAAGAGTTTGTGTAGACATGTTTTCTTTTTTCTTGGGTATTTATGTAGGGGTGGTACTTTGTCATATGGTAACTATGTTTAACCTTCCAAGGAACTACTGGAGTGTTTTCCAAGGTTACTGCCTTATTTTACATTCCCAGCAGCAATGTATGAGGGTTCCATACATCCTTACATCCTTACCAATACTTGTTATTTATTGTCTTTCTGGTTATAGCACAAATGCCTCTAAACCTAACAGAAGTTAAGTAGTTTCAGTTTTTACTTTTTATTCCCTCTCTTCCTATCTTCTCTTTGAACAGCAATTGCAGGATAAGTAGTAGTTTTGTTTTCTCTGTGTTCTTGGAGGACACTTCCACTCAGATGAGTCTTCTCATGTGACACATCAGTTCCAAGATGGCCCTGTATGCAGACTTGGAGGCATGGTGTAGTCAAGAGATTAAATTTTAAATCTGTATTATGGGGCTTATTTTCTGTGAACTTTTATTCTCATAGTGTCTTAATTGATCTTTTTAGGTAATACAGTCTTGAGATCTTGGGATGAGCATTCCAATCCACATTCTCCCTCCCCATATTTCACTTACAGGCACACGTGTATCTGAGGCCAAAACTGTGTTTCAGAACCCATCTCACTCATTGTTTTTGTTCCTGAACTGCTTCCAGTCAAGGGTGGAGGATGAAGACTTGATTCAAGGATCTTATACAGACTGTGCCTCACAGGTTTTGAAACCATCCATAACCTCAAAGTTATTCTTGTTACTGTTAAACCACCATTGGCATTTTCTCCTCTTAGGAAAGGAATGAGCCAGTCACTCAGTGTTGCATTTTATGGTTAGCTGAAGCTCTCTGTACCTCTGGTGTGTTTTACGCTGGCCATTAGAACATGCTGAAAGTGGAATGTACTACCTTAAGAGGTAAGCACATGGGCTGTGACTGATATTGATGCTGAAAATGGATCGTCATTTGCTGGCATTTGGAGAAATGGGCAGTGATCTAGGACAGGCTACTTAACCTCTGAGCCTTTGTTTTCCTGACAGTAAAATGGGGTAACAAAAGCACCCCACTTGTCTCAAGGATGTTAATGAAGATCCTCTGCTGGGACCAAGAAGTTCTATTTTCATAAAAAGAGATAGGAACATCAAAGAAAGCTGCTTCTACCCACCCTGAGATGCTCTGATTTCACAGAAGATGCTGTAGATTCAGTCCTGTGTCATTAAAAATACAGTGGTTTGCATTTTACATTTGAATGATTCTAATTTTTGTCTCCCAGCTTGAGACATGGCATGATCAGCTCAGTCACCTGCTGTGTGTGTATTCCTTTTCCTGTCTTGTTTTCTGGCCCATCCTAAATTTTGAGGTCACTGTTCTTTTTACTTTTGTCACAGTAGTATACACCTCTAAGCAATACATGTTTAGTTTTGTTTTTGCGCTTTATGTCAGTGCAGCATACCATTTGTAGACTTCTGCCACTTCTTAATTTAAGGTTCATCCGTGTGTGGTAGTTATAGCTCATTTTCATCAAAGTGTGAGACTGCATCACAATTTTTTCATTTTTGGTGGGTATTTGTTTTTCTGTGTGTGTGTGTGTGTGTGTGTGTGTGTGTGTGTGTGTGTGTGTTTGGAAGAAGTGAGGACAAAAGAGGCACCATTAATAAGCATGTTGCTGTGTGCATTCTTTTGCACATGTGCATGCATGAGATGTATGCAAGTGTCTCCATAAGTGTCCAGGAGTGGAATTACTGGGTCATTGGGGATGCCATAATGCCCAATATTTTCAAAAACCTGTCGCATCAGATTACTTTCCTGCATCTCAAAATGTTGGACTGCACTTTGACCAGCGTTGGCATTAATAGACTTCTTATATTTTACTAGTCTTGGTTAGTATAAAAGGTCATTGTGGCTTCAGTTATCAGGGAAATGCAAATTAATGAGGTAAGCATTTTCTGTGTTTATTCATTGTCCTTTTTTGAAATGCTGGTTCTCGATTTAAGCCATTTTTTTTTTTAAGTTCATCTTTTTTAAATTGACTTACAGTAGTTCCTAATAGAGTCCAGTGCCAGGTCTTTGTAGGTAATTCATTTTGCAAATATCCTTCCTTATTTGGGTGTGTCACACACACACACACACACACACACACTTTTAATAGGATCTTTTGATAAACAGATCTTAACTTTAATGTAAATGAATTTATGGACTTTTATGATTGATGAGAAGTTCACTGCCTGAAGTCACATTTTCTGTATTATCTTCTAAAAGTTGTGCAGTTTTGCCTTTCAGATATATGCCCTGAATCCATCGGGAAATGATTTTTGGTTATAGGGTGAGGGGTCATGGAGCCTTCAAATCCCTTGCAGGCTTTGTAACCTCAGATAAATGATTGATTTCTTGTAGTATTAGCATCCTCAGCTGCAGTATTTAGATTCTAGTCCCTACTGTGTATAAGGTTCTGGCGAGGTCAGAATACGATATCCCAGAATATGAAGCACTGAGCTCACTAGGAATTCAGCAATTTCTCCTTGATCTGAGTCCAACTGCATTGTCTAAGCATGTAGACATTCAGGGAAAGTTGGCACTTAACCGAGAAAGTTATTGCTAGTACGTTGCCTGCCAACCACCATAGACATCATGGCAAAACTAGGTTTGGCTGCTGAGCGAATCCTCTGATAGAGCACAGGCAGCTTGAAGAATGTTCAGCCTCTTAACAAAGCTTGCCTGGTGCAGGCAGGTATTCCGTCGTAGAGCTGACTGGTGCAATGTCTGATACATTCTAGAAATAATTGCTTCCTGTGTCCCTGGTGCAGTCACAAGGCTAAGAGGAGATTGTTTAGTGACTGCCAGTGACATGTGCAGGCATACAGTGTGCGTTCATGTGAGCAAACAAATAGATGGCTGGAATCTGGTGGTGGTTGGCATTTGTGTCACAGTATGCCTTCTGTGAATGACTTCATGGAGGGATAGAGTAGGCTGGGATTATGTGGTGTGTTATAGTTAAAGATGTCCATGCATTACAGAGTAATGACCATGAAGGATGGGTGGACATTTTTCTTGTACTCCGGGTGGTCAGATGTTAGATGAAGGCTTTGGCTTTGGGAGCCTTTTCCAATTGCATTCTCTGATTGTTCTTGCTATCATTTTGATCAGGGGCTTTGTTATATACCTTTCATTGAGGGGACTACTGACCTGGGCATGTAATAAAATATTTGTTGATCCTTCCCTTCTCATCCCTTTAATGTCCACACTTAAAAAACTGGAAACATTTCAACGTGAAACAGCCAGAGTGTGGTCTGCGAGCCTTGCCCTTTCGTGGTAGTGGCTGACACATTATAGTTAAAAGTGACAGATAGAGTCTGTACACACGTTGTCCCATCCACACCAGAACACAGACTGAGGGTAATATTGATTGTCCATAACCTTGTGAGTTAACATGTGAAAAATAGGTGTTATGCAAGGTGACTTTTTCCCTTCTTGTGGCTTTGTTGCATTTTATTTTGATGGCACGTAAACATTTTATTCAGAAGACCTCAGTCAATAGGCAGAATTCTCCTGTTAGTGCTGCTTGTTCTCTCTGAACCACTTAAAGGTGTGCTTTTGGGGCCAGTAGGGAGTCATTTCCTTCTCTAGTATTTTGTTGTCTGGAGTCTCTTTCCATCCCTGCAGTGGCAAATGTCTTTACTAGTTTTGGGATCTAATCAAAACATTAAAATTAGGCTAAGGTCCTCTAGGACAATGGTCGCCAACCTTTTTGACACCAGGGACCTGAGCTCCCTTGAGATCTGAGGTGTAGCTGAGACAGTGATGTTATCACTGGGGGAGTGGCTGCAAATACAGATGAATCTTTGCTAGCTTTAGCTTGTCCGCTGTTCACCTCCTGCTGTGCGGCCCTGTTATTACAAGTCATGGACCAGTCTGTGGCTTGGAGGTTGGGAACCTCTGCTCTAGGAAGTATTTAGTATGAAAAATTTTCTACGCAGTAGCTTTGCTCCATCAGGATGTTTTCTTGAAAAAGTTTAACAGTTTTTCAAAATAAACTGCCCTGTCTGAGCTAGGAGTCGCCCCTCCTCTTCCCTAGTTGATAGGAATGCAGAAAACACCATGGTCATGCAGCCACAGGGATTTTTTGTTATTTCTATAAGATTGGTAGTATTGCTGTTTTACTACTGTCAAGTGTAAACCACAAGTCACTGAACCCGTTCTTTGCCTTGAACCAGAACTTTTCTTTCAGAAAAGCACTTTTTAACACTTAGTTGTTCAGCAGTATTCCAGTAATTCCCTTCTTGGATAAGCTCCCTATTTATACAGGGTGGCTGGACCATTCCAGAAAGTAGAATAGTTTGAGTTCCCCTCTCCGCTAGTACCTGTAATAGAGCAATGTTGAGCACTTCACAGATGGCAGGCACCATTTGTAAGTCTGCTGATTCTTGGGACGACCCTGAGGGTGGGCACTGTGAACCACTCTGTTTCATAGATGAGCCTAACCATGATGTCTGTTTTTGAAGGTCCCCTAGGTTAGCTCTGGAACTTGGGGTTCAGACGACGCTGTCCCTGTTCTGCCTGTAGGTCTGTCTTTGTCTTCCCTGCCCAGCACCAGGTCTGAAGTGGGTAGGGCCCAGACATGGTTTCTTTGTTTATTCATTTTAGGTTTAATATGCTGTAAAATTCATTCTGACAAATGCACTACCATGACAGGATACAGACATCCCCCAAATTTCCTCTGGGCTGCTTTATAGTCAGCTCCTGCTACACACATAGGTTTTTAAAACAAGCTCCCCAAGCAGTTCTCTTCACAGCCAGTGATAAGAGCCAACACTTTAGAGCTCTCTTCAGAGCAGCAGTTGAATCCTGTGTTTTGCTTGAGAGCCTTGGTGGATGAGCTGCAGGAGCGGGGTTACCACCTGCTGTAAGGACAGATAGCATCGGAATGTTGGAGCAGGGAATGTTGGGCCCTGCTCTGGGTGGTGGCTGCCTAGTGACAGCCTGTTGCTTCAGCCTTGCTCAGAGGAGGAAGGATGAAGCACGAACGTCACGCCACAGAGTGCACTCATGCTGGGCCACTAAAGGAGCCATGGAAATGTGTCCCTGTTCCATGTGCCTCTCTACATTTGTCCATATTGGGTGTTTTGCCTGAAGCTAGGGCATCTATTTCTGGGGCATCACAGAAGAAACCGATGCTTAATTGGGATTGGCTATAGCCTGAATGTCCCAGGCCCTACCCCCATGTTCCTTCATCTACCTCCTATCCCTACCAAGGGACTTAAGTTGATAACTATGCTGGTGGAACATATTTATCACTGCTAAAGAATTGTGTGACTTTCCTATGAAAGTTGCAGACATCTGAGGCTGGTGTTCATTTCAAAATGTAGGTGGGGGGATACTCTGCTCATTCATCCATAAATATCATCTTTTAATAAAGCATTTGGCTCTTCTGCTATAAGACAGACATGTGGGTCCGAAGTAAGCAGTGCCAGGCCAGAGCCTTGGCCATTCGTGCAAGCACATTTGTTCCCTAGTTGTCTACATCTACAAGTGTTTGTGGTGTCCCGTGACTAAGGAACAGCTCTATGCCAACAGAAGAGGGCTCTTGCTACAGTGCCTGGGGCACTCCCGACCCGTAAAGGTGACATCATTACATGCCAGCAGTTACTCAAGTTCTGGAATCCCAGGAAATTAGCCTGGACTACTTAGGGAGCGCTTAACCTAGGACCTAGTTGCCTTCTTTAGACCTCAGGTGGAGTTCGATTGTGTTTAACAAGGGGTGAATGAATTGGCATTCTTTCTGTTAAATGTTTTTTGTTTGTAGGCAGTAGTAGAGTGTTATTATAATTTTGGTTTAGTTCACAAGTGTTGAAAGAAGCTGTATAGAAGTACTCTTTAATCTTTTTTTGGGGGGTGGGGGGAGTGGTAGAACCACAAGCTTTTTACAGTAAGAATTCAAGAAAAGCATTTTGCAGTTTTTCTTGACAGTCATTTGAGTTAACCAGTCTATACAGACATAGACAAGATTCAGGCAAAAACAAACCAAATATTCCATCAGTGCTTACAGTAAATACTTCTGTTTGTGGACTTCTACTCTTTGTGTTTTGCAGAGCCCACAAATAAACCACTGCTTAATAGTGAAGTCCGGTTTGGGTTATACGTACGTTGGCCTGCCTGTGGCACCTTTGGAAGGAATCTTTATATCGCAATTGTAACTTGGTGTCTTGGATGCCTGTTGTGTTGCGGCTTGTAGTTTTCTCCCAGCTGTGTCCCCACCTGGCTCTAATTAAACTTCCTGTTATGTATGTATGTTTCACCTTCTCCTCAAAACTGATACGGCAGAAATGCCTGAGATTGGGGATGGGCACACACAGACTGTGCCCCTTACTTCTGCTGGGTCCTTTTACACTGCTGTTACCATTTCATCCTTGATTTCCAAGTGAACCAGCTGCATTTTGCCTGTTATATCATCCCCTGTGATGAGGACTGGCCTCAGGTAGATGAAATGAGGACTCCTAGTTGGAGCCCACATCTGCATTCCCTTTGTCAGTAGGTGGGGCATCTCCCACTAAACCTGAGCCCCCTGCAAAGGGAGATCCAAAAGATGAAATGTCAGCATGTTCTAAAAGAGACTCATTAACTATGCAAATGGAGAATTCTTGTACTTGTCCAGTAGACAAAACCAAGGAAGGTACTTTGATGAGTCAGATTTGAGAAGCAACTGAACCGCCCCCCACCCAAGACAATGTACAAACTTTATGAAGACAGTATGAAGGGGCTGTGCCTTATTTGTACATTACTTGCCTGTGAAAATGAGGGTGTAATATATTCCATTGTTTTCTTAGCAACAGATAAGAGAAAAGCTCTAAGTTAACTTATAACTGCAGAAGAAACAACTTGGGAAGGCCTGGCAGTCTCTGTGGCCTGGTCAGCAGGACAGCAGCAGGTCTCCCTGGCCTTTCTGACATTTGGAGGTGCCATGACAGCAGTGATGCAGGACCTGTGTGCCATGCTGTGTCTTTTGTCAAGCTTGTGAGATGCCACTGAAAGCTACTGCTATTTCATATCTTGGGCTTACCTATTTGTGTATGGGAAGGGGAAGGAATTTTTTTTTACCATTTGCTAGCAACTTTGCGGACTGCTTTTTTTCTTTATTTTGTCTTACAAGAAACACAAGGTAGCTATTACAAAATCCCAAGAGAATAAGGGCCTCAGGCACTGAGGTGCCTCCCCAGGGTCACATAGTCAGGATCTGAACCAAGATCTTGCTGGCTCTGAAGTGTTTCTCCTGGCAGTGGAGGGATCACTGCCATCAGAAGCCACACCCCCCAAAAGGTTGTGCTTAGACAACCATAGAGAGAAACCAGTTCTCCAAATTAGAGAAGCCACTGTCAAACACACCTCCATTGTTAAGTGGATTTTCAGAGGATCGAGAGTAAGTTGATTTATTTGTCTTCCTTTAGGCCCCTGAACTTTAAAAACTCAGAGTTTAAGCTCTGCCACTGGGCAGAGTGCTATTTCAGAAGCCAGTGCTGGATGTGGTTGGGAGGTCAGTAGACCGTGATTGGGGTACCATCTCACCCTGGTGCTGATCCTCTCAGCTCTCTATTCACATTAACAGCCATGATATACTTCTCATTACTGCCATCTAAAGACTTAGCTCATCTGCAGTCATTCTGCCCTCTCTGCAGGGTTGGGAGGCGCCTGTCCCAGGCTTTGGGCTTTTTGTGACTGGCATCATGGTTAGTTTCTCACTTTGTTCATTTATTGGAACCTTTCAACCTGCCAGGCACTGTCTGGATGTTGTTGATAACAACACGAATTTGGAAGAAGGGAAGCTAATATAATCACAGTTTAGTGGATGCTTTGTTTGCTTATAATTGCAAATTTCAGCAGTTTATTGCTGTTACATAGGAAAGCAGTTGACTTTTGTTTATTAACTTTGTGTTCTGCAACCTTGCTGTAATTGCTTCTCAGTTCCAGATGGTTTTTTTTTTTTTTTTTTTGTCAATTCTTTGGAATTCTCTACATAGACAGTCATGTCATCTGCGAATAAAGACAGTTTTTTTGCTTCCCAATGTTTCCCTTTCATTGTCTCATCGCATGAATTAGGACTTCCAACAAGGTGTTGAAAATGAGTAGTGAGAAGGGGCATGCTTCCCTTGGTCTAGATCTTGGAGGGGAAGAAATTAGTTTCTCAGCATTAAGCAAAATCCTGTGATTGTGATAAAACAAAATCTGGGTGCAGGAACCCTTGGGGAGGCCACCTAAGGCAGACTTGGGATGGGCTAGAACTCAAGGAAGGCTTCTTGAAAGAGAGGGGTTTGCCAGGATGGGATGCTGTGGAGGGCAGGGTATTTCAGGAGCCACACGTGCGAGCATCTCCATGAGAGAGACAGAGAACCTGACTAGAATCCTTGGTCTCCTGTCATATGCCCAGTACCCTGAGGTACTACGGGCACAGTCCGCGTAGAGAGCAGACCACAGTGTGCGTGCACACCCACACCCAGGCACAGCTTCCTTCAGCAGGCTTGTTCTCTGGGAAGGGCAACTTCAACTCTATGATTTGTTCCCTGGGTCATAGTCCCCCTTCATGGCACCTTTAATTGGTAGCTGACTTGGAAATTCTAAACAGCATGAAGTAGTATCATGGGGTTGAGTGTTGAGGCAATTGGGGGAACAGTTATAGCTGAAGAATAATTTTATTTACTCTCAATGGAGTCTAGAACAGCCTACGCACCATTCACTGTCCTTGACTGCATACCACTTCACGCAGGAGCCCCAACTCTAGGCCTTGCCTCACAATGGCTCTCAGCATCCCGGGAATCTTGGATGTCAGCCAGGCCTTAGAGCCCTAGGCTCCAAGGAGATCAGCGAATCTGTTCATTTTAGATTAGCCCTGGCATCCAGCCATCATTTACAACATTCTTCCCTGGGGACCTGGCAGCAAAGTTTCAAGAACTAGCTTGGTGAACCTTTGGAACATGATTCTGTCCTAGGTTGTTGGTTGAGTGTGGTTTGTTGAGACTTTTCTGCAAAAACAATGGGAAAGGAGAAATTTCCACGCCCAGAAATTAGCCCTGGAATTACAGCTAAGTTTCAGTTGTGTTCAGTACTAGCAGCAGAATCACATACCACCATTCCTCTTCCTGTCCCCTTGGCTTCTGGATTGGAGAGGAAATGAGTGGACCCAGGAAATCTCTGCATGAGTGTGTTTTCCACTGAGCTGGTGGAGATCACAGTGGAGTGCCCGTCTGCCAGATGTGTATGTAGAGACCAGCGCGTCTCCTCCACTGTGAACTGTACGTCCAGACCTTTATCAGTTATAGCTGTAGAGATGGCAAGGGAAGGAGAACATTCTGCCTTGGTGTTTTCATCTTTGTTTTACTACACATTTACAGAAATGTGTAGTTTCAGATTATGAGAAAGTTACTGTGAATTACATTTGTACAAACTCGCAGACTCCTGGTATGTCCTGGCACGATACCCCATTTCTTGATTGTGCCATAGATCACAGTCTTGGCTTAAATATTAGAATCATCTGGGGAGCTTTGAGACTCTTAATACTTGGCCCCCACCTGGGGACCATTTTCATTGGAATCTCTGTGGGAAGGGACCCAGGCATCAGTATTTTTAAAGTTTTCCACATACTGCCAGCTATACATTTCTGTAAACCACTGTACCAAGATTTCATTCTGGGTCAGCTGCTAAGCGTTGAGAATCCAGAAGTCGCACAGTCTCAAAAGGAGAAACTTAAACTGGGCAAGTTGCAGACTCTTCTGGTCATACTTGGTTTTAAAGGCTTTTATTTATATCCACCCCTATATGTTTCCTATCTTCATTACAGTTACCACCGTCTTAGTTGGAGGACAGAGGGGATGGTGGTCTGCTTTATTATCAAGGCCCAGTCGACAATATTGGCTACATATGGGCCCTGCTGAAATTTGGTAAGTGAGGCACTGACCATCTTAGGTGTTGAAGGTACTTCTGCTAGTCATTTGAGTTGGAAAACTTTCTGAAATGAATTACCAGAATTTTTGCCCTAAGGGAAAAAGGGATGTGTGCCTTCACCAGTGTTCTTTGCAGCACTCTTCACAGTGGCCAAAGGTAGAAACAACCCACATGTCCAAGTGACAAATAAATGGACAAACACAATGTGGCAAATCCAAATAATGGAACATTAATTAGCCTAAAAGGGAAGAAAATTCTGACATATACTACAGTATGAATGAACCAACCATAAGATGTGCTAAGTGAAAGAAGCCAAACATCAAAGGACAAATATTGTATGATTTTACTTATATGAGATAGTCCAGTTCATAGAGAAAGAAAATAGAAGAATGGTTACTAGGAATTGCAGGGCTGGAGTGAGAGTTACTGTTTAATGGGTACAGAGTTTCAGTTTGGGATGATGAAAAGTTCTGGAGATGAATGATGGTGATGGTTGCACAACAATCAATGTACGTAATGCCACTGACTGAACTGTACACTTAAAAAGGGTACATAGAGTGGTAAACTATGTTGCACATATTTTACCATAATACAAAAAGTTATTGTTTCTTGCCTCCTTGCTGGATATCGATTGTATTCACCCCAGACTAATGAGTCATTCCTGCGCAGGTTATCTAAGGCTGTTGCCCTCTGACATGGCAGTTTAATTGTTGTCTTTTTTTTGGTAAAACGGCATAGTTGTCTCCTTGTCTGCTATCGAATTGCCAGCTGTTGCTTCCTGCTCCTGTGCTTTCAACTGCTCCTCTCCCCTTTCAATGAGCTGCTTCTAATCTGGTGTCCTGGGAACAGAGATAAGCCAACCTTCTCAGTGGTATGGAGCTTTGTGGTAGCCTTACCCGGTGCCACCACTCTGGTGTAGCTAAACTATTGAGGTTCAGTTAATCTTGTTTTGAGTTAAAGTTAAGTTTTTCCGTCTGGATGTCACTGTTTTGAGTGGTGTTTCCACTGGCCCCCTTGACCTGTTGGCATTGATGGTAAGTGGCTGTTATGAAGACTCCTGGGTGTGCAGTAGTGGTGGTGGTGGTCTGTCAGGAGCCAGTCCTTCCAAGGACACTGAACTCCAAGAGGAGGTGCTCATCCTGCCTGCTCAGTGATGAGTGGAGAGCTGCTCTCTTCCATTCCTGGAGTCTTCTAGGGTCTGATATTGTGAAACCCAAGACCCTAGGGCGTTTTCAGTTTGGGATGTTTGAGTTAGAAGCATCTGTAGGTGTTTTCTCATTTGCTCACAGTGCTTTATTAGGCAAGCAGCTTTCTCTGTGGTCCATTGTGTAGTCCAAATAATGTCAAGAACTTCTCCCAGAAGCTTCTGGGTTTCTAGCAGCAAAGAGAGATCCATGAGGTATAGATAAGGCACCTGAGTCTGTAGTCATGGTTAGGGATCATAAAGGCGCCTCCCCGAGACAGTTATGACTTGAAGCTCTTTGGCTTTTAGCACATAGGAGCTGTGGAATTTCTGAGAATTCTGGGATAGAAATTCCAGGGTAGGGTCACTAAGTACAGTGGTTTGTTGCCATAATGAGGGGACTCTTCTTGCTCCACTTTCCTAATTAAAGGTGGAGCATATTTGTGAAATGAAAAATTGGTCAGCTGAGTAGCTGTCATTCAGCACTGCCTACAATTGTGGTTTTTATTTAGGGAGTCATTCTGTTACTATGAGAAGGAATTAGTGTTCTGGTTTTAACAATGTAAACCTGGGGGTTTCTGTCATTGTATGCTACCTGAGGGGTGGAGTCAGACACTTGTCTCTCACACTTTATTTTCTGTGGGAAAATGTGCATATGCATATGCTCATAGTAATCAGTGTCTAGGTAAAAAGTGAAGTTGTAGTATGGTACTGGCTTAATGAACTGTGTTGTCTTATATGTAAATTCTCTAAGATATAAAAAATTCCTTTTTCTTGGTCTTAAAAGAAGAGAGTGTAAAGATGCTATCACTGAATGGAAGCTGCAATTTTAAGTAAGCCACGAGGCCCCCATGTTCAGAATAGATATATAGCAGGGGAAATGGGTTTTGAGGAATTTTACACATGAATAAGATGTTTCAGTGAAGAAAGTTTGTTCCCTGGGTGGACAATTATCCTATTTAATGCATAATATGGAGGAAATGAGAAGAGATCAGGAACCACAGTCTCGCTTATGAAAAGTCCTAAGGAGTAGGTTCAATGTTCTCCATGCTTTAGTTATTTTTATTCTTGATTGTCACCATCCCCCATCTCCAGTCCAGAATGCAAACCCATGAGGGCAGGTGTCTTTGTGCTTAATCTCAAGAGTCTGCAGTTTTGCAAGATAAACAAGTTGTTTGTTGAATGGCTGAGTCAGAAATCCAAAGTGTTCACCTAAACCAGGAACACATCAAATGATAAATACCCAGTCATCCCTAGGCTCCTGCCGCTTGGTGAGTCTGGACCAGTTTTTCAGCATCCTCTTCATTTCCACATCATCTCCTTATAGACCCATGCCAGACTGATATGTAATAACACATGTCAGAGAAGGGGGGCAGCAAAAGTCAGAAGCAAGGCAGGCCAGGTAGGTAGATACTGGTTGGGGAGTGGGAGCACTAGTCAGATCACAGGAGCAAAGGGACAAAAGGAGCAAGCTGAACTCTTACCAGAACCGCTTGATTGGGGTCTTACAGGGTCTAAAGTGCCATTCATCATGCCCACTTCATTTAGGTCCTGCTGGGACCATTGTTTTTGTAATGCAGTATAGACTTTTTTCTTGTAAAGAACACTTTTTTTAACCTCAAGTCATACGTTGGGTTGAAATCGGTTATGACCTTTACTCACTAGAGATAGTGAACCTAACCCATGAAAGAAGTTGTGTCAGTAGGAGTTGGGGGAGCTTACATTTTCATAAGTATGGGTCAGTATGTAAATGGAACAAATTAGAAACATGAAAACTGGGCTCAGAGTGGGAAGGAGGTAGGTGTGTGTGCTGTGAGCTGTGTTGCCTTGGAGTGCGCCCAGCCAGGAGGGCAACCTGGCCACCTTAATTGTGTTTGCCTCGAGAGACTTCCATGGGGCTGGTATTCTATATGTTTGTGTTGAGTGAAATTCTCTTCTCTCGTAAGCCTAGGACACATCTGTGTAGGTGGTGGTCTAGGTATACTTGGCACACATTGATTATTAAAGGAGTTTGAGTTTGAACTAGGTTTGATAAGGGTTTTTCTTCTTCAGCACCTGTGGTGCATTTCTTCACCTGAAAGTAGAGTGCATTTTGATGCCATTTCTATGGCATCCAGTGAACTCCAAGGGAACAAATTCTATATTTGTGCTCTAACATGGTAATAGGATTAGTGAAGGCAGATTGAAAATACCATTATAAGTCAGTGCAGCATTTTTAAAAGAATCTAAATAGTCTAGTAACTAAAATTTTAACTGACTTCAGTTGAGTAGACTTCTAGTAATCTGCATGGCAACTAGTCTCTGTTTTACATGTCATCAGGTTGGGGTGGGTAGGGCGGGGCTTGTTGGGAGCATATTTTTAATCCCGAATAGGTTCTCAGAAAAGTCTTCAAGGACTCCATTCTCTGGATTTCATAAGTACCTTGCTCACACAGCTCAGTCATTGGGGATTGTGTTCAAGTATGTGACACTCTCTCCCTAACCTGAGCCCCTTTGCTGAGGCACACATGGCACCCTGGGAGATAGCGCCTTATGCCTTCCTATCTTTGGGAGCAGGGTCTTGGCTGTGGATGGCTCCTGAGGAGGGAGTCCAGTACCCCACTAGCACACTTTGCTTGCATCACCCATAATCTACATCTTTTCTAGCTTCCATTCTCTTGGCTTTGTCAAATTGTGCTATCCTGATAGCAGTTTTAATTTGGTTAGAATCCTGGATTTCTACAGGAATAATTGGGAGACATCCTGGGTGAAGCATCTCAAACCTTGCTGGGGCTGGATGGGGGTGTGAGGAACCCAGACAGGGGCAGTCAGAGATGGGAGATAGACATGAAGCTGTTCTGGTGTGGTTCTGTACTTTAACTTTCCCTGGTTGTTACCAATAGTGAGACTGTAGCTCAAGTGGTTTAAGCGTCTCTTGCTCAGGCTTTGCCTGTTCCTCTGACCTTTATCTCCCCTCAGCAGGTGGTACTGTTGCATGTTCTTCCTCACCAGTGAAAGAGCTCATTCATGCCATTCAGTGAGGGTGGACTTGGTGCTTTGCCCTCCTCCATCTGCTAGGGTTGGCACCTGACACCATGCTGGGAGGCTGCCCTCCTGCATTGACTTCTTCATGTGACCAGCACCCTACAAGGTCCTAGGCAGCACTAGCTTCTCTAAGGCCAGAACCAGGGAAATGCAGAGCCTCTCTGAGCTTACACTTTCTTGGGGGAGCCAGATAAGCTTGTGGGGGGCTCAGGACAGTGTCATTAGTCCAGCTGAATTTTGCCTGTGCCTCACAAAATAGCTTCTGGGAAGGAGCTATTTTTTTTTAAATCTTGTTTTGTTCCTGCAATAGCCTTCATGCTGAACTTGCTCTCCATTCCCCGCAACAATGTTCTCAAATTGTGGGATGTCTAATTCCTCACTAAGGTGACTTTAGCTGTCCTAGGACCAGCAATCCCCATGAGAGGACACCCTTATTACCCTTTCAGTTTCTAGCAGTCCTCACTTTGAGAAGGTCTTATCTGGTGCTAATCTCCCTTTGTGCAAATCAAGTACGGCTCCAAATCTTGGGACAGCAGCCGTGCCATCGAGGTTGTTTTCATTGTACTTATTGTTACACTGACTTTCTCTCTGTAGCAGCTAGTGCTGGTTTTTAAGTTAATGGGGTTTTTTTTTCTTTTAATTTTGAAAAATTTCAAATCTACAAAAAAGTTGATTAGCCAGTTAACATTTTGCCACATTTGTTTAATTTATCAGTGTACAGGGTTTTTCCCCCCGTAACTTTTTTGAAAGTACAATGGCAGCTGTGATGTTTTACCTCAAGTACTTAAGCAGACATCTCTTTAAGAGTATTCTCTTGAAAGCAGGGGCTCCAACAGGAGTTTGTACAACCACGTTCGTAGCAGCATTGGTCACAATGGCCAAAAAGTGAAAGCAATCCAAGTGCCCATGGATGGATGAATGGATAAACAAAAGTATATATTCATACAGTGGAATATTATTCAGCCTTAAAAAAGAAAGGAAATTCTGGCATATGCTACAGCATGGATGAACCCTGAGGACATCATACTAAGTGAAAGGAGCCAGTCACAAAAGACAAATACTGTTTGATTCCACTTAATGAGGAACTTAGAGTTATCAAGATTCAGAGAGACAGAAAGTGGATGGTACCAGGGCGTGGGAGTATAGGGGTAAGGGGAGGGGAGTTCCTGGTTAATGGGGACAAAGTTTCAGTTTTGCAAGATGAGAAAAGTTCTAGAGATGGACGGTGGTGATGGCTGCACAACAATGTGAATGTACTTAATGCCACTGAACTGTACATTTAAAAATGGTAAAAATGGCGAATTTTATGTACATTTTACCACAATAAAAAAATAACAAAAAAGATTGAAGTTTTTATTCAAATTTTTAAACAAATAAGGGTATTGTCCTTAAACACATTTTGTTACATACAAAAATATCAACAATAATTGTATCCCATATTAAGATTTTCTGTGTTGTCTCAAAATATCCCATTCAAACAGGTTCACACATGATATGTGCTATATTAATGTTTTCTTTTAAGTAATTATATTTATAATATACAGGAGGATTTATAACACAGGATGATCATCTGTGGGTGATGAAGGTGGTGGGTACGGGATCAAAACAATCCTGAATGTGTGGTGGCCTGGGTTCTTGCAGCCCTGGGGCCAGCTTCATGCCGTGGCCTCCTTGCTTCTAGCGGAGGAGCCTGCTAGATTTTTATGGTAAGATCAGCAGGGGACTCTTGATCATCAGAATATGGCTAGTGAAATTGAGAAATTGTGAATTTTTAAATTTTACTGAATTCTAATTAAATGTTAAAACTGATGCTTGATCTAGTTATCGGATAACTTTTTAGTACGTTTGGAATACCTTGGGTATATAAACCTACTTTTTCAACTTAAATTTTATAGAATTTAAATACAGATCAAATATTTTAAATGAAAATTTAGCTCCTGAATTGAGATATGCTGCAAGTGTGGAGTACACACTTGGATTTCAGACCTATTTAGTATAAAAAGAAAGGGGGAATATCTCAATTTTTTATAGTGACTACACATTGAAATGATTTTGGATATATATTGGGTTGAATGGCATATACTGTTACATATTCAGTGACACATACTGTTAACTTCACCTTTACATTAACGTGGCTACTAGAACAATTCATATGCTCGAGTGGGCACATTATATTTCTATCAGATGTGTGTAGGTATGGTGCAAGTATGAAGCATTGCATTTCTCGTGCAGCAGCCTCCATTGCCGCCCTCTACCAGATCCTCCCTTCCTTTCGGGGCTACGGAAGAACTTCAGGCCCTTTGTTTTTTGCTGAATTCTCAGCTGGAGTCTTTCTCATCATCTGTCCTGTCCTAACAAAGCCTCAGGCCTGTGGAGGGAAAAGGCTTGGTTGGGGCAGAAGGAACATGCCAACTGGTCTGTGTTACTGGATACATGGGAGAATGCTTCTCTCACTCTTGTGTCTGGTTTCTTGCCCCAGGTCCTCAGACAGCACAGAGGTGTGGGAATCATTGGTGTGAGGGCTCCAGAGGGGATAGTAGGGGCACCAGCTCAGCTCAGCTCCCTCCCAGAAGAGAAATGTCCAGCGCAGAGTCTGGGAGAACTCAGAATCCCAGAGAATGGTGTGGAGAACTGCGGAAGGGCCATGGGCTCAAGCTACACATGGGGTATGGGTCTTCAGCTTTCCCAAGCATTACTAAGCACGTGAGTGTGGGTGCTGTTTGAACACAGTTTATTTATTCACCATTCTGTACACTAGACCCTGGTTTGAAGCTTTGTGTGGTGAGTGTTAGCTCTACATCCTTAAATATGTTTTACAGTTCTAATACAGAGACATCAAAGAATTCAGGGAGTGCTACAGGTTCATTGGGAGTGTGATGTCTGTATACCTGGGGTGACTGTTTTGGTTTCTGATGGGCTGAAAGCTCCTCACCTAAGTGGACACTAAGGACAAACTTACTAAGTCATCCAGGAAGTAAACTTGTGCTGTATGATAGAATCTGAGTCTGAGACACCAGCCTGGCTACAGCTGTGGTGTTCCTGGGACACAGAAACCAGGGCTGGCTCTGTCATTGTCTAAGCCAAGGTACTGGACTTGTGTGGGTCATTTACTTCAGTGGAAGGTGTAATTAATGACACAAATAACAAGACCATTAGTTCTCACAAAGCAGCAGATGCCTGAGCAGTTCTTTGCTTCCTTAGCTATTCTTGAGAGGAGATTGGTTATTTAAGTCTAAGCATCCATTTCAAACTGACATGGTTAGATTATCATAGCAGAAGTAAACACTGAATGTTTGTAGAGGGCAGAGACCGCCCTTCAGTGTGCAGAGGTGGTTGGCTAAGGGGCGCTTACCCTTAACCTCAGAGGAGGTGCTCCTTGGCCAGTTTCCCTGGGGCCTGCTTGACTCTCAGAGGACCAGCCTTTACTGTATTCTTGCAGTGTGTGTCTAGTTTAAATGCTGTCACCTGTCGCTGATTGGTTGTCATCGGGTCTTGGGTCAGTCTTCCATATTTTTTGGAAGAGTGATGCCCTCGCTTTCTCCACCCCTTGCATTTGGGTTCTGTACCTGATGAAAGGTGAAGCAAGGTGAGAGGAAAAGTTGTCTTTACTGGAGCCACTTCTTAAGAGTGCCTGATAGTGAGAAATGTAACCTTTTTCATGAGTCTTTTAAAATTCACCTTCTGTAACCTTTTTCATGGGTCTTTTAAAATTCATCTTCTCAGTGAAGGTCAGAGGGTAATATCGTTGAAGGGTCAGCTCTTTATCAGGGTGACTAGGCTCCTGCCTCTCTAAACCCTGGGTCATTGTGCGCCCTTGTCCTCCACCAGTGCATCTGTTCCTGGCTCCTTGGAATGTCTACGTGTCTCCTTGGCTATTAAAGGCCTGGTTTTGCCTTTCCCCTCAATGAGGGCTCTTGGTGGTCATGGCTGAAGTGTCACTAGGATGTCAGGGTCATGGTGTCTCTGGAAGCTCTTGTGCTAGTCCCATTCCCTGAGCCTCTTTTGACCCCAGTGAGCATAGGTGAGTTTCAGGGACACCCTGAATCTCCCTCTCAGCCACCCCGTTAAGCCTTGCTTACTCATTGAATGCTGTTTCCACTTACATATAGCAGGTCTGTGTGCTGAGCTGGCATGTTTTGGAACATTTCAGCCACAGGCTGTGTACTGCTGCTCCCCAGTGCAGTGCTAGCCGTCAGCTGTGCAAGTTTTCGTCTGCATGCTCACCTACCTCCCTGTACTTGGCTTCCCAAATTCTCAAACAGCTTGCTTTTGACTGTTTGGATGTCGACACAAACATGTTTCCCTGGTATTTGGTGTGCTGGAAACACCATAGTTGTCTTTTTTATAGTTTCTCATTTTGTTCATGAGAATCATGAACTTGGTTTTTATCCTTTTGTTGGAAATGAAGGGGTCCAGAGAACCAGTGTGCCATCTGGTTTACACCAACCAGGACAGTGCAAGACTATTATCAGCCTAGTTTGACTAATCCCAGTTTCTCACTTTTAGACTTTTTCCTTGTTTCAGTAGTTTCCTTCCTATCTCATTTCAGCGTAGGTAGTGCTAGGCCTTCCTGCCCACCTCAGTTTTGCAATCTTACATAGCTCTGTG
This sequence comes from Eidolon dupreanum, assembly GCA_028627145.1. Classification (NCBI taxonomy): domain Eukaryota; kingdom Metazoa; phylum Chordata; class Mammalia; order Chiroptera; family Pteropodidae; genus Eidolon; species Eidolon dupreanum. Next base: position 36,183,760 of record CM053512.1, on the reverse strand, counting down.
GCCATCTTGGAATCTGCTTTTCAAAGCAGAATTTTTCTGCATGAATTAACAGACCAGTTACATTGCATTTCTTATTATAGGTTAATCTCAATGCCACATACACGACAGCAGCTCTTTTGAGAAAAAGAATAATTAAAGATAAAGGAAGACAGGTAAAGAAGCTAGAGTAATAGCTGTAAAAGAGGCAACCAAAAGAAAATGTCACTCTTACCTGTGAAAGGCACAGCCCAAAACCCAGGTCAGTGGGAATGCAGAGGTTGAATTAATGGCATTGTATTTTGGTCATAATTAGGCTGAATCCTCTAATTTGGACACTTGAGCAGGTCAAAGCTGCTTTTGAGTGCCTGGAGGCCAGCTCATCAGGTAGAGAGGCAGAGAGACAGACCAGCCAGCCATACCAGCAGATTGAGGGGCTTCAGTGGGGGCTTCTGAAAGGGAGCAGATTGCAAAGAGGCTGAGCCATTTTTACATGTATGTTAGCTGGCTGGCTCATTGGTTTTTCAATGTAAACAGGTGTAGTCATCCATAGATCTGCCACCATATCCCACTTTGTATAATGGTTCCATGTACCCATCCACTTGTACTTTACTAATTTCATCTATAATTTTGCATTTTCCTTTTCTAAAATGACATTTTCTTGTCACATACATTTCTCTTGCCTTGACACAAAGTTTAGAAATCTGTGGAACAGGTTGCAAACAACAGACTGATCTGAGTTTTATTGGCACACAGCCACACTCACTTGTCTAAGGATTGTCGGGGCTACTTTCTTGATACAGCAACAGCAGAATGGAGTGTCGCAGACTGCCTCACACAACTGACTATTTACTCTCTGAAAATTAGAAAAATTAGCCTGCCCCTGCTGGAATATGTTTTAGCCCAACAGTTTTGATTTTGTCCACATCAGTGTTTTGTATTGCTTTTACTGCATTTCCATCCTAGGAACATTTTAAACTACAGATCCATCCGCCCAGATTTACTCATCAACTGTGATGTAATCAGTATGAAACAATGGAACCTTTTACCGTACCTGAGCCACTCATCCCTCCAGCCGCTGGCAGCTTTTGCAGGGAAAAGATGCTGCAAAATTCTCATTGCCCTTAATTTAATGGCCCTGCTGATTGGTTTCTAAAGCAAAGGAACTGGAATTCTGATTGGTGGGATTTGGCCTGCCTGGGACCTGGCTCCTGGTACCCTGTAGTGGGTGACAGAGAGCTTGAGTGCATCTACACTCCCCTAGGGGAAGGCTGGTTCATCTCCGCCTTGAGTCACCTGGTTCAAGGCAAGCTGCAGGGCTAAATCTGAGGTAACAGCCCAGCCTCACTTGGCAAGTCTGAGAGGCAGGGGGTCAGGGTGTGTACAAGCTGAGGGAAGGAGGATTAAGGCTTCTAAAAGCTGTCTCGGCTCACAGCCACTGGCTAGGTTCCAGACTGCTGAGTCTAGCAGATGACACGAGCACTGTATTCACCAGCTGCCTGAGCCGGTCAGATGGAAAAGAATCCTGTGTGTGCTTCCCCACTGACACAGATCACACAGTGAAACAGGTCATGGCCATGAATGGGAAGTAGTCTGCTCTGGGACCAGGAGGAAGTAGACCTTCTGATATTCATGTTCCATAACCACAATTACAAGAAATGTTTTTAGGGGCAGTATAAAATTTGCTGCAAATTGACTAGTATTGAGAAATGTCCAGGTTTTTACCCAGGTTGGGGTTCCTCACCGCCTTCTCTTTGTCCCTGAGTAGAATCTTGCACTTCCGCTCTTTATAGGAGAGCCTTGCAGTGATAGGGAGGTGGTGGCTTCCTCTGTCTGCAGGGTGTGTACATCTGTCAACTTGTAATTTCCTGAGGGGCTGGGGTCACCTGGCTTCAGCCAGCATTTTGCTTGGCAGGAAACAAGTTCAGGCCACAGTCCCATGGGCCCCTTACTGCTTGGGACACATAAATAACAACTTGGTCTCTCCTCCTGTTGACTCTATTCCACACAGCATCAACAGAGAAATGTGCTTCGTATTTCACCTCTGACACGGGCTGAGTCACATTGCAAACAGATGCCACATGCTGTAAGAGTTATCTGGGCTCTGATTTGTTTATGGGGTGAAATTCTTCGGAAATACCACTCCTAGAAATCTGACTTGAGATGCAACTCAAGGGCTATATAGCATTCTGCAGAGAGGGTAGGCCCACTAATTTATAAATGCCAGGATGTGGAAATGGAATGCCATTGGCCAGACTACAGACCCACCAGGCACAGCAGTGCTGGTTGACTGGGCCTCCACCCTAGTGCTTGGTAAGCAGAGGCAGCTGTGGAACAGAGCATTCAAGAAACACAGCCCCAGGTGACCTCCAGCCAACCAGGCCACCACCCATTTTGTCTCTGTGTTGCTGTAGGGATGAAGACCACCTGCCTCATAGGGTTGCTGTGAGGATTAAGCAGACACAGACCGTGTTTAGTACAGACCACCAACCCAGGAAGCAGCAGGTACCTATGGTGAGCTTTTCTAGGCTATGGCATCAGCTATGTGTGGTAATAGCTTGCTAAGTGTGGTCACCGTATTTCACCCTGTTCCTGCCTTCCCTCAGATCTTGCTGCCTGTCCTTTTACTCTAGCACAGGGGTGAGTGAATGGGCAAGATGGTGTTCAGGCAGGGTCACTGAGCTTCGTGGGTCCTCTGCGAGACTGAGACTTCAGACAGAACTGCAAGTACAAAGTGTAACTTCTTACAACCTGCTAGGTTAATTTAGCCTCTTGTGGTGGGCAGAACTGGGACTGAATCTCCAGAAATCTGCCAGTTCCTGGGCAGGTGCATACAGTCTCTCTCTTTTCCTTTCTTGTGTGCCCTGAGTGCCAGAACTAAGCCTACATGCCATGTCTCCTCTTTCATGCTTCCTAATCTCCAGAAAACTAAATAGTTTTATTCTGTTGAAATTTTTTTAAAAAAAATATTACAATTTTATTGTCCACTAAATAAAGTCTGTCCTTAAAATGTTTTCGGATTATTTAGATGAGTTGTGATGATAGCAGATGATGACTTTGAAGGATTGCTTATGGGGTGTTGGGGGTTGTCTGTAAACTTAGGAAAATAATTTACTTTTTATTCTCATTAACCTAGAGCTAGAGGTTCCCAAACTTCCATGGTTAACAGAATCCTTGGCATCTCAATGTTTTCGTTTGCTTCTAGGCCAAAGCGAACAACCGAACAAGTACTAATGACCCAACAACTGTATAGCTGTTTGAAAAAATAAAACATAAATTGAAAAGAAGAATACACTCTTGGGTAATCACAGTTACTTCCTAATGGAATATGTGTGCCTGTTGCACAACTCCTCACACCTTAGAACCAGATTGGTTGGACACCCACAACTTGCATTTCCTGTTCCACATTGATTTTTACATGGTATCTGCCTTTTATTACAGCAGCTGCTGAACACCAAGTTTTGCAAGATGTGACATTGTCAAAAGAAATATAGGGTCATTCGATGTTGACATGATTAATTGCCTTATGGTGCTAGTCCCACAATGTCCTTCTGAGATACCAGGGTACTAACTGTCTAATCTCTGTAGCTTTTTCTAATTTCTCCAAACTGGGAACATGTAAGAATCTGTGGGGAGTAGATCCAGAAGTGAGACACCCAGTTGGATCCACAGCTTTCTTTGGGTTGGAAACAGTAGTTAAAATCTCTTTCCTGTCCCTGTCCTTCAGCTAACTCAGTGAATTGAATGGTGACTCCTGCCTCTTGGCTACAGAGATAGAATGGCATTTTTGGCTTTTTTAGGCATAAACCTTTAGTTGAATTGATTGAAGATAATATCTTCTGTATCACGAGAATCCAAGCAATAAAGTCCTCTGCATATCTACAGGTAGATTTATGAATTTTTGCATTTCTAGCCTCTCATCCCATGGAGCCCTGGTACTGAGAGCCATTTCCTGCAAGACTCAGACCCACAGAGCAGCCCTGGCAAGTACCCTCACTGATGTACCCTGTCCCCATGCATCCCCTATTGGGTTCCCCATCTTCTGCATCTGAACAGCGTGCTACATGTGTGCAGTATGCAGCCCCAGACAGGAATGGGATTCTCCTATTGTCTCTAACCTCCCTGATGTCCCTATAATCTGGCTCCAGTGTCCCACCCTTCTCCCCAAACTATGTTCCCGACCTGGAAGTCAGGGACTTGTGAAGGACAAAAGGCCAGTGTGGTCACATGGTTCCTGCACTATGCCATCTCACCTGTCCTGCTTCCTGCTCCTTGCATGCACTGGTATCTCTCCTGTCTCCGGACTTGTGCCCGTGGTTATGCCTTCTCCTGGCCGTCATAAGCCCCCTTCCCTGTCCATGGCCAGAGCAGCCCTGCCCTTCTCCTTTGCAGTATTTACCCAGGTATTGCTTACTCACTCAAAGAATGTCATGTCCACTGCAGGCCTAGCATGGAGCTCAGAATGGAATTCATTGGCTGAATGAGTAAAGGTCTGGCCAGTCACCAGGTTTTCAGATTCTGAGAATGAGCAGTGCTTTCCTTTTCCAGAGCTTTGAGATTGAGCTAGAAGTCTCAGGGTGACAATCGGGTGTGGTTACTATAGGGTGCCTTCTATCCCTGAGTGATTCACTGAGCACCTACTGTGTACTAGGAGGACAGAAGTGATATAAAGATGGCCTTGCCCTTGGGCTCCCACGTATGTGCCAAACTGAGCTTTATAGCACGGAGTTCAGAGAAACACCAGGTACTGCAAATGAAAGGCCTAAAGGTGACAGGGAAGGGACCCATTGTGACCCCTCCTTTTGTTTGTAGTGACTACGATGGGAAGAATTTACCCAAGGCAAGCAGTCCAGTTGGATCTGTGCCTTAGAATTCTAAGTCATCCTGGCTTTCATGTAGAGACTTGCCAATGCCTCTGTCCCTTGGCTCACAACAGATTTTTGTTTCCCTTGTGTTTGTTGCAGTACAAATGAGTGGTTTCTTGAAGTTTTCTAAGGATTTTACTTGCTTGCAGTCATAGGAAGGCCAGGCTACAAGGTGCAGGTTGTCTGGGTATGACCTCTCAAGGGCAGGTGCTGCCCGGGGCCCAGAGTGGGTGCAGGATAGGAGTCCTGGGTATCTCAGCAGTGTTTATAGCTCAGTTGTATATGGCAGTTCCTTACATCGGGGCCATGGATGTTACCTGTCATTGCTTGTCCTCAGAGCCTTCTAAAAGAAACATTGAATTATTTGTAGCTCCCAAGTCTGTCTCATCTGTCAAACATATATTATGCCTTTACGTTTAAATTAAAAACCTCCAGCAGTTTCTTTCCCTGTGGAGTTGACTTCAGGTGTTACAAGTGTGTAGTTCTTGTGCTTTAGTTTTTCATGTTAATTAAGATGATGGCCAGCCTATCAAAACCGTTTAGTTTGCATTGGACCCTCCAGGGGGTGCATATTCAGCTCTCAAGTGGGGACTTCTTTGGTTCAGAGGCCAACCGAAACTCCCCAAGAATCACGTGTCAGATTCTGCGCCACGCTAGCTGGTTAGGCCTGATCTCTCCAGTCCTGTGTAAGTTATCTGTGCCTCAGTTTCCTCATCTTGCAAGTGGAGATGAGGCCAGATGCAGTCTCAGATGTTTTGAACTTAGATGTTAGATGTTACATGTCAAACATGAGCAGGCTGGCTAGGAATGGAATGAGGTTTTGAGTTTTGTGATGGAGGTAAGTGGTTTATAGCACAAAGACGAGGCAGTTTGAAGGTCAGGTTTTCCGTAGAAAACTCTCCATTAGTTTTGTGAAATGAAAATCTTTGCCCTCAAGGGCCCATCTGGACCTGGCTTGAAGGTGAAGAAAAGTGGTTACTGGCCAGAGCCCTCTATCCCTTGGCTTTGCAGAGAGTCCATTTGGAAAGAGAAAAGGCATAGCCCAGCCCTGAAGCTCCAGAAGTCAGTTATCTTCATCTTGCCTTAGGGACATTGCTTTGAGATTTCCAGAACATCATTACTTAATGGAAAATGTATAGGGCTGCTTCCTCCTGGTAGGACTAGTTTGGCAGGGATCCAGTGTCCTTGTGGCTGACTGGACTCTACTGCCCTGCAGCTAGAACCACACCTCCAGGGTGGGGCCACCCCTGCCTCTTCCTGCTGGGGTTCACCGGGCACCTGATTGGCCGTGTGATTCCTGAGCTTCTTTCTAGAGGAAACCTAGTGGTGAAGACCAAACTCCACATCATTCTTTATCCTCAATGCCACCTTCTCTCCCATGCTCACTTTTCCAGCACATCCAGGTCTCCCTTCATGGTGAGGCCATTTGCCCCTTTTGTCCCTTTGGGTACATTGGTTCTGCTGCATGGAAACCTTCTCCCGGCCAACTTTAGGCATCCTTAACCCTGCGTACTTTCTTCTTTAACTGTGGTGCAGCCCCTCTATCAGTATAAACGCTCAGCATGTCCTATACCTCTCTCTGCCTTGTCATGGCCACCAGACTAAAGGCTCCTGGCAGACTGGCAAGTTGTCTCCATCGTTCTCTCCCATCTCCTCCTTTCTCACTGGCCCCCACCTCCAGTTTCTGTTGTTGCCCAGTAAATAACTACCCCCATCCATTTACCTACCCATGGCAGTCTGCTGTTTTGTGAACATCTCTCATCCTCCCTCATTCTTCCAGAAGGTTTTTGCAAACTCTTCTGGCTTATTGGCTTCTCTGTGCATGTGGCCATCCCTCCTACTTCCCCAACAGCTCTCCTGGAGGCCGGGCTGCCCTCACTACTCCCTGCCTCACTCCTGTCCTATCTCGATACTTATCTCCTTAACTGTGGGTTGTTTTTCTAAAATCAGTTTACTGTTCTATTTATAGTACCTTTATTTTGAAAGAAAACGAAATCAGAAGCCACACAAGGATATCAGTAAAATTAAATACCATGAGAACAAAATAACATTGTTAATTCTGTCCAGGTAATAGTATGTGAGCCCTCCCACAGCCTCACCTGAGCCCTAGCATGTCATTGCAGGTGGCTGTAGACCCTTCTCTGAGGTCGAGGTCCCACTCTTGATGGACTAAATCTGAGAGCTTGGAGAAATCTTCTTTCTTCTTTGCCATTCACCTTAGGATGAAGGTATGCCTTTTGTTTACAAGGCTTTATGCACAGTTGAATGCAGCTTCCAGGGTGTTTCCTCCCTCTGTCCTCTCCTCAGTCTGCCCACCATGCCCTGTTGCACTTTGGGTCACCAGTATATGCTCTCAACCAGATTCACTGTAGCCCTGGTCTCTCTTCTCTGCGCAAGCTCTTGCTGATGGTTCCACCTCTTACCCCAGCCTTGGGGCGCTTCTTATTGGACCTTTAGGTGGCCTTTTTCCTGCTTTCATTGAGGGGTGTGTTTACTGAAGTCTCTGGGCTCTGGGTCCACCTGTCTTTGCCAAGCTCCATCTCATGCGCCTCTGTCCACGTGCCCTGCCTTGATTCCTGCCATAGGCACTGCTTTCCTAGACCGCACATGGCCGTTAGTTCTGGCCACACTTGTATCACAAGTACCCTGATGGGAAAAGAGAAGTGCTTTGTATCACAAGTCTGAAGCAGGTCTATCCAGTCACATCTGCCTTTGAAAACTTGTAGTCCACTGTGTTCCTGCAAGCTTGCTTTTTTTTTTTTGCCATGTCTTACCAGGCCCACCATCAGATGAAGTTGCTTTTAGGGGACTGCCCTTCATGATCCTGCTCTCCTGGCGCTCTGCTCTTTCAGCTTGGGATGCTCCCCACAGGCTGCTGGCCAGCTGGTCTCCACCTCTAGTCCCCATCATACTCTCATGCCAGCTCTGGGTGCCCTTTCCCCATCTTTAGCACCATGTGTGCAAGAGTACCAGGAAGCAGCTTGGCATCCTTAAAGCCTTCCCTAATCCCCCTTCCTGTAAGTGTTCTGCCTGGGCGGGTGTTCATGTAGAGCACACTCATCTTAGAGGTTGCTGCAGGAGCCATTCCCTTCTTGAGGCTTGGGAGTACCCTGGGAGGGTACAGACTGTTAATTTCATGGCTGGTGTCTTAGACAAAGTTGGACCTCATTAAATGCTTAATAAGCTCAGCATGAAACACAAGGACACCTCTAGACACCTAACTTGTCTATTGTGACACACCATCCAGCGCCTTGAATGTCTTCATGAAGGTTGCACAAATGTGTTTCTCTCCACAGTGTTGTCCTCTCCTGTGAGCTAAAAGATTAATAAATTATTCAGTATTTTTGAAATGATTTGCATTCCATCTCTGAATAGGCAAAAGGCACTCAATCACTTTCTTATCTGTTAGGTGAAAAAAGATAAAGTGCAGTCTTTTCTATTAAAGCAAACATGGATTCAGTTCTCAGACTGAATCTGGAAAATTCAGGGTCTTACACTCAGTGGCCTTGGGCTGCTCCCACATGGTGGTTCTCCCTGCGGCAGCCTCTTCTTTGGAGTAACATGCTCTTCTTGTGTTCTTTAGCCAGTTGATGTACTTCCGGTTGACCAGAGCTGTGGAAGGAAAGCTGTTTGGCAGTGTCAGTTTTGTCAGCCCTTGGGCTCATCCTGCAGCCAGGACCCCAGTCTTGGGAGCATGTGGCCAGGACCGATATGTGGGGCAGTCAGTCAGCCTGCTTGCCTCAGGAGGTCCAACTCTCCACAGCTATACATGACAGACTCACTACTGAGTTGCTTTTACGTAGCAAGCTCTCCCTTGATGCCTTTAAAATTTGATCATCTGCCAGAACTACATTTATAAAAAACCTTTGTGGGAACCTTGGTTTAACTTATACTTGGACTGAATTATAAAGTAATTCGTCAGCAGCTAGAGTGCCTGATGTGTTAAGTGTGTTCCAGAAAGAAAAACGTGACAGAGCCAGCCAGCTTGCCCTGTCCTGTCTTGTTTCCTCCACCTACTAGAGTCCTGTGGTCCTAAAATCTGCCCTCTTTCCTAAGCCCTTTCCTGACTTCCTCAGCCAGAGAAGTTCTCTTACCCCACTGACTTCCGGTTTATTAATGGAGGTGGCCCTATGATACAGGCAGTTCCTAATCAATAAAGTCTGTCTTACTCCTGGCACTAGGTTTAAAGCTGATTGTTCCTTTTTCTTGCTGGTAGAAAAGTGTCGGAAAACAGTGCACAAAAAGAATGCAGATGGTAACCACACATTTTAATAGATGTTTCTCGTAATTAATGAGTGTGGAGACTCTCCGTATTTCGAGTAAGAGGTGGATTTGTGTTTCTGGAGGGCAGTTTGGCAGTAAAAACATGTACCCCTACCTTCAGTTGTCCCATTACAATAACTGAACAGGTGCCTAAAGTTGCCCTTGTTGGGATGCTTTTGGTAAGAGTTTGGCATGTCCAGAAGCAGGGGGCAATCGGGTGAGAGGAGTGCACACAGGACAGGGTGCTCAGACAAGCACTGAGCGGGGATCTCTTACACACCCCCATACCCACGCAGGTCACAAGGGATGCCGCTCTATATCTCTATAAATAAGCTTTGAAAATCTAGTTAATAAGATGTCGGGTCAAGTATGGATTCATTATTGTGTTATTAGCAGTTTCCTTGTGGGATTTCTTTAATCAGCAAATATACTTTCTAAGTTGCCAGAAGATGTTCTTAGTAAGAGTCTTTGCCTTGTGCACTCAGCAGTGGACTGTGGGCCATCCAAGGCAGGCCATCCTCCTTGCTCTTCCCCCAGCAAGGGTTAGGGCGTCACAAATGCAAACAAAAATTTTAATGTAAATGACATATTTGGGGCTTGCAGATTGTCCTCTCACACACAGTCAGTGTCTCCTAAGCCTTTAGATGTTTTGCAAGCCTGGTTTGTCCCTCTTTCCCCAAGAGCTCCATAGTACCACAGCCACTGCTGCCTCTCTGGTTAACCTCTGTGCTCTATCCCTTTCCACTGGTGCCTACCTGATCTTATCTCTCTTCCCTTCCCTAACGGATGATGAGTCTTTGAGGAGAGCACACCCTGGGGCTCTTTTAATCCTCTCCTAAAGTGGCCCCCTCGGCTGACCTGACCAGTCTCTGCCAGAGGAGCTCAGTCCTTTGGAGGCCACAGCCGGCCGGCGGGAAGGGGCGGGAGGGAACGACGAGTCATTTTGGTGGTGCCTCTCTGCTGCCTGGTCTCTGATGGTGGCTTTTCTCTTCATGGCGCCTCTCTGCTGCCTGGTCTCTGATGGTGGCTTTTCTCTTCCCTTGTAGAGTTCCTGGTGAAGAATGTGATGGGATCAGTAGCATGTCTGCGGAGAGCGGCCCTGGGACAAGATTGAGAAATCTGCCCGTAATGGGGGATGGACTAGAAACTACCCAAATGTCTACAACGCAGGCCCAGGCCCAACCCCAGCAAGCCAACGCAGCCAGCACCAATCCCCCACCCCCGGAGACCTCCAACCCCAACAAGCCCAAGAGGCAGACCAACCAACTGCAATATCTACTCAAAGTGGTGCTCAAGACACTATGGAAACACCAGTTTGCATGGCCTTTCCAGCAGCCTGTGGACGCCGTCAAGCTAAACCTCCCTGTGAGTAGCTTGGGCAGGACCCAGGGCTGAGTTGAGTCCTCCAGGTCTCCTACACTGCTTCTAGGGAGGACAGGCTCTCTGGCAGGGTAGAGGTAACACTTTAGTTGTGAAAGCAGGGGGCCCACTTCTGAATTCTAGCACCCTCAGTGTCTTGGAGTGAGTGGTTTTAGCAGTCCTGATAAATAGAGAGGGGAAGGACAGAGGATGTGCTAACTGACTTAAGTAGTAACTGATTTCTTAGAGATTAAGGTGAAGGAGTTCTTGGAGCTTTCCTTTCATTCCATGGGGAGCTGAAGTGGGAGCACTTGGGGGTGTGGCTCCCCTTCTTAGGTGTGATTGGCTGGCCCAGTAGATGCAGTTAGTCAAACTGTGTAGGAGGGGACTGGCTTGCTGCAGGAGCATTCCTCTTCTGGTACTGGTACCATCATCACCCAGAGCATGGGGCAGGAAAGGTAGTGGATTAACTCCCAGGAGGCAGGTTCATGGAGGGGGGGATATGGGTGCAGCTTTGCCCCATTGCCTCTGCGTACTCTCATGCCCACCTGCCCCATCATGGCCGCACTGCCGTGGTTCTTGTTCATTTCTACCCCCCCACCCTCTCTTCTCTTGCTGGAGAGGTTTCTGTTTGCCTACGTCTATGACAAATGATTCTGGGAACTCAACTTGTATCCCTAACTGATCCTTGGGAAACAAATGAGATAAATGTTTTAATTTTTCTTTTTCTTCAAAGCATCAAAGACTGATTGTCTGTAAAGTACCCTCTACTATCTGCCAAGTCCCACCCATACACCCCCCCCATGAGGGATTAGGATTAGATAACCCAGGTGGGGGTTTACGAATGCTAGAGCTGCACAGCTGTAGGAGCCTCGGCCTCTGCCAGGTGTTTAGTTTCAAGAAGGATGAATGCGTCAGCATGACCCTTTCTGGCTTGAAGGCCAATGTATCTGACAGCTGTCCACTGAATACGTGTCATGTGCACTTAGGGGAAGAGAGTCAAGAAGGGGGCACTGCAAGTCTGGGTCATGGACTCGCTCAGGAAAAAGGGTGGAGGCAAAAGAGGTTCCTTGCCAAATCTGGGCTTTAGAAGCTACTCTCGTCATTAACCATGATATGGAGTAGAGGCAACTGACCTGTCATTGGGAGAGGCTCCTAAGAAAGCTTACTGCACTGGTATCTGGCTGAGCCAGCTGTGCATGGTCCACAGGTGAAGGTGACCTTTCCAGAACAAATGCAAAGAACGGGGGAGAAGAAGCTAGGAGTGGAAACCAGGGGTGCCCTCTGCTTTTAGGGCACCAGAGAGAGGCGGGGGCCTACAGAGGGGAGCCAGGAGACCCACCAGCAGAGAGCAATCCCCAGTGTCTCCACATTGGAGGCTACAGGGAGGCCAGAGATGAGAATTTCGACCTGACCCTCCTATTGGCCTTTAGGAGGGCATTGGTGACCTTAGGAAGATGTGACGCAGAAGTAGAAACCAGATTCTCGACGGTATGAATGAGAAGGTGAGGACGGGAAGCCATCATTTCAAGAAATTTGACTTTGAAGGGAAAAGGCGGCAGGGCCAGAATGGAGGGGTTGTTTTGTACAGAATGACACGGGGCTGAGAGGGTGAGACAGAAAAGAAAAGGGCCTGGGATCTCGAGAAGTAAGCATCCCAGCCTGCAGGACAGACATGGGGGAGGGCGGTCTGTTAGGCCAAGGGCATTGGAAGTTGGAGCTCGTCTCTGTGAAATAGAAGCTGGGCTTCCCAGCTGTACAGTGTGAATCCCCATCTCTGTGACTGTTGACATTACCCTCAGCAGCTCTGACATAGGAAGAAAGACCAGTGGACGGTGGCACTGATCTGCTATCTTTAGAGAGGTGGGGATAGTGAGGAACAGACCCAGAGTTGGGAGGCTGGTTAGCTGGGGGCAGTGTCATGCTAAAGCCCAGTTTTTCAGGTACCCCCACTTCTAGGAGACATAAATAGGGCCACCCAAGAAATAGTTCCCCCTTTTCTTCTAACATCTTCCAGATCTTTGCCTGCATTTTGGCCCCTAGTCCCTGCTGGATATTTCACTAGAATAATACTTTCAAATTCAGTAACATGTAGTTAGACTATCTTGCTACTAAACCTACTTCTCCCTTGTCAGTGCCTTTAGTCTTCATTTAGTCTCCCTCCTGCTCTGCCTTCAACCACTGTCCTGTTTACCCATGAACTGGTTAACACCGTGGCCACTCCAAGCACCTGACAGTATTTTAAGAGATCTCTGGCCATATAAAATAAAATTTAAATTTCCACTGGGTCAGTTACATTTGGACTCAGTTCTGTTGGGAGAGGTGGTCAGAGCACAGTATATTGAAAGCCTGGTTCATTCTCCAAAGCTTCGCAACCTCCTTTTCAGGGTCCCAAGGGCTGGAATTTGTGCCAGCCCTTACATGTAAGGCGGTGGCTTTTGTTTCTTTTGGGTGTCATAGCAACTCAAAACCTCACACCCCCAGCTCCCCTTTCCAGCACTGCCCACTACCGTTCCTGGGCAGAACCTTGGCACTTGCTAATAGATAGGCCTGCCCCTGGCCATTGGGCTTCCACTTGATCTTGGTACTGATACCTCACCCAAGTGTAATTATGTGGTTCTTGGTGGGGCTGGTTGGCTGTATGCAGGTCCCCCTGCCTAGCACTCTGGTTGTTTTTATGAGTAAATGTTTGGTTTTAGTATTCTAGATTGAGAAAAGCTTTGGTGATAGTAGAGTGTTTGATCTGAAAGGCTTTAGGGTGTCTGTGCCTGTCATCTGGTTCCTTCTGTTTGGTACTTGTAGAGTAAGATATGAAGGTTTGAGGAGTGGGTCTCTTGGTTTTTTAAGGATTGTGATGACTCTGCAGATTCCTCATATGGTAGTTAACCTGGTTAGTTGTTAGTCATTCTGGATACTAATGGATCCTTAGTGTAGACTGTGTGCAAGTAAAAGAAATGGGAATCTGATGAACTTAAACTAAAGGTGGAGGTCTGCTCTGTGGTATGTCAGTGTAACAAAAAGCAAGGGGTCCCATTATTGGTAGGCTCAACTGCTGGTTCCATGGGAGTTTGCATTTTATGGATGCGTAAAATTTCAAATGGTGAGGAGAAAGTAGAACCTGCCACAGATGGTTTTACTAGATAAGAACTGCTTTTTAAAGGCTATATGTTCTCCCCATTATTTACTAAAAATTAAAGGATATTTTAACATCAAAAAAATAGGAAAACCTAGATCTCAACAAAGACAACTGTTCCCAGATGGTGCTGTTGGCAGACTTGCATGTTTCCCTCCAAATTACCACCCAACATTTGGGAATCCTTTCCTGGTCCACTTTTTCTTGGGGTCTCCTTGAGATTGTCACTGATGCCATGGAAAAGCTGGCTGTGTACCTGTGGAGTGACCTGGAGTGAGATCCACAGGCCCGCCTACGATGCCATGTGGCTACAGAGGTGACACTGGCCTTTTGCTCTCTCCACTCTCCAGGATTACTATAAGATCATTAAAACGCCTATGGATATGGGAACAATAAAGAAACGCTTGGAAAACAACTATTACTGGAATGCTCAGGAATGTATCCAGGACTTCAACACTATGTTTACAAATTGTTACATCTACAACAAGGTGAGATGTGGGGGCCAGTGTCTAGCTGCCCTGTGGGGAAGGAGGAGAAGGAAGAGGCAGGCATGTCTGGAGCCCAAGGGTGGGGATGCTGGGACAGGTGGGATTGGAGTCTGGCAGAGGAGACCCTTGCAGGCAAGGGTAATAGAAGCTGTGGTCTTGCCTGTGATCGGCTGTTTCTCGTGGGGAGAGGGGTGCTAATATGTTTTATTTCCGAGCCATCCTTGTTAGCCTGAAGCATGTGCTTCTAATGCCCTTGGGATTTTGGTTCTTGAGCATGTTAGGAGAGCAGGTGTGAGAAGGATGGTGACAACTTATTAATTTAAAAAGTCCATTTGGGTGATGGAAATTGTCAGGAAGAAGGCTATTAAAATGTAGTTGTGCAAAGTTGTGCTCATACAGAAACTTTGATGTGGGGGGGTGGGCGATGGGACCAACCACATCTGGAACTGTGAACATGACCATTGTCAACTCATGGCCATAGAATCGAGTGTCACCTGATCTTAACACTAGACCTGAAGATCACTTCTTAACCCAGTAGCCAAACCTTTTGGCTCGGCTATGCCATGAAGCCAGATCATTTATTTACAGTTCAGACCACAGATGTGATTAAAACCAACCCTTTCAAATAGAACGGCCCTGGAGGGAGACACTATACAGAACTCAGCTTTTGACCTCTGCTGGTGTAGTGGGTAAAATTGCCCAGAAGAGATGGGTAGGTGAGTTTCTTGAAGTTTACCGCATTTTTAAGAGTCTCAGCTCTCACCACTAGGTTTAAGTGACACGTGCACAGGAAAGGTTCTCAATTTTGAGATGAGTGGGGAACAGCATGTTACAGATGAAGGGACAGTGGGGACCCATAAGGCAGGGTGAAATGGACATTGCCCCCAGCCCCAGTGAGCTGTCTTGGGGGTACACTGGGAAACATGATCAGAGCCCTGCTAACGTATCTGTGGTAAGAAATTCTTTGTAATTCGAGTATATCTAGTGAAGTTGAATTGTGTCAAAGGAGAGGCCCTAATGCAAAGGAGGGCCCCTGTCTGTGATTGGCAAATTGTTAGATACTTAAGGCATTAGGATTTCTCAGACAGGTCAGAGCTTAAAAGACTCGAGAGGGAGGTGCTGGCTTAGCAGACCTGAGCCTCTGTGATTCCTGGTAGTATAACTGTTGTGGCCCTTCGGGGTTCAGCTCAGGGACCCTGAATATGATGCTTTACTTTGGGGTAGGGGTGGGTGCCTAGCGTGGGGAGCTCTTGCTCTGTCTAGAAAGGTGAGAGGGACTTCTGACCCTCACCCCACGTGTCTTTTCCAGCCTGGAGATGACATAGTCTTAATGGCAGAAGCTCTGGAGAAGCTCTTCTTGCAAAAAATCAATGAACTTCCCACAGAAGAAACGGAGATCATGATAGTCCAGGCAAAAGGAAGAGGACGTGGGAGGAAAGAAGCAGGTAGGGGGCCCCCAGCACTGTCTCACACTGAAAGAGCAAGGAAATGGCTTTGTTTCTCCCCAGTCTTTACCCTTCTCCACCTCCAGTGGAGAACTAGGAGTGGTAGGAAGGTGGCTGCATTACACACTGGCTGCCATGTTTCTGTTTGGATACAGTGGGGCCAGGTTCAGTGGTGGACTTGGTCCAGAGGTCACGTGACCATGTGAGCCTCCCCTAAAGTAGAAATAACTGAGCCCTGCCTTTTTGATGAACTTCAGTTAAGAAGAAAATGTAACTTTTTCAAGGCCTTTTTAAGTTATCTGAATTCTTCTCCACCCTGCTAGTGCCATAGATAGTCTCTGCTTTTCCATTTTAGAGAAAAGAAATGAACCTGACTAAAGGTAATTATAACTAATACCCTCATCCTGGAACCTAGAGGTTTATTTATCTGAAGTATCTTAATGTGCTTGTGTCAGAACCAGGCCTGCTTTTTGGTGCCAAGTCTTCTGTAGTGAAGCCTGCCTTGTTTATCTCAGCACCCACCTCAGCCTCCTGCATCTTGCTCTCCATAGCTCTGTGCTGCAGGATGGTGACGCTGTGTGCTCTCAGGAGCCAGCTTTTGCCAGGCTTCCCATCCTGCTCAGAAGCAGCGGCTTCAAGGGAGTAAAGGTGGTCAGCTGCCCTACAGTGCTGAGGGGTAGCCAAGGAGAGCTGTTCTCAAAGGTCACCCCTTAGCTACAGAATCTGCTGAGAGGCATCCACTCTCTTTATAGCCAAGGAGCCCTGTCTTCCCTCCCTGAGACCAGGGGTTTGGTCTGGGCCTTGTGTGTCTGAGCTCACCCTCATAGCTGCAGAGAGGCAGCAGCCAGTTAACCTTCCCCGTGACTCAGGGTGGCAGGGGCTTTGCCAGTCTCTAGAAGCCTTTGCCATGGCTATTGATACCAGGCCCCTGCCAGGAACACTGACTCAGAGGCAGTGCTTCTGACAATGAGGACACAGCTTCCTAAAAGTACCAAGGAATGTTTTTCTGCTCTTGACTCGCAGTCTTGGTGCTAATTCTTAGTGTGTTTCCTGCTCCTTCAGCCTGGGCCTTTGTGCATACGAAGGGTCTTTGTGCCTGAGTGGGAACTTGTAGCCAGAACCCCCCTCCAGAAGTTCTGCCAGAGCCTCCAGGCAGGTGGACAGACTCGGCTGGGGTTCATGCTATTCTGCCTCTTAGGCACATAGTTACAGTTAACATTGTGTGTCCATGAAGATATATGCCCACCACATGTGGCAGTGTCCCCACAAGGTCAGCCTGCATGTGTATCTCAACGTCTAACCATCTGTCCCTTTTATGATTGGTAGGGTCAGCAAAACCTGGCGTCTCTACGGTACCAAACACAACGCAAGCATCGACTCCTCCACAGACCCAGACCCCTCAGCAGAACCCTCCGCCCGCGCAGACCACACCTCACCCCTTCCCTACTGTCACCCCAGACCTCATTGTCCAGACCTCTGTCATGACAGTGGTGCCTCCCCAGCCACTGCAGACTCCCCCACCGGTGCCCCCTCAGCCGCCACCCCCACCTACACCAGCTCCCCAGCCTGTGCAGAGCCACCCGCCCATTATTGCGGCCACCCCACAACCTGTGAAGGTGAGTGTCTCGTGCATGCGTGTCCCGTGCGTGCATGTGTGTGTGACCAAACCCGACCACTAGGTGTCTCCTGCCACCTCAGCTAACCCCCACCCATGCGCACACACACAGATTCTCCATAGCATTGAGACTTGAGACTTGCAGGAGACAGTCGCCATCTATGCCAGTGCTTCATGCAGAGCCTATTCTGGCTCCCAGGGCACCTGTGGTGGTTTCGAGGGGATCTTGCTATTTCTAAATTACAATAACCCAGAAGTTGCTGCCCTGCTACTGACCCAGAGACACTCAAAGAGTCACTCTCCCTGGGGTTTGCAGGCCCTTCCCATTTTTGATTCAGACATGGGATGAGTTCCTTTTGACCAGTGTCCTCGTCCCATGTCACCAAGACAGGTGTACACTCAGAACTCTGAAATGTGCCTCCCTTGGTGGTCAAGTGGCAGGCTTGGCTCTGGGAGGCCCATGGCCATTAAACAGGAAGCTGCTTCAGGAGGTTTTATTGACCTCCAGTGAGTAGATCCTGCAGTCAGTGGTACATGTTCTCCTGCCCCTCGTAGGGGCATGTCCTACCTGTAGAGCAGAGTAGTGGGACATGGTTTCCCTTTCCTTGGGAGGTTTGGGACCCTAGGAAGGACCTGGCCTCAGGAGTGACTCTGAGGGCCCACCATGCCAGCTGCACCCTTGACCATGCTGTCACACGTGTGCTCTCTACAGACAAAGAAGGGTGTTAAGAGGAAAGCGGACACCACCACCCCCACCACCATTGATCCCATTCACGAGCCACCCTCACTGCCCCCGGAGCCCAAGACCACTAAGCTGGGCCCCCGACGGGAGAGCAGCCGTCCCGTGAAGCCCCCAAAGAAGGATGTGCCCGACTCACAGCAGCACCCAATGCCGGACAAGAGCAGCAAGGTCTCAGAGCAGCTCAAGTGCTGCAGCGGCATCCTTAAGGAGATGTTCGCTAAGAAGCACGCGGCCTACGCCTGGCCCTTCTACAAGCCCGTTGATGTGGAGGCCCTGGGCCTACATGACTACTGTGACATCATCAAGCACCCTATGGACATGAGCACAATAAAGGTGGGCAGGTTCCCCTGGGTCCAGGGGAGGCTCTGGGAACTGCCACAGCAGTTCTCTAGACTCTTCACCAGCAGAGCTTGGTGCCCTGATTGGAACTGTGGGGACATGTTTCCAGACAAAATGGCAGTTTTGATCGCAGACAGCAGTGTTGTCCCCACATCTGAGGACAGGCCCTCCTTGGTCTTGGGACTCAGTGTCCACAGTCATCTTGGACATGATAGATGCTCCAGGAAAGTGTAGGGGTTGGTGACTTTGCCAGTCTCTCTGTGTCATGGGGAGGGCCTTGATGGCTTCTCTTGTAGGAGGCACACAGTTACTGTCATTTTCACTGTTGTATTCTGAGGCCTTTTGGCTTTATTTTAAGCTTTTTTGCATTTTTCTCCTGGGTGTGGAGTAAGTCTGCCCAAACATGGGACGAGTTCCTTCTGACCAGTGTCCTCGTCCCATGTCACCAAGGCAGGTGTACACTCAGAACTGGACCCAGACCTCCCTTTCCAGTTTTGGCTTAAGCTCTGCCTCTTGATTCTGTGTCCACTTGCCCCTTCGTAAGGCACAGTGACCCTGCGGGTGAGTTTGTATCCTGGCAGGGCAGTTCTGGCCCTGAGACTTGCTGTTGAGTATCTCTTTGTCTGTCTGTTGCCAATAACTGGGGTGATGCTCGCGCGCGCGCTCGCGCTCGCTCGCGCTCTCTCTCTGTCTCTCTCTGTCTCTCTCTGTCTCTCTCTCTCTCTCTCTCTCTCTCTCTCTCTCTCTCTCTGTCTCTCTGTCTCTCTGTCTCTCTGTCTCTGTTTCTGTCTCTCTGGGTTAAATCCTTGAGAACACTGGCTTGCTCCTGCAGGCAGCCCTCCCTGCTGTTGCCTCCCATCGGCAAGGGCAGACACAGCCTGTCTTGTCTTTTCAGTCTAAACTGGAGGCCCGTGAGTACCGCGATGCTCAGGAATTTGGTGCCGATGTCCGGTTGATGTTCTCCAACTGCTACAAGTACAATCCTCCCGACCACGAGGTGGTAGCCATGGCCCGCAAGCTCCAGGTAAGGCTCTGGGAAGCTCTGGGTGTGGTGGCCTGTGGCAGAGCAGGCTTGGCTCCTGGGTGGGCCAGGCCTCTGTGGGCCTTTGCATGTTTTATCTCTGTCACTGGCTTTGGTGTAATGCCATGTGCTTTGGAAGAGTGGACTCAGTCATAGTAACTCATACATTTCACATTGGGATGGTTTCATAAGGGGGGTTGGGTTTGGTTTTAGTCTTAGGCATTTTGTTTTGGGGTGTCCCATTAAAACCCCCCACCCCACCCTACACAAACAACTACATTCAGTTGCCCTTGGCCAGGAACGTTGTGCTGTTCATGGCTCAATCTGTTCTCTAAAACAAACCTATCTCAGGTTGGCAGGGGACACTCTTGCCAGGTAGACATTTTGTCACAGTTGTGAGCAAAAGTAACTGCTTAACTGTGGTATTTCTTCACAAGAGTGCTGAAGCCTTGGTTTGCCTTCCAGCTGCAGGGCAGCTCTTTCTAGGTGTTCCGTGTCGCCATTATGCCCTAATGAGTGGGATTTGTGGCCCCATCAAGTGGATCTGGATGGTACACACTGTAGAGGGCACACGGGGCGGGGGTGGTGGGGGAGCAAGGTATAGCATAAATGTGTGAGTTAAGTCCATATTCTTATTTTTTTAAAAGGAAAATATGTATACACAAATATCAATAGTTAATAGTTGGCTAGAAAGATCAGTGGTTAAAAATTATGGAGAATAAAGCCAATATTTAGTACTGTTATAATCTTCCCCCTTTTTTTTTTAATCTTTAAGATTATACATATAACACAAAAACTTCCTGCCGTCACAAGGTACAGGCGCTCTGGCTGTAGCTCAGGTTTAGTCTACACACGATGGCTGGGGTGGGACTTCCTCATACCTGGCTTTCCCAGCCATGTGTGAAGTGCTTCCAGGGCAGAAATCAGGACTTGCAAAAAGCCTTTGGCATCTTGTGGGTCCATGCCAGTCAGAGGTCACCTGAGCCCTGCTGCCTGCATGTCTCTTCTGTTAGCGCCCCATGTTGTTCTACACTCCCCGACGTAGTATCTCCTACCTCCTCACTGGAGCCAAGGCATAGTCACATCTGTTTTTTCACATATCCCCTGTCCTTAACAAGGGCTGCCTTGGGGTTCGAAGGATGTGTCCTGAACTCTTGGGGTTAAAAAAAAAAAAAAGCCTTACTGGTGTGGACCTGCCTGTTATTTAAATGAACACTCAGATTTGAAGGTTTTTAATTTGTTTGTTTTAGTTTTACTTTCTCTTAGTTTTTTGGGGGGTGGGGGCAGCTCCCTTCATTTGGTGCAATCTCTTGGCTTTCTTCACAGAACTACTGGTTCACTACTTAAGCATTTCACCGTCCTCCAAGAAGCTCACTTTATTATTTCACTGTAATTCTTGTAGGTGGCCACCAGGTGGCAGTGGTGCCCTCAGTGCTGTACCTTAGACTAATCCTCACTCCCTCACCCACTTCCTTCCTGGAGGACTGAGGGGTAACTTCTGTCCAAATTGATACCGACACCCTTTATTTGTTGTCATGCAAACATCCAAAATAAGTTCTCTGCCAGCCACAGAGATTGCTATTTTGAACAACTTTATTTAAAAAGAAAGCATTCCTTAATATAGTCTAGCTTTATGTCTTTTTTATTTTTGTGCTTGTTTTTAAGGGGGTTTTTTTGTTGGTTTTTGGTTTTGTTTTGTTTTTTCATGTTTTTTCATTTTTCTCCTTCTGGGAGTGGTGTGAGCATGCCTAAACGTAGGGTTTATCCATAGCAAGGCCACTGATAAGCTTGCCACACAGCAGCCTCTTCAAACATTGACTCCCAAGTACCAGGCTGGACTGGACAAAGTCCTTGCCCTCAAGAAGGGGGCAGTGCCCAGGTGGGCCTCTCAGCACAGGACTGCCTCCACCCCCAGCCAGCTTTGCCTGCTGCAAGGCGGGTCACCATGTTCCTGAAAGTAACATCCCAGGAGGGTGGGGGTCGTCTGTTCAACGGCAAAGTTGATAAGGTGGGCTTCTCATATGAAAGACAGTTCCTGTGTTTGTGGCATTTCAGACTTTGTTTTTCTCTCTAAGCTCTCTTGGATCATCGTGGTTTAGATGGCTGGATTCCCCAGAGGGGAGAGGGAGGAACAAATCTCCAGCCCTTGTTTGCCTCTGTAAGCGGTATTGGGACCTACAGTTCCTTAGTTAGGCTATGCCCAAGGGCTAGACTTTACCCAGGAAGTGTGATACAGGAAAAGATTCACTTCGTTTTCTCTTCCAGCCTCTAAACTCTGAACCCTTGAAAACCCACATCCCACTGCCTGACAGCTGTGGTCGTAAATTTCTGGGCTCAAGGTTTCCTTAGGAGTCCAAGGGTGGCTTGAGACCAGAGCCGTGGTGGTACTGCCCTTTATCTTCTGCTCTTTTGTGAAGTGAGGAGTAATTTAAAAAGTTTACCTGTGTGGATTACCAGCTTTATTTCAAGAAAAAGTGCAGATTCAAGGTGATATGCAGTTGTTTTTACAGTAAGGAAAAAATTAAACTGAAAAGTGTATTGGGATCTTGAATTATATCTCAGAGATAGGAAGCTATTGAGGCGTAGGTGCGTGTCTGTGAGTATCTTCCACTCAGGCTGCTACCCCCAGTACCTGGTACCTAGTGGGCCTCCTACTGCCTGCATTTTATCTTCCTTTTCCTGGTCTCTCTACCCCGTGTGGCCATACCCCACAGCAGTATCCAGGGTTGGCTGAGAATGGTCCAATGAGGCCATACTTCCTTCCGAAAGAATCACAGCGTGGCCCAGATTCTCAAGGTGGGGTAGAGATGACGGCATGTCAGGCCTGGAAGCTGGGTCTACCTTAAGACACATACCAGGCAAGTGCCACCCCTCATTTCCTCAGCATCCCCACAGGGAAGAAACACGGATGTCCTTGTGGCAACGGTAGTGCTGCCTGGCAGCTGGGAGGGGAAGCTGGGCCAATAGACAGGTGGCACAAGATAGCTCTCACTTGGTAAAGGGTCACCTTCCAGCAGCACTGAGTTCTGGGCCCTGCCTGCCACCCTTGTCTCTTCATGGGGTCCTGATACCCTGACTCCTTCTTAGGCACACTTCTCTAACCTGCTCCCTGCTTCTTGGGAGCAGGCCTGCCTCCTCTTGATGATTTTGCAGGTCACTTGAGGACCTGAGCATGCTCATATCCAGGGCACAATGGGCAGGAAGGGTCTTACTTCCATTCCAAGGCCTTTGCTCTGGTGTGAAGCCCTTGTCCCTGGCATTCTGGGCAGTGATGGTCTCTGGTTGCTCCTCCAGACTTCTTCATTGGCTTTAAACACGCTCCAGGGTGTCTGTCTGAGTAAATTAGAAAGGCATTGCTCTTCTGGTACTTAACCAAACTACTGAAACAGCAGAGTCCGGGCAGGCACCTTGCTGGGAGGAGGAGCTACTTCAGGAAGCTGAACTGAGTGGTGTGGAGTAGAGGGGACAATTGTGTGAGATGTCTGCCCTGCTCCCCAGGGGGAGGGGAAACTGGAAGCTGTGTTTCCAGAGACATCAGGAAGGCTTCTAGGGCCAGCTCTGTTGAATGTGCTCCAGTTTAAGACAGCAGCCTTGAAGCTTGAGTCTATGCCCCCCCACCCCCCACCCCCGACCTCCTGGACTGGGTTACTCTGTGAAGGTTCTGTGATGTGTCATGTTGACTGACTTATTTAAGGCTTAAAGCAGGTTCCCAAATCCTGCTGAGAATCCAGCCATGTTCTCTGCTGCTGTCCTTTGTCCTGAGTCATCACTGGATTTCTGAGGATGGAGCCCTTGGAGTAGGTAGGGTCTTGCCAGCTGGTTGGTGAGGCAGCATATAGCTGGACCCCTGAGTGTTCAGGCAGAGCTGCTGCCCCATCCCCCAGAGCTCCATGACCTGAGTCCCATCAGGTTCCTGAATCTTAGAGTTGGAAGTCTAGGAGTCTCCTAGGGTGGGATACTGAGCTCAGTAGCCCTGTGGCCTCTGCTTCTTATACCTCACAAGGCTAGCACCCCACATCCATTGTTTTGTACCTTTTCAACCTCGGCTGGCACGCCCTGGAGTCATCTCAGCCAGTGGCATGGCTCTGCTCAGTTACATACCTCAGAGGTGTTCTGAGGAGTGGGGAGGCAGGTGTAGACACGTGCCCACTCTGCAGTGGTGGTTCAGCCTCCTTACTGGCTGCAGGCTTTGTGGGGGCACAGTTTCACCACAGGGCCTTTGCACATGTTGTCCTCTGCTTGGAATGCTCTATAAAACTGCAGGCCCCACCCTACTCCCTGTGAGAATGTGAACTGGCAGAGCCTCCTGTTTTGCTCCTGATGCCTGGCCTCAGGCATCTTCATTGGGTGGCTTTCGCTTGTCTTACCTCGACTGTGTCTCCTAGGGAGTGGGTGCCACACCACATTAGGAGTAATTATTTCCTTAATGTGAAAATTGAAAGAGGGTTGGCAGAATTGCTATCAGGGGACCCTGAATGGCCTTTCACTCTAGTGGCAGGAAGAAGGTCACTGTAGTCCCAGGCCTCTTTGACCTTCCTGTTTGCTTCCTGTTTAGTCAACCCCAGCAGCCAGTGAGGCTGCGGAGATGCTGGGCCATGGCCCAGCCACCCTCTGCCCACATGCCTTGGGACCCAGCAGCCCTGATAGGCCAACTTTCCCTCCTCACCCAGGATGTGTTCGAGATGCGCTTTGCCAAGATGCCGGATGAGCCCGAGGAGCCTGTGGTGGCTGTATCCTCCCCTGCAGTGCCACTCCCCCCCAAGGCTGTGGTCCCACCGTCATCCAGTGACAGCAGTAGCGATAGCTCCTCGGACAGTGACAGCTCAACTGATGATTCTGAGGAGGAGCGAGCCCAGCGGCTGGCCGAGCTCCAGGAGCAGGTGAGGGCATGAGCAGCCCCATCCACAGTCACCCCAGAATCCATGGACTAAGCAGTCTCAGAGGTCTCCATGAGATGGCCATGGTTCTGAGTCCCAGTAGGAACAGAATTCCCATTGGTACCCTTCTGCTAAGTCACAGGCATGTTGGATGTACACATACACACAGTATGTGGAGATGGGGAGACATGGCTCTTCTCTGGGCAGAGGTGAGGCTTCTGGATCCTTTCAGTATCTGGAAAGAGGCTGAACCAGGATGTCCTGGGCTACATGGTTTCTCTGCTCCCTATAAGTCAGTCATCAGGCCCTTTGTGCAAATGTGTTTGCTTACC
Organism: Eidolon dupreanum; assembly: GCA_028627145.1. Lineage (NCBI taxonomy): Eukaryota > Metazoa > Chordata > Mammalia > Chiroptera > Pteropodidae > Eidolon > Eidolon dupreanum. The sequence continues at coordinate 36,159,305 of CM053512.1, read as the reverse complement.
TGCCCAGCCTCCTACGGCCCAATATAGCCTTGGAGTTCAGCATCTGTTGGCTTAGGCAATTCCTGGCCACCCTTGGAGTCCAGGACCTGGGTGGGCATGGACACTTTGGAAATCTGGTGGGATAGCAGGTCACGGAGCTGAAGGCTAGCTTCCTCCCTTGTTCCCGGGCCCTGATGCCTGGGGGTTCACGCCAAGACCGGGATGTCAGGCGTGTGTCCTACCTATGTGATCCACAGCTCAAAGCCGTGCATGAGCAGCTTGCAGCCCTCTCGCAACCCCAGCAGAACAAACCAAAGAAAAAGGAGAAAGACAAGAAGGAGAAGAAAAAAGAAAAGCACAAAAAGAAAGAGGAAGTGGAGGAGAGTAAGAAAAGCAAAGCCAAGGAACTTCCTCCCAAAAAGACTAAGAAAAACAATAGCAGCAACAGCAACACAAGGTCTGTGCCCTCAAATGCCCTGTGGGAACCCCACCTACCCCAGTTGTAGAGTGGCCACCTCTGCCCTTTTCCCTAGAATTGAGCTGCTGGTACTCACTGGGTTTGTCAGGCGGGATGGGGGTGGTGGCGGCGGATGGCAAGTATCACATGCACATGGCAAGGACAGGCCACAGCAGCCCGTTTCCTCTGAAGACTAGCCAGGTAGGGATGTGGAAGCCCCCCAAGTCCCCAATGGAGGAGCAGATAGATACCCAGCTTCCCAGGGGACTCATTCCTGATAGCGTCTGCATTTTCCTTCATAGCAAGAAGGAGCCAGCGCCCATGAAGAGCAAGCCCCCTCCAGCGTATGAGTCAGAAGAGGAGGACAAGTGTAAGCCCATGTCATACGAGGAGAAGCGCCAGCTCAGCCTGGACATCAACAAGCTTCCTGGCGAGAAGCTGGGCCGTGTGGTGCACATCATCCAGTCTCGGGAGCCCTCACTAAAGAACTCCAACCCCGACGAAATCGAAATTGATTTCGAGACCCTGAAGCCGTCCACCCTGAGGGAACTGGAGCGCTATGTCACCTCCTGTTTGCGGAAGAAACGGAAACCTCAAGGTGCCCTTTGGCCCCCTGGGGTGGGGTGGGGTGGGGTGGGGGATTCCCAGCCAAGGGAGGGTGAGCCAAGCTTTTTCCCCCTGCCTTTCTGTCCCAGAGGCCCCTTTGGGCACCTCAAGTGGTTCTGCCTCCCAGAATCAGCCCTTTCTGCAGGCTTTTTCTCCGCTGATGAAAAATCTGTGTCCTTGCCATAGACTCCTCTGGAGGGTCATAACATCAGACTTGACCCTGGGCTGATCTCTCTGACTGGTGGCCTTCTGGGACCCACCTGCACCTCAGTTCCTAAGCCTTGCTCTGAGCAGCAGCTGCTTTCATCCTCAGATGCTGCTAAGGTGTCTTCCCCCAAAAGCCATCTCCCCTGCCCCTTGAGGAGCAAAGCCGGGAAGAAGGACCTTAGGGTGGCTCAGTGCCTGCATACGTCCTCCTCTAGCTCAGCATGGCTCCCTCTCTGAATCTTCCAGGCAGCTCTTTCGTGTTACAAGTACCTTGTTTTGGCTCAGCTTTTGTCTTAGGACCAGTAGGACTTAGGATTCGCATCAGAGCATTGCACACAGCCTTCATCCCAGCCTAGATGAACTCCAGGGGGTCCTCGAGCCCCTCCCCAGAGCTCTTTCCTTGTCTTGATTTGTCTCTGGAGTCATGTCCCTTTGGGTCTTCTTCACCCACTGCCAGAAAAGTCTCGAGGGAGCCCTAGCCCAACAGTTCTCATCTTGAGGAATTCCCTCCTGCCTCTCTCTAAATCCTGATGAACCTCGCAGAGGGGATTCTGAGAGATTAAGGATGGGGGGCCTTGAAATTCCACCATAAATCGTTAGTAGACAATAGGCTAGCATCTTACTACTGTGAAATGTGGGGCCTGTCAGGGGTCTTGGTTGCTCACAGCCAGCAGTGAGGAACAGCCCTCTGGCTCATGGGGCACAGACTCCCCGCTGACCCTTCTTCCAGGCGGTAGGGTTTGCTTGGGCCAAGAGCAGTCCCTAACTCAGGCCCTGCCTGACACAGTCCCTGTTGCTTTATTGCAGCTGAGAAAGTGGATGTGGTTGCCGGCTCCTCCAAGATGAAGGGCTTCTCATCCTCGGAGTCAGAGAGCACCAGTGAGTCCAGCTCTTCTGACAGCGAAGACTCCGAAACAGGTTAGGGTCCTACTCAGCATCTTGTCAAACTCCTGCCTGTGCCCTGCACCATTTCGTCCTGTGTCCTGACTGCAGAGACCAGCTGTGGTCGTAGGAACTATCTGGCCATCCTGTTAACCCTCTAACTGGGGTAGTGGGTATCCTGGCACCTTGTTTTCTTCTCTCATTACACCCCCATGGCCTGGATTGGCGGGGTGGATGAGTGGCTGAGGGTGTTGCACTGCAAGGCCTTGTAGGGAGCAGGGAGGTGAGCACATTGGGTGTTGTGGCCCAGATGGTGGCATGGATCTTAGTGTGACCCTACTGAGCCCCACAGTCTTTCATGCATTATAGTCACATGGAGTACGGCTGTCCCAGGTGGTGTGCTTCAGCAGGTATGGAGCAGCCTATTACCGTTGACCCTGGTGTCACTGGGCTCAGGGCACTGCCATCCTCCTCAGAGTGTGGTCACTGCTGTATTGGCTGCTCCTAACGCTGCACATACTTGGGCATACGTGTTCCTGCACCTCTTAACTGTCCTTCTCTTTATGCTCCAGGGGCCTGCATGAGCTTTGGCTGGAGAGGTGGGACAGGTGGAGATGCTGGGAGCTACACAGTAGCTGTGTGCTTTCCTGATGATTGTCAGGGGAGCAGCTGCTCAGACTGACACATAGTGGCTAAGGAGGAAGCTTGGCAAGCAGTGTGTGCAGTGAGGTGGAACTGTCTGTCTGTGTCCATGGGGTGGCCCCTGGACAGGTTTAATTTCATCAGCTAAGCAGACAGTCTGTGGATCGCCTGATAGCTGGCTCTGGACCCTCAGCCCATCCCTCCGGGCAGATGGCAGTTTGTGTGTCCACAGTGAGAAATGAACATTGGGCAATAAAGCCTCCTGTCCCATCTCTGGTATTTTATTCTAACTTAAACTATAAGCTCCACTTAATCAGTTCATGTAAATAATGTGACCTGATAGTACCAAGGAGTTTTTTGAAGATCACTTATAGCAACTGGAAAGAACTGTGTAGCTCCAAGGCGTGCACACACACGTCCTCGTGTAGGTTCAGCTTGCCTCTGTCTGAGGAAGCAGGGGCCTCTGGGCCTTGTCATTGTCCCTCTTCCCTTTTACAGAAAGGATATCAGGCTTCCCAAGTGAGTTGCAGGTTCGCCTTGGGACGGGACATCTCCACGACTCCAAATGCTGGATTACCTAATTTACAGTGGGCCCAAATGAAATGAAATTTATTAGGCCATATTCTGTATTTATTGAGCTGCTGTAAGCAGAGACTGCTTGGGCAGTTAGCTGGCCATCTCTGTTGCCATCCTTTAACCCTTTCATCATTCTTTCACCCCCATTGCTTTTTTATCCATCAGCCAGCAGGGGTTGCTGTACCCCAGGTCTGCCAGAGAAGGGCTGCCCCACCAGGCTGCTGCTCTCAGCAGGGTAAATGGCCATGTTCTTGGGCCCAATTAGCATTCCTCATGGCTGCTGACCTCTCACTTTGGGTGCCATCCACATCTTGAGTTTGCCTTCTCTCTCGGGTTCCTTGCAGATTGCACCTTCTAGGAGTTTCTCAGCCTTTCTCCTAAGGTTCTGAGCAGTCAAAAGAAAACTTTAAAAGCTGAAACTGGCAGGGGACCTGGTCATTAAAACAGCACAGCTTGGCAGAAGAGAAACTGCTTTGGCCAGTGTGGCACCTTAAGGGGACTGTAACTGTGGCCTTTGTTCCTGGCCCCCAAGATCCTCTTCAGGGTGCATTTGCTTTCATCAGGAACTATCCTGGGCTCCCGAATGCCTGCACCCGCCTGCTGCTGCCTCTGTGGGGCAGCCGTGACGGCACTTCCAGCAGCACTCTGCTGCTGCCAAGATATTTTTATTTTTTCACATTTTCTTCTTTTAAAGAAAGTGGAAAGATTGTGCAACAAGTAATCTGAGAGTCCTGGGAACAGCTGCCTTGGCGGGAAGGAGGACGAGGTTTACAGTCTTGGAGCTACAGGCACCCAGGCTCCGGCAGTCCAGAGGTCTCCAGCTTGTCTCTTTTCCCGGACGCACCCTCCCCACCTTGGATTTTTGAGGCTCCCTCTTGTCTTCATGGTCCTGGCTTTTCCTTTCCCATCATTGTGCACTGGAGAGCTCTGTTGTGGGCCAGCTGGGGCTTCTGCTCTCTGGGTTTGTACCTTGCAGCTCAGATATTCCAGGTCCCAGGGTGGGAGCCTGTGCTTCTGCAGCACTGAATGCGGCCATCACCACCCCATCCTGCACAGGCGACTGCACTCGCTTTCTAGGTAGCTCTTCTAGCAGCTGCTCACTCTGGGTCCATGGAGCCAGGCAGCCCTGATTTCTGCAACTAGTTATAGGCAGTTCCGCCTTGAGGGGGTGGGGCAGAAAGGGCATTGGAGGTATTTTCCTTGGTCTTTTGGGGCTTAAATTGTTTTGTTCTTCTCGTTATTATGTTTTCATTTGGATTAGAGCTAAAATTCCTGAAAGGGCCTATTTTTGTCACTTGTATTAAGTAAGGGTTAGTTTACCCAGCACAATCCTGAGACATGAGTCACCAAAAGAAACTGAGCAGAGGCACTAAATTGGGGTGGGGGGTGTTAGGTGGGCCCATCTGGCTGCTCTCCCCAGACAAGGATGCCAAGGACACCTGGGACACAGGGCCGGTCCTCAAGGCTACGCTGCAGTTCAGGGAGGCTGTGTGCTCACAGAATTGGGTGCTTTCCCCACAAGGTCCCAAGCCACCACATTTCTCCCACTGCTCAGCAGTACACACCATTATTAGCCAGTTCCTCTACATCCTCCAAACCCAGCTTTACTTGGGTTATGGTGTTTTGTTGAGGTTCATTCTTGATAAAGGCTGAATTTGTTCAAAGGTTCAGTGTTGGGAGGAGGGAGCAGGTACAAGTGCCACCCTCCCATTGCCCTAAAGGCGTCTATAGATCTTAGCCAGGCAGGCTGCAGGTCAGTTCCCTGGTTCCCCCTTTCCACTGCTGTCCTCGGTGGGCTATGGGCAGAGCTGTGGCCTCCCTGTCACCAGCGCTGGGATCACATCTGCCTGGCTCGTGAGGCCAGGGATGTCCTAGGACTCTTCGTCCATCTTTTCTCCTATCACAGTGCCATTGTCTGGTTCTTTCTGGGTGGAGGTAGACACAGCTCATGTCTCTCTCAGGAAGAACCCCTGTCCCCAGCTACCTGGGCTGGGACTGGGGTTCGGGGAGGTGCGCAGCGGTTCTCTTGGCCTTGGCCTGGTATTCTAGTTGTAGTTGAAGCAGAAGCACACACTAGCTATTTTAGTCTCCTCATTTCCTTTTCCCAGGATTGGAGCATGTGGGTGTTTTTTAATAGCTCGAGGGGGGAAAAGGAATGCTTGATGTTTTGGAAAGATTTGAGCTGGAAAGTGCAGACAGAGGCCTTGGGGCATTCTTTTCAGACAACCAGCTTCAGCTCCTGACCCTTGATGTCTCTCAGGGACTTGGTCCTGGTCAATTTTGGGGGCCTGCTGCTGCCCGCTCTAAGGGTGTGCTGCTTGCTTTTAGGAGAAGGCGAGAGGCCCCTGGTGAGGGGTGGGTAGGCAGAGACCTGGAGGACCAGGCTATAGCTGGTCTTTCCACATCAGCAGGTTGACCTTCACCCACTCACACACACACACAAGGTTCAGAGCTGGTGGGATTCTGGGGCTCTCTGGGTGGGGCCAGCCTTGTGGAATGTGCCCTGAGTGAGAGGCCGACCGGTGGGCGGGTTTTTCCCATGCGTGCACTGGGGGACCACGGGAGTGCAGTGTTGGTGCATCCATGACTCCAGCAGAAACATCTGCTCTGCTGTGTGGGTGGGAATGACCCCACACCTCTCCCGAATCAAGTGGTGCCGAATTGGATGCCCCGGAAAAAGGAAGGATGACTTTTCCTCTCCAGCCTGTTTTTATTTTATTTTTTTCTCCTAAACGGTGTCTATAACTGATTTCTCTTTTTATGGTTTATTTTTTTGTTTCTTGAGGTTTGTAGGAATGCAAAGGTGAGGTGTTAGCTGGGTCTTACACCCAAGAGCCCCTGTCTTGGGGGCTTTTCTTCCTTCCATCCAAGCCCTGAGGGAGGGCCACATCAGCTCCTTGCGATGGACAAGGTGCAGCAAAACAGACCCAGAAGGATAAGCTCAGAATCATTGGGGCCTGATGGCGTGGCATTCCAAGCTGGCCTACAGGATGATGGCAAGTAGGACAGCCAGGGGCCTCTCAATATTCAGAGGCTGGTAAAGGAGATGCCAGTGTGTACTCTGGGTGCACATGGAAGCAGTTCTGTTTAGAAGCATAAACAGGCTTGGGTGGTTTTAGAGACATCTGTAGTCCTTCTAAGGGGATGATGGGTCTGTCCCTGCCCACAGCTGGCCAGGCTGGGACAGGGCTTCTAGGCTCCCGCGCCGTTCTCTGGTGCCCTGTCAGTGAGCAGGGCACAGGAGGCTGGCTTGGTCTGCAATTCTTCTATTCTTGTTACTTGAACGGTACATTCCACACCATTTCTCTCACACTGGTTTCTCTCTCCCTCTATGTAGGTCCTGCCTAATCATTGGACACGGACTCTTAATAAAACGGTCTTCAGTTCCAGATTCCTTCCCAGCAAGCTCTAGCTTAAGTCCATTTTCTTCCGTGAAAGGGACAGGACTCCATCAAGTTATGGAATTTTCAGAGCCCTGGGCCTGTCCCCAGGGTGCATTAGTCATGTCCATCAGAGCAGCACACGCCTAGTCCCGCCTCTGGGAAGGCTGCCTCCCTGGCCGGCCATCCGGGCCTCCTGTGTACAGACTGCCTGGCTGTCCTGCCCAGCCTCCCTGGTCGTCTGGGCTCCTCCGGGTGGGTGGCATCTCCCAGAGGGTGATGACAATCCCCCTGCACACGCATACGTGTGGTGCTGCTCCGTGTGCAAGGCCCCATCACAAGTATATTTTCTCTCAATCCCTCCGTCTTTTTCCGGGACTCTGGATCCTAACTGCTTCCTGGACCTGGCAGTGACATTAGCCCAGGGGAGATCTCATTCAGCCTAAGGAAGAACACTCTAACATCTAGAGCTTTCCCAAGTGAGGAACAGGGGCTGTCCCTCAGCATGCCTTCTCTGGTGGCCCATGTGGCTCAATCAGCCAGAGGCTGTCACCAGCCACAGCTGACTCATAGCCCCCTGGAGTCAGTTCTTCCATTTATTCCCCATTGTTGCCTATTGGGCATTTTTCCAACTTTGGTCTCTTCTAAAGTCGCATAGGGAAAAGACCTCCTGGGCTACCTTTTGTCCCTCCCAGGTGATTAGAAGCAGGCTGCAGTGGGCAAGAGCTGTTGGGCAAGCCGCTGGTGAGGGCATTCAGGGAGAGCAGCCATGTAGCCAGCTGACCTGCCCACTGGAGCCCATCATCTGTGCTTCCAGAGGGGTTGAGGTCTGGGGTAGCAGGCAAGAAAGGGCTCTCAAAACCTGGATCACTGGACTGGCCAGTTATTATGGTGTCATAGCCCTGGTCCAGCTCCCTTCACATCTCTGAGGAGTGTGGTCAGTGGGAGCACCCTCCTAGCCTTTAATTCTCGAACCATGGCAGCTTCCAGGGGCAGGGCAGGCCAGGATGGCTGCATCATCCAAACCCTATAAGAGACACTGAATAGGCTTTTAGCTCTGAAAATATCACCCCTTTTTTGGTCATGAATCCAGCATCTCAGCACAAAACTGCCTTTCAAGGAGTTTTTTTTTGGGGGGGAGGGGGTTGTATGTTTGTTTTGTTTTTTACCTGTAATGTGTGTGTACTTCTTCAAGGCCTATCTATCTGCTGGTATCTCGAAGCCAGCCTTCTGGAACTGGAAGCAGACCTGAGGAGGTGCAGTTTACCATCAGCAGGCCTAAGCATCTATAACGGCCGGAGATTGACCTTGGCCTTGGGTTCTAGTTCCTGCTCCTCTAGAGCCTCTAGGGTCCTGTAGTGATGCTTAGAGTCCCAGGCTGCTCCCTGGTCTTCTTGGCCACTCAGCTTCCAGTCAAGTTCCATTTGCCAAACAGACTATTTTGAGCTGCCCTTTGGCCTGTGCATGATGTATTCCCAGTGCAGCCCTGCCTGGCCAAGGCCAGGGGGCTTCGTGCCTGGAGATTCCCACAGGACAGTTGGGAAGCCGCTGGCATTGTCTTTCTGGGAAGTTTCTGCCGTCTTGGAACAAATGGCAGCCTGGATTCCCACAGTGTCGGCTGTGTGCCGCTCCACCCCTTCCCACACACTTGCACATGGTCTGTAGCCACAGGCCTACTCTCCAGTGGGGTCTTTGCACTCTCACTGTCCAGGGATCCCGTCCTTCTTTCTCGTGGGGCTTCCATCTGGCAGAGAATTTGATCTTTAGACTCACGCTTTCACCAGTGCCCAGTACCCCAGGAACAGAGCAGAGAGCAGTGCCCACTTCTTAACAAAACCCCCTGTGCATGGGCAGTGGAAGGTGCTAGCCAGGCCTCAACACACCAGCAAGCTGTGGGGCCCAAGCAATTGCTGTCAGGTGGCGGCCCAGGCGGCCACTGGTACAAGGCTTCCCAGTTAGTTCAATTGAGGAGCTCTGTGCTTCTTCCCTGCCCTTACCCTCCATCTGTCTCCCTCCCTTGAGGTGGGGGGTGGGGAGGAATCAGTGTTTTAATCAGATTTTACAAAAACGTTTTCATTCTTTGTACAATTACCATCCTCTGTAAAGATGACATTTGTGTTGAGTTCAAGATTTTCATGGAATAAAGATCACACAGTACTTGAGGCCATCTTCATGTAACCCTTTCTAGAGAGTTTTGTGTGGGGGTGTCTTGGGGTTGGTGTTTCGTGAAGCCGTGTACTTCCTGTTTTGTCTTCCTACCACTCCGACACAAGGCTCGGGCCACGTGAGCCAGATGCAATGTCTCAAACAGACTCCAGCACCCTTGATTCCCACCGTCGGCTCCTTTGGTCCTGTGGTCCGGGAGGTGTCCTGTGTGCCTCCCAGCCTCTCTCTCACTCTAGGCCTACCCCACCCATCATTGCCTCGGAGCCCTAAGGTCTCCTGGTCACTTTTTTAAGGCAGCCAAAATTTGTTCCCTGGATCTCCCCCCACCACCACCCCCCAAGGCCCCAGAGATAGTGAGTGATAGCTCACAGCCATCATTCCTCTTGTAAGATGAGAAAAACAGTACTTCCCCAAGACCATGAATGAGATGGCAGGCCATCCTGGACCTACTCAGCCCTCTTTCCCCATGAAATGTGTCTTCTCCAGGTCAGAATTTTTTACCCATTGGCCCCCTTTTTCCCCCAGTTCCCCCTCCTGACCCCCCAGCATATAAGCAGCTACCCTCAGCCTCCCTCAACCTCCAGTTTCTTTTAACAGAGTCAGTGGTAGGAGAGGAAGCAGGTTTATGAGGAACACCCCTGCCTCTTCCACTTTCTTGGCTCAGTGGCCTCTCAGTACCAAGCTTTCCTGCAGTGTGTACAGGATCTCTTTGATTCTGAGGCCTCTAGCCTCTCCAATCCAGTGCTTCCCCCCAACTCCCATCCTGCAGCTATCAGATGCCCAGTGACCATGATCCTGCAACCCCCCCCCCACCAACTATCCCCTTTTATATGTCTTACCCACAAGAGTGTTCCTCTCCCCAGATGTCCTGCTGTGGCCTAGAGTCCTGAGCCCTGTATCCTGCAATCTCTTGTGTCCCAGTTTGGGGCTGAGCCTACAGTTCCCATGTCCCAGGTGTCCCCAGTTGCTGCCATTTGAGAATGTGTCTCTAGCTGCTGAGGTTTGTGTCGCTGTCTTGTCTCTTGCATGGAGTGGTGAGCTCTTGCAGGGCACGAGGTCACTTCTCATTCCTTTTGATGGCACTTAGCAACCTGAGGCCATGTGCCTCACAGAAGCTTAGCATGGCCCTCCGTGAAGCAGCTACAAGTGGAGGTAGCCCCGCTTTTGGCAAAGCCTGTGTCTTCTGACCCCAGCAGCAAGAGCCCAGCACCCTGGCAAGGAGCTCAGGAGATACCAGGCAAAGATGACAGGAGTCCAAAAGGCACTGTGGGTCCCACCTCCCACCTAGTGGTTGGCAACTTCTTCATTTCCTATCCCATGAGCACCAGCCAGGCCTCTCTCCCTCTTGCATTTGCACACCAGTGGGGTTTGGTGAGGGGCATCCAGCTGGCAAGTTGCCTAGCATAAACTTCTGGAATGGGGATGTGGGGTTGGGTAGGGGGGAGTGCTTGCTCTTGTATACTTCTCACAGCCATGTCCACACAGCAATGGCAACAAACTGTCAACCTCTGAGGAACTAGGGCACACACTGCTTTCTCCTTGCAGCACATATCCACTGTGTCCCAACATGGAGTTTCTCTGAGGCCAGTCTCCTGAGAGAGAGAGGGGACGTTGAGCACTTCCCGTTTGCTCCTGGTAGTCCAGGGGAGGCTGGTTGGCCTGCCTTTTTTCTTCCCTCCTGTGAAGTCCTCACACTTTGGCCTTCCTATGTATCAGCACTCTCCTCTCCTGTCGTGGCTCTGGCCAGGCCTTGGCCCACACCAGCATCACTGTCGGTTTCACTCCAACTCACACATCTGCTCCCCTTGGGGGATTGGGAAGGAGCACACCTCACAGCGTTGGAGGCAACTGTGTGGCTACTTTACAGCTATGTGACCCAGGGTAGGTCCCTTAACTTTTCTGAGCCTTGCTTTGCTCATCCGTCAAATGAATGTGATCATTTTGAACACCACAGTGGTTCCAAGACAAAGCAGGTTGGGGTACAGACACTCGGGTCACCTTAATGGCCTCTGACCAAGTAGGGGTGATGTTGGGCAAGGAGGTCTCCATAGCTCAGCCCCCAGTACCCCAAGTGTCATCCTTTAATGGAGCTGGGGGTCAAGAGCTGGGCAAGGAAGCTTTTCAGGCACAGTCCCTGCTAAGAAAAGCGGCAGGCAAATGAGTAGGTGACACCTCACACGGTCTCTCCCTGCCATTCTAGACAGTACCCAGCCACCCTGTCTCACTGTCACCAGCCCTTCTGAATTTACCCTTTTTTCTCCTGGCTCTGCATCCAAGGCAGTTCAGTCTTCTCCAGGCCTCACTACCTTTTCTTTTCTCTGCAGAGATGGCTCCGAAGTCAAAAAAGAAGGGGCACCCTGGGAGGGAGCCGAAGAAGGTATGTGGTTTCAGGGGTGTCCTCCCTCAGGAGAGTGGTGGCCACCTGCCTTTGTGGGCTCAGGGAAAACCCTGGGACTGGTCCGGGGGTTCTCCCTGCCTGACATCAGTCTGTATGTATGTCTTATCTGTCTGTAGCACCATCACCACCACCACCAGCAGCTGCAGCAGGCCCCGGGTCCCGGGCCCCAGCAGCCCCCGCCACCCCCCCAGCAGCCCCCACCACCCCCACCTCCCCAGCAGCAGCAGCAGCAGCCGCCCCCACCACCACCGCCCTCTATGCCGCAGCAGGCTGCTCCCACGATGAAGTCCTCGCCCCCGCCCTTCATCGCTGCCCAGGTGCCTGTCCTGGAGCCCCAGCTCCCAGGCAGCGTCTTCGACCCCATTGGCCACTTCACACAACCTATCCTGCATCTGACGCAGCCTGAGCTGCCCCCTCACCTACCCCAGCCGCCCGAGCACAGCACTCCGCCTCATCTCAACCAGCACTCGGTGGTCTCTCCTCCAGGTGAGCTGCAGCTGTGGCTGCCTAGGTGCAGGTAGCCCCTTCCCAGCCTGGTCTCAGCACTCTGAGATTGAGCACTTGGAGCTAACTTTGTAACCACTCTTAGCCTAAGTTGTCTAAGGGGGTGTCAACTTCCCAGGGCCATTGTGGAAATTACATAAGATACCTCAGGATAGGTTTCGCAGAGAGTGAGTGCTTTGATGCAGAAGATACTGATTCAGTTCTGCTGGGCTAGACATTGTGAGATGAAAAATGGTGTGACTCCTTTGCAGTTCCCAGTTGGGTTGGGGACACACACACATCCCAGAGAGGAAGGTCGCATAGGGGAATTTAGGGCAGGTTTGCTCCGAGGCCTGGAGGGCAAGTGTGATGGGGGAGCTGGAGGGAGGGAAGTGGAGCGCAGAGCACAGGACGGGTTGACCCTAGTGAGAGCCTGACCCTGTATACCTCCGTCGTTCGTATCCTTCCTCTGGAGCTAACCAGGAAGTTAAAGAGGGTGAGGAGAGAGGGCTGGTTAGAGGGAGACGTTTAGGAGGTCAGGATGGAGTAGAAAGGCCAGGCTGGGGCCCGCTGGAGCCTCACTGCTGCACTGTTGTGTCCTTCCAGCTTTGCACAACGCTCTGCCCCAACAGCCTTCTCGGCCCAGCAACCGAGCTGCCGCCCTGCCCCCCAAGCCCACCCGGCCCCCAGCCGTGTCACCTGCCCTAGCCCAGCCTCCCCTGCTCCCACAGACCCCCATGGCCCAGCCGCCCCAAGTGCTGCTGCAGGAGGACGAAGAGCCACCTGCCCCTCACCTCACCTCCATGCAGATGCACCTTTACCTGCAGCAGCTGCAAAAGGTGCAGCCCCCTACACCTCTACTCCCTTCCGTGAAGGTGCAGTCCCAACCTCCACCCCCTCTGCCACCCCCACCCCACCCTGCAGTGCAGCAGCAGCTACAGCAGCCGCCACCACCGCCGCCACCACCACCACCCCCCCAGCCGCAGCCACCACCCCAGCCACAGCACCAGCCGCCCCCCCGGCCTGTGCACATGCAGCCCATGCAGTTCCCCACCCACATTCAGCAGCCCCCACCACCTCCAGGCTCACAGCCCACCCACCCACCCCCGGGCCAGCAGCCACCTCCGCCACAGCCCGCCAAGCCTCAGCAAGTCATCCAGCATCACCCTTCACCCCGGCATCACAAGTCAGACCCCTACTCGACTGGTAAGTAGGCTTCCCCTACCCTCTCTGCTGGGGGCTCGGGGAAGGTTGGTGCTGGGCCCAGGGTTTTGTCCTCAGGCAGCCAGACAGTTTAGTTTGTGCTGCAGGCTGAGGTTGGAAAGAGAAGGTTAAAAGGGTTAAGATGCTTCTTGCAGTGTTTATCAGGTGCCTTGCTTGCAAGCTGAACGTCTGAGAGTAAGACATATACTGGCCCTGCTCTTGGAAATCAGGGTCAAAAGTGTTATAGTGCATCATGATTCCTGCTAGGTGGGGAATCCAGGAGCTTTGAGAAGTACCCAGTCTATCCAGGGATTGGAGTAGGCTTCTTGAAGGTGGTGACCAGAGGATGAGCAGGAGCTAGTTCAACAGTGAAGGGTGAGGCCCAGGCAGGGGCAGGTCAGGGCATTGAGAGCTGTTTGAGAACCTGCAAGAATTGGTACCCTTCTTTCAGTACTGTGAGGCCTACTTGGTAGAGCCAGGACTGTGTCAGGGAGAATTGGGCTGAAGCTCAAAGGCAGTATATAGTACCTTCTTTGCCCAGGACCCATTCCCATCTCCTGCTACCTGGTCCAGGCTGCCCGTTTTTCCTTAATAGCATTGATCAGTCCATGCCTTCTTGCCTTTCCTGGGCATTTGTTATCAGACATTCTGGTTGGCCCCAATAGGGGAATGTGGCAGTCAATGCCTCCTGCCTGGTGTGGTGAAGTGTGAGGGTCAGGGGTGAGGTCTCTGGACTTGGCAGTGTAGACAGCAGCCTAACTTGGAGATGCAGCAGTGCTGCCCACAAATTGAACAAGGTTGTGACTTTATTCTGTGACTGCTCCTAAACCTAGCAAAAGCTGCAAGGTGCCAAGCAGATTGCTGAAGCCCTAAGCCAAGAATAGCTGGCTGTCCACTCTGGGAAAGACTGGTGCTGGTTTCAGCAGCTGCACATCTGTACCTGTTTCCACCCTTGAGCAAGGCCACATTTCCTGTGGAGGGCAGTGATAGGCAGGTGATGAGATACTTTGAGAAAAGCCGGCACCAGGGGCTGAGCAGGTCACCTCTGGCACCCTGGCTCAACCTCTCCTTGAGCTTCCTCTGCAAGGGATGGTCACAGGGAATGGTGTGGGTTAGAGCCCAGGTAGAGGCCTTGAGTCAAAGGCCAAGTTGTTGGAGTCCCAGTTGCTCAGATGGCATCCCTACATGCTGGGCCAACTTTCAGCCTTTTTCTCTGAGCCACTGGGCCTCCCCTCTAGGTGCTGGTAGAGGAAGCCACCAATAGGCAGGCAGTTTCTACATATCATAGGTTTGAGAGCCTACCATAGCCCTCGTCAGCCTCATCAGGCTCTCGCAAAGAAGTCACCCCAGGCAGAAGCCTATCAGAATCATACGCCTGTGGCTGGCTGGCAGGCTTGGAACAGGGTCACTGAGCACCCAGGCCAGCAGAACTAGCCACATGGGGCTGTGTCCAAGGCATGGGGACAGGCTGGTCCTTGCCACCGTGTCATCTTTGAACAGTTTTTTTTGGATCTAGAGAAAATGCAAGGGGGTCCATTGTGGTCAGCTCCGGACCCACTAAAATGGGCACCGCTGTCCAGGGGATGTGTGGAGGGCCCAACGGAGTCTGTGCTGGCAGATGGCAGCTGCAGGTTGGCCTGAAGGAGGTCAGTGGAAGGGCTGGCGCACACAGCCTAATTAGGTGATTCAGCGCGAGGCATGAGGCAGGACCAGGAGCACAAGCTCTGCAGAGAGGGGGCTTTCTTTTGTGTGCAGTGTGGCTTGTCCCATGGTGGAGCTAACCAAGACATGTCAGGGATTCAAACAGGAGGGTCTCCCCTTGCTGAGGTAGATAGAAGAGTCGAGGGCAGGACTCAGTGGCTCTTCCAGCTGTCTGGTCCTGAGGGTTGGCCCACTGTGATCTAGGGCTGTTTTCTCACCAATGAAGCTGAGGTGTCAGGCTCTAGTGCTTGGCCAGGCCTTTCCTAGGGGCCAGTAGTAGGGCTTTCCAGGCTTCCTTATATTGCGAGCTTGGACCCTGTGGTTGTCTGAGTTCCTCCAGCCATTGGCTTGATAAAGGTGGGTGTGCTTGCCCACTCTTTGCAAAAACCACAAACCCAGGACCTGTTCTTCCAGCTCTGCTGTAGTACAGGCCAGTTCCATGCCAGCCTTAGGCCCCAAGCAGCTGTCCAGACAGGCAGGCATACTGAGCCACATGGGGACAGCCAGGAGCCAGGCTGCCTACTCTGTGGGGTTTTTGACGTGCCTTGTATTTAACCCAGGCCATGCCGTAGAACCATCTGGAGAGCTTTTCAAAAATTCTCAGACTCAGACTCCACCTGGGGTCAAATGTATCATGGTCTGCACTTCTCAGATCTTCTGATGATTCTGACACTTAGGGTATTGAATAGCAGGACTGAGTGTGTGGCTCCACAGAGCTCTCTGCTTACTGAGCTCTAGGCCTGACTGAGCCAGACCTAGGGCCAGTGGCCTCCATATCAATCCCACTGACAAACTTCTTGTCCCCTCTCCTAGGTCACCTCCGTGAAGCGACCTCCCCGCTTATGATACATTCCCCCCAGATGCAACAGTTCCAGAGCCTGACCCACCAATCACCGCCCCAGCAAAGTGTCCAGCCGAAGAAGCAGGTAAAGAGCAGGGCTGGGCCTCGGCCACCAGGGCCAGGCACGGGCCAGGGCCAAGGCCACCTGCCCACCTCACCAGCCGCCGTGCCTGTGCCGTCCCAGGAGCTGCGCGCGGCCTCTGTGGTCCAGTCTCAGCCCCAGCCCCTGGTGGTGGTGAAGGAGGAGAAGATCCACTCGCCCATCATCCGCAGTGAGCCCTTCAGCCCCTCGCTGCGGCCAGAGCCCCCAAAGCACCCGGAGAGCATCAAGGCCCCCGTCCACCTGCCCCAGCGTGAGTGCCCCTCTACCCCCAGCCAGGGCTCCAGGTCAGCCTAGGGGCTGACCAGATAGCCGTGCCTGCCCAGTTCAGGAACTTAGGCCCACAGGCTGTTTGTATTTCAGGACCTGAAATGAAGCCTGTGGACGTCGGGAGGCCTGTGATCCGGCCCCCTGAGCAGAATGCACCCCCACCAGGGGTCCCTGACAAGGATAAACAGAAACAAGAGCCGAAGACACCAGTGGCACCCAAAAAGGTAGGGACCATGGGCCCACAAGTGTACCTCACCCCAAGAGGCGTTCACATAGTAGTAGGGCCTCTCACCCATCCAGTGGTCTCTCTGCCTTGCAGGACCTCAAAATCAAAAACATGGGCTCCTGGGCTAGCCTGGTGCAGAAGCACCCCACCACCCCATCCTCCACAGCCAAGTCATCGAGCGACAGTTTCGAACAGTTCCGCCGTGCTGCCCGGGAGAAGGAAGAACGTGAGAAGGCCCTGAAGGCACAGGCCGAGCACGCAGAGAAGGAGAAGGAGCGGCTGCGGCAGGAGCGCATGAGGTGGGCGGGGGCTCTGCGGGCAGGGGCTCCTGGGGTGCCCTGGACCCTAGGCTGACCTGGAGCCCTGCTCTGCTCAGGAGTCGAGAAGACGAGGATGCGCTGGAACAGGCACGGCGAGCCCATGAGGAGGCGCGCCGGCGCCAGGAGCAACAGCAGCAGCGGCAGGAGCAACAGCAGCAACAGCAGCAACAGGCAGCTGCTGTGGCTGCTGCTGCTGCTCCCCAGGCCCAGAGCTCCCAGCCCCAGTCCGTGCTGGACCAGCAGCGGGAACTGGCCCGAAAGCGGGAGCAGGAGCGAAGGCGCCGGGAAGCGGTGAGTCAGGGTCCCTGGTGGGGACCCCTAAGGCAGGGGTCCAGCCCTGGAGGAGCTGGGGAAGGGAACCCTGAACCTGGAGGAGTGGGGGCATCACTCTCCAAGAGGTGGGGCAGGCAGGGAGCACGTTGGGTGAGTGCCTGGAGCTTATCTACACCTGCTGGCTCTGGGCTCTGAGGTGGCTCAGTCCTAGTGCTGGGCAGGCACAGTGCCCTGAGGGAGCAGCGGATACTGGAGCAGGGTGAGGAGAATCAAGGGCTTCTTACTCCCTGACTCCCTCCTTCCTTTCCCCTCCAGATGGCAGCTACCATTGACATGAATTTTCAGAGTGACCTATTGTCAATATTTGAAGAAAATCTTTTCTGAGAGCACCTAGGTGACTTCTGACTTTGATTTTCTGGCAAAACGTTGACTCTCCATAGTGTTAGGGGCGACAGTGGAGGCAGTAGTAGAGGCCAGGGCGAGTCTCCAGGCCTGGCCCTTGTGCATGCTACGCCGGGGCAGGCCTGACGGGCAGCTGAGGACCGCAGAGCCCGTCTGCCTTACAGCCAGCTGGACGTCCCACCACCCGCCACCCTTATAGGACGTCAGCTGAGAGCACGTCTCGCCACAAGCAAGTCTCGCCACGAGCAAGTCTCGCCACGAGCAAGTGCCGGCCAGACCCAAGCCTGCGTCCCCGCGTGCGGGCAGAGGCCCTTCTTTCCGCCAAATGTCTATAACAGTATACACAGGACATCGTTGCTGCCGCCACCATGACTGGTTTTCTGTCCCTGAGAACGTGACGTTTATGACGTCCTGCCCGCTGGGAGCCCTTCTGCACATCCCAGCCTCCACAGTCTGCCCCCAGGAGACCAGGGCAGGCCCGAGCAAGCTGGAGGTGGGCGAGGGCGCCAGCCCATCCCCTTGCTGGCACTGACTTTGCCTTGAACAGATTCCACCCCTCCCCTCCCCCCACAAGCCTTTAATCGAGAGCCGCTCTCTGTAAGTGTTCGCTTGTGCAAAAGGGAATAGTGCCGTGGAGGTGTGTGTGTGTCCATGGCAATCCAGAGCGAGGTGACTGTCACGCACGTGTGGGCTGGCCTTACCCGGTGAGTGAGGCCACCAACCAAAGTCAGTTCTTTCCCACCTGTGTTTCTGGTTGTTTTTTTTTTTTTCTATATATATATTTTTTGTTGTTGTTGGATTCTATTTTATTTTTAATTCTCTCTTCTCCAGACACAATGGCACTGCTTTATCTCTGAAATGGTGTGATCTTCTCATTGGGCAGCAGCTACCACCGCGCTGTGGGTAGTGTGTGACCGTGGCTATACTGTATAGTGAAACATAGTTGGCATATCTTTGAAGTTTGTTGGTGACTCCACCAAACTGGTGTAAACACACACACACACACACACACACACACACACACACAGCCTATATTTTACTCAGTTTCAAACTATTAGTCTATTTTTAATTTTAAAGCCAGAACACTGCATTTTCTTCCTCCCCCACTCCACTCCCTCCGCCACCCCCAATTTGTTGGCTTCTCTGTTTTTCAACGTCAGATCTGTTTGAGTTGTTTTTTACCAGGAAAGGAAGGGCCAGGGGACAAGGCAGGTGCTAGGGGCCACAGACAGAGCCAGAGGCTCCCCACCGGCACCCACCCACCCAGCCAGCAGCCCCTTCCCTCACTTTTTTTTTTTTTTTTAATTTTATAATTGGACCCCTTGGTGAGGTTACACGTGCCATGAGAACCCACTCTACACCACAGTGCTGGTGCCTCAGTGTTGGCCAAACTCTGGAGTCAGTGACTGGTTTGACTTTCATACGGTGAATATGCATTTCGTCTGTACTGATCATGGAATAAACACATCTCTCTTTTTTAATGCTGGCGTCTCCCTGATATTTCTTTGTGAACCACCAATTGTCTAGGCTAGTCCTGGAGGTCCCCGGACCCTAGGCCATGTCTGTACAAGAATTGCCAGGGGTCACCCAGCCCATGGTCTGTCCCTGCCGTCCCAAGCTGAAGCTGTCACAGGGAGCCTAGGTACCCATTCTCCCCTCCTAGGCAGGTGACGTGCTCCAGCAGAACCTGGCCAGACTCCAGACAGTATTCTCCTTCACCATCCTCCATCCTGTCTCCCACTCACCAGGGGACTTGGGCCACTTCTCCAAACCTTGCCTGCCTCTACCTAACTCCTTCTTTCATTTAAGCTCAGGGTTAAACAGATATTCTTAAGATAAGTGTACATCTCCCCAACTAGGATCCTCACCCCCACACACCAAACACACATTCACACATTCCTGCGCAAGAGATCCCACCAGGTGGCTGTCCTGCCACCCTTCCTGTGTGCCCACTAGTACACCACAAGGTAAGGGCAGTACCCAGGAGTGGCCCCTAGAATATAAAACAAAAGTGTATCATTTTACACGTATGCAGAGACAGAAACATTTCTAGAACTGTATTAATCCATATCCCCCTTTCTTTTTTAACCAGAAAGATACTGTGTATTGTATTTGGGATATGCCAAACCTCTGGGCCAGGGTGCATTTCAGGCATCCAGGCATAGACCACCACCACCCCACCAGCCCATACCACTGCACACACCCCTCACCCCAGACACTTCCTCATAAACCACTGTGCTGATTCAAGTGTGACTTAAAATTTTGGTTCCTTGGGGCTTCTTTCATCTTGTCCCATCCCTTTGTTTACGTTGTGTTTTGTTGCAAAACTTCCCCAGGCCAGGTCCGACCATTTAGCTGGAGAAATGATTTTGTCTACACCTTCCTTCTAAAGAGAGAACTCTGCCATGGCCCTCTCCACACCACCCTCATAGGTGTTTCTCTAACTGGGTTGTAATTAGAACTTGGATCTACTATTTAATTTCTCTGGCCATTTCTCAATCCCTCCCACAGTACTAGAAATCTTAGTCCTATACAAGAGTGAGAGGTGTGTACAAGCCCCCAATGTACTGTATGCACGGATCGCTTGGCCAATAATTATGTCAGTGAACCTGAGACTTGTATTAAACACTTTAGACATTTGTAGAAGGGAATTCGTAGACTTTTCACTTATATACTAAAGTTTTTTTTTTTTTTTTGTGCAGTTCTCATTGCAAAAATAAACATTTGTACTGAATATAAAATTACCGTCCTGTGACTACTGCTGTCTTTGTTTGAGGGTAAAGCTGGGGTGCGAGGGGGAAGGGGTGGGTCATTGTTGTATGGGAGGTTCCTGGATGCCCACCAGCCATGCAGCCAGATTAGAGAATTCAGGAGGGATACCAGGGTCATCAGGTGGTCAGAAAATTGATTTTATGTAAAATCAAATACAGTGTAAAAGAAACCAAAAGGTATGACACAGGCTAATTGTGCAAGAAAAGAAAGGTAATAAGTGCAAGGAGAACAAACGTTTGTACAATAACAGGCAGTGTAATCACAGATGGCTAGTGGACTGAGTGCATTGTTTACTGATACAGAACTACATAACCACTATTAAGTAGCAGCCCATGGGCTTAATTATGGTCCTAGCACAGTAGTGTTTAGCAGCATTGACGACACAAAGGTAAGATTAACAGTGGAAGGTGAAAGGGAGGGTGGGAGGTGACAAAAAGGGATGAGTGTTTCAAACTAGAAGAACCAATAGAAAAACTACAGATGGATACAGGATGTCCAGTAGTGGTGACATGTCCCAGTCAATGGCTAATACCCAAATTGGTAATCAAGAATAAGGCAATCACAAACTAAAAGCATTTCCATGGTGGCCACCAGGTGGAAGGAGAGGTAGAGTCCAAGGTAGCTGCTTTGCTCTTCTGCATTGCTGTTTAGCCAAATGTATGACTTTGGGGCAAATAACTTGATCCTCGAATTACAGGTTCGTAGTCGGTAATACAGCGACGTGAATAATAGCACCTACGCTTAGTAGTTATAAGGGTTAAACGATGACCAAAAATGTTCAGGATCTTGGGAGAAGGTTGCAAAATATGAGGGGGAAGAAACCTCTATCCTTGACCGGCCTAGCTTCCTCTTTCGGCCACAGCCCCAGTGACTCAACCTGCCCAGTCCTCCTAGGAGTTAGTCTCCCAGCCACCACTGGCCGCCAGCGGCGGACCCCCGGCCTCAACACCTGCGGATTGGTCCAAGGGGGAACCTGTCGCCTACACGTCAATGACTGCCGCTGTCCAATTACAGCTCTGCAGGGGCGGGCCAATGGGCCCGCTGGGCCAACTGGAGGCCGGTGCCGAGTCAAGGCCTCAGGACCCGTCGTTGGAACCAGGACTAGGTGAAGGTGCTGCTAGGTCTCTCGGAGCCAGGCCGAGGGGGAGGGTCGCGCACCCTCCGGAGAGGTGGCGGCTGGGGCTCCTGAGACCTTGGGCCGCCGCCGCGACAATCGTCCGCGCTGCCTTCTAACCCCGGCTCTGTCGTTACATGTCCCCCTCCTTCCGCTTCCGGGCCTGCTCGACCCGCGGTATTAGGGTCTAGCCCCGCCTCCTCGTCTCATTGGCCTGGATCCAGGCCGGCCTCTCCCTCGGACCTTCTCCGCCCAATGTTAGACCCCGCCTTATCTAGGCTCCGCCTTATCCCCCCCCGCTCACTCTCCTAAGCCACGCCCCACCCTCACAAAGCTCCTGAGCCAAGTTCGGTCCACCTTTCCGGCTCATAGGCCACACCTATCCTTGAATGCCCCGCCCCTTTGCTCCAAGCTCCTCCCGTTTTGCCCAGGGCGCCCCCTCTTCTTTGGTTTAGGACCTTATCTTCCTCTAGACTTTAGACCCCCACCCACCTGCTGCGGGAGTACTACTAGACCACGCCCCTTTCTTAAGCCCCACCCTCCTAACCCCTCGTATCCCTTCTCCCCAAGGCTCCTCCCTACCTACCGAAGCCTTGTCCTCGCAGGCTCCACCCCCTCACCCTCGCCTGTCTTCCTGTGGCCGTCGCGCCCAAGTGTTTACGGGCACTCAGGTTAGTCGTGTGCGGTGACGGTTTTGGTTTGAGACGCCCGCCCCTTCTCTCGGCGCGTTCCGCAATCCCCGACGACACGGAGGGACCCCAGGCCAAAGGCGGTGGGCCTCTCAGCCCGGAACCCACCTCGCCACTGCTGCTTGTGCCCCCGGCGGCCCAGACCCCCGACGGCAGCACAGTGGTCTCGGGACGCGGCAACATGCCGGAGCTAGTGGTGACAGCGCTACTGGCGCCGTCGCGTCTCACTCTGAAGCTGCTGCGTGCCTTCATGTGGAGCCTGGTGTTCTCTGCGGCACTGGTGGCCGCAGCCGTCTACGGCAGCATCGCGCTCACACACGTGCTGTGCCGTCCCAGGCGTGGCTGCTGCGGGCGCCCCCGGCGCATCCCACCCGCCTGCTTGAGCGACCCCGCGCTGGGCGAACACTGCTTCCTGACCCTCAAGGTGAGCGTGTGGGGCGCCATCGCGGCTGCGAGGGTCGTGCAGCCTAGGAGGCGGGACCCGAGCGGGTTGAGCAGAGAGCAAATGGTTGAAACCAAATCTGGGTCGGCACAAGGCCGAGTGATTTAAGCCTAGGAGGGGTTCCCCAGGACTCAGATTGTGCCTTCTCTAGAGCTCCGGCATACGCCTGCACTATGTCTCCGCTGGACGTGGCAACGGACCCCTCATGCTGTTTCTGCACGGCTTCCCTGAAAATTGGTATGACTGAGGCCCTGGGACCTGAGTGCAAAGGGATGGGTGGAGGTGGAGCTTGGACCAGCACAGCACCCAGGATGAGTGCTGAGTATACTTGGGGCACAAAGGTATAGGGCCCAGATGGGGTGCTCTGGGACAGGGGTCTATATGAGGACACACAGGGACAGAGGACCTAAGGGATGGGACAACAGGGATCGATGTTGCCACTGTCCAGGACGTAGGGCGCAATGACCTCATCTAGGGCCTGGGATTTCCCAGCCTCTTTTCTGGGAAGTCTAGAGCAGGAAGGTGAGGTCACCAAAGGGCGGAGGTGCAGCTTGGGGACCCTGACTCAACCTCTCTCCTTCTTCTGCCTGCCCAACAGGTTCTCCTGGCGCTACCAGCTCCGGGAGTTCCAGAGCCGCTTCCATGTGGTGGCTGTGGACCTGCGTGGATATGGCTCCTCCGATGCACCAAAGGATGTGGACTGTTACACTATTGACCTGCTGATGGCAGACATCCAGGATGTCATCCTAGGCCTGGGTGGGGACCTGTTCCTATCCCAGGCATGGTCTCCCTCCCCTACTGCTGACTGCCCTCTACCTGGTATCTCACTTACTGCAGTTCCTCTGATCCCCCAGGTTACTCCAAGTGCATCCTCGTGTCCCATGACTGGGGTGCACTCCTAGCCTGGAATTTCTCCATCTACTACCCATCCCTGGTCGAGCGGATGGTGGTGGTCAGTGCTGCCCCCATGTCAGTGTACCAAGGTGTGTCAGTGGGGCCGGGACACTTGATGTGCCTGTGTGAAGGGATGTGTGTTTGTCTCTGTAGTTCTCCATCTACCAGTCAACATCCCAGGGTCTGAGGGTCCAGCAGTGAACCTGGGTCCCTACCTCAGTGGCACTAGCAATTTACAATTATTGACAATACACTTAGGAGTAACTCACATTTTTTGAGCACTTTCAGGTAACAATTGCTCTCACAAGGAGCCTGAAACAATAAATAACCTACGCAAGCCTCCTAGGCTCATGAAAGTGTTATTATCCCCATGGTCCAGTTGGGGAAACTGAGAGGTTAAGTGGCTTTCTTCAAGCAGTGAAGACATAGGTAACTAAATAACTACAATAGCATGAGATGCCATCTCTGGCTGCCCAATGTTTATCACATCACCTGGTTTTAATTCCCAGCATTGTAATCATAGCTGTATGCTTGTTCTCTATCCATATCTCTATCTCTCTGTCTCTGTATCTCTTTTTCTTTCTGTTGTTGTTTCTTGTCTGTCCCCATCTCTAGACTGTCATCTCCCTGAGGACAAGGGAGTTTTGTCTGTCCTATTCATTGCTGGGTCTTCAGGGTCTAGAATAGGACCTGGCACATAGTAGGTGCTCAATAAATGTGTTGAATGAAGCAAGGAAAATACATCCAGGCCTGGGCAGGGAAAGCACATCAGTGGCTGTAGGGGCTCTTGTGAGCGCAGGAGGAGATCCCCCCATTCTGTGGATACAGTGATTATTCAGCAGAGAGGGAAGCTGGTGCCAGGGCGAGGAGAGACATCATGTGTCCTCACAGACTCAAGCAGGCAGCATGGCATACCTCAGTGCTGGCATTTCTGTGTGCCTGACCTGGGTATATATGCGGGTGCGGGGGTGTGGGGCCACCCCAGGCCCAGGCTTCATATCTGCTATCTCCTCTCCCCAGACTATGCAATGCGCCACATTGGACAGTTCTTCCGTTCCAACTATGTGTTCCTGTTCCAGCTTCCCTGGCTGCCCGAGAAGTTGCTGTCCATGTCTGACTTCCAGGTGCGGTAAGGTGAAGGCCCAGGGCTGGGTGGAGGGTAGTTGGTTGGGACTGGGTAGGCTGAGCACTGAAGCCAGAGCCCTGCTGTGTGTCCAGATCCTCAAGACCACCCTTACCCACTACAAGAGGGGTATCCCACACTTGAGCCCTAGTGAACTTGATGCCTTCCTTTATGACTTCTCACAGCCCGGTGGCCTCACTGGGCCCCTCAATTACTACCGAAACATCTTCAGGTGAGATCAGACCCAAGTGGAAGCTCAGGGGAGTTGGTAGGGCAGGGAATGGGTGGGGGCAGCCATCATTCTGCCTGTCTATCTGTCTTGGCTACAGGAATGTCCCCCTGGAGCCTCAGGAGCTGGCCACTCCCACCCTGCTGCTGTGGGGGGAGAAGGACACTTACTTCGACCAGGGGCTGGTGGGGGCCATCAGCAGCCGCTTTGTGCCGGGCCGACTGGAGGCTCACATACTGCCAGACATGGGGCACTGGATTCCACAGAGCCACCCTAAGGAAATGCACGAGTACATGTGGGCCTTCTTGCAAGACCTGCTGGACTAGTGGCCCTCGCTCACTGGCTTGCATGCACCTGCAGGTCCACACAGCATACATACACAGGTAGTCTCTTGGATTGTGCACAGATGTGAAACTCCTAGGTCACATACTAGTGCATCAGTTGGCGTCCTTGGGAACACTAAGCCATATGCTTACACACAGATGTGAGCGCGTGTATGTATGAGCGAGCACTTTGACCCCAGGGAACCAAGGACACCTCCGTGGAACTAGATGCTGAGTATCCTATCCATCCCCTTCCCTGGGGCCCTAGTCTTCTTGACAAAGTTGCCCACACTCACCACCCCACCCCCGCCCCCTCCAAACCATAACTCTGACTTTTCTGTCGCTGGATTCTACCTCCAGTTCTGGGTCTTTAGCTAAATGTTGCTTTGTCCAATACATTACTGTTAGCTACATATGACTACTTCCATTTAATTTCAAATTAATTAAAATGAAATACGATTAAAAAATCAGTTCCTCAGTCACACTACCCATCTTTCAAGGGCATCAGCATAAAAAGTTCTATTGGACTGTGTTGATAAGGGTGTTCCTTGCCCGGCTCTTGACCACCTCATCAAGGGAGGACCTGCTTGGGCGGGCAGGTGGATGTCTGGCCCCTTCTCCAGCCAGGCCCTGGGCAGCTCACTCCCATGATCTCCCTCCCAGCGGTGATTCCAGGCCTTGTAAGGTCAAGTTCTCTCACAGCAGCCTGAGAAAGATCCCTGGGATTCTATCTCAGATCCATGGGAAAACAGTTTTCAGGTCCTTTAGGATATGTGAGATTCTGGATGTGGCATGGAAGGGACCAGCTTCCTGAATGGCCCTCTGGCGTCTGAGGCCTGCCTCTCCAGCTCCTGGAATCGTCTGCTCCAGATTCACAATTTCTGTTGATTCTTCCTGGGTGCCCAGGCTCCATCCTCCAAATGAGGGTGATACAAGTCGGGTGAACCACCCCACCCCAGGCTAGTCACAGCATCAAATTCTATCTTACTAGCTTTTGCCTGGGCTTTGAGGACAGTGTCATGACCTGCAGGATGATGAATCTGGGGACACAGCAGACCTCAGAAATACATTCTCATCTGTGGGATGGGCCTGCCTGGCCAAAACTTGCCTGTGGGTCATCCCCCTCTGCCCTACCTTGTTCCCAACATAACATCTTTTCACTCATGTGTCAGGCACTGTTCTAGGCACTGGGGATAGTGGAACAAGAACACAGCTCCCTTCTGGACTTAATAGATAAGATGTATCAGAACTATGTGAGTGCGAGAGGGGGTTCAGGAAAGCTTTTTTTGCTAGGGACCACACTTTTGGGGAGTGGGGAGAAGTAAATAGGAAGGTAGGAATATCCTCTGGCTATTGGAGTAACAACGTGGAGATGAGTGGCTACTGGGTCAGAGTGAGGGAGGAGGTAACCAGACCGAGGAGTCTGGAGTTTGGACTGGATTCTTAAGAGAATCCAGGAAGGGTTTTCAGCAGGGGAGGAACATGGCTTGCATTCTGAAAAGCTCCCTGTGGTAGATGGACAGTCCCACGCAAGAGTGAGCAGGCAGACAGGCTGGGGCTGCGCGCAGCCTCAGCACGGGACGGTGACCAGTGCCAGAACACCCGGCCAGCGTGGGAGCAGTGTCCCTCTCGGAGCCCGGAGATGGGCCGGAGGAGACTGAGGAGGCGGGTCGGGGCGAAGATGCCTGCGGACAGGAGCAAGATGGTGGGTCTGACGATGGTTGCTAGGGTGACCAGGGAAGAGCTGATGGTTGACCTGAACGGGTAGCGGTTGTCTGGGTGACCGGGGGGGGTGGGGGGCCCGGCGAAGGCTGACTGGAGGCCTAGCACAGTTGCCGGGGCGACGGGGTCCGCTGACGGTTGCTAGGGAAACGAGAAGGCGCCATCTTTCGCCTCCGAGGTTGCAGGCGGGAGAAAGGCAGGGGCGGGGGGAGGGAAGCGATCGCGTTGATTGGGCAAGATTCTGGCGAGTGAGCCAATAGTGACTCGTGACTTGGCCGAAGCCCGCCTCTCCCAGCCTCAGCCAATCCAGGCACGTGTTTCTTCCGGCCCGGGGGATCAGCGCGCGCATCACTATGAGCGGGAGTGGCGACCCACAGGCCTTCGAGAGGGGCGGCTGGGCCGAGTCCCTTCTCAAGCTCCACCTCTCCCTCTCCCAGCACTGAGCTCTCGCCTCCAGCCCACCTTCCGTCATTCTCTCATGTGCTCATTCACTTATGCACTCATTCATCTGTTTCTGCCACCAGCTCTAAGCCGTTGGCGCTGCACCAGAGAGGGGGAGGAAAGGAGTCGGGCACAGACATTTCCAATCCAGTGTGGTCAGGCCCAAGTGAATGAGGACTGGGATGGTGCACTTACCTGGGAATAGAGGAAGAGAAAGAGCTTCCTGGAAGAGGCAGGCTTGGAGCGGAACCCTGCAAGGATGTGCTCCCATGCACTGATGATTTAGCATTTCCGTGAGACCAGGAGGAAAGTTGGAGATGGGAGGACATGCGATTGCAAACGGCTTTACACACCAGGCCAAGAGCTTGCTCCCCAGCGTGCTTGGGGCCAGCAGGGGAGAGTCCAAGAGATATCTGTGTGTCTAGAATGTTACTTGGGGGCTAGACTTCTGGGGCAGGGACCTAAAAGCATCCAATGGGTTAAAGACAAAGATGGCCCAGCGAGGAGCATCTGTTTGTGGTGAGGAGGAGGGTCACTGACACTGGGAGAGAGGATGAAGTCTCCCCAGAACGGTGGAGAACAAGACTGGAGACTGAGCCCCCAGTACCCCCAACCTCTAAGGGACAGGCAGAGGAGAGAAATCATAGAAGAAAGAGAAGCAGGCAAGCATGGAGGAGATGTCAAGGAGGGGGGACATAAGCTCCTAGTGTCAAAAGGCACTGAGAGATTGAGAGGACCAAGCCACGCAGATCATGAGGAAGGAAACCCTGGAGCAAGAGCTGAGGACAGTGCAGGGATGCTATCAGTGTATTCAAACAGGGCTGGGGAGAGAACAGTGGTGACCCCAGTTAGGAGCGTGGAGGAAACTGGCATATTCAAATGAGGTGACTTGAGTCAAATTTGCTACAGGGACCATAAACAGTGGGCAGAATTTGGGGAAACCAATGGGGCGAGCACCCATGGAGAGCCATTATCATCTTTGGGTCCCCCTGACTGAGCAAGAGGAAAGAAAGAGGTTAGTAGAGCCCAGCAAGAGATGTGTGTCGACAGAGCCTTTGGTCAAAGGACACAGTCCGCCGAGGTGACCCTATAGAGAGGGATGCAGTATTAATATCCCATTCTCTCTTCTGGCTTCTTCTGCCAGTGCCTTCTATTGGCCAAACACACCTGGAAATCAGTGGACAAGGTTGTTCATTGATAAAGTCTGGAGAGGTCAGCCTCTCAGGGCATGGAGTGGAGTGGAAAAGGGAGAGAATGAAGCTAGCAGTCGGGAGAGATGTGAGGACAGAGACAGGAGCTTGGGGGCTGAGTAGGGGATGTGAGATGAGCATTTGCTGTGAATTTCACTTTCTCACGGGAGACCTCAACCTACGGCCAAGGGAGGAGGGAATAAAAACCCCTGGCAGGGAATAGAGGGTGAGGGCGGGGAGCACTCCCCTTTCCTAAAGCAGGAGGAAAGGAAGGGAGGACAAGTGCCACGCTTTCAGGAAGAAAGACAAGTTTCAGAATCCAGGGAGGCCAGGACAGAAAATTAGGTGATATCAGAGCGTCATAGTACAGAGATGAACAGGAGATGGGGTCCTGAAGGAGGCCGTGGCCATGGAAGGCTGGAGTGGTCTAAGCTCCGGGCCTATGAGGCCAAGACATCCACTGGATGTCCTACCCAATGGAGGATCCTAAGGCAGGGAAACCACAGTCCCCAAAAGGAGTGGGGAGTAGCCTACCCTCTTCCTCTGCCCAGATGTGCAGAGCTGGTAGATGCTCCATTCAAGCGAATTTCCTTCTCTCTACTTGTGTTTCTTATATGTTCGGCTTTTACATCCCCTTCTTCCCCAGGAAGCCCCAGGAAGCCCCAGCAGCCCCAGCCTTACTCTGACCCAGCCCTGATCTAATGCGTCCAGACAGGGACATCTCAAGGGCTGGTGCTGGGCATGTACAGGTTTCAGCTTGTGGGTCCTGCTTTGCACCAAGAAGTACGGAGCACATTCATTAGTCACCCAACAATTTTTTCATGTATTGTGTGCCAGATTCAATGGTAGACATTGGGGATTCAACAGTGAGCAAGATAGATGCCCAGAGAACTCAGAATCTAATCTGGGAGCCAGGCAGGATCACATGGTGGGGCGGAAGTCGAGATGGAAGGGGTGGTGGGAGCTGAAGGCTAGAGGAGACCGTATGAAGCAGCAGGAAGCTCCCTGGGGGAAGAGATGGCAGAGCTTCCAGAGTGATCTTTTACAACCTTAGGTCAGCTTCCAGTGGCATCCCCTGTGCTTGAGACAGAATCCCCTGGGACTTGGCCCCATCGGTTTCCCTGACCTCCCACCCCTTGTTCACTCTGCACCCAGCACCCTGGCCTCCTTGCTGTTCTTCTCATCTACCCATCCCTTCCACCTCTGGGCCTTTGCATGTGCTATTTCCTCCGCCTGAAACACCCATCTTCTGGCTGTTTGCCTTGCCGGCTCCTTCTCCTCCTTCAGGTCTCAGTTCTGATGTCCCCTCATCAGAGAGGCCAACCCTGACCACACCACCCCCACTCAACATGAAATCTCTCCTTCTCTCACAACACCTTTGATGATTTTTATTTGTTTGAAGACTTATAGTCTGTTTTCCCTATCAGGGCAGGAACTGGCTCTACATTGGTCCCCTCTACCTATAATAGGGCCTAGCACCAAGTAGGGACTTAGTAAATGTCAAAAGACTGAATATAAAAGAGCTGGAGGGTCAGAGTGAGCTGTCAGGTGAAAGGAGCCTCTGGGTATGAGAAGGGAGCTTATAGCAGTGGGCAAAACCCGTGCAAATATAGGGAAGGCTGGAAGACAGAGAAGTGAGGCTGGCGAGGTGAGAGGGGTGTCACACTTGGCAGTGGAGAGCCATGGAGGGTCTGAGCACGAGAAGGGCCTTGGGAGGCAGTGGCCAGGAGCCCAGGTTGGGTCCGCAGCCCCTGGAGTTCAGCCATCCCACTCTTGCCCAGGACCTACACCTGGCAGCTCTCACCCTTGCTGGTTCTGGTTGGGCTCCCATGGCCCACTGCTTGGGTGTCAGAGCCTGGCCCCAGTTTCTGTGCAGAGGGCAGGACTGCGGTCCTGGGAGGAGAAGCCAAGGGCATATTCTCAGGTTCCTGGTCAGTGGGCCTGGGCCCTGCAGCTGTGTTTTGGCCTGGCCCCAGGTCCTGCATCCCTGGGGACTGAACTCATTGAAGAGAAATGTAGTCCCCAGCCAAGGCAGCCAGCAGCAGTGGGGGTGGGGGGGAGGGGGAGGGCAGCCTGCCTCAAGGCCGTGGGAATGGTTGTTCTGACTATCCTGTCCCCCAGAGATCAGGACACCTCGAGCTGGTCCTGCCACAGTGTCTGGAGGATAGCAGTAGGACCCTGGAGCTAGGACCTCACCTTCTGCTTGCTGACTGGGTCCCCTTGGAGTTGTGGGGGCTTCAGAAAGGGACTGACACACAGTGGGGACTCTGTAAATCTATCTTTCTTCTTTTTGCACCTACTCCCCTCATGCCATCCTCAGTCTGTTTTCACCACTACTGCTCCCTCACTGTTTCTGGCTGCCACAGACCAGAGGCGGCCATATCAGCAGAGTCGTAGCCTGTAGGCTTCCTGCCTAGCGAAATGTGTGTCCTTCCCTGGTTGCCCCTTGAGACAGGGGCAGGGTGGGAAGTTAGTTTCTCAGATGGGTCAGGGGAGAAGTTATTTCCTCTCCTAAAGCCCCTACCTTTGCCCCTGGGCCCCCAGGTTCTTTACTGGATCCCCGACCTTCCAGAATGGTACTGAAGAGAGTAATCTGGGCCCCCTGTAGTGGCTCCTCTGAGCTGGGAATCTCAGTTCCTTCAGACACTTCCTAAGTCATCAAACCCTCCAATGTCACCCCCTCTATGCCCACCACATGCTGGTGATTCCTGGCCCCTGGGGAGCTCCCAGTCTAGGGAGGAGACAAAGCAGGGCACAGATACACCCTTGTGGCCAAGGCTGAGCCAAAGGGCAGGAGGGTGCTGGTAAAGCCTGGGGCAGCAGAGGACCTCGGTCTGGTGGAGAGGGCTCCCTAGAGCTAAAACCTTGAAGAATGAACAGGAGTTCAACAGGTACAGGAATGCGGGGAGGAAAGTCATTCTGGAAAGAGGGATCAGCACGGGTAAAGAGGTGACACATGTGGGAAATAATGGATCATACCCTATAACTATAAGAAAATGTATTTTCGAAGACAACGCATTTGCCATGATTTCCTGCTTGGAGAGGAAGCAAAAGGGTCCTTCTGTTCAGCTGGGTGTCCCACGCAGCGGGCAAAGGCCAGGAGGGTGGAAGGCCTGCTGGGTGAAGATGGAGTTTGTCTCAGTCTGATGATGAGGAGTTTGGGAGGGGCTGGAGAGGGTCAGGCCTGGGTCCACTGGGGTTAGGGGTTTGGATTTCCTCCGCTGGCGATGGGCATGGGGAGGACTGAAGCTATGCCTGTTCCATGGGCCTGTTGACTCAGCACACTCCTTGTGAGTCAGACTGTGCCCCTTCTTATGCAACTTTTGTCTTTTTCTCTTCCAATCCCCTCCCCCATCCCCACCCTCAAGCTCCATGTAGCCTGAAGTCACTCAGACCTGGGTTCCAATCTCAGATCTTCCTCTAGAAGCCTCCAGCAAGTCACCATAAGATGGGCCACCCTTCCCCATGGGGCTGCATCCATATGGTGAATACATAGCTCCCCTCCCAGATGGGGGCTGCACTCACAAGATGGGAGTGGCAGAGTGTCCTCAGTTCCTATCCCCTGGGGCTGGGCTATCTGCTGGCCTCAGCAGGGCTGGGGATCATCTCTGATGAAGGGCCCTGATCAGTCATTCAACTTTCACCCTTGGCTTTTCATGCTTCTCCTTTCTGTCTAGTGATACTTCTCTGCTTCCTTCATCTCTTCCTCTTCCGGCATTTAAAAAATCATCCAAAATGTTAGTGGATGAATGGATAACCAAAATGTAGTATAGTCATTCAATGGAATATTGCTCAGCCATAAAAAGGACTGAAGTACTGACACATGCTACAACATCATGAACCTCGAAAACATCACAGTGAATGAAAGAAGTCAGATACAAAAGCCTATGTGCTATAATTCCATTCTAAATGTCCAGAACAGGAAAACTCATTGAGACAGAAAGCAGCTTAGTGGTTGTCAGGGACTGGGGGAGGAGGATGGGGAGCAACTGCCAGTGGAGACAGGGTCTCTTTTAAAGGTGATAAAAATGTCTTGAAACTAGATAGAGGTAATGGGTGCACTAAATGCTACTGAACTGAACACTTTAAATGGTAAGTGGTTGATTTGATGTTATGCGAATTTTATTTCAATTAAAAAAATCATTAGAGGAAATCATTAATAAAGGCAGATCAGTTAGTGAAAGTTTGATGGGTACCAAAATATACACCATTTCAAATTATCTCCCCATATGATATTGATATTTACTTATTACAATGGGGGTGAGCCGGAAGAGAATGTTGCTTTTACAGTAAGGAAATTTGACCACCTTCACTCAAGAGATCAAAGTTTAACATTGCCAAAGTTGGGAAGTGAGGGTAGGTGCCTCCTGAGTCTACACACTGGGGAGGATCAGCATAGTCTCTGCCTTCCTGTCAGACACACAATCTGAACCTGGTCAGGAAAAAGCAGCAGGCCAGCTTTTTTTGTCTCCATGAAACAAGTGCCCTGACTCTCCAAAAAAAATGCCTAACAACACGAAAGACACAGGAAGGCTGAGGAACAGATTCAGATTAAAGGACACCAAGAGATATATTGAAATGCAACACATGCT
The DNA here is from genome assembly GCA_028627145.1 of Eidolon dupreanum. Taxonomy (NCBI): domain Eukaryota; kingdom Metazoa; phylum Chordata; class Mammalia; order Chiroptera; family Pteropodidae; genus Eidolon; species Eidolon dupreanum. The sequence goes on along the minus strand of CM053512.1, from coordinate 36,126,662 downwards.
GGGGGATTAGATCCTGGACCAGCAAAGAAACATGCTGTAGAAGATATTATTGGGGCAACAGAAAACTTTGGATATGGATTGAGGGTGAGAATGTTGTGTGTTTAGGTAAGGGAATGCCCTTGTTCTTAAGGAACACACAGTGATGTGTTGGGGGCAAAGGAACATCATGTCTGCAGCTTATTCTCTCTCTCTGTCTCTCTGTCTCTCTCTCTCTCTCTTACACACACACATACACACACACACACACACACACACACACACTGATATGTAATTATAAAGCAAATGTGGCAAAGTGTGGATGAATCTGGACCAAGGGCATATGGAAATTGCATTATTGTGTATTTCAAAGTATTTTTAAAAAAAGTTTTAAAATTGCCCAAAGATTTCTGGGGGGCCTATATGACTATCTCCTATCATGGCTCCTCTATGCTCAGCTCCAGTGTTTGGTTGCCCTGTGGGTGACTCCCAGGCTCCTTGGATTCCGCCTCTCACCCCCGACCCATTCCTTCTCCCTGTAGCCTCATCACCAAGCCAAGTACCAGGGGGCCAGCCTGAGCTCTTTCTCCTCCTTCTCCTTTTCATGGCCAGCCCCTCCTCTGGCCTGCCCATTCTCCCTCTGGACTCTGCCCCCTCCTGTGGGTGCAAGACTGTCCCTCTGCAGGGATGACACCCTTTCAGTTCACCCAGGCTCAGCTCTGTTGGACGCTTCTCTGGGAAGCTCTCTCTGAGGGTGGAAGGTGCACCCCCAGTCCCTGGAACAAAGCCAGACACAGAGCTAGAGCTTTATACCCACTTGTTGAATTAATGAATGAAGAAATAAGTACCCTCCACACACCAAGCAGAGCCCTCAGGAACACCTCTTTGAGCTCTGCCTCTGCCTCTGGCCCAGCCCTGATCCCGTAGGTGTCTGTGTTTTTTTTCCCCCAAGAATGACAACTCCTTCAGGCGTAAGCTTGAGCCCTTTCAGGGGTCCCCATTCTCACAATGGGGACATTTTGGAAAAGGTAGTTGATCAAATTGAGTGGCAAAGCGGTGTGGGGTATGGGGTGGGGCTGGGGGCTGGGGCATTGGGGTGGACCTTTGTGGTTCACACGGGTAGTGAGGAGGAAGTGGGGTATGAAGGAGTGTGTATGCGTGTTGTTGCCCGTATGCATGAGATTCCTAGAGTATGTTTGAGATCAGAGGCTACAAACAGGGCCTCAGACTCAAGGCCTGGCTGGGCCTGAGTTTCGGGTTTGCTATTGCTTCAAATTTTAAATCCCGGCTCTGGGCATGTCTCTGCATTTGTGCGTGGTGGCTGTGTGTTCGTGATCCTCTCAGGACATGCCTAGCCTCAGTTTCGGGGTGTCTGGGGGAGTTCGTGTTTATGTCCTGCCCAATGTGTCCTCGGCTCTGGGCGTGTTGGGAGCGGGGATATTCACCAGGCTGCGTGTGTTTGCCACTGCAAGTTGGTCCTGCGTCTTCCCCCGTGGCGGGGCTGAGTTTCTGAGGGTCCGCGAGTCCCAGGCAGTGTGGGTAGGTGAAGGGTGGATGGAAGGTGGGCAGGGACCCCGGGAGGCCGGGAGAGAGGCGGGGAGAGCTGGGCAGGCCCGGGGGCGGGGCGAACCGCCAGGGCTGGGGGCGGGGCGGCCCGGCTGCCTCACTTCGGCGAAGTTGGCCGCGCGGAGGCTGGCCCCGGACGCGCACTGAGCTCAGGGAAAGAGGGAGGAGGGAGGAGGGAGGGTCGCAGCCGGCCGCCATGGGGCCGGGGGCCCGGGGCCGCCACCGCCGCCTGATGTCGCCGCTGCCGCCACTGCCGTCTGTGCGGGCGCTGCCCCTATTGCTGCTGCTAGCGGGGCCAGGGGCTGCAGGTGAGGGGCCGGAATCTAGAGGGCTGGACGGACCGGGTGAGAGGGATGGGGAGGGGTTGCAGGGGAATGCAAGGACCTCGAGTCTGGTGCTGGGGGGAGGCCTGGGAGCCAAGGACCAAAGGCAGGGGCAGGGGCGCAGGAGCCCGGGGCTGCTGCGTCCCAGTCCTGGGGAACAGACTCAGAATGGGGGGGCAAGGCCCCAGATGGCCAAAGTATAGGGGCCCAGGAACGATCAGGGCTGGGGATGAAGGGACCCAGGAATCCGGGACTGAAGGCTCGAGGTGCTGGCATCAAGGACTCAAAGTTGGGGGGTACCAATAATCTGGGGCTCGCTCCCAACCCACGCCCATCTGGAGTCCTGGGAAGGTCATGATTGGAGCCCAAATACCCCCAGGGCGGTGACCCTTCGTACAAAAGCCCCACCCCCCCCACCCACCCGGGGCTGGCCTGGCGGGGCGGGAGACGGGGAGGGGGCGCGAAGTTCTCGGAGCTCTGAACTCGGAGGAAACTTCCCAGGCCGGAGCGCTGCAAGACCTGGAGCCGGAACAGGAGTCGGAGCCGCAGCGGCGCCCGCGCCCCTTCCCCAGCCTGCGGGCCCCGCTCCCTCCCCTGGCCGCCGGGACCGATTGGCCCCGGGACCCCGTTCTTACCCTGGGAGGGAAGAGAAGGGGGGCAACGAGCCCACGTGCTTCTCTCCGGCTCCAGCGCCTGGGCCCCGCAGCCCGAGCCCCTCCCCAGCCGGCCGGGGCCCCCCGCCCCTCCCCCTCCCGGCTCTCCCCTCCTTCGCTTGGGACAATGGCCGCGCCGTCTAGACACCCCCTCCCTCCCGCCGGCCTCGCGCTTTCTTTGCCAGACAAAGCGGGACGGGCAACAGGACCCGGGCGGGGGCTGCGGGGGCGCAGCTCCCCCAAATGGAGGCTTGGCCGGCGGAGGAGGGACGCGGGCCCAGCAGCCTTGTCCAGGGGTCCTGGGGCGCCGGTGTGGGGCTGGGAGCTGGAAGGGTGGGGGTGCGGGAGGGACTGGCCTCCCTAGCCTATGCCCCGGCCCCAGCTAGCAGGGCCGGGCAGGAGTGGCCACCCCTGCGGGGCGAGCGAGCATACACAGCCCTGGGTCACACATACCGAGATGTAGACGTGCACACACAGAGTACACCCGCAGACGTGCACACCCAGCTCGCGCAAGACACACCCAGACATACACAGCTCACACACTGATGTGCATCAGCTGAAGGCCTTACACATGCTTCCTGCATTCACTCAGAAAGACACAGATCCAAAGGCATGCCTACACCCAGCTCACACATGCAGGTAGGCACATCCAACCCATACACAAACACACCTGTGCACACAGGTCCCACATACAAACACACAGCTTTACACTCAAATACAGAGTTCATATACATGGACGCACGACAGACAGACCCAGCCTGCATATGTGGCACACACATCTATACACCCACGTTCGTCATGCACATGCACATGTGCCTGCACAGTCCAGAGCTCACTGAGGCCCACAGTTTCGGTCACATGCTCCCCAGTGTGAGTTCACAAACACCTACAGACCCCTGTCTGAGTGATAGTGTCTTGTCTCTGCTTGTCCCCCTAAGAAAGGGGACATATACCATGTTGGCCCATTCTTATGTCTAGCTCAACTCCTGTCTCTCATTGTCTCTTTCTGTCTCTATCTCCTTCTCTCTGTGTCTGCCTGCTTCTAGTTTCCTTTTTATGTCTGTCTCTGTTTTTCTCTATCTCCCTCCATCTTTCTGTCTCTCTGTGACACACACACACACAGTGACCCCCCCACCTGTCAGCACACACAATTCTCCACTAGTTCACACCCAACCATGCCCCAGACCTGTCTGGCAGGACAGTTAGATTGTGCCACACCCCAGAGGGACACAGCCCTCAGGGATGGGGACGCTGGACAGGGCAGCACATGTTCTTATGCCGCCAGCTGCCCCTCCCTTTACACACCCTATGCCTGCAACACGCAAAGCTGGCTGCGCCTGGGGTACATGCCCTGGCTTCTCTCCCCAGAGCCACCACGTAGGGCTGCCCTACTGGAGGAGATGCCCAACATCACTGGAAGGGAGATCCATGGCTCCAGGACTCCCTGCCCCTGCCCCTCCGTTACCCCAGGATCTGGGCACACAGACCCAGCCAGACCTTTCTTTAATACTCAGCACCTCACTTCCTGCCTCAGCACCCTCCATTCTGGCAGCTTCCTGAGCCCCCACATCTGGCACAAGTCAGTGCCTCCTCCTGCTCAACCCTACCTTGTGGTTCCCAGGGCTCAAGCTGGCAGGGACAGCTGCAACCCCAACAGCTGGGGCAGGGGGGGCGGCGTGGGAACTGTAGATGCGGGGGCTCCCTGCACCCTCAGAGACACCCCCAGCTCTGTGCAGCTGTTGCCTGGGGGAGGGAAGGAGGGGGGTCTGTCACTCCAAGCTGGGGTTCCTGGGTTCCTGGCTGACCCGCCCACCTCCCTTTGCCCCCCCTCCCCACACAGCCCCTCCTTGCCTGGACGGAAGCCCGTGTGCAAATGGAGGTCGCTGCACCCAGCTGCCCTCCCGGGAGGCTGCCTGCCTGTGAGTGCCTGGCTGTAAGCCATGGGGGGGGGCCCTGTGTGGGGAGGCGGTCTGTATTCCCTCCCTGCCTCTGTCCACCATGGATGCCTCTACCACTACCTACGTGTGTGTGGCTCGGGGAATCTCTTGTTTCCCAATCAGAATCAGCAGCGTTGAGACCAAGGGCTCTGGAGTCTGCCTGGCCAGGGTTCAAATCCCACATCACATTGCTGACTGACTGGGACTTCAACTCTATAAGCCTCAGTGTTCTGGTCTGGAAAATGGGCCCAGTAACCCCAACTTCACAGGATTCTCAGCTGCCTGAGATCACATGTAAAACTCCTGATGGAGGTCATTGTAATTCAATCAATAAATCTTCAGGGACCAATAGTAATGGCTTGGCAGTTGTGGGTACACCATCTGCACCCTCCCCATCTCAAGATTTTGTGGTGGGGACACAGAGGCCTGTAATACAGCTCTGCTACCTTATTACTGTGTGACCTTGGGTTAGTCATGTACCCTCTTTGAACCTCACTGCCTCTGTGAGATAGAGGTGCTTTCCTTGGCTTGTTACCAAAGGGGCCCAAGAATTGGGTTGTTGGATAATACAAGGAAAGACTGAGGGCTGGGGGAAGCAGGGCAGAGGCTGGGAGAGAGGTGAGCAGGCGCAGACAGAGCTCAGTTTGAACTCTGGGGTCTGAGTTACCTTGAACAAGTGCTTTGAGCTCTCTGAGCTTCAGTTTTTTCATCTGGAAAATGAAGCAATAATAGTTCCTTCTTTAGGAGGTTGATTATACAGATTTAAATAGTCCTTCATACAATGAACTCAGCATAGTGCTCAGCATGCGGTAAGTGCTCAATAAATAGGGATTATTATTATTAATAACAACGGTAGAGACACAGGAAGTAGGTGCCATAAGGGGGAACCTCTCAAGATTGTGGGGAAATGCTTGGTTCCTTTTAGAATGTCATTAATAATAGCAGTTCAGCTGGTAGCCATTAATTGATTCGTTCATGTATTCATTTATTTAAACAACGTGGACTTTAGACCCAGGAGAGCCCCTTTGAAATTATACACGCACTTTGAGTGGAGCTCCATTTGAGCTCACATGGGTGGGTGGGGTTTAGCCTGGCTGAGGGGGTTCCTCGGGCTGGAAGTCTGCAATGGTGGAAGTGGGGGAAAGTGCGACCTGACCTGGAGCCATTCACCCGGGAGGCGGAGCCGCGGAGCGGCAGGGCCCGGCTCCCTCACTGTGGAGCTCCATGTCTGGAATATTGCCGACAGGTGAATGCGCCCGCGGCTGCCCCGCCCCTCGACAGGTGAATCACCGGTGCGCGCAGACTCCCGGAGCCTGGATCTCCCGGAGTGGAGCGGGCTCAGTCCCCAGAGATGGGCCGTGGGAACTATTCCCCGCGCCCCTCTTCCAATCTCTTTCAAGGTCTCAAATACCCGAATCCTTTTAGGAATGGCCCAATTTGTCACTTCCCAATGGATCCCTCAAGTTTTTCCGCACAAAGTAGGCTCCCAAGCCCTTGTCTCTATCTTCCAGTTATCGTCTCCCCCGCCAACTCCCTCCCCCCAAGTCGCTCTCCCCCGAAACCCAGGCCGTGGGGCGGGACGCGGGCGGAGGCTGGAACCGGCCTGACCGGTCGGCAGGGGAGCGGGGCGCAGAGCGTGAGAACCCGCCCGGGGCGCCAGGAGGGGGCTGCGCTGCCGCGCCCTACCTAGCCATGGGACCCGCAGTCAGGGGAGCCTGGTGCGGCGCGCCCCCTCCCGGCGCACAGTAATTGCGGCCGTCCTTGCCCTGCGGGCCTTTGGGGAGGGGGCTGGGAGCTGGGCCCTACCTTCCTGACAGTATCTGCTTCCCGGCCCGGCCTTGCCCTAACCTGTTTCGCTGGGGGCCGGGGTGGGGGGACATTGTGGATGACGCTAAGGACTGAGTCAGCTGCTGGAGTTTAGCCCTTAGTGACTTGGACAAACGAGAAGGAGGGACCAGCACGAGGGGTGGGCAGCGTCAGGGGCGGGGCCTGGACCCTGTACCCTCTCTAGGTCCCTCTGATCCAGCCAGTTTTTTCCTGGAGATTTCCAGTCTTAGGATCACCATCCTCCCAGTTCTCATATTTTCCTCACACTCCATCCAGTTTGCTTTGGTGAATTTGGGGAGGGGGCTGCGGGTCTATCCCCAACAAAAAGACATCAATACTGGTGTCTACCTCCTACCCTCAGTGGAAAAAAGGGGTATATGTGTCCCCAGAAATGGAGTAGAGGACTTCTGGGTCTTCCTGTCTGTCCAGGTGAGAGCTGCCCATATGTGTAACCCAGCCTGCAGGTTAGTATCTGAGTATTTGCCAGACCAATATATGGAGTTGGTGTGTCCCTCTATGTGTGTATCTGTGTATGTATGTTTTTGGGTCTGTCTTTGTGTGCCTGGGAGGTTGTCTTCTGGAGTCTGAACTTTTCAGTTGCTGTTCCCTCTGCCTGGAACACTTCCCTACACAGTCCCATGGCCCACTCCCTTCCTTTAGTCTGTGAAAATATATTTGCCTTCCTCCCACTCTATTCCCATTATCCTGTGTCTTACTTTCCTGTGGCTACTATAACAAATACTCAAAAATGGGTGGTTTGAAACAACAGAAATTTACTCTCACAGTCCCAGAGGCCAGAAGTCTGCAATCAAGGTGTTGGCAGCCGTGTGCTCTCTAGTGGCTTTAGGAGAGAGTCCTTCCTTCCCTCTTCTACTTCTAGTAGCTCCAGGCAGTCCTTGGCTTGTGGGTGCAACACTCCAATCTCTGCCTCCAACAGCCTCTTTCTTCCAAATCTTCCTCTGCCTTTCTCTTAAAAGGACTCCTGTCATTGGATTTAGGGCCTACCTGGAAAATCCAGGATGATTTCATCTTGATATCTGTCATTTAGTTATATCTGGAAAGACTCTTTGCAAATAAGGTAACAGTCACATGTTCTGGGACGCGGACATTTTTTTCCGGAGCCAACATTCTATACTATATACCCTTCATGCCCTCATGGCCCTCACCGCTCCCTGCTAGCATGTTGTTAATTCATGATATTCGTATTTTCTCTTGGCCCAATCTGGCTGTGAGCATCAAGAGGGTGGGACCACTTTTATTGTGTTTGCTGCTGTACTCCTATACCTAAGAATGTAGTAAGTGCTCAGGGAATACGTGCATGAATAAATAAGTGTGTTAATTGCTGTTTGCCTATTAGCCTGTCTTGTGTGTATCTCTGTGTCTGGAGCTTTTCTGCCCCCATTGAACTGTCTCTACCCACAGGTGCCCACCAGGCTGGGTGGGTGAGTGGTGCCAGTTGGAAGATCCCTGCCATTCGGGCCCCTGTGCTGGCCGAGGTGTCTGCCAGAGCTCAGTGGTAGCGGGCACTGCCCGCTTCTCCTGCCGCTGTCCCCGTGGGTTCCGAGGTAAGGGAAAATTTGGAGGAGAGCCCAAGGCAGCTATGGATGTGCTCTGCCCAAGCTCACCCTCTTCTGGTCCCCCCAGGTCCTGACTGCTCCCTGCCAGATCCCTGCCTCAGCAGTCCCTGTGCCCATGGTGCCCGCTGCTCAGTGGGGCCAGATGGCCGCTACATCTGCTCCTGCCCACCTGGCTACCAGGGCCGCAGCTGCCGAAGTGATGTGGATGAGTGTCGAGTGGGTGGGCCCTGCCGTCATGGTGGCACCTGCCTCAACACGCCTGGTTCCTTTCGCTGCCAGTGCCCAGCTGGCTACACAGGGCCACTGTGTGAGAACCCTGCAGTACCCTGTGCTCCCTCACCATGCCGTAATGGGGGTACCTGCAGACAGAATGGTGACCTCACCTATGACTGTGCCTGCCTTCCGGGTGAGGGCGCTGTTCTCAGGGGAGGCAGCAGGAGTGGGGGAGCAGCTGGCCAGCCTGGCAGTGACCATCCTTGCCTCTTCTTCCCATGCTAGGGTTTGAGGGCCAGAACTGTGAAGTGAATGTGGATGACTGTCCAGGGCACCGATGTCTAAATGGGGGGACATGTGTGGATGGCGTCAACACCTACAACTGCCAGTGCCCTCCCGAGTGGACAGGTGGGCACTGGGGCTGAAGGGAGCTGAGTGGCAGACCTTCGGTGGGCATGCATAGTTGGCATGTCTGGACTGGTGTATCTCTGTGCCGCAGGCCAATTCTGTACAGAGGACGTGGATGAGTGTCAGCTGCAGCCCAACGCTTGCCACAACGGGGGCACCTGCTTTAACACACTGGGTGGCCACAGCTGTGTGTGTGTCAATGGCTGGACTGGTGAGAGCTGCAGTCAGAATATCGATGACTGTGCTACGGCTGTGTGCTTCCATGGGGCCACCTGCCATGACCGCGTGGCCTCTTTTTACTGTGCCTGCCCCATGGGCAAGACTGGTGAGTAGCTATTTCCCCTGAAGACAGCAAGGGAGCCATTAATGGTTCTTGAGCTGGGACAAGGATGGTGTCTGACTTGAATATTTGAGTGATTATACTGGAGGCCAAATTTAGAGTAAAGGGTAAGCCTGGAAGAGGCCTAGGTGGAGGGTGGCATATAGTCCAGAGCAAAAGCCATGGGAACAGACAGCTATACTGTGAGAAAGAGACGGGACTTTTGGAAATGGCAAAGGTCAGAGAAGGTATATGGGAGGGGGACCTGGAAATGGAGGGAAGGATGTGTCAGGCAGAGGGTACTGCAGAAGCAAAGGCTCGAGGTAATATCCTTTTATAATCAGAAAAAGAGGCAACAGATTTAAAAACAATATGTGAGTCTACGGCCATGCCACCCTGAACATGCTCGATCCCTTCTGATCTCAGAAGCTAAGCAGGGTCAGGCTTGGTTAGCACTTGGATGGGAGACCACCTAGGTGCTGTAGGTGTAAAAAAATAAATAATAAACAAAAAAACAAACAAACATACTAAAAACAGTATGTGAATGTTTCCAATTCATTTTCAAATGATTCAGAAAAAAAGATAAATCTTAAAATCGTTGAATCTAGGTAGTGGGCATACAAATCAACTAACTTTTCTATATGCTTGAAATTTTTTATAATAAATGGCTGGGAAAAAAATAGCTACTAAATGCACCCTTAGTTAATAAAAACAAAACACAAACACAATGTGGGGCTGTGGGAACTTTGGACAGCTGGAGGGCCTGCCCTTGACTTCTGCCTGCCTCCTTCCAGGGCTTCTGTGTCATCTGGATGATGCCTGTGTCAGCAATCCCTGTCACGAGGATGCTATCTGTGACACGAATCCAGTGAATGGCCGGGCAATCTGTACCTGTCCACCAGGCTTCACAGGTGGCGCGTGTGACCAGGATGTGGATGAGTGCTCCATTGGTGAGAGGCATTTTCTGAGTTGGGAAGGTGGGGTCACATTGGTCCTCAACTGCCCACACCAGCTGTGCCTATTCCTGCAGGTGCCAACCCGTGTGAGCACCTGGGCAGGTGCGTGAATACACAGGGTTCGTTCCTGTGCCAGTGTGGCCGTGGCTACACTGGCCCGCGCTGTGAGACAGATGTCAATGAGTGCCTGTCTGGGCCCTGCCGCAACCAAGCCACGTGCCTCGACCGCATAGGCCAGTTCACCTGCATCTGCATGGCAGGTACGTGGTGGGTGTGGCATGGGCAGGGCCTGTGGGGGTTGGGGGGAGCCTGCAGGCAGAGTACAGAGGGGAACACCAGTGGAACTATGTCCAGGATGGGACCCTGAGAGACTGAAGCTTGGGATAAGGTGGAGGTGGGGCCAGAGCAGAATCTTGTGTGAGGCCAGAGGTGTTGTCACATGGAGTCAGTAGAACTTCAGGCTGGGGTTACAGTGGACCTTAGGACTCGTTGGGGGGCATGGACAATATGGGGGTGGGGACTGGAGTTAGGTCTAAGTGGAGCCAGAGCCGGCAGACAGTCTCCCACTAATACTGGGGTGGAACTTAAGGCTGCGCACAAGGCTATGGTGGGTCCTGGGGCTGGGAGCTGAGGACAGGGCATAGTCTGTGGACTGGAGAGGGAAGAGGGTGGTTTGAAGGCAAGGTTCATATTGAGACCACAGCTTGGTGAGGGGCCAGCCTGAGGATGAAAACTGAATCTAGTGTTGGGCTAGGGGCAAAGGCCAAGGCTCAGGGGAACTGTTTATAAGTGCAAAGGGGGGTACTTCCCTCCTTTTTCTTCCTTCAGATGGTAGTCTCCCCTGCCCTAATCCTCCTCCTCTCCCACCCCTCAACCCACCACAGGCTTCACAGGCACCTATTGTGAAGTGGACATGGACGAGTGTCAGAGCAGTCCATGTGTCAACGGTGGAGTCTGCAAGGACAGAGTCAATGGCTTCAGCTGCACTTGCCCCTCGGGTGAGGACCTTGGGTACAGGGAACCTGAAAAAGACAGGTCCATGGAGGGGCTGCAGCTCAGCAGCTCCAGACTGGGAGCATATGAGACCATGTTAGTGGAAACCACGTTATGAACAACATTGAAATTAATTTAAAAATAAGTAAATGGACTTCCCACCCAAACAAGGGCTGGTGAGGGGTGACTGCTCTGACCCTGTCTGGGCTTTTGCTCACCTCACTCTCCACTCTAGGCTTCAGCGGGGCCATGTGTCAGCTGGATGTTGATGAGTGCGCCAGCACACCCTGCCGGAATGGAGCCAAATGCGTGGACCAGCCCGATGGCTATGAGTGCCGCTGCGCAGAGGGTGAGTGCGGGTCAATGCCAGGCTGGCAAGAGTCTAAAGGCAGGGCTCCTGGAGGAAAGGGCCAATAACAACCTAAGAGAAAACTTGGGGGTGAGATGCAGCAAATCAGGGGCAATGGCAGCCAGGGGGCGGAGCCAACGATGGACTTAAGTTGAGGTAAGGCTAGGGGTGGGGCCAAAGGGTCTGGCAAGATACTAGGCACTGGTAACTGGATGGGTGGTATCCAACACACTGTATCCCCAGGCACCTCCTGTGTGTCCCCATTTGCAGAACAGGGTTGATAGTGTAAAAATTGGAGGCGGGGTCATAGCTGGGGGTGGGATTTAACTGGAAGAGTCTTGGCCAGGGGCGAGTCCTGGAATAAACCTAGAGCTGGATGGAGTGGAGGCCAACTAGGACAGGGCCTGAATTGAGTCCGCCTCCTCCAGGCTTGATGGGCAAGGCCTGAGGTAAAGCTTAGACAGGACTGGTTGGAGCCATGACTATGGACAGGACCTTGGCAAGTGGGCAGAGCCTGACCTTGTGGCCCCACAGGCTTCGAGGGCACACTGTGTGAGCTCAACGTTGATGACTGCTCCCCGGACCCGTGCCACCATGGTCGCTGCGTGGACGGCATCGCCAGTTTCTCCTGTGCCTGTGCCCCGGGCTACACGGGCACGCGCTGTGAGAGTCAGGTGGATGAGTGCCGCAGCCAGCCCTGCCGCCACGGGGGCAAATGCCTAGACTTGGTGGACAAATACCTCTGCCGCTGCCTTCCTGGCACCACAGGTGGGACCAGGGGCCGGGCTGGGGCAGGAACAGTACATCTGGAGGAACACAGAGGATTTGGGAATGGTGCCCCAGGTAGGGCACAGTGGTGGCTACCCATATCTTGTTCCCCCTCCCCAGGTGTGAACTGCGAGGTGAACATAGATGATTGTGCCAGCAACCCCTGCACCTTTGGAATCTGCCGAGACGGTATCAACCGGTATGACTGTGTCTGCCAGCCTGGCTTCACAGGTGGGCAAATGGCTGCCATGGAAAGGATGTCTTTAGAGGGTGAAGGTGAAATCATCCATCTTCTTTGGCTGGGTTTTGCCCCTCTCTTTGCACTCACCTGTCCAAAAAGATTGTCCACACTTTGCCCTGAGGTTGTGCGTTCTCTCATCAGTATGAGGTTGTCCCCATATTGGCTCAAGTTTATCCTGGAACATAGGTGGTGGCCTGACTGGATAGGGGTGTTTCTGAGTGGGGCCAAGGTAATCCTTCATGAAAATGAAAGCTACTTTATGCACGTTTGAGGATAAGGATGATCTGGGGGAAGGTAGCTCTGGTTTCAGGAGGTGGCTGTTCTAATTTTCACAAGAGTTGATATGAGAATGAGAGTGTCTTTGCTCAAGGGTGTGGCCATGCTAAATGGGGCTAGGTTGTCCCTCCCCACTGGCTCGGTTGTCCTTGTCCTGGGATGAGGTTGCCTGCATGCTTCCCAGGGCCCCTATGCAACGTGGAGATCAACGAGTGTGCATCCAGCCCGTGCGGCGAGGGAGGCTCCTGCGTGGATGGGGAAAACGGCTTCCGCTGCCTCTGCCCACCTGGCTCCTTGCCCCCACTGTGCCTTCCCCTGAGCCATCCCTGTGCCCAAGAACCCTGCAGTCACGGTGTCTGCCATGATGCACCTGGAGGGTGAGGTCTCTCCCCAGCCCCTGACCCCCCACCCCTGCCCACATGCCAGCCCTGACTGCCTCCCCCTCCAGGTTCCGCTGTGAGTGTGAGCCTGGCTGGAGTGGCCCCCAGTGCAGCCAGAGCCTTGCTCAAGATGCCTGTGAGTCTCAGCCCTGCGGGGCTGGTGGCACCTGCACCAGCGATGGAATGGGCTTCCACTGCATCTGTCCTCCCGGTGTCCATGGTGTGTGTCCCTACCTTCCCTCCCCAGGATTCTCCACCTCCCTCTTCCTTCTTCCTTCTTGTTTCATTCTCTTCCTTCTGTATGTTTCTCTTTGTTTTCTTTTCCTCTTTTCTCCTTGAGCTTGGGATGTTGGTATCAAGGTGGGGACCCTGGGGGCTGATGAAAGAAAGAATCTCTTGAGACTACCTTACTCTGCTTGCCCTCTACAGGTCATCAGTGTGAGCTGCTGTCCCCCTGTACCCCAAATCCTTGTGAGCACGGGGGTCACTGTGAGTCTGCTCCTGGCCAGCTGGCTATCTGCTCCTGCCCCCCTGGCTGGCAAGGTACACAAACTGCTTCTTTCTCCTCCAACTCTACTTCAGAGGGGGATTCACCCTTGGCTCTGCCTTTTAAGGGAGCTTCCTTCCAGGAAGGGACAGAGCTGGACACAGATACTCAGCCTCTGTGGTCAGTTCGGAAGAAGAGGAAGGGATACGGAGCTGGGGAAGCTAGATCTCTGAGCTGAGGGTTTGGAGACAGCTTCCTGGAACAGCAGACCCCAATCAGAGAATGCATTCCCCACCCACTGAGGCAAGAAGAAAGTTTTAGAACAGTAGGTACAAAACACCTAGAGGCAAATCACAGCATAGCTTGTTTACCTATCTTGGCCTTCAGGTTCTTCCTTAGCAACAGGCACTCTCAGACCCTCCCCTTCCCCCTCTAACCCTAGATGTCACCTTACTCCTCATCCCCAGGCCTGAGATGCCAGCAGGATGTAGACGAGTGTGCCAGCCCCTCACCCTGCGGATCCCATGGTACCTGCACCAACCTGGCAGGGAGTTTTAGCTGTACCTGCCACAGGGGGTACAGTGGCCCTTCCTGTGACCAGGACATCGATGACTGTGACCCCAGTGAGTTCAGGGGAGCCCTTGGGGGTGCTGCTTTAGGAAACATGTTCATCAAGCCATGCTATTTGCTGGCCACTGTGCTTTCATTTCATCTTCATAGTTCTCTTACTTTCCCCATTTTACTCATGGAACTGAGGCACAAAGAGGTTAAGTGACTTGCCTGAGGTCATGTAGCAGGTGAGGGAATTGGAGCACAGGCCTGTCTGATTCTGAAGCCTGTACTCTGTCTCTGACATTAAGCAAATTAGGATTTTGTGTAAAATATGAGAGAATAGGCCCCCAGTAAGTTCTTTAGGAGTGCTGTCCAATAGACAAATGACCCAAGCCACATGTACAATTAAAATTTTCATAGTGCTCACATTAAAAAAGTAAAAAAAACCTGAAAAACAAAACTGATGACATTAAATTTAATATATATTTTATTTAACCTAATATATAAAAATTATTATTTCAACATGTAATCAATATAAAACTATTAAGATATTTTTGTCTTTTTTTTCATACTACATTTTCAAAATCCGAAATCTGATGTGTATTTTATACTTATAGCACATCACAATTTGAAACAGCCACACATTAAGGATTCAGTGTGGCCAGTGGCCACTCTACTGGCCAGCAGGCCTTCTATGCTGAGTCAAGGAATTAAGCAGATACAAGTAACAGTATGTGCTTGGCAGCTCAAAGGGACCTTTTGGTTCTGTCAGCTGCTTCCCCTTCCACATAGGTGAGATGGGGGGTGGTGAGGCAACAGAGGGGACAGAAGTTGATCCCTCTGACCAAATGTGCCCCTCCTAATTAAGCCTGATTTCCTCTCAAATTTCCTGCTATGGAAGGCACGACCAGGTTAGGCAGGGCTGATGGGGGCATTGGTGAGACAAGTGACCAGACCTCCTCTCTTCTGACCACAGACCCCTGCCTGAATGGTGGCTCCTGTCAGGATCATGTGGGCTCCTTTTCCTGCTCCTGCCTCCCTGGCTTTGCTGGCCCCCGCTGTGCCCGTGATGTGGATGAGTGTCTGAGCAGCCCCTGCGGCCCAGGCACCTGCATTGACCACGTGGCTTCCTTCACCTGCACCTGCCCCCCAGGCTATGGAGGCTTCAGTTGTGAGCAGGACCTACCCAACTGCAGCCCCAGGTGGATGGGGGCTCTACTGGAAGCTCAGGGACCCTGGCATCCGGTGGGGCACAGTACCTGAGAAGGAGAGGGGACGAGAAGGGGGGCGGGTCCTCTTTTTGGCATCCACCTCAGGACTCTGATGCTGATAGGGCACTGTCCAGGAAGTGACAGGGTCATCTTAGAGATGCTGGTCCCTAAGGGGGCAAGGCCAGGCCAGAGCCAGGCCTCCGCGTGTCTTTCACCGTAGTGCTGAATGAAGTACCTGGTAAATTGTGGCTGAGGGACCTCTCAGGACGGGGCGGGGCCTCTGCTGGGGCTGCAGCCTCTCTTGGCGGGTGGGGGGATAGTACTCAGAGAGTGTACCCCTTCAGCGCTAGGCGGGGCCCAGGAGGGAGGGCGGGACTTGTGAGAGGGGAGGGGCCTGACCCACCCTCGCTTCTCCAGCTCCTGCTTCAATGGTGGGACCTGCGTGGACGGCGTGAACTCATTCAGCTGCCTGTGCCGCCCTGGCTACACTGGTGCACACTGCCAGCACGAGGCCGACCCCTGCCTCTCGCGGCCCTGTCTGCACGGGGGCTCCTGCACTGTCACCCACTCCGGCTTCCGCTGTGCCTGTCCCGAGGGCTTCACTGGCACTCAGTGCCAGGTGGGCGGGGTCACTGGGGGCAGGTGGTGGTAGTGGTGGTGGTAGGAGGAGTTAGAGGGGGTGTTTTGTGGGCGGGGCATGCTGGGTATCCTGAGGGAGAAGCCTGCCTGGGTCCTGGGGAGGGGTTTGCACTGGGGTTGTGGTGAGGGGCCTGGCGGGGACCCTGGGGGAAAATCTGGAGTGTGATTTCTGGGGATCCCTGAAGGCTGACGCTGTGGGCTTCCCTTGCAGACGCTGGTAGACTGGTGCAGCCGTGCGCCCTGTCAGAACGGGGGTCGTTGTGCCCGGACAGGAACCTCTTTCTACTGCCTTTGTCCTCCGGGGTGGAGCGGCAGCCTCTGTGACATCCAGAGCGTGCCCTGCAGAGAAGCCGCAGCCCGGATGGGTGAGAGGGAGCGCGTGCGTGGCTGGTGTGTGTAGCAGGAGGGCACATGTGCACATACTTCTTGCCAGTGTGAGACCGTTGAGGGTGCGACAGAGCATATGGGAGTGATGGGGTGTGTGGCTGAGCGTGTGTGGATTTGTGACTGTGTGACAGTCAGCCAGGATGGTGCATGTGTCACCATAAGACAATTGGGATGAGGTCTGCAATGCTGTGTGAGTGTGTCAGTGACTGGGACCATGCAGTTTGAGGGGATGTATGACACACTATAACCTGATGGAATGTGATGGGACTCTGGTGACTGGTGGCAGCAAGGATGTTGGATGGTGCTTTGTGTGATGCAGGCAGGGAGGTGAGAGTGTGTGTCTGATACTACTCTCTGGGCAGGGGTGCGGATGGAGCAGCTGTGTCAGGCTGGTGGGCACTGCTTGGACAAGGACAGCTCCCACTACTGCGTGTGCCCAGAGGGCCGCACAGGCAGCCACTGTGAGCAGGAGATGGACCCCTGCTTGGCCCAGCCCTGCCAGCATGGGGGCACCTGCCGAGGCTACATGGGAGGTTATGTGTGTGAGGTAAGGGGTGTTCAGGGGAGGAGACACATCTGGGTGTGTCTGGACACATATTTCTGTGCGTCTGTAGTCTGATGTCGGTGAGTCTCTCTAGGCCTGCTTGGGTTTTGCTTTTGTAACTGAGTATATTTTTGTGGATGTCACTCTGGGTAGATCTGGGGGTGTTTTTGTCTGTCTTTAGTTGGTTCCTGGACATATCTTTGCATCTCTCTGTGCATGGTGTCTCTGGGCATGAGTGAATGTGCTGGTGTTTAAGTATGTGTCTTTGGTTGTGTGTGTCTTGGGTGTATCTGGGTATCTAGGTGTTTCTCCTGTGTGTCTGTCCTTTGTGTTTGTGTGTCCATCTGCACTTCGCGTGTCTGTGGCCCTCCGTGTCTGGATATCCTTCTGTGTTTGGGTGTGTTTTCTGCACACTGAGCGTGTCTGTGTGTTGGACAACTGTTGTGTGTCCTTTTGTGATAGAATTCTCTGTGTCTTCATGTGGAATGTCTGTGTTCCTTGGGGCTGAGTGGATCCCTGTCTTGTCCCCACCACAGTGTCCGGCTGGCTATGCTGGTGACAACTGTGAGGATGACGTGGATGAGTGTGCCTCCCAGCCCTGCCAGCATGGGGGCTTCTGCATTGACCTTGTGGCCCGATATCTCTGCTCCTGCCCCCCTGGGACGCTGGGTATGCCAGGGCCAGGGTTGGAGGAACAGGCTGGGAGACTGGGTCTCTCTTCGCTCCTGACTACTTCCCTATCTTCCCTTTCCCAGGTGTGCTCTGTGAGATTAATGAGGATGACTGTGGCCCAGGCTTACCCCTGGACCAACACCCCCAGTGCCTGCACAATGGTACCTGTGTAGACCTGGTGGGTGGCTTCCGCTGTACCTGCCCCCCAGGATACACTGGCTTGCGCTGTGAGGCAGACATCAATGAGTGTCACCCGGGCGCCTGCCATGCAGCACACACCCGGGACTGCCTGCAGGAGCCAGGTGGGGGCTTCCGCTGCCTTTGTCAAGCCGGCTTTACAGGTAAGTGTGGGCAATGGGGCCGGCCTGGGATCCTGCCTGTGTTCTCCTACTGTGGCTGACCCAGCCGCTCCTGCTTGCCCAGGTGCCCGCTGTCAGACTGTGCTGTCTTCCTGCGAGTCCCAGCCATGCCAGCATGGAGGCCAGTGCCTTCCCAGTCAAGGCCCTGGGGGTGCTCTGACCTTTGCTTGCCATTGCATCCCAGTAAGTGGGAGTGGCTGGTCACATCGGTCTCTGGGAGAGGAGTGGGAGCATGGCCTGGTGGGAGGGCGTGGCTTTAGGGGAGAAGAGGTGGAAGAGAAAGGAATTTCTGGAAAATCTTGATAGCTGGAGGGGAAGAGGTTTGGTAGGACCTGGGGGGAATTGGAGGCTCAAGCGTTCCCAAGTCTTGACCCCCATCCTCTCCTATCTCTCCCTTCTCCCTTTTCCTTCTTCCCCGCATCTCTGGCCCCATGCTTTTTTTTTTTTCTTTCTTTTCTCGCCCCTCAATCCATCCCCAGCCATTCTGGGGCCCGCATTGCGAGCGGGTGGCGCGTTCCTGCCGGGAGTTGCAGTGCCCGGTTGGCGTCCCGTGCCAGCAGACGGTCCGTGGGCCACGCTGTGCCTGCCCTCCGGGGCTGTCGGGGCCTGCCTGCAGAGGCTCCCGGGAGTCGCCGCCAGGGGCCACCAACGCCAGCTGCGTGGCCTCTCCCTGCCTCCATGGGGGCTCTTGCCGCCCCGAACCGTTGGTGCCCTTCTTCCGCTGCGCGTGCGTGCCGGGCTGGGCTGGACCGCGCTGCGAGGTGCCGGCCGCGGCCCCCGAGGCCCCCGAGGAGCCTCTGTGCCCCAGCGCCGCCTGCGAGGCCAAGAGTGGGGACAAGCGCTGCGACCGCGAGTGCAACAGCCCGGGCTGCGGCTGGGATGGCGGTGACTGCTCGCTGAGCGTGGGCGACCCCTGGCGGCAGTGCTCGGCGCTGCAGTGCTGGCGCCTCTTCAACAACAGCCGCTGTGACCCCGCCTGTAGCTCTCCCGCCTGCCTCTACGACAACTTCGACTGTAGGGCTGGCGGCCGCGAGCGTGCTTGCAAGTGAGCCCCTCTGTCTGTCCATCTGTGCATCTGTGCATCTGTCTATCTGTGCTTGGGCCACTTCTCTCTTTCCGTTTGTCCATCCATTCATCTTAGTCTGTGTCTTGTCTGTCCATGCGCCATATCTGACCATCCTTTGCACTGTCTGTTCCCTCTGCCTAGAATACTCTTCCCTCAGGAAGCCACATGGCTCCTCCCCATCTCCTTCAAGTCTTTGCTCTAGTAGTGGTACGTTCTCAGTGATCTCCCTGGCCAACTCCACCACTTCCCCTGCTTTTATTTTTCTCCTTAGCATTTTAATTCCACATAGCACTCTGTGTGTGAGTGTATGTGTGTGTGTTTACATTTAGCTTTTACTGACATGTAATTGAAATGCTGTATATTCTGCTCATTCACCTCCTTTAACAGCTAACCCCGCCCACTGGAATGCTAGCTCCACATGTTCAAGGATTTGTGCCTGGGCATATCCTGGATGCCTACAGCGACTCCCAGAACCTAGCAGGCTCTAGCAGTAGTGACTTATTAATAGATACTGAGAGAGAGAATGGATGGATTTACAGAAAGCCTAACACATGCAGATACATTCTAGTCCTCTGCTTGCTGTCTGTCCCCCTTGTCTCTGGAGTCACTTTGTACTGCGTGTGCAGTGGGTCGGAGGCCTCCTGACTGCGCCCCCTCTTCGCCCCCAGCCCAGTATACGAGAAGTACTGCGCAGACCACTTTGCGGATGGCCGCTGTGACCAAGGCTGTAACACAGAGGAGTGCGGCTGGGACGGGCTGGACTGTGCCGGCGAGGTGCCGGCCCTGCTAGCCCGCGGTGTGCTGGTGCTCACCGTGCTGCTGCCGCCTGAGGAGCTGCTGCGCTCCAGCGCCGACTTCTTGCAGCGGCTCAGTGGCATCCTACGAACCTCGCTGCGCTTCCGCCTGGACGAGCATGGCCAGGCCATGGTCTTCCCTTACCACCGGCCAGGCCCTGGCTCTGATGCCCGGAACCGGAGGGAGCTGGCCCCAGAGGTGATCGGGTGAGTAGCTCCACCCTGGGGAGCCGTGGGGACTGCGCAGGCGCTGAGCAGGAGACAGGAGGGGAGCCTCATGTATCAGGTCTGGTGTGTTTCACTTAACATCTTGGAGAGTTTTCTTGGCAATAAGTCCAACAGTGTCAACCTTTTGGGGCCAAATCATTCGTTGCTGTGGGAGCCATCCTGTGCACTGTAGGATGTTGAGCAGCATCCCTGGCCTCCATCCACTAGATGTAAGTAGCACTCCACTCCCAAGATGTGACAGACATGAACAAGGGGAGCAGAATTGCCCCTTGATGTAGAGCTACTTCCTCCTGGAGAATCAGGGCTGTAGCAGAGTGGTTAAGAGCATGTGTAGTTTTTCATTTATTTAGAAATGGAAAATGTAGAATTCTCCTGCTGGTGGTCTGGTAGAGGAGCCAGAGGGACGTACAGCCTCTGAGCAGGGTGGGACTCTGACACAGAGAGAAGGGATGGATTTTAGAGATGGAGGGCTTGGGCCCTGGCTGGGTATGGGTAGACTAGGAGAGATAGAAGAGGGTGGCAGATGTGCCAGTCCCTGGCTGGGGTGACTGGCTGGAGGGCATCTCATCAAAGTGAGGACACTGGGTGAAAATTAGGGGTTGCTTTGGTGCTTGCAGAATCTGAGAAGTCTGAGGGGTATTGAAGGTGCTAAAGACAGAGGCTAAACACAGAGACAAGAAAGACAAAAGGGTGTTGACAATGCTAGAAGCCATGGGAGGACTGAAAGAAGTGGGGAGAGAGTAGGGACAGAATGATCTGAGGACACGGAGACATAAGGATTAGTTGAGGGAAATTAGCTCAGAAAAGTATTATTGAGCAAGGGCTCACTGCCCGACGTGTATAGAAGCCAATGCTATGGCACCAGCTTTCGAGAAAAGAAAGCTTTTATTTTTGAGTTTGGCTGGCAAAGAGGCAGGAAGCAAAGCTAAAATCTGCCTTCCCGATTCAGGGTTCAGGTCAAGATTTAAGGGGTTTCAGCACTGGATCTTCCTAGATAACGGACCCTTTGCTTCTGAAAGGGTTCCGGTGCTCAGGTTCCGGTCATGTCCCGGTCCTTTTGGTTCCGTAGGGGGAGCAGTTAAGGGTTCACAAGTGTTACTTGTAAGTGGGGTAAACTTTGGTTCCGGGTCTTGTTAGAAACAGGATAGGACCAGTTTGAGTTGGTTTTGTGGTTACGAAAAGGGGCAGCCAGAGAAATAAAAAAGGGGGTATTGAGGATTCCAAGGAAAGAGAATTGGAGAGTTGGGTTCCTGGAAGCAGAGCCTGGGCTGGGGATTCAGATATATGTGTCCTATGGAAGTTGTGGTCTCAGGAGAAAAAGATGAGGGAAGCAGGATGGGGCAGGGGAAAAACTGAGGCAGGAGGGAGCCTCCCCTGGGATCTAGTCTCAGCCTGATTCCTCAGAGAGCTCTGGAGCGTGAATAGCACCTGAGGGTTGGTCCCACCTTGAGACAGGAGGGCCAGCTTTTGTACACCTGCATCAGCCAGTCACTGAATGAGGGCTGCCCTAAGGGGTGTCACCTTCCAAGGGAGGAGGGTTTTTCCACTTTGCTGAGGCCAGTTCTCTGGAGAAGAAGCAATTGTCAGCTCTTGAAAGCCAATGCTCATAGCATTCGGGAGATGGAAAAACCAGCCCAATAAGGGAGATCTAGGCATGTGCCAGCAGCGTCCATGAGAGATGTTGACATGAAAACACTGCCCATTGAAGTCATGGCTTGGGGGACACTCGTAGCCATAGCAAGACTGGTTTTGGGGGTATGGTGGGGTTGGATGCCACATGGGGGCAGGTGGGCCATGGTTACATAGTGAATGGACATATAGCTCTTTGGAGCCTGGTACTTGGGAAGGGGATGGGACTTGGTGTCAAGCTGGTACAAATACCCCATGGACCAGCCTGTCCCTCCCCTATGTCCCTGCAGCTCAGTGGTGATGCTGGAGATCGACAACCGGCTGTGCCTACAGTCACCAGAGAACAACCACTGCTTCCCCGATGCCCAGAGCGCGGCCGACTACCTGGGAGCACTGTCCGCAGTGGAGCGCTTGGACTTCCCGTACCCTCTGCGGGCCGCGCGGGGTGAGCCTGGCTGGTGGGAAACCTGGGTAGAACTGGTGCTCCCTTGTTGGGGTGGCCTCGGGCTGCGGTTGAAGTCCCCCATTTCTTGCCTGCAGGGGAGCCGCTGGAGCTACCAGAGCCAAGCGTGCCGCTGCTGCCGCTGCTGGCGGCCAGTGCCGTCTTCCTGCTGGTCATCCTTGTCCTGGGTGTCATGGTGGCCCGGCGCAAGCGTGAGCACAGCACCCTCTGGTTCCCGGAGGGCTTTGCTCTGCACAAGGACATGGCTACTGGACATAAGGGCCGGCGGGAGCCTGTGGGCCAAGACGCGCTGGGCATGAAGTGAGAACACTGCTCGCCCCCGGTCCCTGACTTCAGGGACCTTGTGAGCCCTTGAGTTCACTTTGACCTGACTCTGACCTCTGACCCCAACTGGATTCTAACTTCAGACTTCAGCCTGGATCCCTGACCATCCCCTTGACCACTGACTCCATTGTCCCCTGGGATCACCCCGATTTGTGACCCTTGACTCCATTTCCTGTGTCCCCGTTTCCTGGTTCAAATTCTATCCTGACCTCACCTTGACCCTGGTCTCTCAGACTTTACCCTGATACTCGCATTCATTCCTACTTGATTGCTGATCCCATGACCTCTATCTGTACCTCAACCCATTCCTGACCCTCTCCTCTAGCTCTAACTCCCATGACCTTTGACTTCCCCTCTGACTCTCTTTTCATCCCAATTCAGTGTCCATTCCCCATGATCCTCAGTCCTGGCCTTGACCCTGGGCATCACTTCCAACTCTCTAGCCTGTCTCTCAAGACCCTCAGCGCCATCCTAACCTAACCCCTGAATTTACCCCTCTTCTATGACCCCATGACCCACTGGCTGCTCTTCATCTTAGCTACATCTCTTACCTGTTAAGAGGTTAACTCCATCCTTCATGATCCCTGATGTCATCCTCTGTAACCCCTGACGTGTGCCTATGACCCACACCTATCCCATAGCTCACTGCTCTAACCCCTAGCCCCACTCCTGTCTCTTCCAGAGTTCTACCTTAAGACCCTGGCCATCGCTCCTCATAACCCCTAACTGTATCCCCTTGAAACCTTGACTCCATCCTGTACCCCTTCATTAGACCCTATATCTCAATCCTGCCACCTGCACCTGTTGACCTATCCCAACTCCAGACCCTGACCTCACCTCTGGGACCTCTGCTCTGACCCCACCCCAAATCTTCCTCCCTGTCACATGTCTCCATTGTCCCCTCCTCCCACTGTCCTCACAGGAACATGGCCAAGGGTGAGAGTCTGATGGGGGAGGTGGCCACAGACTGGCTGGACACGGAGTGCCCGGAGGCCAAGCGACTAAAGGTTGTGCCCCCTCCTCTGACCCCTGCCTTTAGGGTCCTGGGTGGGGCCCTGAGGGTCAATTGGAGAGCCCAAAGGAAGTCACCTGGATCCTTAAGCTCATGTGTTTGGTGCCAAAAAGCTACTAAATGCCCTGGCAGGCTGGCTAAGGATATTCTGTCCTGTTTCCATATGTTACTCGTGCCTTTTGGACCATGAGTCTGAAATTTATCAAGCTCCCGCTAGAAGCCCGGATGCTATGTTTGTGAAGTTAAATTGATACCTTCGTGTGTGACTATATGGCCCTGATACCTCATGATCATGTTCATGTTCTGATTAATACTGATCCTTGAAGGACCCTCTGCCCCCACATTTCTTCCACCAGTGATGTGTAGTTTCCAGAATATTAGTTTTGCATTTTTTAATGTTAATTTATTTTACTCTTCTTAATGCTATTGTCAGTAGAATTGATCTCTTAATCTTGTTTTGGGAGTGTTCATGTCTAGCGTATAGACAGGTTTATGTTGATAGGTGCCGTATTCTATCTTTTCTTTGATTACCCACCTTGGGCTCCCGGCCCTTCCACACTTCTGATTTGGATTAAAATCCAGTTTTTCCTCTGAGTTCTCTGAGTTCTAGTATGTCAATTTCCTGTTTCCTTACCTAGAAAATAATCAGGTTTTGGGGGCTGTGTGTACATGTCCATGAGAGAAACCTGTGGGGCTGCCCAGACTGTCCCCCTCTCTCTCTTCTTGTGAGAACTTGGGTCCTTGTGCCTCCAGGTAGAGGAGCCCAGCGTGGGGGCAGAGGACGCTGTGGATTGCCGCCAGTGGACTCAACACCACCTGGTTGCTGCTGATATCCGTGTGGCACCAGCCATGGCATTGACACCACCGCAGGGTGATGTGGATGCTGATGGCATGGACGTCAATGTGCGTGGCCCAGGTCAGTGATGGCACCCTGCCTCCTGGCCCAGGATGCCCCTTACCTGTCCTGCTTATGAGAATTTGCATCTGAGTCTGTGTTCTGGGGAGAGCTAGGTATGTCTGGGTGTTTGTGGGGCTGCATGTTAATCCAGACTCGTGGTTTGTAGGTGATAATAGCCCAACTCAAACTAGCTTAAGTAAAACAAGGGATTTACTGGCTCTTGTAACTGGAAGCATCAGGTACATTTGGATCCAGGACTCACCACCTCTTGGCTCCGGCCCAGGCAGGCTTTCTCCTGGGGGAGACACCATGACACAGGAGGGAGCAGCCTTACAAAAGCCTTTTCCTATCTACACAAGCAAATGTCCCAGGATGAGTTCTGATAGGGATCACGTGCCCATCCGTGAACCAATCATTGTGGCCTGAGGGCTGGAATAAGCAGACCAACCAGGCCTGAGCCATTTGACTGTCCTCGAGGGAGGGGATTCAGCTCTATCCAGAGCTTGAGGATAGAGAATGGGATGCAAGTATCTCCCTGAGAGAACCAGGGCAAATGTTTGTGCAGAGTGCAGCAAACTGTTATCTGGATCCTGTTGGATTCATCTTTGTCATACTTCAGGGTATTCTGCTCCTAGCTCCATTTTGCTTTTGTTCCAATGGCCTGCATGTGTGGCTCTCTTTCGAAGTTCCTCAGGGATTTTATGTCCCTGGGGATGCTCTTAACCAGAGGATGTGGGTGTCTGAAAGGCACAGCTCCTTTGCCTCGAGCTGGATAATAACTCTAGGTTCAATAGCCTCTGGACTGCCCCTTTGGGATCAGATTGAAATAACCCACTGGGAATTTGTCTGAGGTGCATGCTTCTTTGACTTTCTCCCTCCCTTGTCCTTTATCCTCTTCTGCCTAGAAGCCCTTCTGTGACAAATCACATGCCCATGAATCCTCATCCTGGGTTGGCTTCTGGGGTACTGACATAGACGTGCATTTGTGTATGTAGATGTGTTTCCATGTGTTCCACTTTCTCCTAATACAGCGCTCTCAGTAGGATTCCCTGGAAGGGCCTCTGTGTCCACCTCCCTTGTGACATGCTCCTGTCCCCTGTAGATGGCTTCACCCCACTGATGCTGGCCTCCTTCTGTGGAGGGACCCTGGAGCCGATGCCCACTGAGGAGGATGAGGCAGAAGACACGTCAGCCAGCATCATCTCAGACCTGATCTGCCAGGGGGCCCAGCTCGGGGCGCGGACTGACCGCACAGGCGAGACGGCCCTGCACCTGGCTGCCCGTTATGCCCGGGCTGACGCTGCCAAGAGGCTGCTGGATGCTGGGGCAGACACCAATGCCCAGGACCACTCGGGCCGAACACCCCTGCACACAGCTGTCACTGCTGACGCCCAGGGTGTCTTCCAGGTGAG
This sequence comes from Eidolon dupreanum, assembly GCA_028627145.1. NCBI lineage: Eukaryota > Metazoa > Chordata > Mammalia > Chiroptera > Pteropodidae > Eidolon > Eidolon dupreanum. Next base: position 36,101,223 of record CM053512.1, on the reverse strand, counting down.
ATGGGCCTGCCCCTTTGGGCTTCAGAGTTGGGATAAGCATCAGACAGATCTGGGTTCATGCCCTGGCTCTGCCTTTCAGAGTTCATTTTTCTCATTTATAAAATGGGGTATATATGGGAATACAGTTTCTAGCAAGTAGCTGCTCCCTGAACCTCATTGATTTCAGGGGACATGCGGGTTGGGGGACCTTATAGAGTTTGGAGGTGCTCCTGGTCCTCTGGCTCCTGCCATGACTTCTCCTTCTATACCCTGCTCCCCTAGATTCTCATCCGGAACCGCTCCACAGACCTGGATGCCCGCATGGCAGATGGCTCAACGGCACTGATCCTGGCAGCCCGCCTGGCTGTGGAGGGCATGGTGGAAGAACTCATTGCCAGCCACGCTGATGTGAATGCTGTGGACGAGCTTGGTAGGCTGGTGGGGGCTGGTGGTGGATGGGGGCTGAGAGAGTGTCTCAAGGACCCTGACTGTCTTGTTGGTGTGAACTCGCAGCCACATTTTGACCCAATCACTGAAGCTCATGCACACATAACAGGCTTGAACATGGACTTACACTTTCATGCATTTTTTTAATGGTGTCCAGTAGCTCATAGGGCGCATCAGTGATTTAGAAAAAGGTATCCTTCCCTAAGACACTTCATTTCCAGCTACTTTGTTAGAAGAACGTACTCTGCTGCCATCTGTTGGGAAGTTAGTGTAATAAATTTGTAAATCGCCCAAATCTGTATGTGGTGACCACTCCCTCCCCGCAGGTGGAATCTGCTTGCAGAGTTGTGCGGATTCACAACCTGTCCTCATGTCCAGAGGACCTCACACAGCCGTAGGTATACTCAGATGCTCACAAACATCCTTTGGAATAGGTGTTCTCAACCTCAGTACCACTGACTTTTGGGTTCAGGTCATTTTGGTGGTGGGGACCATCCTGTACAATGTGAGATGTTAAGCAGCACCTCTGGCCTTGAACCCAGTAGATGCCAGTAGCACCCTACCTCCCAGTTATGACAACCAGAAATGTCTTCTGACATTGCCAAATGCCCCTGGGGGAGTAAATCACCTTGGCTGAGAAATATGGCTCTAAAGGAGCACTAGCCAACAGAACTTTCTGTGATGATGGAAATAGTCTGTCTTTGCTGTCTGGTATGGTAGTCACTGACAACATGTGGTAACTACTGAGTACTTGTAATGTGGCTGGGATGAATGAAGAACTAAATGTTTTATTTCATTTAATGTTTTTTAAAATGTTTTAATCTTTGTTTCGCCTATTTTAAAAAAAGCTTTATTGAGATATAATCTACATATCATACAATTTACCCATTTAAAGTATAAAATCCAATGGCTTTTAATATAATCACATAGTTGTACAAATATCCTCACAATAAATTTTAGAAGATTTCCATCACCAGAAAAAGAAGCCCTCGCCTCTTAGCCATCACCCCCTCGCCCTCCAATCCCCTCATCTTCTCTGCCTGAGGCAACCACTAGTATACTTTTTGTCTCTATTTTGTATCAAAAGAATTGTACAATATGTAGTCTTTTTTGACTGGCTTCTTTCAATTAGCATAATGTTTTCAAGGTTCATGAATGTTATAGCGTGTATCAGTATTACTTCTTTTTTTCAATGACTGAATAATATTTTATTGTATGAACACACCACATTTTGTTTATCTTTTCATCCATTGATGGACATTTGGGTTCTTTCTAATTTTGGGGTGGTTTCTACTTTTTATGAATAATGCTGCTATGAACATTCATGTACAAGTTTTTGTGTAGACATATCTTTTCATTTTTCTTGGGTAGATACCTAGGAGTGGAATTGCTGGGTCACATGGTGACTATGTTTAACCTTTTGAGGATCTGCCAGACTGTTTTCCACAGTGGCTTCCTCATTTTTCATTTCTACCAGTAGTGTATGAGGGTTCCAGTATCTCCACATTGTTGTCAACACTTTTTATTATCTGTTTATAGCTGTTTCTAGAGGAAGTGAAGTGGTATCTCATTGTGATTTTGATTTTTGTTTCCCTGATGGCTAATGATGTTGAGCATCTTTTCATGCACTTATTAGCCATTTGTACATCTTCTTTGGATAAATGTCTATTCCGATTCTTTGCCCATTTTTAATTGGGTTATTTGTCTTTTTTATTATTGAGTTAAAAGAGTTCTTTATATATTATAGGTATGTCCCTTATTAGATATATGGTTTATAAATATTTCTCCCAATTAGTAGGTTTTCTTTTCAATTTTCTTTTCATTTTTTAATGTTATCCTTAGTAGCACAAAAGTTTTAATTTTGATGGTGTCCAATTTATTGATTTTTGTTATTATTATTGTTGCTTGTTTTTGGTGTCATAGCTAAGAATCCTTTGCCTAATTTAGGGTCGTGAAGATTTACTCTTATGTTTTCTTTTAAATGTTTTACCTCTTATATTTAGGTTTTGATTCATTTTGAATTATTTTTTGTATATGGTGTGAGGTAGGGGTCCAACTTCATTCTTTTGTATGTGGAGATCCAGTTGTCCAAACACCATTTGTAAAGAAAGCTATCCTTTCCCTATTGAATGGTTTTGGCACCTATTTTATTGAATTTTAATTAATTTAAATCTAAAGAGGCACATGTTACTGGTAGCTACTGTATTGGACAGCACATCTCTGGGTACTAGCAACTGAGGGCTTCACAGTTTCCTCTGTGTTTGGAGAGTCTCCTGTGCAGGTGTGCACACACCTGCATAATGTCTTCCCTGGACAGAGTCATTCCACAGGACTGCACATGCGCGCACATGTACACACGCACACATAGATGCAAACGCAGGTGCTCAGATATTCATGGCAGGTCGACTTTTTTCCCCCCAGGCCATATTCTGGGCACTTCCTGCTTCCCTGTCTTGGGGGGCCAAAACATGAGCCTGGTTCTGACCCTGACTTCTCTCCTCTCCCCCAGGGAAATCAGCCTTACACTGGGCTGCAGCTGTCAACAATGTGGAGGCTACCTTGGCCCTGCTCAAAAACGGAGCCAACAAGGACATGCAGGATAGTAAGGTGAGCTCTAGCCCTTGGCACACCTGGGGGGTCAGCCCTGGCAGAGCCCTCCACAGGTAGCAGAGAACAGGGTGGGGTAGGCGAGGGGGCGTATTTACTCTGCCTGTGGCCAGCTTTCAGGGGTGGAATTTGGGCCCAAGGGGCTCCAACATAAGATCAGTGTTCTCTTCTGTGAAGTGAGGAAGCAATAGTACTCATCTCATTGCCTCTTCTGAGGATTCAGTGAAGTAATGTGCTTAGCAGATCCTCAATAAAAGGTAATTGTTATGATTGTTGTTTAGAAAGCCTTGCAAGGTAGTATTACTCTCCTCATGTCACAGATGAGAAGAATGAGGCTCAGAGGGGTTCAGGGGTGAATTCGGTCTTTACATGAAATTTCCATATTTTATTTGTTATGAGCTTTTTAGTATTAATTTACAGAAAAAGCATAGCATTAAAATATTTGTGATTGAGATTTGTGACCCCTTCCCCCTCCCCCCATTAAATTTTGTGCTTAAGGTGAGTGCCTCACTCTCTTCACTCTAGTCCTGGCTCTGGGGCTTGGAGCTCAGTAAGTGCAATTGAATGTGGCTTAAAGGAAAGAATTTCCCCAGGTGGCCCGGTCAGAGCTGGGATTCTAACTGACGTCTTTTGGGCTGGAGAGTATGCACATTAGCTCTTAGGTTCCACCAGAGGCTGGAGGCCTTGGTGATGTTGACCGGGAGTCCATTCTGACCTTTGTGACCCTGACATCTTGTGGGTTCTGTATCCCCCCCCAGGAGGAGACTCCCCTGTTCCTGGCTGCCCGGGAGGGCAGCTACGAAGCTGCCAAGCTGCTGCTGGACCATTTTGCCAACCGTGAGATCACTGACCACCTGGACAGGCTGCCACGCGATGTGGCTCAGGAGAGGCTGCACCAGGACATTGTGGGCCTGCTGGACCAGCCCAGTGGGCCCCGCAGCCCCCCTGGCCCCCACGGTCTGGGACCCCTGCTCTGCCCACCTGGGGCCTTTCTCCCGGGCCTCAAGGCGGCACAGTCAGCAGGCAAGAAGAGCCGGAGGCTACCAGGGAAGGCTGGGCTGGGGCCACAGGGCACCCGGGGCCGGGGCAAGAAGCTGACACTGGCCTGCCCAGGCCCCCTGGCTGAAAGCTCAGTCACACTGTCACCTGTGGACTCGCTGGACTCCCCGAGGCCCTTTGGTGGCCCCCCTGCATCCCCTGGAGGCTTCTCCCTAGAAGGGCCCTATGTGGGTGCCACCACTACGGCTGTGTCCCTGGCACAACTTGGTGGTGCAGGCCGGGCAGGTCTAGGGCGCCAGCCTGCTGGGGGCTGCGTCCTCAGCCTGGGCTTGCTGAACCCTGTGGCCGTCCCCCTTGACTGGGCCCGGCTGCCCCCACCTGCCCCGCCAGGCCCCTCATTCCTGCTGCCACTGGCGCCGGGACCCCAGCTGCTGAACCCTGGGACCCCTATGTCCCCCCAGGAGCGGCCCCCGCCATACCTGGCAGTCCCAGGACATGGCGAGGAGTACCCGGCAGCTGGGGCCCACGGCAGCCCCCCTAAGGCCCGCTTCCTGAGGGTCCCCAGTGAGCATCCCTACCTGACTCCATCCCCTGAGTCCCCTGAGCACTGGGCCAGCCCCTCACCTCCCTCACTCTCCGACTGGTCCGACTCTACACCCAGCCCAGCCACTGCCACTGGGGCCACAGCTACAGCCACTGGGACACTGCCTGCTCAGCCACTCCCCATGTCTGTCCCTGGCCCCTTGGTTCAGGCCCAGACCCAGCTGGGGCCCCAGCCTGAGGCCACCCCCAAGAGGCAAGTGTTGGCCTGAGATGCTCATCAGTTCTTGGATTTGGGGGTCTGAAGAGATAACCCATCCTTATACACACACACTCTCTCTTCATCCTCTTTCCTTTAATCCTTTTAATTCTCTCTCTACCAACTCTTCTGTATTGTCCCCACCTTACATTGTGACTGGGATAGGTCACCAGTCTAGGGCTTTAGTCTTCCTTTATTTATAAGGGGTGAGGGCTGACCCCAAACCCTGGGTCTTGCGATGAGTCAGGGACCTCCTCCTGCCCTCTCCTCTTTCTGCTCCCCAGTTTTCTCTTCCCTCCTTCCTTTCTTGCCTCCTTTGGCCTTCTCACTCCTCACACTCCAACACGAGTGTATTGTTATTATTTTTTTTTTACGTTTTGTATAGAAACAAATTCATTTAAACAAACTTATTATTATTATTATTATTTTTTACAAAATATATATATGGAGATGCTACCTGCCCCCTGCAAACCCCGCAGTGCCCCCGTGGGGCTGAGTCTGTGGGCCCATTCGGCCAAGGTGGATTCTGTGTACCGAGTACACAGGCATGACCGGGATCCTGTGTACCGAGTACATGACCCTGGTGTGTACCAAGTAGACACCCTTGGGCGCACCCTCTGGGGCCAGGGGTTGGCGAGACATGGGAGCCTCCTCCCCACCCCACCTCCCTCACTTCACTGCATTCCAGATGAAACTTGTTCTATGGCTTTGCTGGGGGAAGGAACTTTCTGCCCCAGAGAGCCCACCCCAGACCCTCCCCACCCTAGAGCTTGGACCACCTCTCTTTGGGAACTGGGTGGGGGGAGGGGTGGCTGGTGGGAACATGAGGACCATGGGAGATATGTGCATTTCACTTTGTCTTCCTGTATGTATGGGACTGCAGGATGAGAAGGAACTGCGTGAGTGGCACCCATCCTCCTGGTATTCCCCTTGCTCAGCCCTGTGGCAGAATACAAGTATTTTTAGGTTATTTTTGTAATATCGCTTCTGGTCACAATCCCTGTGTAGCTAAATCCCTAGGCCTTGTATTGTATAGCCCCCACTCCATCACCACCTAATAAAGGAATAGTTAACACCTGGTGTCATTTGTCTGTGTCTGGGTAAGGTGGGGAGTTGTAGGGGTGGGGCTCCTGGCTCTCCAAGGCTAACGAGGTCCCATCTTGGGTTAAATCCCTTTGGCTTGCCTGCACATTCATGCTTCTTCCTCTTTTGGCAGATGACACTACTGATTGAATCTGGGGTGGTCACCTGACTTTAAGGATGAGCCAATCAGATTTTCTTGCTCAAGAACATTTTTTCATGGAGATGCTCAGAAAGCTGTCAGTTGGAGCTTTTAAGGCCACTAACAGACTAAGAAATATGGATGGACAGTTTTGGGTGGTGGATATTTATGCAAATAGAGCAGAAGAATAAAGCTAATGCAGGGAGAATTAGAGATGAGTGCTCAAATGGTTCTAGAGTTGGAAGGAGTATCTGTTCCAGAAGTATCAGTTTCAGTTAATTGAACACCATTCCATTGACATCACAGGTATTTATTAATTGCCCTCAAAGTGCCTGAAGCTGGTTCTGCATGAAACTTCTATTTCATGCTTCTGTGGGGTCTGGGGACAATGATGCAGTCATGTAATAAATACTCCTTTATATATACCAACTTGGGTGGGTTTCTATGTCTTGCAATCAATTGTGCTCCAAGATGAGGTTGTGTTTACACTGGGGTCCTCCAGGAAAAGAGGATGGGATAATGTTCTTTGATTCGTCTGTCACTTGGAGTGCTTTTGTTTGCAAACAACACAAAAATCTACCCAGGTGACTTAAACAACAACAAAAAATTATTAGTTCATATAACTAAGAGGGACCAGCTTCAGGGGAGATTTGATTTAGTGGGTCAAATGAGGTCTTCAAAGGCTGAATTTCTCCTTACCTCTACAGATTTTTCTCTGGGTATCAGTGTCATCCTCAGGCTCTACGTGGTACCCAACCCACCTTCTCTTCCCACCTGCACGGTTCCAGCCCTCCCTCTGTGTCAGCAAAATAGGTGCGAACGTCATAGACAATATTGACCTTCCCAGGGAATTGAGAAGCTTCTAGTCTTGGGGTTCATTTTGTATTGACTCTGATCGTGTCACATGTCCATCCTCTAACTGAGGATTTCTCAACATTGGCACTATTGATGTCCTTTGCTGTTGGAGACTCTCCTGTGCATTGTAGGATGTTTAATAGCATCATTGGCCCCAACCCACTAGATGTCTCTTCTCCATTGTCACAACCAAAAATGTCTCCAGACATTGCCAATTGTACCCTGGGGGTAAAATTGCTTTTCAGCACTGCTGCTCTAACTAATCACTATGGTAGTGAATGTACTTATTTCTTAAAGCAATCAGTCTGTACTCTGAAACTGGGGCTGGAGTAAACTGAGAGGCAATCCGATTTGCAGAGCAGAAATTCTGTGGAAACAACTAATAAATGTTCCATGCTGCTTCCCAGAGGTTTCCAGTAGGAATGAACACCAGCTGCCACAGGGGCTCACTTACCTGATAACATGTGCTCTATTAGCTTCTTTTTCCGTATTTTCTCATTTCTCCACTCTTCTGCCTGTGTTTTCTAGGGTCACTTCCCAAATAAACATATTTCTATTCAAATCCTTGTCCCAGAGCTTCTTCTAGGAGAACCCAAGCTATGACAGCATCCTTGGCCCCAACCCACTAGAGGTTATCAATATAGAGTGAGTATGCAAATACATGAGACTGTACTCATGTCCTGCCATGTCTAGCAAGTGGTAAATCCTGCCACGTCCAGCATGGCCCTGGAAAATAAACCTGAGTGGGAATTGTGGGAGACTGAGAAAAGAAAGAAGACAGAAAGCTGGGATCAAGAGGTCCACTGTCCACTGATGGTGGAGCAATGGCGTAGTTTTATTTTTGCAAGCTGCTTTTATACAAGAACATACAATTGTTATTGACATAAACAGTTCCTCTAAAGCATAGGAACACTTTCTTCTACTTTTCCGAGGCCACATTTTCTCATGACCTTCAGCTTATTTATCTGCCTGTGGCTACGTTTGTACTATCTTGTTCTCAGAAGGAGTTTGCAGAGACAAGGTAATCCTTGGTTGACCTCACAGATTGCAAGGACCTTGTCAGTTTACAATCTGCTCTCCATAATGTCCAGCCATGAAATTAAGCTCATGAGGTTGAATTTCTCAGCTATGACTCGCATGTTTGCTGCAGTGCTACTCACATTAGCCAAAATATGGAAACAACCTGTCATCAGTCAACGGGTGAATGAATAAACAAGGTGTGTGTGTGTTGCAGGAAGTGACATCTGACGGAGGAAATTGGCTGCTCAGACAACTTTGTTAGAGAAAGGAGAATTTAATGCCTGTGGAGAGCATGAGGCTTTCAACAGACCCAAAGCACGATTTCTCCTTGGTTAGATTTCTCACAGCTTATATACCCTAGCAGTGTCCATGCAAGGGGTGCATGATTCCTTTGAGGTTTCACATGTGCTTCATGACTCAGGATGGGGAGGAGGAGCTTCGGGTGAGGGTAGTTTCCAGACCACTGGTTTTACAGGTCGTTTGTTTTGTAGAGTCTGAGACCTTGGTGTTATCAGCACCATTATAGGATTCTTGAACAGAGAGATGGGACCTGCTCAGCAGATTCCTATCCAAAGGCTGAGCTCTAATTGCAACATAACAAGCAGTTTTACAGAGTCTTGTTATTCCTACATAGCTACAGAGATAAGAAGATTAGTTGGATAGCAAGCTATGAATCAACAGATGTGTGCTGGAGAGTCCTTGAGGTGGAGGAGGTAGCTATGGGAAAACACGTTAGCTGAAGAGCACAGGGCAGCATGGGAGGAGAGAGAGTAGTTTTAACCAGCTTAGTTGGTCATTTCTGCAGGCCCTTTTCTTTGTATTTTTTCAGATTCCTCCTTCCTCTCTCATGTGTATCGTCTTAATACTAGAGATGTGTCTTTCAGGAGGCGTGGGAGTTTGCCAGGAAGCTAGGAGGAGGGGAAAAATAGCATGGTGAGGGGCAAAATGGTGTGAAACAGCATGGAAATCTCAGAGGAAGGGTCAGCAATTTGGAATGGCAGGTCTACACCTCATTTTCTTACTGGTAATTTAATAAATGGATATGTGTCGGTTTGCATGGAGCAATGAATGAATTTGGAACTAGAATGGTAGCAGAGGCCTGATCACAAGGCTCTTGAACATGAAGACGGGGAATTTTAAACTTTACTCTGAGGGCAACGGGAGCCATGGAAAGTCCCTGAGTAGAGAGGGAATGCAGCCAGAGCTGCTCTGGTGGCAGGCACAGAGGATGAACTGAAAGGGAGGTGACACGCAGGCTTTTGTAACAGGCGAGAATGATGCTGCTTGAGTTAGGGTGGGGCTGAGGGAATGGAGAAGTTGAGGAGGAAGAGTGGAAAAGAGCTAGCGACTAATCAGTTCTGGGTAGAACAGGCAGAGGAGTCGGACTAAGGTCTCTATGAGACGTTAAGCCTGGCAACGTTTGTGTAACAATATCAAGTGATCTACTTTTTTCCTCCCGTCTTAAGGGCAGAGCTGGAGGCAGCAGCTTTGCTCAGTGTGCGGTGGGCACCGATGGACACTGGGGAGCACTGATGGAGTGAGGAGTGCATTTGTGACTGCCATCCACAAAAATAAATTGTAATTAGTCTTTCCTCCACTTTTTGCCGCGAGAGCCTGGGGGCCTGGAAAGCGGACCCTGGGGTCTCCAGTTTCCAGGAGGGGAAAAACCCGCAGGGTATTGCCAGTTTGAGCCCCTGGGAGCTTGTTAGTGGCTGGGGGGGGGGGCTTGGGACAGCAGCTCCAGGGACCCCTTGTATAACAGGACCTGGGTCCTCAGCCCCTCCCCTCTCTGGTGGTGAGCAGAGAGTGATGAGGGCAGGAACCTTTCTGGGCCATGGTGAGTGTGGTTTCAGGGCCCTTGTCTAGATGAAGAAGCTACCCCAGCCCACTCCCTGTTCATGTGCGAGTGAGCACATGGGGTGCGAAAGGAATGCACACACATGTAAGCAGCAGGCACACACATGCACACACATACCCTAGAGCTTCATGGCCACGAATGCACACGTACTCATATAGAATCACTCAGGGGTGGTGGGGAAGGAGCTCCTGCTTTTGGGTGACTTCCTGGTGAGAAGAAGGAGTAAAAGGAAAGACTTCAGACTCTAACCTCATGTGTTCCCCTTATTCTCACAGTGGGGTGGCATCAGCATGACCTTGAGCTCAGTACCCACTGGCTCCTGCTACCTCTCCCACTAGGCAAGCAGCGGGCCTGGTAATCTCTCCGTGGGTGCAGTTTTCTTGGGTTCCAAGTATGCAAATAAGGAACTTTCTACTCCTGTAGCCTGACTTCCTTTTGGCCGAGTACTCTCACCTGTCACAATTGGAAAGAGGAATTTGGGTACCTTGAGGCAAACTCAAAGCCACAGCTACTCAGCTGTTCCAAGGTTAAATTTCAGCCCCATTCAGGGAGTCCCCCTTTCTTTTTCCTTCTCTCCGGGATTGGCACAGGGGCCCGACGCAGATGCCACTTCCATGGTGAGGGTGCACAGGAGCTTGGCTGCCCTATGAGTCCGCCATGCTGGGTGTGTGTCTGCTCACTGGTGTTCCCTGAGATGAACAGAGTCCCCTCTGATCCCTGACTGGACCGGTCCCACCCCACCCTCCTGATGCAGCTCTGCCAGCTCCCACACTCCGCTCTTTTTCCCATACTCACCTCTTAACCTGTCAGGAAATTCAGTGGGCTCCACCTGTACAATCTGTCCAGAATTGGCCACCTCTCACCATCTCCATGGCTCCCATCCCGGTCCAGCCCCAATCCTCATTCACTTGGACCAGCCTCCTGCTTAGTTTCCTGGCTTCCGCCTATATCATCCCCACTCTGTCCTCCAACAGTGGCCAGAGGGCACCTGTGAACACCTGAGTCAGGTCACATTCCTTCTCTGCTCAGAGTCCTCCATGGCTCCCACCGCACTTGGTGTAAAAACCAAAGTCCTCATTGTGACCCACAAGACCCTACGCAACAGCCCTCCACCCTCACCTTCTTCCCTCTGTCCCCCTCCTCCTCCCTGCTGCTGCCTGCTGCTGTTTCTCTTCCAGGCACACACAGTCTAGCTCCCGGGCTTTTGAACTGGCTGTTGCCTCTATCAGGACCCCTGACCCGCTTAAGTATCCTCTTGACTAATTTGTTCATTTCTTTCAAGTATGAATTTGGGGCCTTTGCCTGGCTGGAGAAGCCTTCTTGGCCCATCTCCAGCCCTAGAAGTGAGGTCTGAAAATGAGGGAGGGGAAACAAGAAATTTCAGAGTAACTGAATGTTAAAACAACACTTTCCTGACCATGCTATGTAAAACTGCAACCCTCCTCAGACCCCTGAGTTACCCTTCAAGTACTCTGCTTTTTATTTTTCTGTAGCACTTACCTTCCAATAGACAGTCTCACTTATTTAGTTATATTCGTTGCTAATTGCCCGATTCACTTCCCTGAACTTTTTGCTCCTCTGAGGCTGAATCTCTGCCTGTGTAGTTCCCTGCTGTGTCCTCAGCGCCCAGAGCAGCACCCAGCACTAAACAGATGCTCAGTGAATATGTGTAAGTGGATATATGAAAGTGGACGCTGAAAACTTGCAGCCTTAAAGCACAGACTCCAGAGACAGACCTCTGGTTTTGAATCCTGGTACCCTGAGAGTAAGAATGTGAGCAATTAGCCCATCTGTGCCCTGCTTCCCCAGTGGTGCAGAGCCAAGGATGACAATCCTATCTCTCCTTGCAAGGAATCCGAGACCAAAGGGCTCACAGCAGTGTTCAGGGAATCTTACTGACTGTTACCTGTGAGCTCAAGGGATCAATTTCCATTTTCACAGACGAGGCTCAGAGGGCAAAGCCAGCTGCCCACAGTCATACTGCCCCTAGTAAGTGAAGGTATCAACATTCAAATCCAGGTCTGTCTGATACCAGAGCTCAACTTTGCTGTCCCTGCAGGTCACTGAAGGGCTATCTTGAGCACAGAATTTCTGCTCTATGGGGATCTTTGTCCAGGAGTGACCTCCCTGTCACTGGAGGCATGCAAGTAGAGGCTGGATAATTGCAGTAGAAGACACTACTATACTGAAAGCTTGTCGAGGGGTTTCCTTTACAATTTCTTTCTTTAAGATGCCCAGGAAGGGCTTACTTATTCCTGGAGGTCATTTCCAGGTCATTATTAAGGTATATTTCTTAATGTGGGGAGTTAGAGACCATATTTCATTCAAATGTTTGTTAATTTTAACTTTAAATATTCACTTGTATAGTATGTAAGCCTTCATTTGAACTCTGCAAGTATTGGAGGATGGGCCTGGTATTCATTTTCTTCTTTTTTTAAAATTAAGGTCTAATTGACATGTCTCATATTAGTCTCAGGTGTGCAACATAATGATTTGATATGTGTATGTATTGCAAAACAATCACCTCAATGTCTAGTTCACATTCATCAACACACAGTTACAAATTTTTTTTTTCTCGTAATGAGAACTGTTAAGATCTACTCTCTTAGTAACTTTAAAATATACAATACAGTATTATTAACTATAGTTGCCATGCTGTACATTATATTCCCCAGGACTGATTTATTTTATAACTGGAAGTTTTCATTTTCTTCTTAATCATCTGTAAGAGCTAAACATTTTTTTAGGATCATAGCCTTTTCTAGTTTGTGTTTGCCCGTAAGTTTGTTTTAATTTAACAGTGTTTCATGATATTCAGAAATTCTATTTTTAAATAGTCAGAGTCAAATACTTTTTTCTCCGTGCGGTCTTATTGGTAGTTGTTTCTACCTTTCTCTCTCTATAAGGACTCTGATGTTCTCTCTGATATTGTTTAATTTTCAGTAAAAGGGCCTCTCTCAGACACATGTTCTGTGCATCTTTGCCCAGTGTGCTCTTTCTTGATCTAGATTTCTTAAGTAGAGTCAGAGATTCTTGGTTTTGGACTTTTGTTTTGCGTTGGTTTCTAAAGACTTCATATCAGGATTTGCTTTTTTCATAGTATGAATTCCTCAGAGGACCTCACTGGAGTTTTTCTAAGTTGAATATTCTTTTAGTTTTACTTGTGTTAGATCAGGGGTTGGCAAACGACAGTCTGAAGGCCAAATCCAGTTCCCTATCTGTTTTCGTAAATAAAGTTTAATTGAAACACAGCCATGCCCGCTCGTTTATACGTTGTCTATGGCCACTTTCACACTAGAGCGGCAGAAATGAGCAGTCGCAACAGAGATTGTACAGACTGCGAAGCCTAAAACGTTTACATCTGGCCCTGTAAGGAAGCATGCATCCCTGTACTTAATCAACAGGGCTGCCTGCTTCCTGCTTACGGGTTTTCTTTCTTCATGAAAAAAGTGGGCATCCTTCCCTCATTTCCTGTTTGCTTCTATTAAGTTTTTTGTTGGTCCTGACTTGTCTTATCTTTATAACCATAACGTCTCTAGACTTTACAAAGCACTTTTTTGTTGTTTTTCTCTGTATATCTTCAGAACTAAAATCTAAGACTTATTTTTCAAGAATTAAAATTTTAGGAAACTTTTAAATGACCATTCTCAATTTCTCTGGTCCTATTGCCGTGGATAAGTATTTTCAGGGGCACAGCTATTTATTTTTTGCCCTTTTTATAAGGGTCATTGGCTTGCAGATTACCCCAAATGCCACTAGATGGCGCATAAATCAGGACTTCCCACCAACTCCACCTTCTCCTTGGGTTGAAATTTGAGGATCTTGGGACTGAGCTATGTTTACTTCTTATTTCTTTTTTTTTTAAATTTATTTTTATCATTATTTTTTAAATTTAATTTTTATGGTGACATAGGTTAACTAAATACAATAAGTTTCATCCGTACACTTTAACAGTAAAGTATGTTTACTTCTAAATCAATTAACTCTTGGTAAGCGTGAAAGATTGCATTAGGACCATTTTCTTTAAAACAGAGTCCCATGTTCCCAATGAGTAAAATATTCTCAAAAAACATTCCAATACAGGAATATATATTTTTTTGAGATAAAATAATCGATTATAAAATGATAAAACGATTGCCAATCCAGGATTCTTGCTGAAGTCTCATTATTTGAATTAATAATAGTCAATCATCTCAGAGTTACTTTCCATTTGATGAACACAGTGCCTAGGGTCCATGAAGTTGTTCAAATTTCTTTTAAGATCAGAAGAAATAAATGAACTTTTAGGATTGAAGATTATATTCGTCTTCACACCAATGCAGCCCTAAAATACAAAAATTTTAAATTTTTATAAAATTTACATAAATTTAGATAATGACTATGTTACAAGCTTTGCCTTTCTTGGGTATTTGGACTGTGGCAGACATTGTAAATTCCTGGTCCACATCCCCTTTCTCATCAGCCAGACCTTGAATTCCTTGTACCTGTGTCAAGTTTAATGTTTCCTGGTAGAAACTCTCAAGCACTGATAAACCAAGGTTGATAGATAAACACACTGGATTCCTCACTGTCCCTCAGGGTTCCCCAGATGGGATTAAATTCTAGTTTCTCACAATGCTGATTCCCTTGCTGTCTGTCTCCCTCCCCCAACCCCCTCTCAGGTTTTGGGGGATGACATCCCAGATAAACCATTTGCTCTTGAATCTTTGCCTCAGGATCTGTTTCTGTGGGACTTAATCTGAGGCACTGATGTTCTTACCATCTCTCCCTACTCCAGATATAGTTATTATTCCTTAGAAGTTCCTGCGATTTTCTTTTCTTTTCTTTTTTTTTTAAATTGAAATGTATTTGACATATAACATTGTGTAAGTTTAAGGGATATAACATGTTAATTTGATATGTTTATATGTCGTAACATGATCGCCATTATAGCAATAATTAGCACCTCTGTCAGATCGCAGAATTATCATTTCTTTTTTGTGGTGGGAATAATTAAGATGTAGTGTCTTAGCAAGTTTGATGATTACAATAAGATATTGTTGTCTGTATTCACTCTACTGTGCATCAGATCCCTAGGACTTATTTTTCTACCAGTTGCAAGTTTGTATCCTTGAACATCTCTCTTCTTTCCTCACCTTCCGGCACTTGGTAACCACCATTTTACTCTGTTTTTAAGTTTGGCTCTTTTAGAATCCACATATAAGTGAGGGCTTACTGTATTTGTCTTTCTCTGTCTGACTTATTTCACTTAGCATTATGCCCTCAAGGTTCATCCATGTTGTCAAAAATGGCAGGATTTCTCTCTCATGGCTGAATAATATTCCACTGTATATATCACCACATTTCCTTTGTCCACTCATCTGTTGACAGGCACTTAGGTTCTTTCTTCTTATTGCAGAGACACTAGCTGGATGACATTAGGAAAATAAGTGACATCATTTCTGAGTCTCTCTTCTTTTTTATAAAACGAGGATGATTCTCTTACTGCACAGGTCTTTGCTGCAGAGCAGACACCTTGTAATTTGTTCTATTGCATTTGCTCTGTTCTTTCCTCTCAGACTCCTCAAAAGCAGTGGGAAAATGACACCCAACAGATGACAGAGTTTGTGCTGGTGGGATTCTCTAATCTCCCAGACCTGAGGACCACCCTCTTCACGCTGTTCTTCCTCACGTACCTGGTCACCCTCAGTGGTAACGTCACCATCATCACCATCATCCATGTAGATTGGACCCTTCACACGCCCATGTACTGCTTCCTGGCTGCACTGTCCCTCTCGGAGACCTGCTACACACTGGTCACCATCCCCAATATGCTGGCTCATCTGCTCATGGAGAGCCAGGCCATCTCCATTGCTGGCTGTCGGGCTCAGATGTTCTTTTTCTTGGGCTTAGGTTGCAGCCACTGCTTCCTCCTGACCCTGATGGGCTACGACCGATATGTAGCTATCTGCTACCCGTTGCGATACTCGGTTATCATGAGACCTACAGTTTGCCTCTGCCTGGGGGCGCTAGTGTTCTGCTCTGGGTTCTCGGTGGCTGTGATCGAGACCACCATGATATTCTCCTCGACCTTCTGCGGTAGAGACCGTGTGGAGCACTTCTTCTGCGACATCGCCCCGGTCCTGAAGCTCAGCTGCTCTGCGAGTGCTGACAAAGCTCTGGTCATTTTCTTCCTGAGCATCCTCGTGGTACTGGTCTCCTTTCTCCTCATCCTCCTCTCCTATGCCTTCATCGTGGCTGCCATCCTGAAGATCCCTTCGGCAGCTGGCCGGCGCAAAGCCTTTTCCACTTGCGCGGCCCACCTCACCGTGGTCATCGTGCATTTTGGCTGCGCCTCCATCATCTACCTGAGGCCCCAGTCTGGAGGAAACCCTGACCAGGACCGCCTGGTGGCTGTCTTCTACACGGTGGTGACGCCGCTGCTAAACCCCGTCGTGTACACTCTGCGCAACAGGGAGGTGAGGGTGGCTCTCAGAAGGACCCTGGTGCGAAGCTGCGGGATTTTAAATAAACACTAGCTCTACGCTCCTGCTGTGGCTTTTCCATGATTGTGTGCCCCGCCTGACATTCAGTTTCCCTAGCCAGAAAACAGGCGCCACTCCCAGAACCTTAAATAAAATAGCCTGTTTAATAAGGCAGTTAACAAACAGTGCCCGATACTTGCCATGAACTCCATAAAGGCTGCCTTTTCCTTTGGTCTTGATTACCTTGATTTTGCCGGGCGGGATGCAACGCGGTCTGCAGTACAGGATAGTCACCAGTGGAGGACGCCTCTTACCCTGCCCAACCTTGACAGTCAGTGGAGTGTAGTATTTTAGTTAGCAGTGAGCAGGTATCGGTACTGGGTCCAGCATCTTTTTATTTTGTGTCATTCAGAACTTTTTCCACATTTTTTTTTGGGGGGGGGGCGTGTCTGGGGGGGCTGTTTGTCACCAACCCAAGGCTGCCTTTGTTTATTTTCCCTGTCAGAATTCTACACTGAACCGTGGTTTTCATTATTATCCTCTAGCTCTCTTCCCCTTGGATTCTTTATTTCTTTGGTGTACAATGGGAGAAAAAGAGAAAAGGGGGAATTTCAAAAATTTATTCTGGTAAAAAAACCCATAAAATTTGCTCTCTTAACCTTTTTTTAGTGTACCATTCAGTGGCATTAACTACATTCACAATTTTGTGGAACCATCACCACCATCTAGTTTCAAAACTTTTTCATTATCTCAAAGTGAAACTCTGCATTCATTAAGCAATGACTCCCCATTTTGTCCTCCTCCCAGTCTCCTGTAACCTCTAATCTACATTCTGTTACTATGAATTTGCCCAGATATTTCATATAAGTGGAAACATTTAACATATGTCCTTTTCTATCTGGCTTATTTCACTTAGTATAACATTTTGGGGGTTCATCCATGTATCAGAATCTCATTCTTTTTGATGACTGAATAATATTCCATTGTATGGATGTATATTTTGTTTATCCATCTCTCAATGGATACCTGGGTTGCATCCACCTGTTGGCTACTGTGAATAGGGCTGCTATGAACATTCGTGTTTGAGTCCCTGTTTTCAGTCCCTTTGGGTATGTACCTAGGGGTGGAATCATTGGATGATCAGTTAATTCTTTGTTTAACTTTTTGAGAACTCGCCAGATTGTTTTCCATAGTGGTATAAATTCCCACCAGCAGTGTATGAAGGTTGTAATTTTTCCACATCCTTGCCAACACTTGTTATTTTCCATTTAAAAAAATTATAGCCATCCTAATAGATGCAAAATGGTATTTCATTGTGGTTTAGTAGTTCGCTTTTGTTTAACTAAACTCTGGTGATGGATTGAAATCATCCGAAGTATTTTCTCTGATCACAATGGAATGACATGATAAATCAGAAAAACTGAACACTTCACAAATATGTGGCAATTAAACAACACATTCTTAAACAATGTAATTTCTTCTCAAAGAAGAAATTACAAGTTAGACTGGAAAATACTTTGAGATAAATGAAAACAACACAATATACTAAAACTTATGGGATGCAGCAAAAGCAGTTACTGGAGAGAAATTCATAGCTGTAAGTGCTTACACTAAAAAAGAAGAAAGATCCCAAATCAATAACTTAACTTTATACCTCAAGGAACTACAAAAAAAAAAAAAAAAAAAGAAAAGAAAAAAGCAAGCTAAACACTGGTGGTGGGGCTTTCACCATGATATTTTCCAGGAAACTATGGCTTATGGTTAACGTGCTGTACCTTCCGCTTGCCCCACCAAGTCTACTCTTCTCTCTTCAGCTCTATGTCTCAGGAAACCAACCTGTATGGACCACACTGATGATTCTAGGTCCTCTGGCTTCTAGTTGGGTTTGGCCAATGGTAGGCACAGGCAGGAGAGGGAGGGCAGCCATGGGTGGCTGTTCTCTTAACCAGAGGCCACTGTCCCTTCCACACAGCCACTTTCTCTGGGTAGCTGTAACCACCCTCTCCTTTGCACCTTCAGGTGTGCGTGTGTTAACAGCTCCTCAGTTTTGCTAGCTCTGGGTTGCTGCACCAGCCCTTAATTCTGCCCATACTTTTACAAACAGCCCCCTTAAAAAACTGCTCCTGTATTATCCATCAGGAGTGCATCATCCATTTCCTGTTGGATTCTGGTTGGTGCACTTACAAGTGGAATCTCTTAAAAAGGAAAGAGGTAAAGCTTAAGAAAAACTCTCTCTCTCTCGCTCTCTCTCTCTCTCTCTCTCTCTCTCTCTCTCTCTCTCATCTCTGAGCATGTTGGGGAAACAAGCCACAATTTCTGACAACTCTGACTTCTTACGTGGACCACTAAAACTTGCCTTTGAGATGCCTCTCCTTGCTTCTTTGTTTTCCAGTTCTACTACTCATTCTGCATATTTCAGTGTGTACACGATTGTATGACTCTCAGAGGGATAAGATTTTGACAATGCTAAACAGATGTGTAGGATTAATTCAGAACATAGCCCTTATACATACTCAAAAGACTGATAGCTGTCCAGCCAGCAGCCAAGGAAGGCAGTACACAAAGAGCTTTCAGCAGTGCCTGCTCCCAAGGACATTTCCTGGTACTCCCATGGATGTTATCTCTTCCTCTAACCAAGCAGAAAATCTTGCTCCCATCTGTCTGGGAAGGTGGCTGCTCTCCCCATGAGATAACCCCTCCTTCTGCTTGTGGAAATAAAAAAACTGCTTGCTCTTGGTCAGGAGCAGCTTTTTTCCTGTAGCTCTGACTGGGCCACTGCTGAAGCTTCCCTGCCTCACAAGTAATAAATGGCATTTCTCACCCCTCTGGTCATCCTGGTTGTTTTCTGGAATATCCAAACCCAGGTGCAAGTCCCAGTCCTGGCGCTCCTGTGTTACAAGATGTGTTTGTTGAAATCCTCTCCTCTTTCTCATTAAATTGTGTTCCCTTGAAATTATTCTGCTATTGTTGTCCAATAGAAAGAAGAGGGTGATGCCTACTTCAGGAAGGGGTAGGAGAAGAAGACCTTTCTAGTTCTGGGAGAAGAGAAGGAGAGAGGGTGAAGGCGGAAGCTGGGGAAACAAGTGGTCACATGCTGAAATCCTGAAGTCTAAAAGAGGGGGTATAGGGGGTAGGGAGACTTTGAGATGGTCCCCGGTAATCCTATTTCCTGGTGCTCATGACCTCATGCAATTCCTTTCCTTTGAGTAACTTGCTTCTAACCAACAAAATACAAAAATATTGAGGGGATGTCACTTCCACGATCAGGTTACAAAGATTCTGACTTCTGTCTTGCTAGCAGTCTCTCTCCCTTTCTGGCTTTGAGTAGCGTCCAGCCAACAATGAGAAACTGAGGCATTTAGGCCAACAGCTCTTGAGGAACTGAATCCAGCCTAGAACCAAATAAGAAAACTAGGAAAAGAATCTTCCCACTTGAGCCTTCAGCTAAGTCCTCAATCCTGGTCAACATCTTGCTTGCCGCCCACAAGAGACTGTGAAGTCGAGGTCCCAGTTAAGCCCTAATCAGATTTCTGATCTACAGGAACTTTGAGATAATAAATGTGTGGTTTTAAGTTACTAAGTTTGGAGTAATCTGTTATGTAGCAATAGATAGCTAATAGTTAACTAATAGATAACAAATAGATAACTAATAAGGGTATGTGTGTGTAGGGGGAGGGAGGGGTAAATTAAGGGCTTGCTTCTTTTCTCTTCAGTATGAACTCTAAGAAAAGCCTACCATCCATTTTCCCTCTTACTTGTTGCTAACAGAACCCTGCTTTAGTTTATGTTCCAGGGAAATCTTGGAAGCTTGGCTCTTACTAGACTCAGAGTTGAGAATTTTGATTATTATAAGTCATAATAACTCCATTTTCCTGCTAGAGAGTTATATAGAAATGGGCGCATGACTCAGTTATGGCCAATAAGAGTAGGAGGAAAGTCTTCAGAGGCAGATTCTGTAGTTTCTTTGCATTTAAAAAAGCTGTGAGAAGTGATCTTTTTTTTCTTGTCTTTATTTGACTCTATGTCCAGAAGGTGATGTCTGTAGCTTCTGCAGCCATTCTGTGACACAATATACAAGAATGGCAGAGTAGAAAAGATGAAAAAATTCCATGTCCTAGATGACATTTCTTGGCATGTGAAAGAATAAATTGTCCATAGCATTTGAACTTATTTGCATTTGGATTTTCTGGTACTCGCAGCCCATCCTCAAGCTGAAACAGATATTTTAAGTTGTTTTACTTCCCACTCCTCTTCTTGCTACTGCCTGGAGGCCAAGGACTGAGGGGCAAGATTTAAAAAGTTATAGGAGTAAAAATGGCTAATTTTCCTTCCATATCTAGCTTTGTCCTCTGAGAGGTTCCTCACTGTCCTCTGTCCCCCCATGACCATTACTGAATCTTATGGCTCATTTTCTTCTGCTACAATTTTGAGGGGATTAAAGGGGATGTTCTAGAGACCAATCAGTAAAAAATGGTATGTAAACATCATATTGGGAAACATAGATTTCAGCATCCCTTTAGTGTGACTGGGCTGACTTCCTCTTTGCAAAAACAGAATTTCATATGTGTGTTTGTGTCAGCACAGGGCTTTCAATCTGTCTCTTCTGGGAGAAATTTTGGCAAAATTAAAGAAAGAATGGCAAAATAGTGAATTAAAAGTTATGCTATCACTTCTTTAGAGATAGTTAGTACAACATCCCCCCCTCCAAAAGAAACAAACAAACAAACAAAAAAACGAACAAGAGTTGGCGAGGATATGGAGAAATTGGAACCCTTGTGCACTGTTGGTGGGAATGTAAAATGGTGCAGCTTCTGTGGAAAACATTATGATGTTTCCTCAAAAAATAAAAAAATAGATGTACCATATGATCTAGCAATTCGACTTCTGGGTACACATGCACAAGAATTGAAAGCAGGGTCTCAAAGGGATGCTTGTACATCCATGTTCACAGTAGCATTATTCACAATGGCCAAAAGGTGGAAGAATGCAAGTGTCCATCAAAGATGATTGAATAAGCAATATGTGATATATACATACAATAGACTATTATTCAGCTTTGAAAAAGGCAAGGCATTCTAACACCTGATACAATATGGATGAACCTAGAGGACATTATACTAAATGAACTAAGATAGTCACAAAAGGACAAATATTATATGATCCTGCTTCTATGAGGTATCTAGAGTGGTCAAATTCATAGAGACAGAAAGTAGAATGGTGGATACCAGGAGCTGGAGGGAGGAGTTAATGGAGATGAAGTTTCACTTTTGCAAGATGAGAAAATTCTGGAGAGGGATGGTGGTGAGGGATAGTGCTGATTTTAAGAATGTAAATGTACTTAATGCCACTGAACTGTACACTTAAATATGGGTATGATGGTAAATTTTACATTATGTGTATTTTACCACAATTAGAAGTTTACTTTTAATTTACTTTCAATTTAGAAAAGTTATGTAATGAGAGCCAGTTAATATTAACAAGAGAAGAATATGTTTGTTCTTGTAGATACCTGGGCACTAAAAGACCTGAAGGTGCCTCCCTAGACAAGCATAACCAGATCGACTGGTGTCACTGTACTCAATGTCACATGATATCTATGCATCTTTCCTTCTCATATAGACAGTGTCCCACTCCACGGGACATAGCTTAATGACTCATCCATTCACTGCATCCAGTTTGAAACATAAGATCTGTCTTTTAAACCTTGGAATGGCCTCTCGTGGTCTGGCAACTTACAAACTTAAACAAAATTTCTGAACATACAAAATAAATGTTAAAACTATAGTAAAAAAAAAATCAGTGAAAGCATGGGAAACACACAGAAGTCACTGAATCTTAGCAATTAAAAAATGTTATTAGGCAGGAGTTATGAAGGCTCCTCTCCTTGCTGTAGGTTCTTTGTCTATTGCCCTCCATGGTCCTTGGCTCTGACCTCTGGGAGGATCCTCACTGTCCTCTGTCCCCTTTGGCTATTACTGAAGCTTTCACAGTGCAATTCCTGCTGGTCTGCTTTTGGGGCCTAGCGGCATTGTTTTCTAAGCCAAACAGTCACAATATTTTCTAGTCCAGGATCAGGATTTCTTGCCAAAATTCAATAGGTGTCCCATCTTTTTGTCGCTAGGTATCCTCATATGCAAGAAACCACAGGAAAAATTTTCTCTGAGATAGTTTTTTTATTTTTAACCAATTTTTTTTATTGTGGTAAAATACACATAGCATAAAATTGACCATCTTAACCATTTTATGTGTACAGTTCAGTGCCATTAAATACATACACATGGTTGTGCAGTTCCATCTCTAGAACTGATTCATCTTGTGAAACTGAAACTCTGTCCCCGTTAAATCCTAACTTTCCATTCCCCCTCCTTCAGTCACTGGTAACTATCATTCTACTTGTCTGTCTTTACGATTTTGAGTACTCTTTAAGTACATCATGCAGTATGGAAACATGTAGTATTTGTCTTTTTGTAACTGACTTATTTCACTTAGCATCATGTCCATCTGACATAGCCCTTAAATCCAAACGCTGCCCTCATTAACTTCCTGACCTCTATGCTTGGACCTTGGCATTCTCTTGAGGCTGCTGAGAAAGGGCCAATCTCTTGCTATAATTGCCTCCTCAGGGCCACTTTTGTATTACTTCTCCCCTGTGAGCCCCAAATCATCAGACTCAGTCACTTTAAATTGTAGCCTGCACGGTGAGAGGCTACCTTAGTATAATTATGGTCTCTTCCTTCAGTGATTGCCCAATACACTCCCTCTTTTTCTCTCTGTCTCTCTCTGTCTATCTCTTTCTGCCTATATCTCTCTGCATCTCTCTGTGTCTCTCTGTGTCTCTGTCTTTCTCACCTCTCTCTCTCTCTCTCTCTCTCTCTCTCTCTCTCTCTCAACAGTAGCAAGAAGTAGCAAACATAGAAATAGTCTGGCTTCTCCCAACCACTTCCTGGAGGTGGTACCTAATAGGTGTCCGATCTGTCATGGAAGACATTGCAGTTTTACCTACTCATTTGTCATGACAGAACATGGATCACCAGCTTTCTACCTTGTGTCTGTGTCCTCATGACTTACTACCTGATTGTTAAGTCAATGCTTCATTGTTTAGGTTTTTATTATTGCAGAACCACACTTCCGGCATTAACTTTTATATTAGTTATTGTATAGTATGAGCTGATATAACAAAGAGACCCTAAAACACAGTAGCTGAAACTGGATAGACATTATGTTTTCTTCATGTAACTGTCTGCAGGTGGGTGGTTCAAGGCTGGTTAAGTGGCTCTGTTTTAATTAAATCACGGCTTCTCTTTCTGGTCCAAAGTAACTTTTTTAGCTCCAGCCTTTGCATCTACATCCCAGGATATAGGAAAGGGTGGATAAATCAAAAGAGTACAAACCCCTTTCTTTAAAGGGCTGTGGATGTGGCCATCACACCCATTCATATCCCATACTTCTGGCAAACATTGATCTGTCTTCCCTCACGGTGGTGTTCATACTTGGAGAATACCATATCAATGAAATCATATAGTACATAACCCTTTGAGACTGGCTTCTTTCATCAGCATAATTTTTTTGAGCTTGTGGTTAGAGAATTCCCCCCACCTCAAGTTTTATTGAGATATAGTTGACATATAACACTGTATAAGATTAAGGCGCACAACATAATGATTTGATAAATGTATATACTGCAAAATAATTACTACAATAAGTTTACCTAACAGGCATTACCTCACATAGTTACAAATTTTTTGTAACTTGAAAGTTCTCTTATGAGAGATCCTGCATCTTAGCAGGATCTTAGCAACTTTTAAATATACAAACAGTATTCTGAACTGTGGTCTCCATTCTGTACATGACATCCCCAGACCTTATTTTTACAACAGAAATTTTGTACCTTTTGACCACCTTCACCCCCATCTGTTGCACCCCTGCCCCTGGCAAGCACAAATCCGTTCTCTGAGCATGATTATTTTGTGATTCATCCAAGTTTTTGTGTGTTTCAATTGTTTGTCTTTTATGGGGAGGAGGACATTTTCCTCTACACTCAAGCTTCTATTGGTAAGTCTAGTAATCAAATAGATATGAGACATATTAGCGAGAAAAAAAGACCACGTTAATTACATATATGTATGAGAACCCTGCATACATGAGAGAGAGACTCCACATACATGGGAGTTTAAGGACAGAAAGGGAAAATGAGGTATATATGACATTCTAAGCCAAGGATGAGGTAAGGCACTTTTAGAGGGGAAGAAGGTCACAGGATGATAAGAAAAGCAGATGTTCAGTAATTAGAAGTTGCCCTGCCCTATAGATATGCCCAAAAAAGATAATTTGTATTATGGGCAAGACACCTACTTCAAATTCTTCTATGTAGTTAAAAGAAGTGGGGGCAGAGTTTTTCTTGAGTCTGCAGGATCTTGTCTGCCTTTTAGCTCAAAACAACCCACATACCATAAAGGCACGTCTTGGGGTGACTCATTCTGAACCCCTACACATTTTATTGGTGAGTAGTGTTCCATGGTATGCATGGACCACAGTTTGTTTAATCATTCATCTATGGAAGGACATTTGCTTTTTCTAGTTTTTGGCTGTTACAAACAAGGCTCCTATAAGCAATTGTCTTTTGTGTGACAGGCTGTTCAAAATCCCCTCTGGCTTCCCAACTCATTTAGAATAAAATCTGACATAAACACGGGGGGATCTGGTTGGGCCTCAAACACTACTCCCTGTAATAGATATGGGGAATTCATATGATTGAAACGCAGTACCCATTACTGAGGTGCTCCCAGTCTGGGGCCTCAGGCAGCTCTGCCTGAGTTCACAGTCTGCCACTTTCACTTATAAACTGTAGGACCTTGGGCAAGTGCCATAACCTGTGTTTCAGTTTCCTCATTTGTAAAATGGGATGATAACACATCTCCCTTACAGGGATGTAAGGATTAAGTAAATTAATGTATCAAAAGTTCTTGAAACAGCCCCTTGTACCTAATTAAGTACTTGACAAAAAATAATAATCATTATTTTATTATTGGCTCTGGGCTTAGAAGCCTTTTTTTTAGGAATTTTGTATTTTGTATTGTTAATTATAGGAAGAGAGTGGGATGAGAGACAGGCGGGAGAGGGGACCCATTTGAAGACTGTTGGAATAATCCAGAACAGCTCTCAGAGAGTGGCAGGGAAGAGCCTGTTTGGAGTGGGTTCAAGAAGGAATAGGAGGGGTTCATGGGGGCAGCAAGTGCAGGTAACTCATTGGAGAAATTATGCTAAAAAAAAGGAGCAGAGATATAGCAACAGGTAGAGAATGCGCCAATTGTGTTTTCCTTTTCTTCTTCTTTTTTTTAATGGGTTAAATTAAAACCTAGGAATGATTCAGTAAAAGATAAAGTTAATGATGAGGTGGAATTCTCAGATGGGAATGCCGAAAGTTGACAGGGAATGGGAGCCAGTGTAAAAATGGCAGTATTTGTCTTGGACAAAAGCAGGGCGTTGTGTACAAGAATTTACTCCCCTTTACTGATAGGGTGATTATTTCCCAGAAGCCAGACGGCTGAAATATGGTGGAACACGGGCGGGAACACGGTGGAACGCGGGCTGGAACCAAGGACCACTGGTCTTTGGCGTATTCATGCCCTAGCACGTGGAGTAGAGGAAGCGTGAGGAGCCTACAAGAGTGGGGCCAATAAAGGATGTTGGCCTGCGGATGAGGGGGCGGGGCCCCTGCCTTTGCGGGGTTACAGTAGGATAGGAGGCAGGCCATTCACGCCCAGACAACGTAAAGGGGAGTACAGCGTGGAAAGCGGCCCAGGCCCGGACTGTGGGACCTATGGAAGGCCGCAGAAGGCGGGCCCGAGATGGCCTTGGCAAGTGGCGGACACCGATGGGCGTGGCCTCCTGCAAAGTAGGGCCTGAGGCTAGCACTATGAGCCAATGAAAGGAGAGAGAAGGCGGGGCCTGTGCAGGAGGCGGCCAGTAGAGACAGGCTTTATAGGAGGAGCCCCGGAGCGTAGCTACGGCTTGGCGCACGCACGAGGGTTCGCACTTTTGCTGCCAGTGGGCAAAACAGGGCTGCGCGCTCTGGTCATGTGACACGAAGGACGCCGAATTCCTCTGGAGTCAGCGCCATTTTTTGTAGGTGAAGGCTGAAGTGCTCCAGGGATTGGAGGAACATCCTGTGGTGATTTAGCCTCGTTCTGCAGCCTGAGGTCGGGGTCAGGCTCGGGCTCTGGCGCTCACTCGGAGGTGGGGCCTGGCTTGAGGAGAGGGGTGCGTGGCATCGTCGTTCTTGGTGACGTAGACGTGGGGTGGGTTCACCACTGGGGCTGAGATTCGAGACCCTGATGCGAAAGAGTAGGGGCTTCCCGCTAATCTATTGAGGAGCAGGTAAGTAGAAAAATAAGTATTTTGAGGCGGTTGTCGCCTAGTTTGGGTGTCGGTGGCGTAAAAGGGGGAACCTTTCGTCGCGAGGGGCTGGTCCCCGCAGTAGGCGTGGTTTGGGGCGTGGCCTAGGTCCAAGCCTTGCCGCGTAAAGAGCCCCACCGAAACTCGGGAGAATAGGGCTTGTCTTTTTACGGATAAAGCATCTTTGCATCCAGGCACTGGAACTGCCTATTTTTATTTAGGTGCTACCTCATGGAGACCCCTGCGGCCGCCGCCCCTTCAGAGAGCTTCTTCCCTTCGTTCCTATTCCTGGCCGGCGGGACGTTAGTGGCAGCTGTGCTGGGCGCCGCTCATCGCCTGGGGCTTTTATATCGGTTGACGCACAAGGTGTGGGGGCACAGACGGGAGGCGGGTTGCGGGCAGCCAAAGCGGGAATGAGCTTCCGGGCGCGAGGGACTGGTCGGAGAGGCCAGGGCCTTGTCCCCATTGCCAAGCTGCATACGAAATCCTGGATTTTGCCTCGTTAGAGATAATAGGGCAGCTATGCCGCCGGAGCATTCAATATCACGTCCACCTTCTTCCCCAGGGAGCCGAGCCCTTTTCACAGAACAATGCTCCCTACACACCGTGGGTCAGGGCTATGAAGGCAAACACCAGAGGATGTGGTTGTGATATATTTTGACAGTTGCTCTGTGCTTTAGAGGAATTTCCTTGTGTACCCAACATATGTTTCTGAAGCTTTTGCTTCTGTCTGTATATTCCTCAGAGGAAACAGGCTCAGAGACGTTGTGTGGTAGCTTGATTTAGATGACCTCTTTGGGAAAGAGCTGACCACACAGACTTGGATCTGAACTACTTGGTTCCTGTCTCAGAAATTTACCAGATCCCTTTCTAGATATTTCCTTTCCTTGCCTGAAGCAACTTTGACCCCTTCCCAGCCCTTCCTCTCCTAGCCAGAATCAACACCCCTGGCCTTTAGGACTTGTGAAATTTAAGGCAAAAGCCTCTGATGTATGGAGCTGTGTGGAAGCTGGGGCTGGGATGCTGCTCACATGCCAGGTACTTGGCTGGCAGCCTGTCAACTGTATTTGGACCAGTGAGTGGGAAGGAGCCTGGTAGGCTGAAGGCTGCACTCAGGCTACCCGGTCCTGGAGGGCAGGCAGTCCTGGAGTCACAGCTGATGACCCCTACCTGGTGCTCTTGGCCTAACTCCTCTGGATTCTGTAGATCCACTTTCCCCTCCTCTCTTCCTAATTGTTCCACCTCCCCAGGCAGGCAGTGTAACAAAGTGGGGTGCTTGACAGTGTTGGTGCTATGGGACTTCGAATCTTGCTTGGGCAGGTCTTGGTTTCCTTAGCTATGAAAGGATATAAAGTTGATGCTTGACCAGCATGGGTCCACTTATACGTGGATTTTTTTCACTACATACAGTAAATGTATTTTCTCTTCCTTATGCTTTTCTTAATAACATCATCTTTCCTGTAGCTTACTTTATTTTAAAAGTACAGTATGTTATACATATAACATACAATATGTGTGTTGTCTGTTAATATTGTTGGGAAGGCTTCTTGTTAACAGGCTATTAGTAGTTAAGTTTTTGGGGAGTCAAAAGTTCTATGTGAATTTTCGACTGCACAGGGGTTGGTACCCCATGTTGTTCAAGGGTCAACTGTAATGACAAGAGGATCTGGTAGGATGATGTGTCCTGCTCTGGGCCTTGTATGTGATATGTGCCTTTCTTAGTTCCCTGACCCTGCTCCCTCATTTCTAGGGGAGGAGGATTGCCATTCTCCCCACCTGTCCTGGCACCCTTGCCTGGGTCCTTGACAGTCTTGTTCCTCTCTCTCTGTGGGCCCAGGTGGACAAGGCAAGTGTCAGGCATGGTGGGGAGAGCGTGGCAGCTGTGCTGAAGGCCCATGGTGTGCGGTTCCTCTTTACACTGGTCGGTGGGCACATTTCCCCGCTGCTGGTAGCCTGTGAGAAGCTGGGCATCCGTGTGGTGGACACACGCCACGAAGTCACGGCTGTGTTTGCTGCTGATGCTGTGGCTCGCCTGACAGGTGAGGACAGAGCAGAGAGGGCTGGGGGCTGCTGGTAAGACTGGGATGAGGGGTCTTTGAGGGGCACGGATTTTTTAGGGGTGGCCAGGAGGAAGGGCATGGATGCAGAGGGTGATGACCTGTGTTCCAGGGACGGTGGGTGTGGCGGCGGTGACAGCAGGCCCTGGCCTCACCAACACAGTAACAGCAGTGAAGAATGCCCAGATAGCCCAGTCCCCAGTCCTGCTTCTGGGTGGCGCTGCCAGTACTCTGCTGCAGGTACCCTGTGCTTGGGGGGCGGTGGGGGCTCCAGGATGGCTTGAAGAGCTCACATGGTAACTCCTTTGGACTCATCTCTGCCAGAACCGAGGTGCACTCCAGGCCATTGATCAGATGTCCTTGTTCCGGCCACTCTGCAAGTTCTGTGCTTCCGTGAAGAGGGTGCGGGACATCATGCCCACCCTGAGGGCCGCAATGGCTGCTGCTCAGTCAGGCACCCCGGGTAGGTGGTTTGGGGCTGGGCAGTGGTCAGGCCCTAGGATCTGGGGGCTAAGGAGGCACAGTAGACTCAGCATCTTCCTTGCCCGCGTAGGCCCAGTGTTTGTGGAGCTGCCCATTGACGTGCTGTACCCCTATTTCATGGTCCAGAAGGAGATGATACCAACCAGGCAACCTAAGGATATCGTGGGTCGAGTAGTCTCCTGGTAAATAGCCCCACTCCCATTGTGCCCTCCTCCTTCCCCTGCCTTCTCTTGCAACTTCTTGCCAGTACTCATCCCTTTTTTGACTCATTCATTAATTTGCACATCACTTGAGAGGGGCCAACCATGGGAAGAACATTTCAGGTGGAGGGAATAGCATATGCAAAGGCCCTGAGGCAGGAATGAACTTGGTGGGTTGGGAAAGCAAGGTGGCCCATGTGGCAGCAGCAGGTGAGCAAAGAGGAGAGGGGCAGGGGCTGAGCTCACAGCAGCCAACAGGGCCCACTGGGAGTGCCTGGGGTTTTGTTTTTAATCTGAGATCTGTTGAGAAGCATTGCAGGGCCTTAAGTAGAGGTGTGGAATACCTTGATTCAGGTTTTTACTACATTCCCTGTGGTTGCTGCTGGAGAATGGACTGTGGGGTTGGGTGGAAGTTGGGAAGCTGGGGAAGAGGTGTGGTGGTCCCTGGGATGAGAGGTGATGGTGTCCTGGATCTAGGTGGTGGCTGTGGTATGCAGGGATGTGGATGGATCACATACGAGCACCTGGAGAAGGGGACAGTGGGTCCCCACAGGCTTGTGACATGGGCACAGCTCATTCTGGGGCTATGAGTCACAAGTGGCCAGGATCTTGGAGAGAGCAGGGCAATGGGGCTGGCCTGGGACAAGCCTGAAGTTTTTCCTGAAAGAGCTGTGAGTTTGAGGGGCACTACCTCAGTTGAGTGGATATAAAGGGGTCCAGGTAGGAGCACAGCCTTAGCGGACATATGCAAAAGGGTCCACTTTTGGTCACACTGAGATGGGCCTGGCTGAAACAGGGCCAGGAGGGAGAATCAGTTTTCTCCTCCTTCCTTCTCATCCCTTCCCTTTGTCTATCCTTGCCCCTCCTTTTTCCAATCCTCCTGCATATATTTATCAAGTGCTACTGTGTGCCAGGTTCCAGGATGGGCATGGGGGAACGAACATCTGTCAACAAGACAGGCCCCTGTACCCTGGGCATGAGATGCACCTTCAGGGCCAGCTCACAGAGTAACAGTTTTACTCACTGTCTTTTATAACAATGCTTTGAGTTAACACAGGAAGATATTATTACCAAATGACTTGGATGAAGTCATCCAGGTTGTTAATGGCACATGAAGATTCAGCTTGGAGGAGCCTTCAGTGCTTTACCCAAAGAGCTATGTGCCATCTCTAATGAATGAAATGAATCCCAGGACTGCCACTAATTAGCTGTGTTAACTTGAGCAAATAATTAGACCTTTTCCCATTTTTATTGAGATACTGTGTAAGTTTAAGGTGTACAGCATAATGATTTGACTTACATACACTGTGATGAACATCTCCAGCTTTTCTCTCTATACTAAGGTTCTGTGAAAAATAGATGAGATTGTTCTGATAGTGCAAATACTGACATATAAAAGAATTAACCATTATCATCATAATGGTTAAAAAGAACAGGGCTGAGTCCATTGTTATGTCAAGTGTAAGGCAAGCCATCTCCCATCCTTTCTTCAATATGGTTAGGAAACCAGAAAAAATAGAGAAGGGTGTTTAGGGGTCCTGACATTTAAGAAGTGGTTTGTAACTTTGTCTGGGAGGTAGAGTTTTTAAGCAGTTTTGTTCTGTGACCATTACTGCCTCTGCTCCCTGGCCTCCTAGTTCCCTCACCTCCTTGTTCTCCTCCTCTGTCTTGGGCTTTCCTCCTCAGCCCCCTGCAAGGCTGGCTCTTCCCTTGCCTTTTCTTTCCATGTTGGGGTCTCCATGGTTCCTTCCTTGGCCTCTTCTCATTCTCTGCAATCTTGACTCATCCTTCAAAGAAAAATAGAAGCTTCTGGTTCCAGTTGCTTCCTACCAACTCCCATGTGTCTGTTTTTGGCTGCATTGGGTGTTCTTGAGGGCAGAGCTGAGCAAGATTTATCTGTGTGTGTTCAGAGCTCTGCCTGGGGCCTCAGGGAAAGTTGGGGCCCTGTGACTCAATAAGGAGACAGAGAAGAGGATGCGGGAAGCCAGAAAAAGAGTGATGTTAGTAGCTTCCACTGACTGTATCCTTAATGGTTAGATCACTGAACCTTGGGATGTTCCCTTTTACATTTTACAGATCAGAGTACTCAGAAAAGTTAAGTGCCTTGCCCAAAGTCACATAGCTAAGTAGTGGCAGAGCTACCTCTGCCTGACCCTGTAGCTAGGGTCCTGATCCAGGCACTCTACTCCGGGGCCACTTGTTTCTGAGGGTCTATGTCAGTTTGGAGTGGTCACCAGCAGCTTCTGAGTGGAAACAGGCCACTAGAGACTTGGCCACTGGGGTTTATCTGTCCCTGGGCCATTGCTTGACCATCCTGTGCCTGTCTTGCTTCCTCCTGACCCCTCTCTTCCAGCTCCTGGAACCCCAGTAGTGAATCCTGGTAACCACCCCTTTCTTTCCTCTTCGCAGGTACTTAGCTAATCACCTGGCCAACCTCTTTGCAGGAGCCTGGGAGCCTCAGTGTGAGGGGCCTCTGCCTCTGGACATCCCCCAGGCATCCCCCCAACAGGTGAATTATTTTTCATCCTTGGCTGAGGACCCCTACCTGGCAGCATGGCTTCTCCCTGAGTCAGTACTGAGGCCTTGATCTTGGGGGCTTATGGTGACTCAGGGTCGCCTCTGTGAGCCCCACCTCTCACCCCAGGTTCAGCGCTGTGTGGAGATCTTGAGCCGAGCCAAAAGGCCCCTTCTGGTGCTGGGGAGCCAGGCCCTGCTGCCCCCAACACCTGCCGACAAGCTTCGGTGAGAAGCCTCAGCCCTGCCTTTACAATCACATTCCTGGTTCCTAGTCCTCTGGTGCCCTCTGGGGATGGGAAAGCCCTTGGCCATACTCACCTCTGTTTTATCTGGACTCACAGGGCTGCTGTGGAGACCTTGGGTGTCCCGTGCTATCTGGGTGGAATGGCACGGGGGTTACTGGGCCGCAGGCACCCCCTCCACTTCCGGCAGAACCGCAGTGCTGCCCTGAAGAAGGCCGATGTCGTCGTCCTGGCAGGTGGGCCTCTAACCCCTCCCCACCCTTCCATTTTCCTCCCTCCAGGACCCCTGTCACCCTGTGACCCTGCCCCTCCTAGTCTGGTCCTCGCTGGCACCGCATCCTCCTAGTCATCCACCCTCTTACCCCTGGCCCAAACCTTTCCCTTTCAAGGGTTTTGAACAATCCTGAATTTGAAATTCAGGCGAATTCTTGCTAGGTTACAGTTGTGTGCTGAGACCCAGCTTTGTACAAAGGAGGACACAGATACTGGTGCCTTGCAGGGCTTTCTACATAGCATTTCCGTTTCCATACACTACGCAGCAAGTACACATACAGCATACATATCTTCACATAAAGTACGTTAAAGCTTGCCAGATACATAATAATTATACCAGTCAGCTATTGTGTACGAACCATTCCCAAACTCAGTGGCTTAAAATGCACTTGTTATTTCTCAAGACTTACCATCAGGTGAGGTGGGATCTGGTTCTGGCAGGGCTCATTCAGGAGTCAGCAGTCGGGGAGGCAGGAGGGCAGCTGTGCTGGCCCAGGCTGGGCTGGCTTAGATACTTGGGAGTTGGCTGGCTGTAGTGGGGCTAGAGTGGCCTCAGCTGGGAATCTGAATTCTCTCACTCTTCCCTACCTCCTCCGTGTTTATCATCATCCCGCGGGCTGGCCTGGGCTGGTTCACTTGGAGGATGAGAAATATGTAGGGCTTGGTGAGCAAGGTTGAGAGAGAATGGAAGCTGCAAGGCTTCTTGAAGCCTGGTCTCAGGTTACATGCCAGCACTCCTGACAATCGGCTGGCCAAAGCACATCCTGAGGTCAGCCCAGGTTCAAGGGCTGGGGAGCTGCAAAGTCACTGCAGGTGGGAAAGGTCCAGGGAGGGTGAAAATGGGAACCTTTTTGCATTCAGTCTGCTACAGAGGGCACTCCCCAGGATATTGGCCCTGTGTCCACTGTCCCCTTGTCCCCCACCCCAGGAATTGTGTGTGACTTCCGCCTGTCCTATGGCCGTGTCCTGAGTCGTAGCAGCAAGATCATCATTGTCAACCGTAACCGGAAAGAGATGTTGATCAACTCGGACATGTTCTGGAAGCCTCAGGAGGCAGTACAGGGTGAGCCCCCAGCGCCCCGCCTGCCCCACCATGCTCATCTTGGGCCCTCTCGTGGCTTCAGCTGCAGCTGGCTTGTGCTGGATGTTGCTGATCAAGGTCTGGACCCTGCCCCATGGGGCACCCAGTTGTCCAGAGTTATATATTTGGTGCTCAGACTGATGGGTGCTTCTGGATGAACAAATGGTGAGTGTGCACTATAGGGAAAGCCTGAGAATGTGCATGTGATCATGTCCCCTGGCTGCAGACTGTCCCATGCTGCCCACTGCTCTTAGGACAGAGAGCTCACTCCTTGGCTCCTGAGGCCTCTGTTGTCCTGTCATAACTCCTCTCCTCCTGTTTGGTTCCCTCTCAAGGACTTTCTGTGCTCTGCTTTGCCCATAGTTCCAAGGATGTTGACTGCCCCATAGTGTAGGTAACAGAGAACTCTTGTGTCAAGCAGAGAAGTGGTACCATTGCATTCATGTTTGGGAATGTCCACTGTAGTAGCTAGTGGTCAGTGACTTGGAGGGGACCAGGCAGTGGCAAAGAGTCTGTTAAACGGGCAGGATGGAAACGACAAGGCCTGAGGCAGGGATAGACCGGGAAGAGAAACTCAGCTTCCCTGAACCTCCAGGTGATCTTTTCTGAATGGAGGTGATGAAAAGTACATCATCACCAGCTCATTTATTTGTTCACTCCACAAGCACTTTGCATGTCTGGGTTGTAGAGACATGCTAGGCAGGTGGAGGTGTTTTAGTGATATGTATGATCTGGGATGTGATGGGGAGGCAGGTGATGAGGTTGGCTTGGATTTCTAATGGTCTTTGTGCTCCTTAAACCTTGTGCTCCCTGGCCCTGCCCTCCCTCTCACCCCAGGTGCCCTAAACTGATTCTGACAGGCCCTGGGGTATGTTTTGTCTGTTTTGCCCTAGAAGTACCCACCCCTGGCCTGTCTCCTTGCCTCCTGTTCTAGTGCTGCTGTTGGCTTCCTGCTGTCTTTGGGCCTCTGGTGCTGGAAGGGCGGGAGAAGGCTACCTCCCTGCATATGTGCCCTCTTTCTTCCCTAGGAGATGTGGGGTCCTTCATGGTGAAGCTGGAGGAGGGCCTTCGGGGCCAGACATGGGCCTCAGATTGGGCAGAGGAGCTTCGGCAAGCTGAACAGAAAGAGGAGCAGTCCTTTTGGTGGGGGCTGGTGGAGTGGACATGGTGGGTGGAGGGTTCCTGGCAGCTTCTGCTGCTGGTCCTTCTGACCTGCACTGCTCTGTTGCAGGGAGAAGGCAGTGATGCCAGTAGCCCAGCACCTGAATCCAGTGCGGGTGCTGCAGCTGGTGGAGGAAACTCTGCCCGACAACTCGATTCTGGTGATGGATGGTGGGGACTTTGTGGGCTCTGCTGCCCGCCTGGTGTGGCCCCGTGGCCCCCTGTGCTGGCTTGATCCTGGTAAGGAAGGGCCTACGTCTGGGGTAGCTTGTGCCATCCAGGCCCCTTCATAGTCACCTGCTCTTGGATCTCCTAGGGGCCTTTGGAACTCTGGGGGTTGGTGCAGGATTTGCACTTGGGGCCAAACTGTGCCAGCCAGATGCTGAGGTGAGTTGGGGCACTGGAGGCAGGAGGCCTACTGCTTTCTGGGCCATGAACCACCCCAACCATCCTGTCCCTTCTTAGGTCTGGTGTCTATTTGGGGATGGAGCTTTTGGGTACAGCCTCATTGAATTTGACACCTTCGTCAGACACAAGGTGATTGGGCTGCCTCAGGGGAAGCCTGGGATTCTGGGAGGTGTCATCGGCTGGGTTGGGCTGGGGATGGAGTTGCTTCTGTCTGGCAGGTCCTGTTTCTGTCTGTGTCTGTTGCTGGCCAAACATGGTGCTGAATGACACAGCATGGCCTCATCCTCTCTCTGCAGATCTCAGTGATAGCCTTGATAGGGAATGATGCTGGTTGGACTCAGATTTCTCGGGAGCAGGTGCCCTCTCTGGGCAGCAATGTGGCCTGTGGCCTGGCCTACACTGGTGAGGGGCCTAGGCAGCGTGGGGAGGGGGGAAGCTATTCCCAGCCCAGCTGGGTGTGTTTCTTGGGGTGGCTGCATGGTGAGCCAGATCCCTGCCACCATCTAACTTGACCTCCCCTTTTAGATTATCACAAGGCAGCCATGGGTTTGGGGGCCCAGGGCTTGCTGCTCTCACGGGAGAATGAGGATCAGGTGGTCAAGGTGTTGCATGACGCCCAGCAGCAGTGCCGAGATGGTCACCCAGTCGTGGTTAACATCCTCATTGGCAGGACGGACTTTCGTGATGGCTCTATTGCCGTGTAGGGCCTTGTGAGTGCCCTCCCACCTCTTGACTGTGTCTAGCTGGTTTGGAGTCTCATCCTCGCTTGCCCTGGGCCTATCCCATGAGGTCCAGTGACCCTAGAACCCTTCCTGGGGACAAGCAGGGGGCTGGAGGGGTCAAAGCTCAGAGAGGCTCCTTGGCAACCCTGGAGAGCTCTTGGTCCTTTTTCTCTGTGGGTCCAATTGTGTCCTTTCTCTTCTTTTCTCTTACATGCTGAATAAACCACCTCTGGTCCATGTAGGCTCAAGGACTCATCCCAGAACCTGTGCATATTGATTTATTGTCCACAAAGATGGAAATGAAGGAAAGAGCAGGGAGACAGAAGGGGACCTTACTCTCCCACTGGAACTCTGGGACCCACTGAGGCACCACTACTAGGGAGTTCAGGATCCTTGTCATTGTGAACCCTTTCCCTGCTCCATGGTCCCTGAAAGAGCCCCACATGCCAACTCCAGACGTGTCCATTCACAACCATACACACGCACACATGCAATAAATATATTCCGTACCAAAGTGCCCCAAGCCTGACACTTCAGGTGGGGCCCCTCCAACAGGGAGGACTTATAAGTGCTCATTTTTTTCAGGGATGGGAAGAATTGGGAAGGGGAAGGGCCAGACTCTGCTATATCTGTTGGCTGGTTTGAGGCAATTGTGGGATTTTCCCTGGAAAAGATGGAGAAACCAGCTGTTTTTCTATAAGCCTTAGGCTGCCCCATTCAGCTGGAGCACAGGATAGGAGCTGCCCCAAACAGCACCTCCTGATAGTCCTGGGGCTCTCTGAGGGAAAAGTGGAGTGCACTTATCAAAGCTAATACTGATTTGGTTGGCAGCAGCAAGAGGACTGATGGGTGTGTCACCAATCTGGGCTGATGCACACAGTAACTGGTGTGCCCTGGCCAAGGGGAGGCAAGAGAGGCCAGCTCAGCAAGCGGGAGAAGCCCATGGTACTCAGAAAAAATGGCCACAACAGTTAGTCCCCAAAATCCCCAGTCACTGGCCTTGGGAACTAGTGCCCAAATATTTAGTACTGGACACAAGAAATGATTCATAATATCGGAGTGGCTGCTCTGCAGGCATCTCATCCATAAGAAGCTACGCCAGTAATGAGGGCACCGGCTTAGCAACCAAGAGCCCAGCCCTTAACTGGGGTCCCGCCAGGCCCGGCTCAGAGGCACACGTTGATCTGCTTGGAGAGTTCTTTCTCTAGGTCCAGAATGAGGGCGTCAAAGTCTTTGAGGTTCAGGTGCGGGTTGAAAGGCGCCTCGAAGTCGTCCTCGAAGTCAGCGGCGCCCCTCGGCTCGGTGGCTTCCTCGTCCTCGTCGCTGTCGCTGCCCGTCACATGGTCGTAGCCTGGCCCGGACAGAAAGTCCCGCCCACAGGGCAGGAAGTCCCTTCCGCAAACACTCCAGTCGCCGGCATAACGGTTGCTCGGAGGGCTCTCGGGACCTCCCCGGCCGCGGGGCCGAGTCACCACTTCCGGGCCCACCAGCGGCAAGTGCAGCGAAAGCTGTCGTTTGGGCCGCAGGTACGGTGCGAGGTCCCGAGCCTCTGGGGACCTGTGAGGATCTGCAGGAGAGGGAGGGTTAATGGTGACGTCACGTGCAGCGGCGACGATCAGGCCTCTGGTTGCTCTGGTAGCCCTCCACTGGATCACAATTTCATTGGCTGAGCCGGTTTTGATTGGCATGCCGAGAGGCAGGGCCTCTGGCCGCACCAAGCATAGATTGGTTTGATCAGAACTGGTTGTTGAGGCAACCAGGTACCGATTTACTCTAATAAGGGGGTGTGGCTTGCTTGAAATTCGAGACTAATAGACCTCCCGGGAAAGCGTCGCCGGGGCAGCGGTCCCGGATTGGCAGCGCGGGCGAAAGGACTGACCTGGCCAGGCCTGCAGCAGGTAATGCAGCACCTCGATGTGACGCTTGAAATCCACTGCGTTGGCAAGTCCCGGGCCAGAACTGCAGATGCGGGGTCTGGCGGGGGCCTGGCGCGCCGGCAGCAGCACGGGACCGAAGCATACAGCCAAGTTCTGCACGGTCATGCGGTTGTGGGCATGGAATGAAGAGACCAGGCGCAGGTGGTCCAGGAGAAGCGTCAGAGTGGCCTGAGAAAAGAGGGTTGGGAGGGCATGAGGGGCGCAAAGCCAGGCCCCTGTCGCACCTGAGGGAGACAAAGGCAACTCAGAATGGGGAAGCTGAGGTTCAAGGTCATCCTAGCTGGGAGATGGCCAAGCTAAGACTTAACTGTTAGGTATTAGTATTATGATCACATTTTCCTGAAGAGGGGAACCAAAGGTAACAGGTTTGGAATGGCAAATCTTGGACTTCAACCTATTCCTGTGTTAGGCAGGGCTGGTATTAATTCCATTATATAGATGAGGGTATTGAAGCACAGAGAACGTCAGGATTTGTTCAGGATCCCATAGCCAGAAACCGCCCTTGTGGTAGGTTGACAAACCTGTATTCACTCTGTGTTTTTGATATATCCTGGTTGTGCTACCTTGGGTAACTCACATTACTGCTTTGGGCCTTGTTTTCCACATCTATGAAGTGGGGATACTAATAGCACCTACTTTCTAAGATTGATGGTGCCACAAGACCATGGCCATTACCCATCCAGGCATGGATGAAATGTTCTACTAATGTTAGTCCACTCCCTGTTCCACCCACTCCCACCAGGCCCAACTCACCCTCTCCACATCTGGTAGGCAGCTGAGGAGCCCACGGGTACCCTCAGTGCAGGGGGGAGCCCTGCTTGGGGACCCTTGGGCCATGGCCTCCAGCACCACTTGATAGAGGGGCTGGGTGATGAGTGGGGTGGGCAACTCCCGAAGATAATCCTTGAGGATGCCTGCGGACACAGGGCCCATTCTGGTCAGGGCACCCGACTTCCGAGGCGGGAGGGGTCAGCTGGGGCTGAGAGCGGGGAAGAGGAGGACAGGTGCAGGAAGGTGAAAATAAGGCCAGATAGAAGAGGCGAGGTCCCAGAAGGACCGTGGGGGCTGCCTTGAGGTGAGGGTTGAATGGGGAGCAGGTAGGGGAGGGACTGGGCATGCTGACCAGTGATCACATTGATATCGGGGTACAGGTCCTCAGAGAGGCACACAGCTGCACTGTCTCGTTCAAAGGCATCCCGAAGCTCTTTCTTCACGGCTGCCGAGCCGCACAGGCGGTATAGCCCCACTACCTGGGTGTGGGAGCAGAGAGGGGATGTCTTCTTGCTGGGGCCACAGACTGATCAGGGCCCAGTGGATTGAGAGCTGGAGGTCTGGGTGATGGTGGCAGTGGGCTGAGATGTTGAGTGTTAGCTGTAGCCTCACCAGCTGCCTTCCTGTTCCTCTGACACCTGTCATGGGGTCTCCACCCAGCTGCCTAGACAACCTCACCCTATAAACCCTCTGCTTGGATCACTGGTCCTGACTCCTCTACTCACTTTTCACTTCCTCCAGGAGACCTTCCCTGACTACCACAACCAGTAGGTGAAGTCCTGCTTTAAGCTCTCCCAGCTTCCTCACTCTTATCTCAGCCACAGTTTTACAATTGAGTTATTGGAGTCATGTCTTTTCCCTCAACAGATTCTGAGCTCCAGAAGGGATGGGATCCTGTATCATTAAATGGGTAGATGACCCATGGGTTCTGGGCTAGGTGCTATGGTCTAGGGGTGCCTCCTGCTGTTGTCTAGGCTGGGATTGGAGCTGGGAGTGTCTCAGGCAAGGCTGGGGAAAGGCCTGGCCTCTGTACATGGGGTGTCCTGGGAAGTGGGTCTGAGGTCTGGGGTCCAGCTGGGGTGGGATGAGGGGCTCACCCTCAGCCCTCGGCGCTCGATCTGTCCAATACACTTCTGGATGATGAGGGGCACCTGGCCTGGGGGCTGTTCCCGCTCCACTAGCAGTGGCAGGGGCAGCCCGAAGACGCGGGGTTCAGCTGTGTCCGGTGCTTCCTGCTGCTCTGACAGGGTCAGCTTGGCATACAACAGCCCTTGAGGCTCTAGGCGCACAGCCAGCTGCTGGGCCTGGCACCCTGAAGACACAAGGGAACCTGAGTGGGTTCTACCCTCACAGGTTCCTGTGCCCTGGCCTATGACTCCAAGCCAAACCCCCACCCTGGGCTTGGAGCCCTGGGTGCTCTGGGGAAAGGGCTGAATTCTGTGCCCTACTGCACCTCCGCCCGCAGCCATACATCCTACCTCGGAAAACCATGGGCAGCAGCACGATGCCCTGGGCACAGGGCCGGTGCCGACGCACACCAGGATCCCATGCCAGCACCAGGGCCCGCAGTAGCCGGGCAGCCTCGAGTTCCAGGTGGAAGGTGTGGTCCAGTCGCAGGAAGTCCGGCCCCCCGCGCAGCGGTCCTGTGCGGGCCCGGGCCACCCCATCCACCTGCAGCAGGCAGCAGAGGTCTCTTGGGGTAGCCCCAGGTGCTGGCCGCAGCCCCCCCAGCCCATACAGATGCAGGCTGAGGCGGCCCCACAGTGCGGTGGGAGGTGCCCGGGCTGATGGGCCCACCTCGTAGGGCTGAAAGGCAGTAGGTGACGGGGGACACGCTGGGCGTTCTGGTGAGTCACCATCACTGAGGTACCCAGCCCGAGGGCCCCTCGAGCTCCCGGCCATGGCTGCCCGCCCAGAGGTACCCACGCTGCTGTCCAGGTGGTAACGGCTGATGACAGAGCCCTCGGGGGCGGCCCTCTCGCGGTCGCGGCCAGCCCGGGTGCCCCGTAGGCTCAGGCGGCGTCGTAGCTCCGGCAGCTTCTTCATTTTCATGGACAGGCGCCTGGCAGGGCCCGGGGACTTGGTGCGTGACGCTTTGGTTGGGGGGCTGGCAGGGGCCACACCTGTGGGGACAGCATACTTCAGTGTTCAGAAACCTGGGCTTGGGATGAGGCTGAAGCTGGTGGTCATCTTGGGGGACTCTGTGCGAGGGTG
Source organism: Eidolon dupreanum (assembly GCA_028627145.1). Lineage (NCBI taxonomy): Eukaryota > Metazoa > Chordata > Mammalia > Chiroptera > Pteropodidae > Eidolon > Eidolon dupreanum. The sequence goes on along the minus strand of CM053512.1, from coordinate 36,060,512 downwards.
GGTAGGCTTGTGCTTACCTTGCAGGGCTGGGCCCTCTGGCTCAGCCAAACCTGGCTGTGGCTCTGGGGGCTCAGGTGCCAAGGGTCTGGGGTCCTCCTCAGGGATGGGGTTGTACCAGATCTCGCCAGCGGGCTCCCCGCTGCCAGGTGCCCCAGGCCTCAAAGTGGCCTCCTCTGGTTGCTTGGCCCCACCCAGCACCCATCTTCGGCTGCTGGGCTCCAGGCTTTGCAGGTAGGCCCCCCGTGCGGGACTGCGAGATTCCTCAGGGCTGGGGGGCCCCTCTGCTCCAGCCTGGGCTCTTTCAGGGGTCTGGGGCTCTGGCTCTGTAGTGCTGGGCTCCAGGTGTTGGGCTGGGTGGCCTGGCAGACAGCAAGAGAGTGAGACACAGTACCCCGCTTCCCCAGCAGCCCCCACCCAGGATCTTCCTCCAGCAAGGGCTGAGGCATTTCTTTGGAATGGGATTGTTTGCCAGCTTACAGCCCACCCCATCTTAGTCCCTTATGTCTCTCTACCTCCAGCCTCAGGGAGCCACTGGGGTTTCTCCAGGCAGAGACCCTGTGTTCCTGGCTCTCATACCCTGCCCCTCTCATTAACCCCTGGCAAGCGGTCTTGCTCCTGTTCCTTATCACTGGAACAAGTTGCTTCCCATCTCTAAGCCTCAGTGTTGTCCTGAGACATGGGGGGATTTGATGCCCTCTCCAGGGGGGCTTCAGGGAACTTGGTGTGGGGAGTGCTTCCTATGTCTCTGTGTCATGGTCAAGCACACAGTGCAGAGTGGACGCTGGGTTGCTTGCTCAGAAGACAGGAGCAGGCTTGACAGTGAGTGCATGGTTCTCCCTTCCTGCAGCATGTCACTCCCTCTCTCCCCTGCTTTCCTCCCCCCCTCCTGCCTGCCTGTCTTCCAAACTCTGCCCCCAATCTGGAGTGGGCCATCTCTTGGTCCAGACCAGACCCCCATGGTCTATGCCTTGGCGCCTCCCCTTTGCTCTGTCCTCTCATCTGACATCCGAGGCTGTTTCCTGTGTGTATTTGTGCGTGGGCATCCAGTCCCATTTCTTTACTCTGGGAATCTTTGGGAAGGGCTAGGGCGGGGGCGGGGTGGGGTGGGGGAGGTCAGATCCTGGAGTCATCTGGCATCCTTCCCTTAACTCCTTCCTTCTGGGGACTTCCTACCCAAGGCAGCGCCCATTAGTTTAAACTCTAGTCTTACTTGCTTGCAGATTACCTTCTCTGGTCACCTCGGATCTTCACCCTCCAGGACTCTCTCCCCGGTCTCTATTAGGAGCCCAGTCCAAAGAGCTATTTAAGTCACTTTACTAGCCCTGGGCAAATTACGCAACTGCTCCGTGCCTCAGTTTCCTCACGCATATCAAGGGGACAGTTTCCTGGGGCTGCTTAAGGCGTATGCAGCTGCAGTCACTGGTTAATAGATGGGAGGGGAATGCGGGGTGCCTACTATGATTGGTGTGCCAGGTCTCTCCCTCCTGCAGAAGTGCACCCCCCTTCACCTATCCTGGTCTCCAGAGCTCAGGGTGCCCCCCGCCTGGCCTGACTGGGCCCCAGTGTCCCGGTCTCCCAGCTCCTCCTCCCTCCACTCTCCAGGCGCAGCGTCTCGGCCCCACTTCCTGTCACAGGCGAGGCCCCCTCCGGGGCCTCCCAAGGAGCCCGCAGCGCTGGCATCCCGGGCCAGGCGCACATAACGGTCCTCGCCCCTCTACCCCCCAGCCCCTTCCTTCCAGGACCCCTGTCTGTCCCCGGCACCCCACCCCAGCCTGTAGGGGTCTCCGAGGGGCTCCCTCTGTCCTCCCAGCCGACCCTCCTTGGGGCTCCGGGGACCCCCTCCCAGGCTGGGCGGGGCTCGGCGCCCTCTCCTCCGCCGCCCGCCTCGCTTACCGCGCTCCTTCGCGTCGGACTTTTTCCGGGGAAGTTTCTCCCGGCCCCGAAGGCGGGAGAAGGTTTTCCTGAGCAGCGGCTCGGCCATGCTGGGGCCCCGGCCGGGCCGAGTGCGCGCCCCCTGTCCGGCTGCACCGCCCCTCGCCCGCCCCGCCCGGGTCGCCCCGCCCGCCTCGCCAGCCCCACCAGCCCCGCGCCACCAGGAAGCGCATTCCGGGAATACTTGGCCCAAACTTTTTTTTTTCCCTTCCCGCGGCCTGAGCGAGCGATGCTGGGAGATGTAGTCGCCTGGGCGGGGAGGGGAGGGAAGGGGGCTCTGGGCTGCCTTCCTGGGCTCCAACTGGCATGGTGTGCAGCCCTCGTCCTCCCCCTTTCTCCGTCTCCCTTGGTGTTCACGAGTTCTCTTGGCTTTATCTTCAAAACGCATCCTGTATGTAGCCCTTCTCATCTCCCTCATCTACCGCTCTAACCTGGTTCAAGCCCTGGCATCGTTTGTTTTGATGGCACCTCCTCTTAGTCTACCTGATGTCACTCTGGTGCCTTCCTCCTCCACCCCCCCGCCCCTCTTATTCCAGATACTACTATTCCAAACTCAGTGGTGTAAAACAGCCATTGCATGATGCTCACAGATGCTGTGGTTCAGGAGTTTGGGCAGAGCAGAGCTGACATTGATTGTCTCTGTTCCACAGTTGGAAGGACTTCGAGGTTTAGAGGTGACTCAACAGATGTGGGCCCGGGTCATCTGGAGGCATGTTCACTCACAGGTCTTACAATTGATGCCAGCTGTGGCCCCGCGGGAGCCTCTCCTTCCAGCAGGTAGTCAACCTTTTTATAGTCATCCACAACTCCAAAAGTGAACAAGGCAGAGCTGCATTACCTTTCCCAACCCACCCTAGGGTGTCACACTGTGTCATTTCTGGCACAGATTCAAGAGGAGGGGGACATAGAACCTACCTCTCTCAGTGGGCAGTATGTCAAGATGACCTTGTGCAAGAGGGTGTGGGATGAGAGATATTATTGGGGCCATCTTGGAAAATTTAACCTGCCTCACCCCTACATTCCATTCTCTACCTGGCACCTAGAGTGGACTTAAAAAGCTGAAATCAGATCATGGCACACCCCTGCAGAACAGTCTTCTCATGACTGCTTACCCTATTTAGAATAAAATCCAGATTCCCACAAATAAAACGCAGTCCCAACAAGACTTCTGGCTTCATCTCCTTTGTTGTCCCCAGTGTTCACCCTGGCCTCCTCTCGGGTCTTCCTTCACATCAAACAGTTCCTGCCCTAGGCCCTTTTCACATGCACTTCCTTCTGCCTCAGAAGCCCTGATTCTTCTGAAGCTGTCTCTTTCTCACCCTTTGGTCCCAAAGGCACCCCCTTGGGAGGCCTTCCTTGACACCACTGTAGAGCCATGATTATATCATTGTATTTCACTTTTTCGAAGACTTGCCAGCTTGTGCTTAATAGTTCCACTAGTTTGTTCTAGTTTATCTGCTTCCTTGTCTAGATCTGGGGCTTCACCAGATGCATCTCTGTCTTGTTCACTCCTGAATGTTCAGGTGGGAAGTCAGGTGCCAGGTGACGGAGCCCTGGACAGGATAGGGTAGCCAAGAGACCTTGACAGAGGATGTGCATTTGTTTATAATGTCTCAATGTAGATCTCTGTGTTTATTCTTCTTAGAGTTCCTGAGATTCTTTAATGTATAGATTCATGTCTTTCATCAGTGTTGGGAAGTTTTTTTGGCCATTATTTCTTCAACTCTTCTTTCTGTCCCTTTCTTTTCTCTCTGTCTTGGACTTCCATTATGTATATGTTGGTATGTTTAGTAGTGTCCCACAAGTCTCTGAGGCTCTCTTCATTTTCCTTGAATGTGTGTGTGTGTGTGTGTGTGTGTGTGTGTGTGTGTGTGTGTTTGGGAGGAGTCAGGCTGGAGAGGGTGAGTTGCTGGCATCTTTGAGGTAGCTGTTGACAGCGAAGAGAGAGGTCAGGAGTCAGGACAACACCTCTTCACAAGTGCAAGACAGGAATGCAGGACTAGGGTCCATTTGGCTGCCCCAGAACCTCAGAGGAGCTGGAGGCTGATATGAGGGTGAGAGCAGCTCTTCAATCCACACATATCACATCAAATGATTAAAAAGCAGTCACATGTCACATCAATATTTATTATTTTTTGATAAACATTTTGGCAGGATTTCTATACTTTTTCTTTTGCATTTATTTGGCTATATGTGGCTCATATAATTCACATTTGGCTATGATTCTTTCTCAGCAATCAAATTCTTGATAAGTGAGAACAAATGATCTACAAACTATATATATAATGAAATGGTTGGGAATGCTAAATATCGCGCTTAATGACATTGTACTATTATTCATCTGGATTTTGGTAGTTGCTGTTTGGATTGTGGAGCCTGTGTGTATGTGTGTATGTTTTCTTTTCCTCAAATGTTCTCACTAGCTGTAGGTCTCATGTGCTGTGCTTATAGTGCCTGATAGAGAAATCAACCCCCAGTATATATGAGGATTTGTTGAAAGAAGAAATAAATATAGGTAGAGGGGGCTAGCCAGTTTTGAACAGAACTCTGTACCTCTGTGGAAGACAATGGGATTTGGTGGATAAGTAACTCAGCTTCCTCACCCCTTGCGTGGAATGACTGAGATTCCACACTGACCCCCAAGGTCTTTATGGGCAGTTTCAGCTGCCCACAGTGGAAACTTGCACATTAATGCATGCATTACCAACTTCTTTCTCTTCTTTGTCTCACTTTTCCACCCCACTTCCAGCATTTCCTAGATCACTTCTCAATAAATTACGTGCACTTGAATCTTTATCTCAGTGTTGGCTTCTGGGGGACGCCAAATGCAGACATTCTTTCTATACCTTAGTTTCCTTATCTTGCCAAAAGGAAGACTAACTCCCCTGATGTCAAGGTTGTGGGGGTGAGGGAGTGGGGGTGGGGCATGTGTCTGTGGGCTAAATTTTCTGTCTGCCACTTCTCAGGGTCATTAGTTCTTGGAGAATGGAAGGTGGAGAAGGTTATGGGGAGCAGCCCCCCAGTTTCTGCCCCCTGCTGTCATTCCCAGTTGTCCTTGTGCCTGAGGCTTACCTGCACCTGGCATCTTCCAGGGTGAGGAGGTGCGTGCCACAGGCTGCGTAGGCCTCCCTGGTCAGGAGTCAGTCCTTGGAGGAACCAGGGCAGGGGTGGCTGCCCAGAGATGTCCACTGGGGCAGTGTTGAGCTGCTGGAAGGAGAGAGGGTGGTTGGATCATCATGAGGTAGCCTCCTGAGGTGTGGTGTGGTATCACTTGACAGGCAGTTAGCAGGGCAGCATATCTTGACCAGAGCCTCCCAGTGGCCCTTGGGAAAGCCCAGCCAGGAAGCTGTGGAGCAGAAATGCAGCAGGGCGGCCAGTTACCCTCACCGTGCCCTCTTTTCATCAGATGCAGACCTGCTGTGCTTTCCTGCTGGCCAGATGCCTGCCAGGCCCTAAGCTTTCGGCTCCAGGACTCATTTAGTGACTGGTCACCTGTGGCCATGCCAAGAGCTGCTCTGGTGTCCAGCTGGGGGTGCTTGTATAGCCACTAGGGCCTTGTAGATGCTGGTTATCCAAAAGGAAGTGGGAAAGCCTGGAGAGGAGTGGCTGGTCAGGTGGGAACAAGTGGCCTGGAGTAGACAGGGCCAGGCAAAGACCCCATGTCATTCCTTAGCTCCTCCCTCCTCCCACCCCGGTCTCTAGGTGCTCCTGTGTGTTCCAAAGAAAGATCTGGTCCTTGACTGGCTCCTAGGAGATAGCTTCTAAGCCCTTGAGATCTCTTTGTATACCGGGGGGCCATGACAGAGAGTTATGCTAACAGCATGATTTATAGTGGGGACCTTTGGCTACACTGTATCAGTTTGATTTCTAGAGGAGTTAGAGACTGAGTAACTAAGATGAGCCACATGGGTGGTCATCCATGTCTATGTGGCTGTGATGGGAGGTTGAATTGTGTCCCCCTGCCCCAAATTCCCATGTTGAAGTCATAACCCCCCAGGACCTCAGAATGTGACTGTATTTGGAGATAAGGCCTTTAAACAGGTGATTAAATAAAAATGAGGTACTTAGGGTGGGTCTGAATTCAATGTGACTGGTCTCCTTATAAGAAGAGGAAATTAGGACACAGACGTGTGTGTGCAGAGAGAAGATGATGTGAAGACACAGGGTTAAGACAGCCATCTGCAAGCTAAAGAGAGAGGTCTCAGAAGGAACCAACCCTCCTGACACCTCGATCAGACTTCCAGTCTCCGGAACTGTGAGAAAATAAATTTCTGTTGTTTAAACCACCCTGTCTGTGGTGTTTTGCCGTAGGAAACTAATACAGTGGCCAACCCCTAGTGAGAACTCTGGACATTAAGACTCAAGTAAGCTTCCCTGTTGACAGTGTACCAGGTGTGTTGTCATACACCATTGCTGGAGGAATTAAGTGCTGTCCACAGGACTCCATAGGGACAACCAGAAGCTTGTGCCTGCTTTCTCCCAGACACTGGCCCATGTGCCTTTTACCCTTGTTGATTTAAATCTGTATTCTTTCTTTGTAAACTGTGAGTATAACAACTTTGCTGAGTTCTGTGAGTCCTTCTAGTGAATCGTTGAACCTGAGGGTGGTCTTGGAGAACTTCCACTACACAGGTTCGCAGAGATGGAAGTGACTCCCCAGATCCCTGGTAAATACATATTAGGGAGTAGGCATTCCCCTTCCAGGACCTTAGGCTCAAGCCTTATTGAGTCCTTCCTCAGGCCTTGCTGGAAATGGCTTCTAGACACTCCCACCAGCTGATGCACATTTTGTTCCCCAGAGTCCCACGTGGAGCAGGAGTTGAGCTATTCCAAGCATGACCTTGGGCAAGTTATCCTCCTGGGAGGCCATCCAGCATTATGATGGCAGGAGGAGTGGTCAGGTTTTGGGGTCACACCAGGCTAGACTGGAATCGTCCCCACCCTGATCTAGCATGTGGTCTTGGGATAGTCACTTTCCCTCTCTAAACATCAATGTCTAAATCAACATAATGTCTTTGAATTACCCAGTAAAATTTCATGTGGAGAGAAAGAAGTGTTATTGTATTCTAACACTGATTAGTTCATTCAGATCTAGATAAGTTGGCTCAAACCCCTTCCAACACCCTTGCTGAGATTTTGAAGAATGTTCAGATGATCATTTCCTCATGATCTCCTGTTACTGCCAAATTACATAGTTATACCATGAGCTCACTGTTCCTGCTTCTCTCCTTGATTTCACCAAGGCTCCTGGGTGTGCGACAGGCTTTACTGAAGGTTGGGGGACTGGATCTCATATCACAGCAACTGAACCTTGACCATTAGACATCTCTATTCCAACCCAGCCTACCTCAGTTGCCTCATCTGATATCCTAGGGTCTTGCCATCACACTGCCTCCTCGTTCGTTCATTCATTCATTCATTCATTCATACATTCATTTGTTAGTTCATTCATTCATTCAACAAATATATCTTGAGTGGCTGCTTTACTAAGCATGGGGGTAGGAAGTTGGGCAAGATAAATAAGAGTACACAGTCTCAGCCCCCAGCTCTCAGCTTATATTCAAGTGGGTGAAATAGACATTAATCAAAGAATCACACAAATGAACATGAAATCACTGATGTGATGAGGAGAATGAGTATGTTAGGGTACCTGATGTAGCTGGAGCAGGGAGCGAGTGAGGAAAGGCTTCTCTGAGGAAGTGAGATTTGTGTTGAAATCTCAAAGACAAGGAAGCATTAACTCTGGGAGGGAGTGGAGAAGAGGGAGCAGCATGTGTAAAGTCCTGTGGCATCTTCAGAAGAACCATTTCTGCAATACTTTTTACTTTCTTAAAAAAAGCTCGATGCTATAGTTTATCACTATATTTTGGGAGAGAGAAGCACATGGGAGGTAAATACTAGTTGAGGATCTTTCTGAATTATTTTGATGACTTCAATAATTTTTCAATGCGACAATTAAAGGAACTATATTTTGTAATGTGTAAAATAATATGAAAAAATTTTTAGGTGAGGCAACTCTTGGTTCACCTCACAGATTGCAAGGACCTTGTCAGCTTACAATCCCTCATTTTTTAATTTTTTATGCCTGGTCTTCCTAGGTGGTCTCCCATCCAAGTACTAACCAGGCCCGACCCTGCTTAGCTTTTCGAGATCAGACAGGATCGGGCTTGTTCAGGGTAGCATGGCTGTAGACTGATATGAAATTTAAGTTTCAATGTCTATAATGTTCCCTGGGTGCTCATTCCTTGATGCATTGTCTATGGCAGCTTCCACTTCATAACAGCAGAGTTGTCATTGCAACAGAGACCGTAAGACCCATAAAGCTCATATTTATTCTCTGAACCTTTACATAAAGTTGGCTGATCTCTAATTCATGGCATGGCTCATCAGCTGTTTTTTTTTCCGAAGCACAGGCCCTCCTCATATCCTTGCTTAATTTAAGCCTTATCGTGGTCCTATCTGCCCTATGGACCAATTGTAATGGTGAGGGCTGACCCCTGCCTCCCTCCACAGCTCACTGTACACCCCTCTCCCTTTCACTGTGGGCTGTTTCTCTAAACAATCCAGGCTCCATCCCACCATGGGGACTTTGCACCTGCTGTTCCCTCTCAGGGACCAATTACAGCTGAGGTGGGTGGAACTCTGCCAGTGCGCAGCCGGGATAAAAGTTTAGGGTTTTAGATATACAATTTATGAAAAGGCACTATCGCCATCTTGTGGCCACGTCCTCAAACTGTAGCTGAAATTCTTTGCAAGCGTTTCGCTTTAACTGTCGTCTTCAGGACCATGTCCATGGGCAGGAGCTGGTAAAATGCCTCAGATCTGGTTCTCCCGTATTTATGAACCAAAGGCCTATTCAGGTCCCAAATGTATGCAGCCCCTCTCTCGTCGTTCATTTATTCCTGTGAACCATAAACTTGAAGGCTTACATAATCCCCTGGGTTGTTATTAAAGTAATGATTCAGTGGCCGTGGTGGTATCTCAGCCTTCATTTCTAGCAAACTATCCATGATGTTGATGCTTCTGATTCATCGACCTACATGGGCCTCTTCTATAGAAAATTGGTCAACAAACTCAGTAAGGGCCAGATAGTAAATATTTTAGACTGTGAGTGCCATAGGGTCTCTGTGAAGATTTCTCAACTCTGGCCCTGTGGCTTGAAAGGAGTCAAGATAACATAAACAAATGGGTGTGGCTGTGTTCCCATACAACTTTATTTATAGGTGCTAAAATTAGAATTTTATATCATTTTAATCTGTCACACGATAGTCTTCTTTTAATTTTTTCCAACCATTTAAAAATGTAAGAGCAATTCTTGCCTTGCAAGCTGTGAAAAACAGGCTGCAGGCTGGATTTGGCTCACAGACCTTAGTTTGCAGCCCCCTGCCTGGCACTGGATTCTCGACAATGGCTTTGGGATGGGTACTCTGTATGAACCTTGGCTAAAACTTAGCAGCTTCTCTCTTCAAGCCTCAGTTTTCTCATCTGGAAAATAAGGAGTTATATTACTTAGTAAGGTTGTTGCTGAACATTTAATAAAATAACACATATAAAGGGCTTAGCTCTGTGCTGGGAACGTAATAAATCACATCTGTTCTTGTCATTATTGTCATCACACTGAGACCCAGAAAACAAACCCATGAGTTTAGATCTTTCATCTTTTTCTCCAGGTGCAGCCCAGACTTCTTTGACCAGAACACTCAGTAGGTCATGGACTTGAGAGGATGTATCTGGGCATGATCATCGAATGATGCCAGCTCTTCCTAAATGAGCTGTATGTGTTTGCTATGGCTGCACGACAAAGTGCCACAAACTAGGTGGCTTACACAACAGAAATTTATTCTCTCATAGTTCTGGAGGCCACAGTCTGAGATCAAAGTTGTCAGCAAGGTTTGTTCCTTCCGGAGGCTCTGAGGAAGAATCTGTTCCATGCCTTCTCCTGGCTTCTGGTGGTTTGTTGGCAATTGCTGTGATTACTTGGCTTGTAGAAGCATCACCCCAATCTCTGTTTTTATCTTTACAGCTTCTTCCGTGTGTGTGTGTGTGTGTGTGTGTGTGTGTGTGTGTGTGTCCAAATTCTTCCTTCTTATAAAGACACAGTTATAGTGGATCAGGACCTACCCTAATGATCTCTCTTTAACTTGATTACCTCCATAAAGGTCCTATTTCCAGATGAGTCCACATTCTGAAGCCCTGGGGGTTAAACTTCGACATTTGTTTTTTGAAGGACACAATCCAATCCCAAACACGAACTCTCTGTGCATTCCAGGCCACCCCATCCATGTGTGCTGATCGTGCTTGTAGAATCTTATTGGGTTTGGAGTCAGCTGATGGACATCACAGGAAACACACGGACTCTGGAACTAGTCCAGGGCCTGTGTCCTCAAACTGATTTGTGGACTCCCTGAATCAGCCACCTGGAGAGCTTATGAAGAAGGCAGTTTCTAGGGTCCAGTGTTGGCCCACTGAATCACAATCTCCATGAGCCAAGTGTCATTGTCTCTTATGATCCAATGGTGGTGGGGGAGGGGCATAGGAGGCCTGTTGATGACAACAATCCCACCCAAAGTAACTGGCTAATATGCATTGTCTTTATCAATATTAAAATAAGTGTAGCCTATCTTTCATTTGACTAGTATTATCCATACAGCAAGTCTATAAGGCTGATACCCCAGGGAGGGCTAATTTAAGGCTGCTTGGAAGTCTTTCCTTCTACTTTGATCTTCATGGGAAAGATAAATCATGGGGAAAATGTGTACCTCTCCCTTGGGCTTCCCATAGCTCTTCATTCATCTCTTTGCAACACATTTGTCATGTTGTAATGATTTATTTATATGTCACTGTCCCCCACTAGACTCTGAACACCTCAAGGATAGGGATGGCATGTGTCTCTGTCTCCCCAGCATCCAACCATGATCCCGGAACACTGTAGGTGCTCAATAACTGTTCTGCCCTAAGACTGAGAGGGGGCTGTTCTGCCAAGGAGCTTCTTCAGGGCTACCTTTATGTCCTTGTTCCTTAGGCTGTAAAAAAGGGGTTCAGCACAGGGATAACTACCCCACACATCAGGGCAGCTGCCTTGTCCTTCTGAGAGGAGGTGAGAGATGCAGGCTGCACGTTTACAGCAAAGACGGTGCCATAGAACAGTGACACCATGGTGAGGTGAGAGCCATGAGTGGAGAAGCCTTTTCACTTTCCCTGAGCAGAAAGAATCTCGAAGACTGCTCAGAAGATGCAGGAATAAGAGCAGAGGATTTACGAGAGCGGGCTGATGTCCATGAGGATGCCAAAAGCAAAGATCACCAGCTCATTGGTTTGTGTGTCCCAGCAGGAGAGCTTCAGCAGGGGCATGAGGTAGCAGAAGAAGTGGGGGATTTTGGGGCCTGTACAGAAGGTCAGCTGAGCCATGAGGCAGGTGTACACAAGTAACTGGAGGCTGGTAATCAACTGCAACCTGCCAATCAGCCGCCACAGACATGGGGGCTCATGATGACCAGGCAGGGCAGAGGGTAGACAATGGCCATGAACCGGTCAATGCCGTCATGGCCAGGAGGAAGCTGTCCATGGTCCCAAATGGGTAGAAGACATACATTTGTTCAAGGCAGGCAGCAAAGGGCATGGCTTGGCTCTGGGTCCAAAGGTTCACCAGCATTTTGGGGACAGCGGTGGATGAGAAGAAGGTGTCAATGAGGGACAAGTTAGAGAGGAAGAAGTACATGGATGTGTGGAGGTGGGAGTCTGAGATGATGGCCAGGACAGTAAGCAGGTTCCCAATGACAGTGACCAAGCACATGCAGAGGAACAGCCCAAAGAGGAGAGTCTGATGCTCTGGCTTTTCTGAGAGCCCCAGGAAGAGGAATTCTTAGATTGTTATTTGGTTTTCTGGTTCCATGGACGGCCTGTGTCTACTGTGGAAAAAAAAAAAAAAAGTGCAGGCAGGGAGAGCAAAGCAACAAGTCTGGGAATCAGAGATGCAGTTCCAGTCCTGGCTCTCCACAGAGATATGTAGGATTCTGTGAAAATTCACGGGATCCTTACAGCAAATCTGTTTTGCTACCTTCAGTAGGTTTCTGTTTCCCCAAATGAAACCATTCCATGTTGAGATAGTCTGCATCTCAAAGATCTGACTTAGTCATTTAGAGACAACTTGGATATTGTTCATAAACACCTCTGTGTCTCTTTAGTGGAGCAAAAATTTGTAAAGCAAAATAAAGCAGAATCAAACCAAAACCGAAATCCAACGCAGTTTTAAAAGGGAATCTGACCGTCTTCCTTCTCTTTTCTCTTTGTTTTTCTCTCTTTTCTCTTCCCCCTGCCTTACGTCCTTCTGTCAACAAGATGTAATTTCAACATCAATTTTGGGTTAACAAATAGGAATGTAAAGCTAGATAACTCTCCTCTGATTCCAATGAACCTTAAATTTATTAGGGTTCCTTTATAATTTGTTACCATGTGGTCATGACAGTAGATCTCCTCTTATTTGGGGTGATGAGGACCAGTGTTGAAGAATCCTTCAAAACAGTGAGAAGATAAATGTGCACAAACATACCTTTCACATTTTACTTAAGCCAAGGACATAAATTTATTCACCAGGCTTTGATGAGGAGCACATCTTTTCTCTGAGTGTGAATGCATTGATGGATCTGTATAAACTTTCTTGCCTAAGCCATGCACACAGGCCAAGAAATTAAGGGCCTTTGCAAAATAATTTGAGTGCAGAATCCTTTTAAATTTTTACAGTTTTACACCCAAGTTGTTTTCAATGATCTTACTTATATCTAATTTCACAGCAGTTGTTTTTTTTTAGTGATGCCTTTTAATCAAGTCTTTCCTAAGCATTCGACTTGGATTTCATAAGACCACCTTTTCCTCTTTCTTCCTCCCTCTACCTTCCCATCCTCCCTCCCTTTCTTCTCTTCCTTCCTTCCTTCCTTCCTTCCTTCCTTCCTTCCTTCCTTCCTTCCTTCCTTCCTTCCTTCCTTCCTTCCTTTCTCGCTCCCTCCTTTCCTTTCTTCCTTCTTTCCTTCTTTCACTTGTAATTTGTTCATTTAGATGACAATTAATTAAATGATACAATTGCAGCAGCAACCACAACCATCACCATCAGGTTTGAGATTACCTTACCTTATTCAACTCAACTGATAAGAGCAGAAATGCTTCGGCAAGCTAGCAAGTAGTCTTCTGGCCACGAGTATTCAGCATGCTGGGACAGAATATTTTTTCAGGGGGAAATAGAAACCATGAATGAACTCAGAAAGCTGGTTAAGTGGAGGTTCTAAAGTGAACTTTCACAGTAAAAGAGAGCATCTGGAGCTTTAAAGCTAATGGCAATTTGGTTGTATATTTGCCACCAGCAGTAGCTTTGCAGGGCAAGAAATTTTATATTTTCTCATGTTCCATTTGAAACAGTTTTACATCCTCAGTAAAACACATAGTTATAGCATGTCAAAAACTGTTTAAAAGGTTTGTTCAAAAAAAACCAAACAAACCCAACCCCCCCCCCCCCCGAGACACAGCCCAAACTCTTCCATGGTAAAGTGTTTTCATAAAAACGACAGAGGTGTGATCAAATACTTATTTGATAGAAAGCAAGATGTGCTTTGTGCTTATTCCTGTAGTTAATATAGTCACAAAAAAAGAGAATTCATAAAATAACATTCTGATATAAACTAATATGAAAATAGTGACCTAAGTGATGAATATAGGAGAGCGAGATTTAAAGAAATGCAAACTTGTAGGTATGTTCTGACAATATTCTCATTTTATTTATTTATTTATTTATTTATTTATTTATTTATTTATTTATTTTTAATTAAGTTTATTGGGGCAACATTGGTTAATACAATTATGTAATTTTCAGGTGTACAGTATCATCTGACCTCTCATCTGTATATTCTATTGTGTATTTACCACTCAAAGTCCAGTTTCCTTCAGCTACCATATATTTGATCCCCTTTACCCACTTCACCCTCCTCCTAAATTCTATATTTGACTGCCTTTACCCCATCTACTTCCCCCTCCTCCCTCACCCCGCTAGTAACCACTAGTCTATAGTCCATGTCCATGAGTCTCTGTTTGTTTGTCTTGATCATTTGTTGCTTTTAGGTTTACATCCCACATATAAGTGATATCATGTGATTTTCAACTTTTTCAGTCTGGCTTATTTCCCTTAGCATGATTATCTTGAGGTCCATTCATGTTGTATCAAATGGTAGGATTTCATCTCTTCTTATGGCTGAGTAACATTCCATTGTATATATGTGCCCCTGGGATGAAGCCCACTTGATCGTGGTATACAATCTTTTTAATATGTTGCTGTATTTGGTTCACTAGTATCTTATTTAGGATTTTTGCATCTGTGTTTATGAGATATATTGGTCTGTAGTTTTCTTTTTTTGTGTTATCTTTTCCAGGTTTTGGCATCAGAGTAATAATGGCCTCATAAAATGTGTTGAGATGTATTGCCTCCTCTTCGACTTTTTTTAGAAGAGTTTGAGGAAACTAGATATTAAATCTTCTTCGAATGTTTGGTAGAATTCACTGATGAAGCCATCTGTCTGGTCCTGGACTTTTACTTCTTGGTAGGTTTTTGATGATTGTTTTAGTTTCTGTACTGTTGATTGATCTATTTAGATTTTTGAGATCTTGATTCAGTCTAGGAAGATTGTATTTTTCTAAGTACTGGTCTATTTCTTCTAGGTTATTAAATTTGGTGTTATATACTTTTTCATAGTATTCTTGCATGATCCTTTGTATTTCTGCGATGTCAGTCATAATTTCCCCTCTTTCATCCCTGATTTTGTTTATTTGTGTCCTTTCTCTTTTTTCTTTAGTGAGTCTAGCCAGGGGTTTGTCAATTTTATTAACCGTCTCAAAGAACCAGCTCTTTGTTGCATTTATTTTTCCTATCTTTTTTTTTCATTTTGTTTTCAATTTCATTTATTTCTGCTCTAAGTTTGATTATTTCTTTCTTCTGCTGACTTTAGGCTTCGTTTGTTCTCCCCTTTCTAGTTTTTAAAGATGAAGAGTTAGGTTGTTTATTTGGGCTCATTCTTGTCTTTGGAGATAGGCCTGTAATGATATAAACTTTCCTCTTATGAACGCTTTTGCCATGTCCCAAAAATTTTGATATGTTGTACTATCATTATCATTCGTTTCTATGTATCACTTGATCTTTGGTTTTATTTCTTCTCTGACTCATTTATTCTTCAGTAGCATGTTGTTTAATCTCCATGTGTTGTGGTTCTTCCTGATTTCTTTTTGCAGTTGATCTCTAGTTTCAAAGCATTATGATTAAAGAATGTGGTTGGTATGATTTCAATTCTCTTATATTTGTTGAGGCTATCTCTGTGTCTTAGTATGTGGTCGATTTTTGAGAATGTTCCATGTGCACTAGAGAAAATATATAAGCAGCTGTTTGGGGATGGAAGGCTCTGTAAATGTCAACGATGTCCAGTTGGTCTAATGTGTTATATAAGGATGTTATTTCCTTATTGATTTTCTGTTTGGATGATCTGTCCATATCCGACAGTGGGGTGTTTAGGTCCTCTACAACTATGATAGTGTTTTGGTCTGTTTCTCTCTTTATTTCTGTTAGTAACTGCTTTACATATTTTGGGGGCCCCTGATTGGGAGCATAGATATTAATAAGTGTTGTTTCTTTTTGGTGCATGATTCCCTTTATGATTATGAGGTGTCCCTCAGTATCTTTCTTTACCTTTTTTATTTTGAAGTCTGTTTCGTCTGATATTAGTACCGCTACTCCCGCTTTTCTCTGAATGCCATTCGCTTGAAATATCATTTTCCACCCTTCACTTTGAGTCTATAATTTTCTTTGGAGCTGAGATGTGTCTCTTGAAGGCAGCATATGGTTGAGTTTTGTATTTTTATCTATTCTGCAATTTTGTGCCTTTTTATTGGTGAGTTCTGTTCATTTACATTTAGGGTGATTATTGAAATACGAGGTCTTCTTGTAGCCATTTTATCTTTTGCTTTCTGGTAGCTTGGTGTTTCCATTGCTTCCTTGTCCTTGTGTTTCTGTTTTCTTTATTTTGGTTGGCTTTGGGATTTTTGTCTCTGGTTCTTCTTGTTTTATGTTATATACAATGGTTATGAATCTTTAGTGTGTGGTTACCATCATGAATATGTAAAGGATAGTTATATATATATCTAACTATATATATAGTTAGATATATATATAGTTATATATATATGTAACAGTCATCCATTTTCTTCTGTATGTGCCTTATCTCCATTCTCCTTTGTGAATTTGGATCTTTGAATCCCCCCCTTTTCAGTCATTGTTATCTCAATTTGTTCCTATGTTATAGCAATTCTCTTACTATATCAACTATTTGTCTGAAAATGCTTTCTAATCTCCTTCTTTTCCACACCTTCAGTAATGCCCATTATTCTTATGTTTCCTCTCCTGATGATATCAGCTAGTTCTTGTATTTCTCTTTCATTATTTTTCATTCTTTGGTTTCTCTCTTCTTTCTTCAAATTTATTTCTAGATTTCTGTCTTCACTATCACTGATCTTTTCCTCCATTTGGTCGACTCTATTTTCCAAGCTTGCTATTTCATTTTTCAACTCTTGTAGTGTGTTCTTCATCTCCAGAAGTTCTATTTGTTTTTTTTTTGAGGATTTCAATTGCCTTGCTCTGCTCATACAGTTGTTTCTTCAATTCTTGAAATTGTTGATATGATTTGTTTTGGATCTCATTGAGTTTTTTCAGATGTATCACCTTAAATTCTCTGTCATTTAAGTTGCATATTTTTATGTCAGTAAGCTTATTTTCTGGAGATTTTTCTCTTTCTTTCTGAGATGCCTTTTAACCTTGGTTGTTCACGGCGTTTAGTGGACTATTTCTCTGCCTGTGCATCAATGGAAGTGTATTCTGCTGTTTTTCCAGAGAGAAGATTTATTACATAAAGGTCTCTCTTTAACCTGCTGCAAAGAAGGTGCTTCTCTTTTGGTTTCCAGTAGGTGGCGTCTAAGCCTCTTGGATCTCTGCTTGATATGAAGTCTTAATAATGCTTTTTAAATTTTCTTGTAGAATTTTAATCACACTCGCTACCCTCAGTTTCAGTTTCTGTCAGTGTCAGCAACAGTCTCGGCAGCATCTGCTCAGATTCCCCTGGGGCTCCACGGTGATTGGTCTCAGAGGGTATAGGGTGAGGGGCTCTCTGGGTTGAGAGTTGTGGGCTATAGCTCAGCCTTGGTTTTGCAACCGGAGTCGGCAAAAATCAGCTGTTGTTCCTCTGCAGTCCCATTTCGCTTCTCTGATTTCTGCCCTGATGACTGGGCCTTGCATCTAGGTGGCCACGGGGAGCTCACAGCTACCCAAGGCAGGAATGGTCAGGGAACTCGCCACATGAACACATGAACTTGTCACTCCTTCTCCCCTCCCCCTCCTCCTGCAGGGAGCTCTAGGGGCTATGAGAGGCAGCTTCTTTATTATTCCCAGTCCACCGCCCGACACCTGGGGTTCTTACCTGTGGTAGCTCTTATGTGCAGATCCCACGCTCAGATGTGCTGGTGTGCAGTTTGGGTGCTTTTTGTTGAGTTTTAGATGTTCAGCTTATTGTTGTTTCAAGGGGAGAGATCTGGGAATGTCCCTCACTCCACCACGTTTCCAAAGATCCTCCTCCTCATTCACCCATTTTAAATTGCTAATGGGTTTGACCTTGGTTATATTTTCCTAAAGATTTAAAAAGGAATTTGGAGTCCATCCTAGACCATTTTAATCAAAAGTTAGAGGTGACTTTTGAACTCCTCTCTGCTTTGGTGTCAGCAGCTTGGGGTTTAGAAGCAGCTTCATGTCAAACTAGGTTTCTCTTGGTGAGAAAGTATATATATATTGCAGCCAAAGAAGATCAGCAAGCATTGTTGCATTTGCATTTTAAGTCCTCATTTCCTAGTAGGCATATTTATCCTTACTTTCTCTTAATGAACATTTAAGGAGAATATGTTCTGTGCCAGGCACTATCTATTTCTCTTATGATACACTGATGACCCAGAAAAGGAACCCAGCATGGCATGACTCAGCAAGTCCTTGTAAACCTTAATATTGTCCCTTCCAGCAAAGAGAGACTTTTTTTGCTTAACTCATTTCCTACCTGGTTAGGTCACCATGTCTTAACACCAGCTGCTGATGAGAACACATCCAAGGAGATTAATGACAGTATTTGTGAAATGTTGAGCCTCTTTAAGAGCCACAAGTTCTTTATGTATAGGTCTCATAACCTAACTTCAAGAGGGAGATGGTGTTGGCCACTGCTGGCAATGAGAAGACAGGGGCTGAGAGAGTGCTAGGGGCACTCAGCTTGCAACTGCTCAATCTCTCATGTGAACTGAGATTTATTTTCACTCTCTTGTGCTCCATTGCCTCTCTGTGGGTGGACATTCACACCTCTTTATGAGCAGAGGCATTTCAGAGCTAAATTCTGTGCTGTTAACAGGAGCTAGGAAAAACTGCAGTCGTAAGCATTTAACATTCTCATCTCCATGCCTTCCAAGGAACATTGGTTTCCAGAAAGGTTTAAGGTTTGCTGAAGTGGAATCAGGATGAAATGGGAGAAGATAGTATATAAATAGGCCTGTATAAGAAAGGTTTTACACACACACACACACACACACACACATGTATATATATGTATAACTCTGAGGTATTGCAAAGGTAAGGGAGAGATGCAAATGCCTGAATGAGGACAAGACACTTGGAGGTGGAAGAGGTCTTGAAAGTGGGCTTTCAGGAAGGTTAATAGCATCATCCCCTCCTTGGCAACCTCAAGAGATCTCCAGCAAAGCCTTATGTTACTTTTCAAGAATTTTTAGAGTTGGGTTTGAGGTTTTTGTCAGGTGATGCTCAGGTTTCCCTGGGCTGCCTATACTGTTGTGAGCCCCTTCCTGGTCACACATTTGCAACAGTCCTCGGTTGTTGACGTAGTCTTTGGTTGCACTAGAGCAGAGATTCTCAACCATGAGCATGCGTCAGTGTGACCTAGAGGGCTGGTTAAAACACAGAGAGCTGAGCCCACGCTTCAAAGTATCTGGGGAGGTGCTTGAGAATCAGCACTTCTTGGAAGTTCGCAGGGGATGCTGATGCTGGCCTGGGGACCACACTTGGAGAACCACCACATTGGAGAAAGCTGTTTTTCTGTGTCCCTCTTATTTGTGTAAGTATCCCTAACCATAGACCGTAATAGCTTTTCATCCAAGACCTTCTGCAAAGGGCCTGCGCCTGTGACTTTGTTCACTCAGAGGATATAGAAGTTGGCCTCAGTCATTTCTCCCTTTCTCTGACCATCCAGGAAGAAAAGGAGTCCTCTTCCCCATCCCATCCAGCTCGCTCCCCTTCTCCATCCCTCACTGACTTACCAGGATGGCGTCACCAAGAGGATGGTCTTGGCAAGCTTCCTTCTCTGCTGGCTGTCAGAGGATCCTGAAGTCAGTGCTAAGCCCTCAGGAAGGATATGGGAGACTAACTGTGATGGCTGGGGAGAATCTGATGTCTCTGCAGGAAAATCATGTGTCCTCCCCTGCCCAGCCTGGGGCAGGTGAGCAAGGGTTCAGAGACACAGCAGGATATTTACTGTTTGGGGTCTCCTGGGGACTCCAATCCCCTGGTTTCTTGCTAAGAAGGAAGATGCTAATTATTGTGTTTCTGCTCTCGCATTCTCCAGTGTATGTACATTTTGGGATGATGGGATGTGGAAGGTGATGGAGAAGTCACTGGGGAGTTACTCTCACTAGGACACTCTCCCAGTGTCCCCTCCCAGCTCAGACTGAGCCTATGGCAATTCCTAGGCAGGATCGTCTGGAGGTCCGAGGACATTCAGATGTCTGAATTGGAGATGTCCTTTAATTAAATTTATCATAATGGAAAATCTATATTGGAAGGGAATTTATACTGTCGATTTTACCAATGAAGGTGTAAACAATCAATAAATATATGTCGAATGAATGAATTTACCTGACACTTCTTGGTCACCTACCATAGGTCAGGTGCTGTACTTGGCACTGGGGTTTTGAATCACATCCTTGTTAAAACTGCCTTCTTTTCAGCTCACACAAAGGGCTTAGTCTCATTAACCAACTGTAGGCCCTACCACTTTGGGTGGGAGTGAGGGAATCTCTCTTCTACTTTTGCCCACCAATTTTGCTGGGCTTTGTTCTTTGTTGTTGGGGTGCCTATGTTGCGGCTCATTTCTGTTTTCCCAGGAAGCCTCTCTATCTCCCAGAATCTTTCTATTTTTACCTTCTCCTCCATTTGCTTTTTGATATCTTTTAAAAATTTAACTTTTAAAATGTATAATAATGACTTTGGTTAAGAAAGGAGTCATACCATGAAATAATGAAATGCCTTCCCCCAACTCAGGCTCCTACTCTTCCAGTTCTTAGCAACACTTTGCCCATTTCTCTTTCCATTTGTTGCTCTTTTTCTTAATAATTTCTAGAGTTCTTTATAGATGAGGAGAATTAGCCTTAATGGATAATCCCTGTTAATGTTTATTTTTGGAAACTTCTAGAGTCTACACACACACACACACACACACACACACACACACACACACACAAACACACTTATTTCCCCCCTTTTTGTACATAAAAGTAGTATACTAAAATACTGTTCTACATCTTGCATTTCTCACTTAATTTAGTTTGGTGACATTTTCATATCCTTAATATCTTTAAAGCTCCTTATTTGCCATTGAACAGATAGTGCCATATTTATGTAACCAATTTTCTATTGGTTGATGTTTCTAGTCTTTGCTAAAATAAATATTTTGTACACATATTATTTCACATTATAGTTTTGTCACTTCTAAAATGTTATGTTAATGGAATCATATAGTATGTAGCCTTTTGACAAAGCTTGGCTTTTTACACTAAGCATAATATTTTTGAGACCCATCCAAGTGTTTGTGTTTATCAATAGTTCATTCCTTTTTATGGTTGAGCAGTATCCATGGTATGGACAAACCCTAATGTGTTTATCCAGTCATTTATTGAAGGCTGTTTCCAGTATTGGCTATTACAAATAAAGTTTCTGTGAACATTCATGTGTAGGTTTTTGTATAGGTTTTTGCATAGGTTTTGTATTGGTTTTGTAGGTTTTTCATATCTTTAGGAGTATGAGTGCTGGGTCATACGTAAAGTGTAACTGTAAGAAACTATGTATACTAGGGAATATATAAATTCTTATGTTTATAAAAAACTATGTATATTCTCTCTCTGTTTCTCTCTTTCTCCTCAGTACCTCAAAGTCTGTTTATGACTCCCACATTCTTACTGTATCTCTTCTCCCCAAAGATAACCACTTTCCTGATTTCTAACACCATAGATTAATTGAACTCCAGTTGTGTAGCATGCATATTTTCCCTGATGTCTTTGACTTAACATTATATTTGTGAGATTCATTCCAGTTGTTGTATACAGCAGTACTTCATTTCTTTTCATTGTTGTACAGTATGACTTGGTTAAGATATTTTGAGTTGAGTTTTTTTTCTTAGAAAAAGGATCCCTAAAATTGATAGCCAGTATTCAAGTGAGCGTCATAATTAGAATGCTCCAGAGACCTGGGAACCTATATCATAGGTGCTCAATAAACATTCTCTGAGAGAGGATGGCTCAGAGTCACACAGCTGGAAGATGGTAGAGTCTGAACTTGAGCCCAGTCTGTTGGACCTCCTTCGATGGCACTGTGCACCTTTCCCTGTGTATGGCTCTGGTCTCTGGGAAGTTTGGGAGGCAAACGAGTGTGGTAATTAAACTCAGACGGCCTTAGCTCTGTCACTTGGCAGCTGTGAGATCCTTGGGAAGTGACTAGATACAACTGAGCCTTTCTTTCCTCACTTGAGATAAGAGGATAATACTATTATTTATCTCACGGGCAGGTACTGAGGCTTAGATGGCACAGTGTATGTACTCTGCAGAGGGCAGCTTCTGAATATAGTAAATATTCAATAAAAGGACCTGTGGTTGTTTCACTGAAGCGCCTTTGAATGCTGGTTTCCAGAGCTCAGCAGGTCTGCATGTGTCTTCAGTCCCTGAGATGTCCTCCCAGAGATAAACTGACAATGTTGCATTCTCGAAGTCATAGTCTGTAGTCAGACCTAGCCAAGAAGGAGTCAACACTAGCTGGGGGAAAAGGGAAAAGAAAGGCAATTCTGACCAGTCAGTTGGACTGTGACCAACTCTATAGTCAACAAGGGATTGATTCATTTGAGGCAAAGTAGAAAGTTTCAGGTGGCGCCGCACCATAATTTGGGTCATTGCTACTGGTCAGCATGGTGGCCATGGGTAGAAGTGAAAAAGAGTTGGTAATTATCACTGTCTTCTCTTAGGATTGTTTCTGTGTGCCCTCCAACCTCTTAAGTCTTGGGACTTTGTCCTGAATGGGTATCCAATACACTCTTAGCACACCCTACTCAGGATAGCCCAGCCCTGCAGTGAACCTGTTTGAGGGAGAAGACAGGTATATATAATCAAAAACTCCATTACAATGAGATAAGTGTTATAATTGAGTGAGAGCTCCAGCAGGAAGAGATTAGGTCTGGTCACTGCTGTATTCCCAGCTTCTGGAGGAATGTCAGTACTCAGCTGATATTTGTGGGATGGAAGAATGGATAAACAGAGGTCTCCAAGGTATTTTATTTATTATTAAACTTATTGGGGGTGACATCGGTTAATAAAACTATATAGGTTTCAAGTGTACAATTCAATAATATGTCATATGTATATTGCATTGTGTTTTCACTACCCAAAGTTAAATTTCTTTCTGTTACCATATATTTGACCCCTTTTACCCTCCAAAGTATTTGATAATGGAGGAAAGAGCAACTCGTACTACCTGAAGGGCCAGGCTTCACAGAAGTGGTAATGTGAGCCAGGGCTTGAAGGAGAAGGGAGTATTTGTGAGTGTGTTTGTGTATGTGTATTGTGTGGGCATGTGTGTGTGTATGAATGTATATGTGTATATGCGAATATATGTATATGTGTGTATTGTGTGGGCATGTGCACATATGTATATGTGAGTTACATGCATGTGTGTGAATGTGCACATATGTGTGTATGTGTATCGTATACACGTGTCCATGTGTGTGTATTAGTTTCCTAGGGCTGCCATAACAAAGTACAACAGACTGGGTGGCTTAACAACAGATATTTATTTTCTCATAATTATGGAAGCCAGAAAGAAGTGTGAAATCAAGGTGTTGACATGTTTGCTTCACTTGACGCTCTCTTTCCTTGGCTTGTAAATGACCACCTTCTTCTTGTGTCCTGATGTGGTCATTCCTCTGTGTGTGTCTCTTTCCTAATCTCCTCTTCTTATAAGATCACCAGTCATATTGGATTAGGGATCACCCGTAAGGCCTCATTTTACCTGAATTACATCTTTAAATAGCTTGTCTCCAAATACAGTCACATTCTGAGGTCCTGGGGGTTAGGACTTTAACATATGAATTTTAGGAGGACACAGTGCAGCCAATAGCAGTGTGCACATGAGCATATCAGTGTGTATGTGAAAGTGTACTTACATGTGTATGTGTGTGTATGTGTGTGTATATTGAATGGACATGTTTATGTGGGCATATGGATGTGTAGTTATATATGTGCATGAGTGTGAATGTGTGTGTCTGTGTGTGAATGTGTGCATCTGTGTGTGTCTGTGTGTGTAAGAACATTCCAAGTGAAGAAAACAACATGTGCAAAAATATCATGCCATATTTGGAGAATCTTGCACAGTACAGTTTTCTTCTACTCTTGGTTCATACGCATATTTGTTTGCACTTAATTGGAAATGCATGGAGCATATCATTTCCTTTGAGCTTTCCCCTACTTAATATTCAATGATCACTCTCCCCCTAAGGCCACAGACCCTCATACATACCATTTCAATGGCTGCTTAATATTCCATAGAGTGCATAAATAATAATTTACTTAACCTTTCGGTTGCTTTTTAAATTTGTAGATAAGGCTGAAATAACCACCTAATTTTTTTTTTCTCTTGTTGAATTATTTCTTTATGATAACATTCCTAGAGTAGAATTACTGGATCAAAAGAAGAGAACATTTCCCATAGCTCTTGACAAAGCCAGTGCTTTCTAAAGGTGGCAATAATTTATACTGAGCCATCTGGAGTTTTACTACTAGTTGGTAAAACTCTGGGCTAATTTGTTAGAGTTTTAACAGGTCCCTCTAAAAGGGCTGGTGAAATTTTCATTTCTTTGACTGCCAAATGCAAAAAACCACAACCCCCGTGCTTGCCTGCCATTCATACAGCCTCTTTTGGGCTACTGTTGTGGGTGAACTCTGCTGAAATAGCTTTGGAGGTCGTGAGGAGGGAGATCTTGAAATTCAGAGCTGGATGGTTTCAGTGCGGTGGGGAGTGTATACAGTCCCAGAAGGCTCTTCCTGAGGTTAAGCTGAAATCTGCTTCCTCAACATTTCTGCCTGTTGGTCCTTGATTTCCTCCCAGAGACACAAAGAGTGGTCTTCCCTTTAAGACCATAATGCTTTTAAGGCTCATCTGTGCTATAGAATTGGTACTTTGTTCTTTTTTTAAATTGCCAAATAACATTCCAGAATATGGATAACAGTTTGCTTTTTAAGTAATGAAAGGAATTACTTTAAAGAAAAATATGAACAAAATGGTAGTACAGGTCTGACGTTAGTACATTAGTACAAACCTAATGAAAGTCACACGCAAAGACCATCTGATCTTCACATGGTTCTCACTCACTCTTCCTTCAGGCAGATCTCTGTTGAAATATCACCTCCCTGACCACCCACCTGGGATGGAGCTTCCTTTTGGGTGATGAAGATGTTCTGGAATTACATGTAGGTAATGATTGCATAACATTGTGAATGTACTAAATGCCACTGAATTACACATGTAAAAAATGGCTACAGTGGTACATTTTATTATATGTATTTTGCCACAGTAAAAAAGCATCTTTCTCACACCATTCTTTAACTCCTTGTGATGCTGTCTTTTCCTCCATTGCACTTAGCACTACTAAAAATAATATTATGTGATAAAAATTATATTATAGTGTTGTTTGTTTATAGATAGTTTTCCCACCAGAATGTAACTTCCATGAGATCAGGGGCTTTGCAATCACACTATTTCCAGTACCTACAACAGTATTTGGCATTTGATAGAAGCTTGAAAAATTATTTTAGTGTAACGAGTGAGTGAACACATCTATCAAAAATAAAATGCTCAGATCTTTGACTAAGCAATTTCACTCTCAGAGAAATGTTTGTTCGTGTGCACATAGAGACATAGACCAGGATAGTGGTGATGGTACTGAGAGACAGTATGTGGAACTCATACTGGTGGTATATTGAGATGACTTTTGATGGTTCATCTATGAATATTTAAATTTTTAATTGCATGTTTTTATTTATGTGCTTATCTCCTGTTTATGGCAAGTGACACTGACTTTCCATTTATCATAATAGGTAACTGTTTCATTTTTTAAATAACAACTTTACTGATATATAATTTACACACCATAAAATTAACCCTTTGAAAGTATACAATTCAATGGTCTTTGGTCTATTCAAAGAATTGTGCAGCCATCACCACTATTCAATTCCAGAACCTTTTCATCACCCCAAAAGGATACTCCAAACGCATTAAGCAGTCATTCTCAATCTCTCCCTCCTCCTAACCCCTTCAATCACCAGTATGCTTTCTAAGTCTATGATTTGCCTATTCTGGATATTTCATACAAATGGAATCATATAATACATGTTTTTTTTTCCACTTAGCATAATATTTTCAAAGTTCATCCATGCTGTAGCCAATATCAGCTCTTCATTCCTTTTTAATGCCAAACAATATTGCATTGTATGGATAATAGTTTCCTTTCAAATAAAAAAATTAAATTGCTTTAAAGAAAAATATTAATGAAATAATGATACAAGAATATGTAGATATGGGATGATGGTAGAGTGTGAAAGATCAAAGTTTGGGAAACTGTAATATTGAAACTCCATTTGAATATGTGCATGGTCAACATGAACAACCAGGGGTGTGCCTTCTGGGTGTGCTAACATTCTTTAATTCTGTGGTTTGGGTGGGAGGATCATTCATTGAGTCTTCCCACTAATGCTGGCTTCACCCTATTCTATAGAATAATTAGTGGGAAAATGTTGGGTGTGGTCAGGAAATGCTCAATATCTGTTCCCTGGTTTCTTCCAACCCTCCTCTCCCCTCAACCTGTCCAAAAAAATAGGTATGTTACCTTAAAAAGGTAAACCCACCCAGGATGGTGTAGAGTGGTTTAATGATACTTCATCTTGACACAATAACATTCTAACTCCAAGCATCGGGGGCGAAATTTAAATTCTTCTCAAGTTAAGTATAATGTCAAAATTTAACATGATGTCACTTATGTGTGGAATCTGAAACAAAACATGAAATGAAACAAACTCAGAGATCAGATTTTGGTTGCTAGAGGAGGGGGTTGGGGGAGGGGAAATTGGAGGAAGGTGGTCAAGTGGTACAAACTTCCAGTCAAGATAAGTAAGTCCTGGGGATGTAATGTATAGCATGGTGACCGTAGTGAACAATGCCATATGAGACATTTGAAAGTTGCTGAGAGAATAGATCCTGAGAGTTCTCATCACAAGGAAACCCCCATTTTTTTCTTTTTTCTTTTTTCTTTTGGTATCTATATGAGATGATGGATGTTAACAAAACTTATTGTGGTAATCATTTCACAATATATGTAAGTCATACTATTGTGCTGTACACCTTAAACTTACACATGCTATTTGTCAAATATATCTCAATAAGACTGAAAAAATGTTGAAATGCTAAACAGAATTAGCATTGATTTGCCAATCTTTTATTATGCCTCTCAAATTACATTGTATTTTAATAGCAACAGATTAAAGCTGACAAATTCATTTACATAGATTAGATACTGTACATCTACTTCCCCTACTTTAAAATAAATGATAATTACATCCTGTAGCAATCAGGGTTAAGTCAGGGAAACAAAGACTACTTTAGTTATTATTTTTCATTTGTTTTAAATAAACTATTTTGGAATACTTGTAGATTTACAGAAAAGTTGAAAAAATTAATACAAAGAGTTCCTGTTCTAGTCTTTTAATGTCAGTATCTTACTTAACAAGGGTACAGTTCTTTTTTTAAAAAAATTAATTAATTTATTTTTTATGGTTACATTGGTTAATGAAATCCAATAAGTTTCAGCTGCACATTTTAACAGTAAGACATGTATATATTTACACTGTGTGTTCACCTCCCATAGTTAGATTTCTTTCTGTCACCACATATTTGACCCCCTTTACCGTGTCTACCTCTCCCCTCCCCCATCCCCTAACCACTAGTCTATAGTCCATGTCCATGAGTCTCTGTTTGTTTGTCCTGATCATTTGTTGCTTTTAGGTTTATATCCCACATATAAGTGATATCATGTG
Organism: Eidolon dupreanum; assembly: GCA_028627145.1. Classification (NCBI taxonomy): domain Eukaryota; kingdom Metazoa; phylum Chordata; class Mammalia; order Chiroptera; family Pteropodidae; genus Eidolon; species Eidolon dupreanum. The sequence continues at coordinate 36,033,113 of CM053512.1, read as the reverse complement.
ATTTTTGACTTTTTCAATCTGGCTTATTTCACTTAGCATGATTATCTCGAAGTTCATCCAGGTTGTTATAAATGGCAGTATTTCATCTCTTCTAACAGCTGAGTAATATTACACCGTATATATGTACCACAGCTTCTTTAACCAATCATCTATCATAGGACATTTTGGTTGCTTCCAAGCGTACAGTTCTTAAAACTTGCATTGGTACAATACTACTTAACTAAACTCCAGCATTCAGAGTTCATCAATTTGCCCACAAATGGTTTTTTTTTTCTGTTTCAGGATCTAACAAGATATCATGTTGCATTAAAAAATTTGTTTTGTTTCCTCTAATCTATGACAGCTCCTCCATCATGTCTCGTTTTTTATGACCTTGATAGTTTTAAAGAACACTGCTCCAGTATTAGAGATTGATGTTTAATGTTTTCTCATTGTTAGAATGGGATCTTGGGAAGAGAAGAACTCATGTATTTATTTTTTAAAAGTTAAAGTTTAGACTTTAGATTTTACCAGTTTTTTCATTATTGCCCTCTTTCTGTTCTAAGTGCCAGTCTAGAGTACCACATTGCATTGAATTGTCACTTCCCTGCAGTCTCTTTCAGTTTGGAATAATTTCTCACCAAGCTTTTCTTATTTTTCATGACCTTGACAGTCTTGTGGAGGACTGACCAGGTGTCCTTTAGATATCAACCAATCTGTGTCTGTCTAATGTTTTTCTCATGATTAGATTGGGGTTATGGATGAAAAAAAGTCACATGCCAAAAAACAATGAATTGTACACTTTAAACGGGTAAATTGTGTGGTATGTGAAGTATATGTCAACAAAGCTGTTACAAATATCTTTTTGAAGAGAACACCCAAAGGTGAATCACATTACATCATATTATTTAGTTATATCATACTTAATTACATCATGAAATTCATATGACATCCCTGGTGGATTTATGAAGGAAGGGTGTTAACCTCCTTCGCCTCATTAATGAATAATTCATTGTTTTTTTGGTATGTTACATTATTAATTTTTTTAAATTGTGATCATATATGCTTATAACATAAAATTTGCCATTTTAACCATTTTCCAGTACAATTCAGTGGAATGAATTACATTTGTGATGTGCAAACACCACCACTATTTCCAAAACGTTTTCACCAATAAGAGTGAAAGGGTAGAGGTGAAAACATGGGGCCTCAATGTTAAGCTAGGACTTTTGTTCCTAATGCAAAGGGCAATGAGAGACCATTGAAAGATTTTAAGAAGATGCATGGCGGGTCAGATTTTCATTTTGAAATGACTGTTCCTGCTGTAGTTGAAGTACACTTGGAGAACAGATGGTGGACAGAGGTGGGGTTGCTGTGACGTGAACATAGAATCAGCTGCTGGGCCCCACATTCTTGGACCCCTCCAAGGCCCTGCGAGAGACCTGACAATGCACTAATGGGGCTATACAAACTCTGTGCTGGTATTTTTGTATTTTTTTCTGAAGGAAAGACCTCTCCTGCTCCAATCGTAAAGGTCCTACAAGACCCGGATCTGCCCCTAATACTAAATAGTAAACTTCCAGGATGAACTTTCAAATCCTTACTAAGTAACTGGGGGAAACCCTTACTCAGGGGTCTTTAAGAATTAAGCCATGTGTTTTAGCGCCCTGTTGCCTGTTGTATCAGGCGTGGTTCTTGGTGGTGAGCCATTCTGGCCAACTCCGGAAAATGAGAACTTGTTGGAGGGATATATGGGCAGGGGTTGACACACTTTTTTTCTGTAAAGGACCAGTAGTAACTATTTTTAATGCTGCAGGCCATATGGTGTCTGTAGTAACTACGTAAATCTGCCATTGCAGGGTGAAAAGAGCCATTGACAATATGTAAATGAATGAGCATGGCTGTGCCAATAAAACTTTATTTATAAAAACAGGCTGCAGGGTGGATTTGGTGAGTGGGTCATAGTTTGCTGACTCTTGTGTTTGGAGACTCCAAAATTGTTGGGTGTTTGGAGCACAGGTTTGTACATTGGTGGGTGTACAGGACTCAATATGTGCATCACCCCAGATCTACTTGTCCCTGTGTACTCACCCCTGCCTCAACCACTTGCTCTGGTATGTCTACAGATGAAGCCCCAATTGCTGCCATGACCATTTACTGCATCATAGGTGAGAAGCCCTGGGTTTACTACTTAAGAACTTAGCAACTCTAGACAAGTTGGTCCCTAATAAAGAGATTCAAATGGATCAAGACTGACATACTTATGCTTTCTTGGATACTGAAAGGAAAAAGACTTCGAGGCTACACTCCAGTACAATAGAAAAGAGGTTTGATTGATTAGTTATGTTTGCAGTGGGCACCCGGGTAGAGACAGGTGGCTAAATATTTATGATCCTGTAACTAGTTGATCTCCAAGGTCTCTTATGGTTCTGAAAAACTACAGTTCTGTCTGGATACTTCCCTGAGAATATTCCAGAGATGGAACAATTATGTAAAATATAGTCACTTGGCATAGAAGAATGGCCCATAATTTTACATATTCCTAACCATCTGTTTTTATAAAAGAAACAAGATGAACTCCTGATTCTCTGTTCATGAAAGACACATCTGGGAGGCAGCTTCCCATTAGGAAAAAGCAACCAAATCCACAATGCCTGTCACATTAGCCTCATAGTTTAAGTACAGAACAAAGATGCAACATGTACCTTTAAAGTTTGACAACTGTTTATTGAACACCTATTATGTTAATCAAAGACTTGTTCCTTGCCCTCAAGAAATTGTAATTTTCAATATCTAATCCTGGGTGAGAGAACAGAATCAACTAGAAAAACTATTAGGAATCGCTTTCTAAAATAAATAGGGGTAGGAGATAATGGAAAAGGGGTGAAGGAAGAGAGAGATCACTCCAGCTTGGGGAAATGGTAATAGCAAAGTTTAGAGGCAGGGATGAGTAAGAGAACATTAATCTTGTTGGAAGAGCAAATTCATGGTGGGAGAAGAGGGGGGTGAGTTTAGCTGATTTTTGGTAGGAGGTAGAATTATAAAGGTGTGAGAAATCAGGATGTCGAGTTTGGCCTTGGTGTCTAAACAATGGGGTGCCATTGTACCTTCTTGGGTGTTCTAGGAAGATCAAGAACTGTGGGTGGTATGAAGGGCAGAGGAAGGGTGAGATGGTCAGGCAGAGAGGCAAGGAAGGAAGCTGATGCAAAGATGCAAACATGAGAGGATGGGCCTTGAGCCTAGAGAATTACATGTAACGGGAGAGAAGACAGGTATGAAAAATGTTTCAAAGTTATGCTGGGCTAGGCATGATGACTGGTGGTATATGAAGGGTGCAAGAAGAAAGTTGTCATAGATAACTGCAGAATTCCAAAGTTGGGGTCTGAGGTTGAGGGTGCCAGGGAACACTTGGAGGATGGAACAGAAGAAAAGACTAATTTTAACCATGAGTTGTCAATGATGACAGATATAACCACAGGTATTTCTGTGGGAGGGTCCAGGCTGCAGATAAAGAGACATGTATCACAGACTTGGAAGGCAGTACATCTGATCTGCCTTCCAGCCCATTGCTGGAATTTCATGAAGATAGCCTTATATGCTGGTTATTAAGAATTTCTAGAAGTCTTCTGGGGAACTCCTACATCCAAGATAAGACAAACTTTTATTAGGTAGCTCCTCTTATTAGAAAAGTTTTCTGATGGATCAAGACTTAGCAGACAGTGGACAGGGGGCTGGACTGGAAGTCAAACCTTGACCCTGACCCTGCCTTACTGTGTGGCATTTGACAAGCCATTTAACTTCTCTGGGCCTTTATCACATTGTCTACAAAATAACAGGGTGACACTAAAGGATTTGCTGTAATTCCAACATGCTCTGATTCAGGGTTGTTGAAAGTTGAAACTGTGAGAATGGATAAATGGATGGATTTTCCCGGAGAGAGGGCAGAGTCCAGGGCCTTGTTGTGGGGGGCAGTAGGAGTTAAGAGAGAGAGAGAGAGAGAGAGAGAGAGAGAGAGAGAGAGAGAGATGTAGAAAAGGGGGAGGCATCTCTGTTAGCCATAGAGAGCTCATGAACTAGGAGGAAAATCAGCTTGTGAGCCAAGGAAGAAGGGTCTTAGAGAGAGAGAACAATTCCTGCTAGACTGAATTTCTAGAAATTGGGAGGGAATCTCTGGGAGATAGGAATGGATGTGGGTTCAGGAAGAGGTTGTAATGCTAGGTGAGATTTGGAGCCAGAGAAGATTTGACTGAGGTGGGAGGTGGTGAGTGGGCATTGGTTTACCAAGGGAAAATCTTGATCTTTATCTAGTTACATTTGTATGTGTATGATTTATGAAAGGTAGAAGAGAGTTTTAGATGAGCATAGGAGCAGAAAGTGGGATAAATGTTTACCTTCTTAGGTTCCATTTATAGAGGTAGAGTCCTGCTTGAGATGAGTAATGCTACTGTTAACACCATGCCTTGTGCTCAGTTTTACCTGGGTTGCTCTAAGAAGGACAGGAACAAATTGAAGGAGGAACTGCATAAGGAGTATGAAGAAAGGACTGGGTGCTATTTAGCTTTGGGAAGAGAAAATTTTGAGGGAGTGATGACAGTTGCCTTTTAACATCCAAGGAACATAGAGACCTCCTGAAAGGGAGCCTCTCCATGCCGTTTCTACTGCTACTGCAGATAGAGCCGCTTCCGAAGGGTGCTTTGGATTTCAGGGTTCACTTTCCTTGCTTCCCCTTCCTGAACCATCTCTGCTTCTGCCATTCGCCGGGTTACCTGTGGCAACAGGTACAATCAGCTTGGGGCTAGGCCCCTGGGGCAGTCAGTGTAATGAGCTTATGGAGAGAAGGTTAGCGAAGAGGGAAGGTGGACATCCCTGTACTTAGATGAGTGACCTTTATTGTTTCATCCTATGCCATCATGTTTACAGAATCATTGGCTGGACATTCTAGTTTTATGTTTTTTTTTTTTTTTTTTCTAATCTGCTATAAAAGCACATAACTGTTAGAAAAAAAATGTTTGTCCAAACATTGGTTAAGCCCAAAGGTTTTGTTTACAGAAATTTATCTGTATTTCATTTAAATTATCTCACATACTGTGGGCTTTAGAATTCCTGTATGAGAGAAAGTCATTGCTAGAGGCCTGGGATGGATTTGGGGCTGGGAGCAGGGGGGCAGGGAAATGCAGAAAGGCTTGGAAGAGGCTTGCCCCACTCTGTTTGCTTCTTGCTCAGGCTGGGGGTGGTGGTTCCAGGTACCTTGTCCCAACTCACCTCTGTCAGAAGCTCCAGAATGGGTCCTTTCTTTTCTGTGAACACATCAACCAGGGTCTGGATAAAGCAGGAGCCATCCTTGTCATGTCTGTAGGAAATATGCCCTGGGGATTGCAGAGAAAGAAGTAGACTCAGGGAGCTCCAATGGGGGTGGGAGGGTGGGGGCATGTGTGGTGCAAGAGGGCCTGGAAGAGGTGGGTCCTGGAGGGGCATGTCAGGGGTCAGGAGCGGCAGGTGAGGTAGGGGAGCAGAGGCTGCCTTGGGTCAGCTGGGAGCTCATACCTTCCACGGTGGAGTAGACATGGAGGATGTCTGTGTATGTTGGAATGGTTTGGAGACTGTCTTTTGCACTCATCACAATATTGTCTCCACCTACTGTTTCACCAGGATCCCTTTGTTCTGAAACACCAAGAAGAGGAAAAGGCAAAATCAGACAGAAAGATGGGGAAAGGAGAAGGTCATAAGACACATCAGCAATGCAAGGCTCAGCTGGGGCTCTAAATCTGGGATAGGACTGGATTGGGAACACAGACTCCATGTTCTTGGCTCTGTCCCCACCTCCTCGACAGGCCTGCACGATGTACACCTTAGGCTTGGCTCTCAGGGCCTGGCAATTCTTGTTGTTCAGAACTTCAAACAGATTCTCCAGATCAACCATCTGCTCGTCCTCCCCTTCAAGGTGTCCTTCTAGCCCATGTGCCATGAGAACCACAAAAGCACAGCTGACAAAATCTTTCCGGGCATCCATGGCATGCTGGAATTTTTTCAACTCTTCCAGGAATTGCTAGAGTGAGAGGAATGGCTAGACTCAGGTACATCTTTGGAGCCCACCTTCAGGTCCAGTCCCTCACCCGTTGGCCTGGGGCTGGCCGCACAATACCTGAGCGGTGGGGTCTTTCTTCATGGTACTCTCAAATCCCAGCCGCTGAAACATTAATTCCAGGGCACGTAGATCTGCCTCTGAACCTTCCCGGGCTTTGGTGACACACAGCGTCAGGGCTAGGCGGGCGCCTGACATGTCATATGCCTCCTGGGCCAAGAGGTGACAAAAATAATCAAAATGGTAGGGAAGTCAAGGAGAAGCAGGAGATGTGGTCCAAAGAGGCTTGAGGTTAAGGTTGCCATGTAAAATACAGGATATCCATTATAATCAAATTTCAGATTAGTAAAAAAACCAAATATGATTTGTAGTATGAATATATCCCAAATATTGCACAGAATATACTTATACTATAAGATTATTTGTTGTGGATGTGAAATTCTAATCTGACTGGGCATCTTTCATTCTTTATTTTTTAAATTAAATTTATTGATTTAGCATTGCTTAATACATTATATAAATTTCAGCTGTACATTATAATTCCATATCTGTATACTCTATTGTGTGTGCTCACCATCAAAAATCTAGTTTTCTTCCTGGGATCCAGCTCTGTTTTAGTTCTGTATAAACTTGGGAAAGTCACTCCTCTTTTTTGAGCCTCATTTTCCAAATATACACAATAAGCATGTGTATGAAGAATTTTGAAGGTCCAGTTGTCACATTTAATGGCTTTGTCTCTCCATCCTTCTGAAGAGTGTTCTAAACATTAACTTTTCACTTGCAGAGATCTCAGAATTTCTGAAGCTAACACTGAGATCCTATCATCCCATCTAGGGAAGAAGGATGTTGGAGTCAAAATTTCCTTTCAGAAGAAAAGTAGGATACTTTCTTTGCAAGAGATGTAGGAGGGTTCCCCCTACCCTGACTTGGGTTCCATCTCTGAATCTTTTCTCCATTTAAATGATCACAAAGCACCTTTTGGCTCTGAATCCAGTCATGATTTTTCACGTTCTCCACTGTCTCTGAAATATTTGGCTCTTTACCTCCCATCTCCCCAGAAGCTCCCACCCCTGTCCCCCACTTGCATGCAGCCCACCTCCTCCAAAGGCTGAGGCTTGCTCATGTCTCCTTTGATTTTAACTCCGGGTCTCAACTCTTGGCTGATCCTGGGGATTCAAGAAAAGATAGGTTGAAGGTCTCCAAAGAAAGGCAGAGTGGTTCAGAGGATAGACTAGAGTTTGTCTGGATGTTTGAGACTGAATAGGATCCTGGTGGTTGGACCTTATGTCATGGTCAGATGTGGGCAAGAGATGACAATCCATGAAGGGTGTTCTCTCTAGTGCGGCACTCCAGTTGTATCTTCCACCCCTGGATGTCCCCAAAACTCCTGCTAGGTCTACCCCCAAAAGCCACACACCTGGAAAATTTCCTATCCCTTCTTCAGGACACTCACCAGCCTTTGACAGACTGGACTCATTACTGGACTGATAAGCAGAGCAAGCACCCCGCTGTATTCCCCTCTGTTACCCAGGAGCTGACTGGTTGAAGAGGTATCAACAGGGAGATGCTTCAGGGTTGGGTTTAAAATGAGAAGATCATCATCGTGGGGAATACTACTTTGAAACCCTCCTATTGGGTGTCTAATCTGAACAGGTCAATTCACCTCCTCCCTCTACCATAAGCCTGAACATCTGTCTAAATCCTCCATTCTCATCTGAGTCCTTTTCTTCTCTCTGGCTGAACAGAATCCTTTTTGCCATATTCTTGATGTTTTCCCATTTTCTTGCCTTTTCTTTTTTTTTAAAATTTTATTTTATTGTTAGTTTCAAATATACGGTACATAGGTTAGACATTTATATAGTTTATAAAATGATCCCTGTAATTGCTCTTTCTCTCCTTTGGCTCTCCACCTAACTATTACATTAATGGTGACTGTATTCCCTATGCCATGCTCCCCATCCCTGTGACCATCTATCAGCTACTAATTTGTACTTTTTTAGCCATTCACCCCTTTCTACCAGCCCCCCAAACCAAATTCCCTCTGGCCGTCACCAGATTATCCTCTATATTTGTGAGTCCATTTTTGATTATTTTGGTCTTTTTGTCTCTTAGATTCCACATATAAATGAAATCATATGGTATTTTTCTTTCTCTGTCTGACTTATTTCACTCAGCATAATAACCTCTAGTCCCATTCACGTCATTGCAAATGGTAGGATTTCATTTTTTTTAATTGCTGAGTAATATTCCATTGTATATATGAACCACAACTTCTTTATCCAATCATCTGTTGATGGGCACTTAGGTTGCTTCCATATCTTGGCTATTGTAATTTGTGCTGCAATGAACATAGGGTTTAATAGATCTTTATGAATTATTGTTTTGGTTTTCTCTAGATAAATACCCAGAAATGCAATTGCTGGGTCAGAGGTATATTCATTTTTAATTTACAGTTCCTCCGCAGTCTGAAATGCTCTTCTTTACAAGTTGGGACCATTCTCTGCCACTTTAGGTGGCACCGTCTTTCCCATGTTTTTCTCCACCATCCACTCATCCCTCCACTCATCTATCCACTCAGTGATGCACTCATCCACTCATCTGTCCATCCATCCATCCATCCATCCATCCATCCATCCATCCATCCATCCACTTATCCACCTATATATCTGTCTATCCAGCAAATATTTTCTGGTGTCTACTATGAGCTACACACTGAGAACACACTTATATGACAGACATGCTTCCTGACCTCATGTAGCTCTATGACAGAAATGAACATTAAATCCCACACACAACAGAGTTAGTGCTGTAAGGAAAGAGAAACCAAATACTGTGTAAGAGAGAAAGTAGAAGGAGCATGGATACTGGACCCAGATAAACCAGAATCAAGTCCTGCCGTGGCTCCTTCCCAACTCTGAGACCTTGATCATCTCATTCTTTTCTGAGACTTAGTTTTCCCATATGAAAAGGACCTTGAAAGAGCACTAGATGCTTTAAAGTAATGGCACAGCAAGGTAGGTTTAATGATACTTGTTAACCCACTGAAAGTTGCCTCTCCCTTCTCCAGACTCCCCAGTTCTGCTTGTTTAGACTTGCATTACAGCAGTGCTTTTGATTCTATTCTTGTGGCTGAGCTGGCAGCTTAGTTTTTAGAACTGAAAGACTGACTTCTTTATTTCTGTCTCCATCAGGGTCATCCATGTGAGAATGGGTTAGAGGCGGTGTTGGGGAGAATTTGTTGAGCAAACAAATAATAAATAAATAAATAAATAAATAAATAAATAAATAAATAAATAATAAAAGGGTGGATGGTTGAATGAATAGGTGGAAACCTGACTAGAGTATACATTCATTAAGTGAGAGGCAGAGAGTAATAGAGTTAGAGATGGAGAGAGGGAGAGAGGGAGAGAGGAAGAGAGGGAGAGAGGGAAGGAAGGTGAGAGAGCGAGAGCACTAATATCTGTTAAATCACTTACCGCCTCTAGAAGTAGCTACTCCTTAAAACCAGGCCGTCTCACCGCTCTCCTGGTCGCCAACAGTGTTGGGCACCAAAGAAGGGTTAGGTGCACGTGCTGATCTCAGAGAAGGGGCTGACAGTGCCGGATCTTCCCATGTTACTCCGGGGGGGCCTGTCTGTGAATTGAGCAGCACAGCTGGGTGGATATTTATTGCCAGCAAGTTTTCTGTCACTTAAGGAAAGTTCATGACAGGAGGGACACACCCTTGATGAGGAAATGGAGCCAAATGCTCATGCAATGAGTGATGGCAAAGCTTAGCCAACACCCTCTGGCTAAGGAGGCTAAGGCAGAGCATCCACACTAGCCAGTGCTATTACTCCAGTCCCCCCACAAGGAACCCCTAGGTCCAGCTCATCTGGCTATCATTAATCCATCATTTCCATCATTACACTCACCTCCATCTCTTCCACATTCAACGGTGCAGATAATACCAACTTACTTGTTTATGATCTCATCGAACATTCAACAGCTGAAAGAGAACAGGGTTGTTTGCTCTTATTTTGCAGAAAAGAAAACTAAGACTCATAGAGGTAAAGTGGCTGCCCAAGGTCACCCAACCAGTAATTGGCACAGTTGGCATTGAAACCCAGGAGAGTCCAGCCCCAGAGAGATGAATCCAGCTGCCTCAACTGATGCTTTGCAACTGATTCACCGTATCGCTTCTCTTCCTTATGACCTTCCTCTTCTACTCTTTTTCTGTGTTTATTTCACTTCACTTCATTTTAACAGCTTTAAATATAGGTAATTCACATACCATACAATTCACCCATTTAAAGTGTACAATTCAATGGTTTTTGCTATATTCACAGAGTTGTGCAATCATCACCACAGTCAATTTTAGAACATTTTCATCATCTCAAAAAGAAACCCTGGGCCCTTTATGTATTGCCCCCAATCCCATTCCATACAAGAATGGAATCATATAATTGTGGTCTTTTCTGTTTGGCTTCTTTCACTTAGCATAATGTTTTTGAAGTTCATTCCTGTTGTAGCCTGTATTAGTGTGTCATTCCTTTTTATGGCTAAAGAATATGTCTTTGTATAGATATTCCTAATTTTGTTTATTCATCCATCCATGCATAGATATTTACATTGTTTCCACATTTTGGTTATTATGAATGATGTTTTTATGAACATTAGCTTATAAGTCTTTGTGTAGATGTATGTTTTCATTTCTTATAGGCTTACGTCTAGGAGTAGAATATTCAAACAATACTGAAATGTTCAGTAAAACTGGAACATTCCCATAAAATGCTGCAGCCATTGTGGAACGCAGTAATGGTGATTTCTCAAAAAAAAAAAAAATACTGTTTGATAAAGCAATCTCACTTCTGGGTTTATACTCAAAAGAATCCAAAGCAAATATTGAAAATATCTTTGTACACCCGTGTTCACAGCAGCATTATTTACAATGGCCAAAAGGTGGAAGCAGCCCAAGTGCTCACTGACAGATGAATGGATAAACCAAATGTGGTATAACCATACAGTGGAATATTATTCAGCTTTAAAAAGGAAGAAAATTCTGACACATGGTACAACACGAATGAAACATGAGGACATTATACTAAGTGAAATAAGCCAGTCACAAAATACTGTGTGATTCTGCTAATATGAGATTTCTAGAGGAGTTAGATTTACAGAGACAGAAAGTGGAATGGCGGGTGCCAGGGCCTGAGGGAGGGGGCTGGAGAGTTAGTGTTTGATGGGAACTGTTTCAGTTTTGGAAAATAAAAAAGTTCTGGAGATGGATGGTGGTGATGGCTGCACAACAATGTGAATGTGTTTAATGCCACTGAACTGTGCCCTTAAAAATGGTTGAAATGGGTGGAAAGAAATTTAACTTTGGGTGGTGAACACACAATGCAATATACTTATGCTGTATTACTGAATTGTACACCTGAAACCTAAATAATTTTATTAATCAATGTCACCCTGATGAATGGTTAAAATGGTAAATTTTGTTACATCTATTTTACCACAATAACAGAATTTAAAAAACTGGAACATTCTCATTCCCCCAAGTCTTCCTTTTATTTCAAGATAACTCAGGCACCAGACATGGAAGTTTCTCTCCAAATCCTCACCTCTGTATTGACTACACGGTTATGGCTGTTTGTTATATATGTCCACTCATTCTACTGAATTGTTCTGTTACTTGCTTTGTTCACTTAATTATGTCTGGATCATCTTTCTATGTTGGTACATATGGAACAAACTCATATAAAAATGTTCTTTTCAAAAGACTTTTTAATGAAGAATACTATATGCAGAAAAAAGCACAGGTTATAAATGTGCAGCTCAATTAATTTCCACAGACTGAACACACCCATATAACCAGGACCTGATGAAAGAAAAGAATGTGACCAGGTCCCTGCCCCTGGATTTTCTCTCCTGCTTCCTTTCTTGCCACTACCCCATCCCTGCCTTACCCAAACACTAGGTTGATATAAACACTATAGATGAACTTTCCCTGCTTATGGTACTTTATATAAGTGGAATCACACAGTATTTCTCTTTTGTGTCTGACTTCGTTCACTCAACATTATGTTTGTGAAGTTCAATTTTTTTTTGCATGTATTTGTAGATCTTCCATCTTATTGCTTAATAACAGTAGTTCTCAATCTTTTTTTTTAATCACCCCAAGAAGCCATTTTAATCATCCCTCTGTGAAACTTAATACCACAGATATACTGTATTTCTGTATCTATCATCTCTCTTATCTATCTACATCTATCTATCTATCATCTATCTATCTATCTATCTATCTATCTATCTATCTATCTATCTATCTATCATCTATCTATCTATATCTATCTATATCTACCTATCTTTCCATCCATCCATCTGTCCATCTATATCTATTCATATCTTTATTTTAGGTATATCTGTATTTTTTACTCCCCCCAAACCAATTTTTGTCCTATGTGGAGGTAAAATATTACTCCCTTTGAGGACACATGCTTTGTAGTATTCCATTGTGTAAATATATTGCAACTTATTTATCTAATCTATTATTGATGGGCATTTGGCAGTTTCTAGTTTTTTTTTTTTTTCCTAGCCATGGAGCTATGCACATTCTAGTGCATGGCTTTTAATGAATATATGTTCATATTTCTGTTTGGTATATACTTGAGTGGAATTGCTGGATAATAGGAAATGTATATGTATAGCTTTAGTAGCTATTGCCAAATCATTTTCCAAAGAAGCATGCCCCTTTTACCCCCCCGCCAGCAGTGCATGAGGGCTCCAAATCCATACCAACACTTGGTATTTTCCATCTTTTTCATTTTAACCATTCCAGTGTGTGTGCTACATGATTGGTTTTATGAGCTGCACAATATTCCGTACAGTGGATGTACAGTCATTTAATTAGTTATCCTCCTGTTGATGGACATTTCATGTGTTTCCAGTTTTTTCTCCATGACAGATATCACTGCCATGAGCAATCTTGTACATTGCTCTTTAGGCACAAGATTGAGCCTTTTCTGGAGGAAAGATTCTGAGAGGTAAAATTATTTGTTCAAAGGGCATAGGCATCAAAATTTTTGATGCGTTCTGATTGCCAATTTGCTTTCCCCAAAGCTTTAGCAATTCACTTTCCATCTCAAACAATATATGAGAGAGTGCCTATATCTCTGCATCATCAAGAATGCATGATATTCCCAGTTAGCCTCCATTTTCTCAGGTAAGAAATGAAGACCTAATGGAGTTGCTGGGGAGATTCAAGAGAATGCTATGTTTTCTTCTTTTTCTCCTCTTCTTTTTCCTCTTCCTAGTTCTTCTCCTCATTAATTTAATTTATTCAACAAATATTTATTGAACAATATGTCTGATGCTCAGTCAATATTGGTAAATAAAACTGATGTAGTCTCTGTCTTTGCGAAGGTTACAATTTCATGCCATCTCCTCCTTTTCTTTCTTCTCCTCCATCTCCACTGTCACCAACAGCACCCACAGATCTTGCAAAGTGCCTCATTATTCTTAGTACTGTAACACGATTAATTATAGATCATGCCCAAACCATGAGTTTTCTGTGCGTGGGTAGGGTTTAGGGGCTGTTAGTCTGACTATTCTAGGAGAGGATAGAACAACACACCTGAGTGTATGGAATCATTTATAGAAATTGGGAGACATGACGTCATTGTTTTGCAATCATGTAAAAAGCACACATTGTTTGCTGGAAGAGAAATGAAAACCAGAGAAGAACCCTATCCAACTGGATCAAGCATCCCATCCTCATCACATGCCAAACATTTTAGCTAAACTGTGCTCTGCCACCTTCTTCCCTCTTGAAATTTTATTCTTTCATAGTGTCTGATCAGCTAAGAAGAATGAATCTTAGGGGAAGGAATTGGAAATGTGGGTGTTTGTAATGGTGTGCTGGAAAATGTTTAACAATTGGCTTGCCTTAAACAAACAAAAAAAACAATAAAAAGCAAAAAAGTCCTGATTAGTAGTGTTTGCCAACTTCCATAGTGTAGATACTCCCATGATGACTGATTTCAAATTACCATCATGGCATCACTGAATGAGAATCTGGGAAAAGCTATCTGCAGCATACCACTGGGTGTCTCAGAGGGAGTCCTTAGCAGTGGTACCCAACCTTTTTGGCACCAGGGACCTGTGCTCCTATGAGAATCTAATGCCTGATGATCCGAAGTGGAGCTGAGGCGGTGATGCTAGTGTTGGAGAGTGGCTGCAAATACTGATGAAGCTTTCCTCGCTTGCCTGCTGCTCACCTCCTGCTGTGCAGCCCGGTTCCTAACAGGCCACAGACTAGTACCAGTCCATGGCCCAGGGGTTGGAGACCCCTGCTTAAGAGTATCTAGCCTCATGTGGCTAGGATTGAAAAGAGTATTTCCTGAGGCAGCCTTTCTTCAGAAAAGCAGGTGGGTCTCCACAGTCCAGTTCCTGGGGGCGGAGGCCATGTTTGAACATTTCAATCCTCACAGTAGGTTCACAGGAAGGGAAAGCTGGGTGGATGAATGAGCTGGGATGCCTAATTTTCTCATGAAATCAATTTCTCCTCAGTCCATCAATGACGAGAGTTCAGAAGACCCTGGCTCCTCTAAAGAGACATGTATTTACACAGTGTCAGTGTGTGGGAGAAAGATGTGTTACTACAAGTTGGAGTAGCTGTTAACTAATCAACTAGTGGAACCGATTAATTATATTAATCAGAATTATCTGACAGTTAACCAGAGAAAGACAACCTGGTGTGAGGACTCTATGGAGGAATGCATGTGCAGAGATTATAAGGTTGCAGACTGGCTTCCCGGAGGAGCATTTCATGCCAGACCTGAGAAATGAATAGGTGCTTTCCAGGTGGGCGTATGGGGGAAGCAGTTCAGGCAGGGTGATCTCAGTATAGCAGAGGTGATGAAGGGAGCTTGGTGGCTTCAAGGTACCATGCCAGCTTCTGTACAACTAGTGAATAAATGTAAAGGATGGTGGTGATGAAAAGTGAGTCCAGGTGGAGAGAAATGAGTCCAGGTGAGAGGCATGTCTAGGAAGGGGTGGAATCATGAAAGGGCTTGAAGAATCTTTAAGAGTCGGGATTTGGTTGGATTGTAGGAAGATCAACCTTCCTGATTTGCCAGGACTTACGAATTTTCTGGGATGTGAGAATTTCAGTGCTAAAAAACTCAGAGAGTCACAGGCAAAGCAAAATGAGTTGATTCTATATGGGATAGGCAATGGGGTGGGCACTGAGGAATTTTGAGCTAGGGAGTGATATGATAACTCTTGCTTGTTGAAAGATTAGTCAGATCTCACGTAAAAGGTTCTGCAAGAAGCTGTCTCTGAACCCTCCCCGGATGAGGTCAGATCCCAACTTCCAGGGCCCCCTCCAATTCTGGGCAGCCACATTTCTTGTATAATGCCTATTTGATATCTACCTTCTTCAAAGGACAGCTGGCTGGTGACAGCATGTCTAGTGTTTACTTAGCACCTGGCATGGCTCATGGAAAAATATTCAATAAATTTTTGTGAATTGGGAGCAAATGCTTGGCATTGTCAGAATTGACACCTATCTCTCTTACCCTTCAGGTATAAACTGGCAATAATACCACCTCCCTCATAAAAACTGTAGTATAAATAACATCTACCACAAGATGTGGGAAGGGGTGCTCAAAATAGGTGCTCAAGAAATTGTAGTGGAGTGAACTGGAATGGTAAGGAGGAAAGAATGAATCACCATGGGCTAGAACAACTGTTACTTAATTAACCGACTAATTAAATTGATGAATTGTACTTATTATTACTAATTTAATAGTTGTCTTATTTTATTATTTGATGAAATTTGATGTTTTATTTTCTGATGGTGAACTGTCTTCATGTAGCTCATATGCGGGATCCAGACATAAGTCAGGGTGACCAGTCCTGAGATGGGGTACAGGGGGCTCTAGGAACCCAGAGGAGACCCCTGACCTGGTTCAGCACAGAAAGCAGGCTGGGCTGTGTCCGGACTGAGCTGTCCCTGGACTATGTTCCCATTCTGGCTTGGCTTCAGGCTGATCACTTAACTGTTCTGAGCCAAAATTACCTCATTTGTTAAAATCTACTTGGAGAATAGTTCTGAGGGCAAAATACAATGATGTTTGTAAAGTGACTTCGCATCATCTGACCATTAGGCAGGCCCTGGGTCAGACCCTGTTTTTGGAGCTGTGGACACACAGTCTTCACAGGCTAATGTACCAGGGCAGTGCTTCTCCTTCATGGCTGCATGATGCAATTACTTGGGGAGCTCTTAAAAATACAGATGCCTAGGTCTTCCTCTGGAAGATTCGATTTAAGTGATCAAGGTGGGGTCCTTTCAGTGGTATTTTTAAAAAAGGGACCCAGGTGAATTGAATGTGTTGTAAGGTCAAATACTAATGGTTTTGTGGGAAGGGACAGAGAATTACTGAACAAATTAAGAAACAAGATAATTTGCATAGAGATGTGTGTTTAAAATGAAAATTGACAAGATGAGGTGAATGGCTAGGATGGTTGGGGTGGGTCTCGGGGAGAGGGCACTTGAAGTGAAATGAAGGGAAGTGTCGGTGCTTAATTTGCATGGCTTCTTCCTCTTTTCCTTACATCACTGGTTCTCCAACCTGGTTGCACACTGGAATCACTGAGGGAGTTTTAAAAAATATAAGTGCCTCACTTCCATCCCCAGAGGTCTGATTTAGTTGGGGCCCAGACCATGTATAACATAAATTTACCATTGCAATCATTTCAAAGGGCACAATTCAGTAGCATTGAGTACGTTCACAATGTTGTACAATCATCACCTCTATCTAGATCCAAAACATTTTCATCATCCCAAATGAAAAACTCTTACCCATTGAAGAGTGCATTCTCTCTTTGCCCCAGCCCTTGCAACCATTATTCTGGTTAAATTCTCTTTCTGTGGATTTTGTCTATTTTTATTCACAATAACAAAAAGGTGGAAGCAACCCAAATGTCCATCAATGGGTGAACGAGTAAACAAAATGTGGTCTAGCTGTACAATGGATATTATTCAGACATAAAAAAAGAATGAAGCTCTGATATATGCTACAATATGAATGGACCTTAAAAGCCTTATGTTCAAGTAAAAGAAGCCAGACACAAAAGGCCACATGGTGTATGGTGCCACAAGATTTTTGAAAGCCCCAGATGACTGTGATATGCAGCAAAGCTTTTGAACCAATGCTTTATACTATATTAGGTTTCAATCAATAAAAAATTGACCCCCAGGTGTAGGTGACATTGTTTATAATCGGTGTCAGCAGTGACATACCAGACCTGAAACAAAGTTATTTCTCAGGCAGATGTGGTTGAGGGTACCCTGTCCTCAAGCTGCTCAGTCTCCTGGACTGTTTTGCAGAAAAGTGAGGGGAGATTGTTCATTGAACATGCAAACACCTTCTGGACACCATTTTCTGTGAGTTCACAGGCATGGTGACTATGTCCCGCTTTCACACATGACCAAAGAATGGCCAGGTACTCAAAAGAACTCATGCACATGTCCTGGGCACATGCATGAATTCATCTTTGTAGCAATAGAACCTTCCCCTTGCTTGATTCCTCTATTCTCATCCGTGTCACCAGCCCGTGGTTCTTCTCGAACTTCAGGTCCTGACTTCGGGCCCCCTTTGCCTGTGGAGCTGCAACAATAAAATCTCATCGAGATGAAAGGAGGTGGTGTTGCTCAAGGACTTGGCAACTTCTCATCATCCCAGGCTCCCTTGGGGGGTAAACAACCCATGGGTACCCGACAAGACAAGACGAGTTGGTATCTCGTCTAACAGGATTTTGTCGCCACTGTCGGAAAGACGCCCACGTGCCCAGGTGCTCCTTCCCTTTCAGAACGTATCAAAGTTTTGCAAGTCATGGAGATTGCAATACAATGGGGAGCACAGGCAAGCAGCTGCCATGTCTCAGGCACCTACTCAAAGCATCTGAAGGGTGGGAACTCTTATCCTGACAATGACAGATTGCACGGAGAAAACAGGTTTAGAAACGTTAAGTAAGTGGGCTCAAAAGTGATGCAGCTGGGCTCAGAGGGCAGCTCCCCCAGACTCCTGAATCCTCTTATTTTCTTTCCTTTATGGCCAAAGGATCAGATCAAGAAAAAAGAAATGAAAAAAGGGCTTAGCCACTATCCCAAGTTCAGCCTGAGGTGGTCACATGAGCTCAGCAGAGTAAGTGAGCCAGCTCAGTTGCTCAGGGTAACCTGATGCAGGTCTGGCAACCAAAGAATTCTCTCTGTCCTTCTCTACATAGCCTGGGAACCAGTCTTTTATTGATTGAGACCCAATATAGTTTAAGGTGTTAGTTCAAAAGCTTTGCTGCACAACATGGTTGTCTGGGGCTTTAAGAAATCCTGTGGCACCACGAAATCCTGTGGCACCACATACTATATGGCCTTTTCTGTCTAGTTCCTTTTACTTAAACAGTGCTTTCAATGTCCATCCCTATTGTAGCATATATCATAGCTTTGTTCTTTTATTGTCTGAATAATATCTGTTGTATGAATAGAACACATTTTGTTTATGCATTCATCCATTGATGGACATCTGGGTTGTTGTGAATAAGAATAGCCTAATCTATATAAACAGAATTAACCCAGAATAATAATTTCAAGGGCTGGGAGAAGGAGGGAATGGACCATTTAATGAATATGGGGTTTCCATTAGGCCTGCTGTGCTCAGTGGCATTCTGTGGTCTGGTCCTCCCCTTAGGCATCTGTATGTCTCAGTTGTTCCCATCTCTACCAATTTGCTGTAGATGTGGGTGTATGTGTATGTGATTTTGTGTGTGTGTGTGTGTGTAAGGGGGTGAAAGTAGAAGAGATGGAAATAAGTGGACAATCTCTACTCTAGAACAAGCAGATAATTGAGCAGAAGGCACAACAGCATAATGGTCAAAGAAGTAGGCTTCAGAATTAGACTGGGTCATGAAAGTAAGAGAGAGTAATGCCCACCTTAACTGAGTATTGTCAGGAGTTAATATTTTCAAAGCATTTAAAAAATTGTCTGTTATTTAGAAAGCACTCTATTTTCCTTCCTAAATGCCTCTTAGACTCATTCTTTTCTCTCCAACATCACTTTCTAGTTGAAATGGCTGACATCCATGACCTGCACAGTAGCTGCAGATTCCTAATTGATCTTTACAAACTGGTTGGTGACCTGGACAAGCCCCTGCCACACCCAGGACACCTGCCTCTTCATTCTACACAAGGAGACTGGCTCTGGTCAGCTGGTCGGTGTTTTGGAAACTGCGTAGTGTGTGCACTGCATGTCTTTTTCATGAAGAGGGTGAAGGAAAGAAACAGGATGGAGGTGGCCATGAACTGATATTATCAATGGGCTGAACCAAGTTTCCCAGGGAGTGACCTGGTCCTCAGCTCTGTGGGATGCCATGACTTAATAGCAATTAATGATGGCTGTAATGGCTGTGCTATTAATGAGGCACAAGATGAAGATAAAAGAATCATTATCATGTATTAGTGCCATGATCAAGCAGAAATGACAATTGTGGTTATTCTTGCAAGGAATAGTCATGAACATGTTTTTGCATTCAGAAATGGATGAGGAAAGAGATGAAAACCAATGAGCAAGAGAGAATTACAGCCAGTGTCTGAAAAGGTATCTGGGTGGAAAATTGCTGCTGGAAAAGGGATTTCAATCTAATTGTCGCAATTCTATAGTGTCAAAAAGATGATCGTTCAAAACCCCAAACATCCCTGGCTCTAAATCTATACTAGCAGAAAGTGAATTTTGAACTCTATACCCTCTCTCATCAAGGTTTCATCTGTCATGCCACTTGAGATGTATTTTTGGAGAGAGATAATTAAGAAAGACCCTCCCAAAAGCAAAGAGGACTGTGGACAAGGAAATTTCTCTAAAAGAGAAGAATGAAGTGGGAAAGTGAAACTTCCCCTTAGTTTATCCAAATTCCAATTATGGCTAAACATGCATATCATATATGACAGTCAGAAAAAACTCTTCTATCCTGAGGAAACCACACAAAAAATGCTCACGTTCTTTTCTTAAGCTGCTCAATAGTTTTTCTTTGCACAAAACCCCAAATAGATTAAATATTGGGCTCTCAATGGTCCCATTTGGTATTCACATTCCTGTGTGACCTGCTCACTTTGAATGTAGGCTGGACCTGGTGACATACTCCTAATAAATAGAATATGACAACAGTGACTGAATGTCACTTCTGAGATTAGGTTACAAAAAGCCCATGACTTCTGTCGCGTTCTCTCTCTCTCTGGCTTGTCTTACTTGCTTTGGTTTTCACATGTTGAGGATGTGAGCTGCCATGTTGGAGAGACCTGTGTGGCAGAAATGGAGGGCAGTCTCTACCCAACAGCCTGTGAGGAAATGAATCCTTCCACAAACTTGTGAGTGAACCTGGAAGTACAGTCTCCCCCAGCCAAGCTTTCCAATGAGACCACAGCCCCAGCTGCCATCTTGACTTCAGCTTTGGGAGAGACCCCAAGACAGAAGACTGAGAGATAATAAATGTTGTTTCAAGTCACTGAGTTTTTGGATAATTTGTTACATAGCAATAAATAACAAATACAGGCCCATATGACTCCTTAAAAGAAAACAATGTATTGTTGATATTTTTCAGTACTGACCCCTACGCAGAACTAGTGAGAAACTACTATTTTTCCCCCACCAATGAGAATGCTGAACATAATAACTGTGCTTTTGTGGGTTAGCTTTTAAATATGTCAATCTTAATCCTGAAGATCCAGTTCTCTGAAGGTGAGACTCCCTTGCAAGTTAACAAAGCAAAACAAAATGAAACAAAACATGTGTTCAGCTTTCAAATTCACTCCTGAGTTTTTTAAACCATTTTTAAGTTGAGATATAATTGACATATAACATTGTGTCAGTTTAAGGGGTACAGGCATACCTCATTGCTTCACAGAGGTTGCATTTTTTACACAGTGAAGGTCTGTAGCAACCCTGTGTTGAGAAAGTCTATTTGTGCCATTTTTCAGATGAGAGTTAGCATTCTTTTAGCAATAAAGTATTTTCAGTTAAGGTATATACATTATTTTTTTAGACATAATGCTGTTGTATACTAAGTAGACTACAGTATTATGTAAATGTAACTTTTATATGCACTGGGAAACAAAAAAGTTCATGTGACTCACTTAATTGCAATATTCTCTTTATTGTAGTGATCTGCAACCAAATCTGGCAATATCTTAGAGGTATGCCTGTATAATATAGTGATGTGATACAATTATGTTGCAATACAATTGCCATCGTAGCACTAGCTAATCCCTCTGTCATGTTACATAATTACCATTTCTTCTAGTGGTGAGAACAGTTAAGATTTAGTCTCTTAGCAAGGTTAATGTTTATAATACAGCTTTGTTGTCTATAATTATGGTATTGTGTGTTAGATCTCTAAGACTTATCTACTGTTGCAAGTATGTACCCTTAAACAACATTTTGAGTTTTTCTTGAGCAAAAGGAGCTTACTGTATTGCCAAAGAAGGATATCTTCAATAGTCGGCCTAGAAAGGTTTGCCATTTGCTAATGACCAGGGACTATTCAATGTTAACTCTTCTACCCACTTTATCATGGAGGTTTTATTTTTTTATTTTATTATTATTTATTATTATTATTTTTTATATTTCAAAAAAATATGGAATGCTTCATGAATTTATGTCATCATTGCTCAGGGGCCATGCTAATCTTCTCTGTATTATTCCAATTTTAGTATATTTGCTGCCAAAGTGAGCACTCAACATGGAGGTTTTAAACCTCCATCCCCTGTTTGTTCCCCAACACTGTTTATTTGATGTGTATGGGGCAGATAACTTACTGTTTCATTTACTGACCATGAGACTATGAGTCACTGCATTGGACCTAATGGAGAGAACTTCTCATCACCCAGAGTTTCTAGAGTTTGAAGTAGAAGTATTTATGAAGGGACCTTGGGTGACATCCTTAATGGAAAAAAGGATACAGTGAAATAACCCCTCCTAACATGTTGCTGTATTTCCTTCCAGGATTTGCTCAAGAATTTTCAACTTTGCAAACTCACAAAAGGAGAGAGTAGAATGGTGGTTAACAGGGATGAGGGGTGGGGGTGGGGGTAGGTAAAATGGGGGAAGTGTTGGTTAAAGGGTACAAACTTTCAGTTATACAAGATGAATAAGTTCTGGAAATTTAATGCACAGTGTGGTGACTATAGTTAACGATAATGTATTGTATATTTGAAATTTTCTAAGAGGGTAGATATTAAGTATTTTCACCATATACACACAAGAAGAAGAAAATGGCTACCTATATGCAAGCTATGCTAATTAGCTTGATTGTGGTGACCATTTCACCATGTCTATGTATATGAAACATTAAGTTGTACTCATTAAATATACGCAAATTTTATTTGTCAATTATACCTCAATAAAGCTATTTAAAAAAGAACATTTGACTTTGAAGATGACCCTGAGAAGCACTTAGTTTAGTCTAAGTTTTCTCAAACTTGACACAATTGACTATCTTCTGCTGAGTAATTCTTTGTCATGGCACGGGGTCTGCCCTAGGCACTGCAGGACATTTACTTATTATTTATTGTTTATTTATTTTTAATTTAAGTTTATTGGGGTAACATTGGTTAATACAATTGTATAACTTTCAGGTGTACATTATCATTTGACATCTAAATATTCTATTGTGTGATTACTACCCAGAGTCCAATTTCCTTCAGCTGCCATATATTTGATTCCCTTTACCCACATCACCCTCCCTAGGCCCCCTATATTTGAAGCCCTTTACCCTGCATACCTCTTCCTTTCTCCCCCATCCACTACTCTCTGGTAACCACTAGTCCATTGTCCATGTCCCTGAGTTTCTGTAAGACATTTAGCATCATCCTGGCCTCTCCCCACTAGATGCTAGCAGCATCTCTACTATCACCCCTAGCTGTGACAACCAAATGCCTCCAGATATAGCCACATGTCCCCTGGGGGGTGGAATTGCTCTAGTTAAGAAACTGTTTTTGTCTAATATCTGTTGGTTGTGAACTACTGGTTTAGTCCTATGTGAGTCTCCCCAGTATAATGTCCCTGGCAAATTCTAGCCTGTGCTTGATTGCTTCTGTGTCAGGGAACTTACTACTTTACAAAGAATTTTCCCCTATGGTTAGATGTCTCTGAGAAGCAGCAATATCTTCCCTAGTGTAGAATGGGGATGATTGCTACAGGATATGAAGTTTCCTTTTGGGCTCATGAAAATATTTTGGAATTAGACAGAGGAGGTTGTTGCACAGCATTGTGAATGTGCCAAATGACACCAAATTGTATACTTTAAAGTGACTATGTTGTGTAAATTTCACCTCAATAAAAAATGAGCATGAATTTTACCATTTATGGAGATGTCCCTCTATATCAAGCACTGAGGTAAATGACATACAATATTGTGTCTATGAATCCTTATTGCAACCACAGTTTTACAGGTGAGAAAACAGATACTCAGAGAGGTTAAGTAAGTTATTTCAGGTAACACTGCGAGGAAGCCCAGATCTGCTTCTCTCCCCAGATGATGCTGTACTGCTTCCCCTGCCAGTCTCTTATTTTCCAGGAAACCTGGAAGATAGTAAGGAAGTCAGCAAAGTCATGGTGAACCAGATGATTACAAAGGAAATTTTGCATTTCTAAAACTGAAAATTAAATAAGGTAATGCATGACTGTATGAACCTTACTTGGAATTGTGCTTTAGCAATTTTTTTTTAAACCTAATTTGACAAATTTGAATGCTATGATATTTGATGTTATTAAAGAATTATTGTTTTGGTCGGTGTAAAAAAAAGGCAATGAGCATAGAAACACTCTGCAAACTTTAAGGTAATCTATTTATTTGTTCATTGATTCATATAACACATATTTACCCAATGTTTGTTACATGCCAGGTACCAGGGATACAGGAGAAGTAAGACAGATACAATCCCTTCCTGTAGCAAATGTTGATGGTTGCACACTAGTATATTCTCAGCACAATTTCCCTGGTCTTCACATCTGCTAGCCCCTGCAGCTCCCTGATTGAAGGCAGTCTCTGGCCATTGAACCTGGCTTTGGCCCATTCAAAGGGCAGGCCAAAAGTGTTGGGCGTTACCACTCAACCTTGGCAGCAGCTCTCAATCAATGACTGACTAGAGTTGGTGGATAAGCACCCGAGCTCTGTCGCTTCTTGGCTGGGATAAATAACCGAGGTATATACTTTCCACGAACTCTGAGAGGTCCCGGTAGTACTGAGCCTCAGCTGCCCACAGTGGTAACCCATTACTGGCTGCCTTGTCTTCCCCGCACCACTGCCCTGCTCCTATCCTGGGGCTTCTGGGGATCACTGTCCAGATAAACTTCTTACATTCGAATTCTCATTTCAGAGTCTGCTTCTAGAGCACCTCAGACTAAGGCAATACCCCAAACTACCCTCAGGGACTTGACAATCACTAAACTGTCACATAGAAATGGGAAGAAAATTATGAAGGAAAAGTGCAGGGTGTTATAATGTATAAATGGAAAGTTTGACCTAGTCTATGGGACAGGAAAACTGATGGTGCTAGATGGGAAAAGGGGTAAGGAGAGGATTTTCTTCTTTTTTTCTTTTTAATTTTTTCCTCTCAACATAGATGACAAATAGTGTTCTTAGAAATGTCTTAGTAACAAGTGTTGTTAAGCAATTCATGACATGCGTTATAGAATGGGTATAACCTCCATTCACTAATTTAATACTAAGGGAGAGAATTTTCTGAGCAGAGAGAAAACATGTGCAAATGCTTGGAGGCAAAAGAAAGCTTGAAGTATGGCAGTAAGCCAAATAACCCTTCCCTCTCCAAAGATGTCCACAGCCAAATCTCTGAAATCTGTGAATATGTCACATTACATGGTAAAGGGACAAGGCAGAGGTTATTAAGGATCTCAAGATTCCCTAGATTACACTGGTGGGCCCAGTGCAATCACAGAGCTCCTTATAAGAGGAAGGCAAGAGGGTCAGAAGTCAGAAGACGGAGATGTGACAGTAAAGCAAAGAGTTAGAGTCAGGGAGACATTTAAAGATGATGCTCCTGGCTTTGAAGATGGAGGAAGAGACCATGAGCCAAGAAATGAAGGTAGCCTCTAGAAACTGGAAGAGGCAAGGAGATGGATTCTTCCCCAGAACCTCTGGAGGAACTGTAGCCCTGTGGACATCTTGATTTCAGTCCAGTTTTCACTGGACTTCTGACTTCCAGAACTGTAAGATCTAAATTTACACAGTTTTAAGTCACTAAGTTTGTGGTAGTTACAGTGGCAATAGAAAACTCATACAGAAATGAAAATGGCTGAAGTTCAAAGTGTTGAAATGACGGGGAGGGAGGGGAGTTGCCTGAGATGAAGGGAGAGAAGGAACCAAAGTCAGATCGATGTGATCTAAATGTTTGAATCCCCTCCCCGAATTCATATGTTGAAATCTTAACCCCCAAAGATGATGGTGTTAGGAAGTAGGGCCTTTGGGAGGTGCTTAGGTCATGAGGGTGGAGCCCCCATGAATGGGATTAATGTCCTTATAGAAGAGATCCCACAGAGCTCCCTGGCCCCTTCCACCATGTGAGGACACAGTGAGAAGGCATGAATCAGGAAGGGGGCCCTCACTAGAATGTGACTATACTGGCATCTTGATCTTGGACTTCCCAGCCTCCAAACTGTGAGCAACCCATTTCTGTTGTTTACTAGCCACTTAGTCTGTGGTATTTTGTTGTAGCAGACCAAATGGACTAAGACAGTGGAGCTGTGTTCCAGGGGCAATGGATCCTGTTGGCAGTGGTGGCAGGGCAATGATCTGCTCTGCAGACTAGGAGGCTTGTGCTGGCTGAGATGTGTTTGTGCATTACAGGGAAGATGGCAACAGGAGGACCAATTAGGAGGCTGTAAGACCATCTAGGCAACAACAGATGGTTCCTTAGCGTGGTGGATGGAAGAGGGGGGTGTATAGGGCAGGAGATGGAAGAAAACAGATTTAAAATTTTTAGGAGTAAAATCAACAAAGGTGTTTGCCAAAAAGTCTGCTTCTGTTGCTCAGCAGAGTGGCTGGCTTCAGCTGATGTAACTAAATGACTAATTGAATTACTTTGTGGGCCCTTTGTAAAAATACTTAAACAATTATTAAAAAACTGCATTGGTATGACTTATATAAGCTTCCTAGAGAAGTCAAATCGTAGCAACAGAAAGTAGAATGGTAGTTGCCAGGGGTAGGTGGGGGGAGGTTGGGAAGTTAGTGTTTAATGGGGGCAGAGTTTCAGTTTCAGTTTTGCAAGATGATGGTGGTGATGGCTGCACAACCATGCGAATGTGCTTAATGCCACTACACTGTGCACCGAAAATGGTTAGGATGGTCTGTTTTATGTTTTCTGCATTTTATAATTTAAAAATGTTGAAAAAAAAAACTGCATTGATACAAAGATCAGTCTAATCCAGGCAGACTTTATCATTTGAATAATTTCAATTTCAATATTTATAATATTTTACAGTTAATTATATTGTATGACCTATAATATAGTATAAAATATTATATATAGTATAAATAATATATAATGTTATATATTACATATTCATGTTTCTTCTAACTTTAAATTAAAATGAAAACATTTGCAGGGGCCTGCTCTGACTGTGGTTGGTGCAGGAGTAGGTCCTCGGAAGGAAATGTGCAACAGACTTGCCTGCGCCTGCGAAGCTCATTAGACATGCATAGGCCCTGCCCCCTGGGATTTAGATTCTGTAGGTCTGGAGGGTGGTCCAGGGAGCTGCTTTGTTGACAAGCACTGTAGGTGTTCTCAGGAGGTTGGTACCTGGCCCATTCTTTGAGAACAGTGGCTATTCCCATGTGGGGGCATCACCACACTTTTAAAGTCCAGACTTAACCCCTCACGTGCTGAGTGGTTTTAAAAATCTTGTCACTACTCAGACCTATTTCTTCCTCTCTCATGTGGGGATGATGGCACCCACCTTATAGTGTCATTAAAAGGCTTCCCTGATGCCCACGACTCGGCCTGGGGCAGCAGCTGAAATCTCAACTCTGAGGCCATTGAGGGGGTTGTATGAACATTATTGGGAAACATTGGGTAACTGAGGTTACAAATGAGCTGTGTCAGCAAGAATGAAAGTGGTAGGTTCAACCTAGAGGATAAGGAATTGCATGCAAGGGGAGAATTTGCACCCCCATGAGAGATTTCTGGGCAGGATAGATAGACGAAGACACAATCCCCCGCCCCAGGAAAGACCTGCAAGAGGCTCAAAAATCAGCAGGGCAGTGGTGGCTCTGCCTGTGAGGATGTATGGACTGCACTCATGGGCTTCCTTTCTCTCTGGCTTTGACCAATGGGGAACATTGAGCAATGCGGGGGTGGGGGGAGAAGAGGGGTGGGGGTTAGAGGCATCCACTTGGCAACATTGCAAGGCTGGCTGCTTCTGACTACCTCGTTGCTTCAGACTTACCAGGGCCAAAGCTGGTTCCCCACAATCATTAGCACCTTGGTACTGTGCTGTCCCTACATCCTGTCTACGCCTTTGCAAATACGGGCAGTTCTCATTATTTGCGTTCATTATGTTCTATAAAGTTGCCCAAATACTCAACCATTGTTCCCAGGGGAAATAGAAGAAGTGGGTTCTTGTGAGCTCCTGGTCACATTTTTGTCAACTGATCAATACATAATCTTGTTTTATGTGTGTTTCTGTTTAAAGATGGCTTAGTTGATATATATTGTTCAACAAAAAAAATACATATTAATGTGAGTCATTAATATTAGACTCAAGACCAATAGCACTTTACCCAAATGAAGCTTATCTAACATATACATTTTCTCCGTAAGGCACATCCCAGCCTTCTTGCCTAAGAAACACTAGACAGCACTTCAGTATAACACTTAGGGGCTGTTTTAAACAGCAAAACCACCAATAAAAAGAACAAAAATATTAAAAATCATAGATCTAGACCTCGAAAAGGATGCTCAGTTTTTAAAATTATAGTTGACATATATTAGTTTCATGTATACGATATAGTTATTCAACATTTATATTCCTTATAAAGTGATCACCATATAAATCTAGTAACCATCTGTCACCATATAGTTATTTCAATATTATTGACTCTATTCCTTATGTTGTACATTACATCCTCTTAATTTATTTCATAACTGGAAGTTTACATTTTTTAATCCTCTTCCCCTTATTCACTCTTCCCCATCCCCCTCCTCTCTGGCAAACATCGGTTTGTTCTCTTTATCTATGAATTCGTTTGTTTTGTTTATTCATTTTGTTATTTAGATTTGCATATAAGTGAAATCATATGGTATTTGTCTTTCTCTGACTCATTTTACTTAGTATAATATCCTCTAGGTCCATCTATGTTGTCACGAATGGCAAGATATCATTCTTTTTTATGGCTGAGTAATATTTCACTCAGATACTTTTTGACAGGGACAGCTAAAACAAGAAGGCAGAGTGT
Organism: Eidolon dupreanum; assembly: GCA_028627145.1. Taxonomy (NCBI): domain Eukaryota; kingdom Metazoa; phylum Chordata; class Mammalia; order Chiroptera; family Pteropodidae; genus Eidolon; species Eidolon dupreanum. Next base: position 36,004,550 of record CM053512.1, on the reverse strand, counting down.
CACACTGTTTGACCTCAGCTTCTTTGACCATGTTGGGCCACTAAAGTCTTTCACTGCAAATGACCATGAAAGCACCACAATACTGGTTTTGGGGGTTACAAATAAATTTTAGTGAGTTAGGTAAATTCACTGTCATCTCTTTTTTAAACTTCCTTCGAATTGCATGTACTACCTGCTTCCTGTTGGTATCCTGATTGGTACAGGGAGGAAGTCTCTGAAGAACATTCCTGGAGAAGTCTGAGCCCCAGGGAGCTCTCAGGGATCCCCAGACTGTGAAGTCCCTCTAGAGATAAGGAAACTGGCTGTGATGCCCAATGGTTGAGTCAGAGATGGTTGGTTTGAACCCCTCAGCCCTACTCCTTCTCAGCTCTGTGATCCTGGGCAGGCAGCTCCCGTTTTCCTGGGTATTCCTCTATCAAATGGGCATACTGAATCCATCTCTGCTTGGTTGTTCTGGGGACCAGTGAAGATCCTGGTGAGCCCATGGTTGATACTTGCAGTGTGGAGCAAGAGAGAATGCAGACCAGGTTTAGTCCTTCATTGTCCCTCGTAGGCTCTGTGACCCTGGGAAATGAGTTCACCTTCCTGAACTCTATTTCCTTCTCTGTAAAATGTCGATGGGCTATGTTGTGTCCACGTGACTGGTTGGATTTGACAAAAAGATAAGGCTATTCTTGACATATTCATGGTCAGTTTCACGAGGTTAGGGACCACATCTGTTTTGGTTCTCACTGTATCCCCAGCACTGGTAGAGAATAGTTGCTTGGGAAATATTTGTGGTTTGAACAAACATCTCCTATTCTATGTATGCCACACCCTGGAATCTCCCCATGGAGAGCACATGATCATCACAGCTTGGAGTGAGGAGTTCTGTGATGGGAGGGTGTCCAAGAGGCTGAGAACGGAGAGGAGAAACTGAGCTACGCCTGGATGGGTGGGTGCAGTCGGGTGGGCTTCCTATAGGGGGCCACACTAGAGCTGCATCCAAAAGGACAATGTTGGCTGCACTTGATCTACTTGTGAACTCCCCGAGAGCAGGGACCACGTCAAACCTGCTCACTGTTGCATTCTCAGTGCCTGGCACTTTCTTAGGGTCTCAAAAAAAAAAAAAAAAAAAAAAAAAAAAGTGAATGGAGGATGCTGTGAATTTTGAAGAAGCAATTCCTCCATCCCCCAGGTAAATGGAGAAAAGGGCGATGGGACTCAATCCTACCTTCCCACTTGAGCTGCTTGGGTTCCCTGGAGAATAAACCTCCACTAGAAAGGACTACAGGGGAAGCTGCTGTGCGACATTGGGCATCTGCTTAACCTCACTGTGCCTCAGCTGAGGCACAGTTTCCTCAACTGAAGTAGGTGCTGTAATTCTTCCTGTTTTACAGGTAGAGACACTGAGGCCAGAGAGGGACAGTGACTTGCCCAAGGCCACACAGCTTTTTATTAGGGAGCTGGGATTTGAACCCCATAAATCTGGCACCCAAATCCATCCTATTAACTTCCAGGATACATTGCCCATAATATGTGGTAGGTTGTGATCTATATACAATAGATGCCTAATAAGTGCAATTATTGTTATTTTTAATTATAATTCTCCTAGAGGGCGCTGGGAGGGAGAGTGGCTCAGGGGAGAGGGAGGATCACCAGGTTGTGAATGCCTGCTCCGAGGGCTCAGCCCAGGTGTGCTGGATCCGCTGGCTGGGGCAAAGGGTTGCGTCTGTCACTTGCCGGCGGGGCGAGACTCGGCGTGCGGCGGCGTGCGCGGGTCCCAGTCGTTGACCAGGCCCTGCGCCTGCTGGTAGCACACATGCGGGTGCCGCTGGCGGAGGCGCAGGCGCACCACGTCGTAGTCCATGTCGTGCCCGATCTTCTTGGAGGTGAGGCTGTGGGTGAGCTTCTGGCGCTCCGCGAGCAGATCCTCCAGGTTCTTTTCCAGATGCGACATGTGGCGCTGCATTTTGTCAGTGCTCTGGGGAGGGGGCGGGGCCGTGCTGGGGGACTTGCGAGCAGGAACGCGGGCAGGGCGGGGCGTGGTGGGCGGACACCATGGGCCAGGCGCGCGAGTGAGAGGAGCATGGCTGAAGAGGGGGCGGGCCTCGGATTGGGGGTACTCTCTTGGGCCAGCTGTGTGTGTAGAAGGGACCCGCCTGGGCAGGAGCACAGCTGAGGAGGGGCGGGTCTCGCATAGGATTGGGGGCAACACACCTGGGCCAGATGTGCTTGAAAAAGAACCGGCCCCGCGACAGGGCGGGGCTGAGGAAGGGAATGCACCTGCAGAGTGAGGGACGGGCCGGACCTGGGATGAGGGAGAGCATCTGGGCAAAGTGTGCAAGAAGGAGCCTTCTCAGGGCGGGGCTGGGAGAGGAGTCCTGTCAAGAAGGAGTAGGGTGGAATGAAGCACACAGAGAGAGGTTGAGGGGACTTATTTGAGACAGGTGTGGTTATTTGAGTGCCTCCTCCTGGGCGGCAGTTGAATGACTAATAAACCCAGGTGAGGGGGTCTTACGTGGGCCAGGTGTGTTTGAGGAAGGAGTCTTACCAGGGCGAGACCGCGCCTAGAGAGGGCGGGGAGACGCGGAACTGGGACCGCGAGGGGCATACCTGGGCGAGGCGCTTGGCCTCAGGCAACTGGGTGCCGACGTGTCTCTGATACACGCGAACCAGGGGTCTGTCCAGCTTCTCTCGAGTCTCCAGGTAATTTTTTGACAGAGGACCCTGCAGGGGTGAGGTGTGCGGAGCAATGAGGCCTATCCTAAGCGGATGCCCCTGGTCCCATCCCTGCAGACCCTTTCCCCAAACCATACCTTAATGAAACCGCGGGTGATACACATCTCCTGGTTGAATTTTGTGCACCGGTGGATAGTTCCTCTCATTAGTCCTAAGGTCATGTTCATTTTTTCCTGGTTGGGTTGAGCACAGGGAGATCACGCTGGCTTCCTGTCCCCTCTCCTCCTGCGTCGCCCTTCTCTGGCCTCGGTACGCTCCCAACCTAGCCCTCAGCCACCGTCTGTGAGAGGCTCCTGCTGTCCTCACCTTCAGCTCCGAGGTCTCGCGCATCTTTTGGGTCAACGAAGCGCACACGCGATCGCTTATCTGCTGCTGTTGCTCCCGGATGCCCTCCTCGTTCTTTGCCATTTCTTGCAAGGTGTCCTTGGACTCCATCAACAGTCGCTTGGCTTCATACAGAGCCGTGGCGCACTCTGCGGGAGGGAGGGACGCGGTGGGGCGCTACTCCCTCCTTTCCCCTACTCCAGCTTTCTGCGTCCCCCTCTCTGTTTTCACGTGGTGGTGCGTCGTGGGCGAAAGGGCTTTACTGAGGGACTGGGAGTAAATCCAGGGGAGGGGCTGTTAGTGGGGTGAATATGAGTAGCCTGCGGGAGTGACTGAGCGATGTGGCAAGCAGGAGTGTGTAGGGGGTAGAACTAAACCAGAATGCTGGCTTAGCTGGAGGCTGGTCTAGGGGATCAATTCCCCAGGGAAAGAGTGGGTGGACACTGCAGTGGACTCCTTTCTGTGGACGCCTACCTGGAGTAAAAGTGCCCACAGGGTCTGGAGGAGGCATTTTCTGGCCCTGAATGCGTGGGGCGGGGAGGCTGGAGAGATTCACCCAGGAATGGTGGCCAGCCTGCTCCAGAACCTTGTCCAGTGGTTGGTTCATTAAGTCCACAGCTTGGAGCCTCTCCTTACAGCAGAAGGCCAGAGTGTCCCTACAGGAGGCCAGGGTCTGAGGGCAAGGAGGGAGAGAGAGGCAGAGGTGAAGGCAGAAAGTGAGTGAGGATGTTGAGGGGAGGTAGCTGGAGTTGATTTTTCTGCTGGAGGCTGCAAAGTGTTTCTGCCCCCAAATTGACCCTTTCCAGATCTTGTTGTGGCTCAAAAGAGTGATTTCCAAATCAAAGCTCAGACACTCCATCCTCTCACCCTCTTTCCAGAAGCCTTCAGCAATAGGGGAGGAGGGGAGCAATAGAAGCTAGTGGCAGCTTCCCTGTCCTGGATGTCAGTTGCTTAAGTTCTGGGTCTGGTTTTGCCCTGGCAACCCAAGAAAGCCCCTCTCCCATCGATTTCCTCATCTCTAAAGTGGAGAGGTAGTCAACTTGCATTCAGAGTTTATTCCTCCCAATCCCTAGCCTCCAAGTCTCCCTTCCTCTTCTCTAATCAGTATCGGGAGCCCTCTTCAACCCCCAGCATCTCCCTACCCCCTTATTGATTTAGAATATATACATTCAGCCTCAAAGAAGAAGAAAATCCTGCCATTTGTGACGACATGGACCAACCTGGAGGATATTACTCTAAGTGAAATAAGCCAGATGCAGAAAGACAAATACTACATGACTCACTTATATATGAAATCTAAAATAGTCACAGTAATGGAAGCAGATCATAGGATGGTGGTTGCCAGGGGCAGGGTGGAGGGAGAAATGGGGAGTTGTTGGTCAAGGCATACAAAGTTTCAGTTATGCAAGATGACTAAGTTCTGGGGATCTGATGTACAACAATGCAACTATAGTTAATACTGTGTTTTATAACCGAAATTCACTAAGGGGGTGGATCTTAAGTGTTCTTATCATACAACACATAACTATATAGGGTGATGGATATGTTAATTACCTTGATTGTGGTGATTATTTCACAATGTATACATATATCAAATAATCAGGTTGTACATTTCAAGTATATATATGTGTATATGTAATTTTAAATTGTTAATTATACCTCACTAAACCTGGAAAAAGTTAAAGGCACCTCACCTACAAACACAGCCCTGCCACGGCCAGTCTGTGCCCCTCAACTTCCCCATCTCCAATAAGGGGACCAAAGCTTCTATTTCACAAGAGTGTTTTAAGGAGCTAACTCAATGACTGCACAGGGCTTGTCACAGAGTGGGTGTTCGCTATTATTCTGAGGTCCAACTCTATCTCTCAGAGCCCCAGTTTTTCCAATTTGCAAAGCAGAAATATGACAAATGTCAGATCAGGGTGGGTGGGCCAAGATGTTTGCTATTGCTACTGTCCCCAAAGGTCAGAGCAATTGCCCATTAGGCAGACAGGGGTCCCCCGCTGTAGCCCCTTCACCAGGTTCCAGGTATTTCTGACCTTGAGCAAGGCCTCTGAGTTTTCCATGTCTTTTTCCATCTTCCTCTTCATCTTCTTTAACTCATCTTTCTCCCAGGTAAGCATACTGTCAGCTTTGTCGGGGACCTGAAGAGCAGAGAGACTCTCACACCCTCAGGAGAGTTCTCCTTCCGGGGTGGTAGAAGGTTTGCCAACCTCATAAACCCTGGGTTTGGAAAATGGAGCTGAGGGTACTCTCGCCCTGTGGGGCTCTCACTTTCTGAGAAGACTTTATCATTTCAGGAAGCTCACTTATCAGCTGGAGGGTGGGGTTATGGCTCCTTCCTTTTACAGGGAGGAGTCCAGTGAGCTGGGATGGAGGTGACTTCATTTTAGGGGGAGACTTCTCTAAGGCTGGAGTCCCCCTTTCTTGATGATGGTATTATCCTCAACTCCCTGACTAGAAGTGCAGGGATCTCATCATAGTGATGATAAGGACTTGTCTTTTGGGGGACTTACTCTCTGGATTTGGGGGCCAGCACTAGGAATTCCATTGTGAGTAAGGTTCCATTCTTCCCCAGGAAGACTGGAATGTTCCTCCCTTGGGGGTAGAGGTCTATGATTTCACTTTAGGGGGAAGATTTCACCAGGACTGGGACTAGGGGTGTCACTCTTTCTCCTTGGCTGGGGGGGGGGTTAAATCTTTGGTCCGGGGTCTGGGGGCCTGAGGGTATCACCCTATAGACAGGATCTCTTTCTTCCACCCCACCCCCCATGAGGCCTGAAGCTGGGGGGACGCTTGTTTTTTTTTTTTCCTTTTTCTTTAAAAAAAAAAAAACCACAACACATTTTGAAGATAGTTCCATGGGTTGAAACCAGCACATCACCCAACTCTCCTCAGCTGGGATTTGGGCATTGATGGTCTCATGCCCACAGGGTCTCACTCTGTGGGCCTGGGGGCTAGGTGGGTGGATTGCGTGCCTGGGCTGGGGCTTGTGGGTTTCACTCTTGGGGAAAAATTTCATCTAGTTGGACTTTGGGGTCCCATCCTCTCTCCCTGGCTAGTGGACTGGGAAGGATACCCAATCTGGGGCAATGAGCTTGAGGATGTCACCCCTCCCCCCCACCCCTCCCCCCGCTCCATTGGGGGCTATCCCTTTCCACCTGGGGACCTGGGGACCCAGGAACCTCATCATGGGGGGTGTCCTTACTCACTGCAACTGGGGCCTGAGAAGGGTGTTATCTCTATGGGATGGGTTTTTCCCAGCCTAAGCGAGGGCCTCAGTTTTGGCCACCTGGCTTGGGGGAGTGGTCTCACCTTCTCAGATTTGGGCCGGTAGCCCCGAAGCTTGATGCTCTGCTGGTTAATCAGCAGGCCCTTTCGCACCTCACTGAGCCTGTGGTCTGTGGCCTCCCGCTGCCGCTGCAGAAGCAGCAGCTGCCCATTGACTTGCTGCTGCGCACGGCACAGGCGCGCGGCGGTGAGGCGCGCCCCACGTGCGTGTGCGTGTACCAACTCTGCTGTCTGCATGGCGAGCGCATCACGGGTCAGAGGCAGCGGCAGGCGTGCGTGCCAGACTGGTGGCTTCATCTTGCTCTTCCATAACGTGACGCCTTCGCCAGGCGGCGGCTTCTCCACGGTGCCCCCACCTTTGATCATTTCCACGTGGAAGCGCCAGGGCTGGATGTAGGCAGCCCGGCAGAGATGACGCGCCATGTGTGGGTCCTGCACGCTGTCCTTAGGTTGCCACATGGTCACTGCCTCCTGCCCACAGCGCTGGGTCAGCTGGTGCGCCTTCTGCATCTTGGCTCGGGCTGCCTCGCGCCATGCCTGAGCTCCTACGCGCATGTCCTGGCTGTGCTCAACTGGGGCTATCAACACCGGCATGGTTCCTGCTTGGTGCCCCAGCCTGGCCCAGATGCTCCACGAGGAGAGGAAGGGACCCTCAACCACAGGCACCTCCTTCCTAGCCTGAAGAGTGAGTGAAACAGAGCGCCCGTCACCATGACAACGTTGGCAAGAGTGCTGACAGAGTTCCAGAGGTGGGGGAGGGGAAAGGCAACAAGGAGGCTTGTTAGTTGTAGTCTTTACTTTGGAGTTCGGAAGAGGTAGCTTGGAATCATGGCTCCTCGAGAAAGCTGACCTCATTTAGCCTACCTCTCGCTGTTGCTTCTGACCCTTCAGCAGTTGGCCTTCGTCCAGCTCTTATGATACACTAAGCTCTTTCCCACTTCCAAGCTTTGCATTTGCTATTCCTTCTGCGTGGCATACTCCCTTCCATGTCTTCCCCATGGCTGGCTCCTTTTCAGTCTTCAGACCCCAGCTTAAATATCACCATCTTAAAGGGGTCTTTCCTTAGCACTACATCTAAGCTTCACTCTCTCCTATCATTCTGGATTTTTAGTGCAAGAAACAGAAAAAAAATGACCTGACAACCACAGCCAAAAAATGCTAAGACATGTGGTAGCTCTTGAGGACATCATAGCTACCACTACAGAACACTCAGCTGCTTCTGCTTCCCACCCCCCACACCTCCAAATGCCACTGCTACTGTAGCAGCAACTAAGTCAGTTCTCCATGGTACCTGCTTCTTTGTCTCCTTAGTTCCATGGTACCTGCTTCTTTGTCTCCTTAGTTCTCAGGGTTGAAGGTGGCTTCTAATTAACTGAGACTGTGTTACCTGGTCATGCTCTAGGGCAAGGAAGCTGGGCAAGTGAGTCATGCCTGAACGTTCTGTTTCCATGGCAGAAAAAATACTGTTTTCCACTGAGACTCATATGATGGGGAATGCCTCCAACATAGGAAGCAGGGCAGAGTCTGGGGAAGAAGAAAGACAACTACCCTCCATCCCTCCCCCATATTCTTCATCATATCCCTTGTTTCCATCTAGCAGTGCCATCTTTACTTGGACATTTGGTAAGTGCCTCAAACCATGGTCAAGAGTCTGGAGCCGGACAACTTGGGTTAAAATTATGATTCTGACACTTGCCCTCTGTATGATCTTGAGAAAGTCACTTGATTTCTCTGTGCCTCTGTTGTCCTCACCAATCAACTAGGATAATAGGATTGTGACATGGACGAAATGAGTTAATATGAGTAAAGTGCTTACACAGTGGCTAACATGGAGTAAGCACTATGCAAGTGCTTACTTTTCATTTTTATTAATTGAATAGACGAACGAGCTTTTCTAATACCAGGAAATGCAAAGAGGGTTTCACAAAGAACCAGGAAGGTAGCTCACTTTGGACAACATTCTGTACTCAGCTGTCCACCTTTGTTTTGTTCATGTAGTGCTCCCATTTTCTAAACCAGATGATTTCACTGGCTTGTTTTGCTGCCTGGTGTCTGGAACACCTACATGGGGTAGTGTTTGTGCCAAACTACTTTTGTTCTCGTGTCACACCTACATATGGCAGATTTAGTCCTGACATTGGTCTTTGTGAAATTCATTAGGGCTGTGAGTGGAGGTGTGGTCTGTCTTATTCTCGCTTTTAATTAATTCAGCTTATTCATGCTAACACACTCCTAGTGTGTACTGCCATTGTCCCAACATTGAAATTGATGCACACTACTGCCCATTGCTCAGTCTGCGACTTCTCCTTTTCATCTTCTGACCCCAGTTTGACTGTATTAAATTCTAAAACTCATTTCTAGTTTCTGGCTTAGATGGCCCATTTTGGACATTTTTCTCTAGCTTGACGCATATAGGTCTGAGAAATAGGTGAACCATCTTCTGCTCTGCTTTCAAAGCCTGCTGGTCACAACCTGGGTTGGCAGTTTCTGCAGACTGAATGTTTGTGTCCCCTCCCTCCAATTCGTATGTTAAATCCTAACCCCTAATGTGATAGCACTTGGAGGTGGGGCCTTTGGGAGATGATTAGGTCACAAGAGTGGAAACCTCATGAGTGGGTTTCACACTTTTATAAAAGAGGCCCCAAAGAACTCCCTTGCTCCCTCTGCCATGTGAAGACAGTGAGAAGACAGCCAGACATGTGGGCCCTCACCAGACACTAAGTCTGCCAGCACCTTGATCTTGGACTTCCCAGCCTCTGGATCTATGAGAATTCAGTTTCTGTTGTTTATTCTGTTATAGCAGCTTGAACAAACTAAAACAGCAGGTGCCTGGAAGGAACCACAGTAGGGCTGGGATTAACTCTCTATCTCTGAGAGATTTAATTACATGTGGCTAACCAGACATGATGCTCCAAAAACTCTGCAGAAACATTTACATACATAAGCCAAGGCTGGGAAAAATTTTCACTGCTCCTCAAACTCAAATACCTCTCTTAAGCTAACAAATGAGCCTGTTTTTTTATTCTATGAAAGTAATGTATGCACATTGTGTAACATTGAAAAACATAATAAAGAGAATAAGAATTATCTGTAACTTTGTCACCAAGAGATATGTTTTGATTTCACTCTAGCCATTTTCTTATTCTCTCCTCCCCCATATATATATATTTATAGTTATACACATCTCCGTTCTCCCAGTGTACTGAAGCTCAAATATTCCTAACTCAGGCCAATGGGGAATAATATTTGTGAAATTAGCTCTCTGATTTTTATAATGAAGGTTGCTTTACAGAAATTCCTTTCTGCAATCATCTTTGCTGGGACTACCTGTTCTTTATAATGAGTTTTATAAAATGGGGGACAGAATTCTGCTCTTGGATTAAACAGAGTAAAATTTCAGGATATCTGAGGAAAGAAAAACCTTTTAAAACCTCTAGCTTTTCTTTCTTTTTTTTTTTTTCCTTTGATATTGCATGGTGATGCCCTTCACTCTGAAATCTTGGCAGATAATTATCAGAGACCCCTTTTCAGGTTCCCTGATGTCTTCCCTTCTGGGGCACCAGGTCCTACTTTTAGTAGGTGCCCCTCTTTCTTTTGGAGATAATCACATCAATTGGTCTCTTGTTCCAGGGGGATATGACCTAGAATCAGTTTTGTCTTTGAGAAATGAGGTCGCTTTCCTGGGGGAGGTGTCAGGAGAGAGTGGGAAGCCCCCGGCTGGGAGAGGAGGTTCTTCCTGGCTTTTCCTGGTCACTTCTTGCAAAGGTAGTAACCCTGTGGGTAGGTGAAAGATAAGGACTGGTCCACATGGCTCTAGTCCTCCTCAGTCCCCTAAAATGGTTCAGGCAAAGGTTATCCATGTCCTTCTGCAATTGACAAATTCCATAGTTTCTTTTTTGTCTCATTCAACTTGCCCTCTAGGTAGAATTTGAAAATTTCTACCACTTGAAACTTGAATCTCCTCCCCTGTACTTTTCACACTTCTCCCTTTTGCCTCTTGTCTTGATCCTTCACTGACTGGTTGTCTGCCACCTACCTCCTCAAATATAGTGTTCTTTAGGTGAGTTACGCAGTCCTGAAGATGGCTCCCCATTGTCCCTTATTCTGGTCTTTATGCCCTGTGTAATCCTTTCCCTTTGTATGTGGGCTGGATCCACTTCTAGTCAATAGAATATGGCAAAAATTCTATCTTCCTTTCTCCTTCAGAAATATAAAGACCCACGTGGCAAGGAATTGAGGGAGCCTCTGGCAATCAGCCAGAAAAGACCTGAGGTCCTCAGCTCAGTACCTGTGAGGAAATGGATCCTGCCAATAACCACATGAGTGAGCTTGGAAGCACATCCTTCCCAAATCCAGACTTCAGATAAGATAGTAGCTCCGACTGATATCTTGTCTGCAGCCTACTGAGAGACCCTGAACCAGAGGCCCGAGCTCTGCCATGACCAGATTCTTCACCCACAGGAACCCATAGAATAAATACATATAGTTTCAAGCTATTAAGTTTTGTGATAGCTTGTTATGCAGCAATAGCTAATTAATGCATTAGGTTTCTGTCTTCCATTCACTTCTCATTCCTTACCTTCTCTCTGGAAAAGCTCACCCATATTAGGGGATTTGGGCATTACTTGTTAGGTTAGGGAACCCTGTACCATTAGCAGTCACTCTCCATCTCCTCTTCCCTCCAGCCCCTGGCAACCACTAATCTGCTTTTTGCCTCAGATGGATTCACCTATTCTGAATACCTCATATCCATATAAATGCAGCCTGAATTTTGGAGGAACATATCCTGTCATCACTGACTCCTCTTCTCCCCTGAAATTCTGCCTGCAGTTTCAGACATTTCATTTGAATATCAGGCCACTCTGGTAATAAGGAAGGGAGTGTTTCGAAGAAGGGGGACTTGGCCTTTCTCTTCCCCTCCTCTGCTCCCTTTGGGGCCCCAGGAATGATGGGGAATCTGCCAGCTGATAATGAGACCCCTCTCTTCCTTAATGACTCTAGGGGCTATGGGGATGCCTCAGGCTAGCTCTGCCCTAATTAATTAATAGGGAGCATTTCCCACAGAGGAATTAGCCTCGATTCCTCCATTTCAGGCTCCTCTTGGCTCAGCCCCTGCTAAAGCCCCACCCCACAGCAGGGGCAGTCATCTGGGACAGCCTGGGGATGCTCCGTCTGGGCTGACCTGCCCTCCTAATGCTACGGCCAGAGCTGGAGCAGACCTGGGGTGGGCTCAAACTCTAGCTTAACAACGTGGGCTGTGACTTAGACTCTTTAAGCCTCTTTTACATCTGTAAAAGGGAGCCGGCAGCCCTTCCCTTATTGAAAGAATGAGAGAGAAACTCAAGGGGCCAGGGAGAGGGAGAGCATGGGGTACTCTCTTAGGGTGTAAAACTGTAATTAAAATAAATAACACTGGAATATTATTATTGGAATATTATTATTGGAGCATTATTAGAATATTAACTTTGAGAGATGATGGATATGTTCATGGCCTTGATGGTGGTAATGATTTTATGGTGTATACTTATTCCTAAATGTATCAAGTTGTGTACATTAAACATGTTCAGCTTTTTACATGTCAATTATACCTCAATAAAATGGTTTAAAAATAAAAGAAATGGATCAGGTAATGAGATAGACAGCAACTCTGTATTTATCTGTAATTTCAAAACAGTAAACTATCATTCTTTTTCTCTTTTTTTATAATTTATTTTTCAATTACAGTTGTTTCTTTTTTCTTTATGAGTCGTTCTTTGGAGATATAGTTATCTTTTTCTCATTCAGAGGCAATAAAGATATTCTACTAGAAAAAAGGTAAGTAATATTCTAACGTCAGTAATTAAAAAAATCCCACAAAATTCGTGTCAAAATCCATGGTGAGCTAAATATCAAAATGTTAAAGACAGAACTCAATAAGCATTGAGTCAACTCATATGGTAGCCTGAAGCAAAAGAAAAACCAGGGATTCCTGATCCTGTCTTTTTTTGAAATGTTGATATTTTGTTAATCATTGCTTTTTTTTGCATTCATTTTTAGATATTGAATAATGAAATGTGTTAATTCTTGAAAGACCTGTGTAATTCAGTGAACTGATATTTTTCAAATGACTAAGTGCATCATGTTTCAAAATCATACATAGATAGAGATGCACTCAGTGGATTTTAATGTAAGTAGAGTACAAAAAGTTCACTGGCAGTTTCAGATCCCACACTGTAACTCTCCTTTAGAACTAAAATGCGTTGAGTTTTGGTGTAGCCTCAAAGAATAGCGACAGTTATTTGAAAAGCTGGTTAAAATACTCTTCCTTTTAAAATTAGCTGTTAGTGTGAGGTTGAATTTTCTTCATATACCTCAGGCAAAACAACACATCATGACAGAGTCAATGCATATGATACATTCAATTCCTGTTATTCATGGTAGTTTTGTTCTATAAAATTGCACAAATAATAAATTATCAAATAAATCATTGCTCCTAGGCAGATATATTGGGCGAGGTTTCTATGAGCCTCTGGGCACAACATTTTTGTCAACCAGTCATCAACCAATCAATATCTAACTTTGTTTATCTCGTTGATTCATTGACATTGAATTCACAGCCAATGACACTATAACTCATGTCTCAGAGCTTTTGTAACACACATATTTTCTCCATGAGACACATCACAGCCTTCTTGTGCTACCAAACACTGCACAGCCCTTGGGCACCATGTCTGGGGGCCATTTTAAACAGCAAAATCAACAAAAAGCACAAAGATGTGAAAAATGTGGCACCAAGTAGACTGAAAAGGACATCTCTTACAGTATGACAGCTGAAACAAGAAGGCAGAGGTTCACCCTGTTTGATGTCAACCGGGACCATACACATCAACCAGTTCAAATTTTGAATTGCTTCGAGCATGTCCACTAATAGACATAAAAGCATTGATTTTGGATTACGAATAAGTTTAAGGGAGTGGGTGAATTTACAAATATGGAGTCTGAGAATCCCACTTTCTTTTTATTAAGCTAGATATCAAAGCAATTTACAAAAGTGTGAAAATTGCCTCTCTTCTCACTAATTTTCTCTTGTTTTGGAAATTTTTTTTATAATAAAAATATGCGCTTTATATACAGGTAATGAATTCATTCTTGTTCTGTTAAAATGAAAAACTAAATATTTAAAAACATCCTCAGTTTTAATTTCTAATACAGTAAAAGTTAATAGGTGTAACTTATCCAAATAAAAACTCTTTGGAGTCCTTCAGGATCTTTTAAATTTAATTTAATTTTAATTTTAAATTTTTTTACTGTGTACTCATCACCCAGCTTCGGCCATTTTTATTATATTGCCAATCTTGTCTCATCTTAACTCTCACACTTTCTCTTTGTCCTGGACTACTTTCATTATATCATTTCCCAAATTAAAGTATGATTGACATATAATTTAACATTAATTTCCAGTGTACAACATAGTGATTTGACATTTACATACCTTATGATATGATTGATCACTGCAATGTCTAGTAACCATCTGTCACTGTGCAAAGTTATTACGATGCTACTGACTATATTCCTTGTGCTGTACATCACATCCTTGTGGTTTATTTATTTTATAACTGGAGGTTTGTACTTCTTATTCCTCTTCACCTTTTTTCACCTATCCCCCCTCGATGATCTTTTTAATCAACAGACACAATTTCTTAGATGCACAGGAAAATTAGGATAGTACAGGGAGTTCCCATATCCCCCAACCCTAACAATTTCCCCTATTATTAATATCATCCATTAGTAAGATACATTTGTTACAACTAATGAGCCAATATTGATACATTGTTATTAAAGTTCACACTCTATTGAGATTTCTTCAGTTTTCTCCTAACATCCTTTTTGTGTTCAAGGAACCCTGCAGGACCCCATATTATGTTAGTCATGTCTTCTTAGTTTCCTGTGACTAAGTTTCTTAGAGTTTCTTCTTTTTTGATGACTTGCCAGTTTTGAGGAGCGTTGGTCAAGTATATTGTAGGACGCCCCCTACTGGAATTTGTCTGATGAAAAAAATCATTAGATTCAGGTTGTGAATTTGGGGGGTCCTATATAATTTTTAAGAGTGTAAAGGGGTTCCAGTCCCAACAGTTTGAAAACTGCTGCTATTTTATTTACTTATTATTTTTTGTAGAAGAGCAAGGGAGCTTTGTCTTCTTCTCTACTCCGTCTCCAGCCTCTAGGACAGTCTGGCAAACAGCAGAGGCACAAGAAATATTTGTGGAGTGAGTGACTACAAGAGCCAGGAGGCAGCTCTAGGCTCAGAGGAGGATGCAGAATCATCTGTGCACAGCTGGTGACTGCAGGAGAGCAAGTGAGAGGCTTCAGGGCGGAGTTTCAGGTGGCAGGAGAACCTGACATGTAGAGCAGAGGTTCAGCCTTAGCCACACATTAAAATCACTTGGAGAGCTTTAAAATTTGCTATACTTGAGCTTCGAATCCTGTGCCCAGGGGTACTGATGTGATTGTCTGGGGTGCTACCTGGGCATCAGAATTTTAAAAAGTTCCCCTGGCGATTCTAAGGTATTGCTAAGTTTGAGAACCACTTAGCTAGGCGGTGTTGTCAAGGGGGAAAGTTGAGCTGTATGTACAGAGTTGGAATTTGGGTGCTTCTCTCTGGCTCTCTCTTTGGGCGAGTTACTGAATCTGAGTGTCTGTCCCCTTATCTGCTAATGGGGTTAATGATATCTACTTCATCAGGATGTGTAGTTTAAATGTAAATAAAAGAGTCTGCCTAGACTAGGAAGTTGCCATCAACAATTGTTCGGTAACATTAACAACAACAATAATAGCAAACATGTATTGATTTTGTATCCGTCACGTGGCTCTGCTCACCTTTTTAAAACTGCAATTAGCTTTCAGGAGAGGCGGGAGATGTTGGAAGCGACAAGGCAGTAGCTTTGAGAAGAAAAGCAGGATCAACATTGCCCCATAAATTTGTTGCTAAAGGCAGTAAAGGATAATATTAATTACACATAGTAACAGGAATTATTCTTCTCGCAGTTGCACAGTGCTTCACGCCGCACGGAGCATTTCTACACTCCTGTGCTTTAATTTTCTGTGGGGTCAGCAAAGTCATATCTGTCGTTTAGTTAAGGAGGCCAGGCTCAGAGAGAGAAGGGCTGGCCCAAGGGCATACAGCAGCGAAGTGCACCCAAGGAAGAAAAGGGTCCGAGGAGCCCACGCAGTGGCCATGGCCACTGGGACGCTAGCTCGCGCGCTTTCCCCAGGTCTCCGCCCACGATGTGGGCGCGGGCGCAGTGATGTTAGGGACTGGTCCCGGGCTCGCCAGGGATGCTCAGGCCTGGGGAGGGATTGGGAGGCGGCGGGAGGCTGAGGCGCGGCTCTGCGCTGGGGGCGGGTGCTGAACGTGGGAGAGGCCACCCACCCCGCCCACCCCAGGATCCCCCTCCTTCGGCAAACACGCGGTACCGCTTTTCCGGCGCTGCTGCGGAGTCTGGGCACAGCGGAGGCGAGGGACTGGGCGTCCCGGAGGGGATCCCACCCCCTACCCCCGGCCTCCCGGCGCCCCCGAACCCACGTGAGCTGACAGCCCGCTCGGATCCCCCACGTTGCACAGCGCATCCCGGCTCCGCGCCGGTGCCTCCGCTGTCTGGTCCCCGCGCCAACACTGCGCCGTCCCTGGCAAGGTCCCTGCTGCCTCAGCCTGGCGCTTCGCGGGGCTCCGGCTCCTGTATCTGGACGCAGGGTGCAGGCCAAGGAGTGGGCAGGCCGCCGCCGCCGATCTGGACGCGGGTGAGTGGGGACCCCGCAGCCCCGCAAGCTCAGCGGCCCTGAGGTTCGGAGCAGGCGGGATCCCAGGTGGGTTTGGCCCACCCAAAGGTCAGGCGGGCAGGGCGCCACCTGTGCCCTTGTTCCCATCTCTGGATGCTCTTTGTCTCAGCTCCTCCCTGCCCTTAGAATCGTTGGCCTCGCTCATCTCCCAGTCTCCTTGGTGAGTTTCCTGTGGCGTTAGTTACCTATGCCAGGGTCTCTCTGCTGTCTCCCCTTGTCCCCATCCTGCTCCTCGATCTGTGGCCTCCATTCATGGGCAGGTTCCATCTCTGTGCCTGATGCCTTGGCCCTTTCCAGGGCTCGGTCCCTTATGTATCAGAGGGTTTATTCTTCCAGCTCTGGACAGACCTGGCTATGATTGAGACTATGGTCACCACTGTAGGGGGGCTGGGTCCAAAGATGTGTGTGAGCTGGTGGTGATGTGCACGTGTGAGACAATTTATGAGTTGGGTTGCCTTCCAAAAGAGGTGTGTAGGGTTGAATATTTAAATGTGGTAATGAATTTGAATGTCTTAAGTTTTGTGTCCTGTGTCACAAATTTTGTGTGTGTGTGTGTGTGTGTGTGTGTGTGTGTGTGTCTACAAATTATTTGACTGTCACTGCCTGTATGGAGTTTCATTTACAAAGGGGAGTTGTGTAGGGCTGCGAAGGTGTGTGCGGGGTTGTATGTCTAAAGAGGAGCATAGGGTTGTGTGTCAAATGATGTGCATGAATGTGGCAAGTGTATGTGCATGTGTTTGTATGTGTAGGAATTGTATGACCGATGCAGCATGAGTGCAATTGCATTTCTGAAGGTGTGTGTCTGAACATTCTCTGTGTGTGATTGTGTGTCTGTGTGTGGCTGTGTGCCAGTTGCACACAAGAGATGTGTGAGGTTGTGTGTCCGAGTGTGTGTGTGTATGATGCATGATGTTTGTGATTTCCTAGCAGAATGTTGAGAAAATGGACAGAAGGCAACCTTGTTTTGTCCACGGAAGCTTCTTTCAGCTTCAGAACATAAGAGGCTTCCTTTCTTTCCCTTGGCTCTGAGGGGTCTCCAGCAGGTGGGAGACCCATCCTTGAGCCCCTGCAGAGACTGGGGACACTAGAAAGGCCATTTTCCAAACAGGAGGCATAAGAAACAGTGGTAGCGAATGCCTAGGACCAGGAGGAACTAGAAAAGACAGAACTCAGGGTAAGGGTAAAAGCCCCCAGGGATCCAAGAGAGACGAGAAAGGCCCAAGTAAGAGCCGGGATCCTGGGAAAACCATTTAAGTCAAGTATTGCTTGACAAGTGATGCAAATAGGACTTAGAAAAATTGATAGGAAGACACCTTCCTGCTTCAGCATTTTTCTCTGTTCTCAATTGTGTGTCTGTTGGGTTTCTGCTTTTTATCAACCAATAACTGTGGTTGATAAAAAGTTTCTGTTTCATGCTCACTAGGGGCTCTTCTAAACATCATCTGAATTGGGCCATCTAAGCCACATAGAAAGTGAAGTGGGATCTGAAATAAGAGCTCAGATATGCTCTTCTGTTAGGCCAGAAGTCAGCAAATTTTTTTTCAGTAAAAGGCCAGAGAGATTGTATTATGGCCCATATAATCTCTGTCCCCAAAACTCAACTCAGCTATTATAGCACACAGACCATAAATAAGCAATGAGTGTGGCTGTGTGCCAATAAAACTTTATTTATAACAACAAGCAGTGGGCCAGATTTGGCCCTCAGACTATAGCTTTTCCATACTTCCTCTATACCATACTACTTTTTGTAAGGAAGAAAAAGGAAAGAGACACAACTAGTTCTGGAGCTGTGACTAGTTTAGATCTCAGCTGAATACTCCGTGGGGACCCATGGCAGCTTTGAGTTACCATTCAGTGACTAGAAACACATCCTAGACGAAAGGGAGAAATTACGAGTTTCCTGTGTTGTGCGTGGTCCCATGACTGGGATTTTTCACAGAAAGGTGAGAAGCAGCATTTGTAGCAGGACCTCAACTGGGGTTTGGCATTGGGGACTGGGGGCCTAGACCTGCAAAGTTGAGGCACATGCCCCATCCCTTAGATACTAGGGGAGCAGAGGAGGGCAAGGAAGACAGTGACCTCCAAAAGAAGCTGCTCAGCCAGTGGCAGGACCTCACTGTTGGTAGAAATGGACCCCTATCTTTCACTACTCACAAAAATTAACTCAAAATGGATCAAAGACTTAAACAAAAGACTTGATACAATAAAACTCCAAGAAGAAAACATAGGGAAGAAACTCCTCAACATTGGTCTGGCAATGATTTATGGATATGACACCAAAAACACAGACAACAAAACCAAAAATCAACAAGTGGGACTACATAAAACTTAAAAGCTTCTGCACAGCAAAAGAAAAAAATTAACAGAATGAAAAGGCAACCTACAGAATGGGAGAACATTTTGCAAACCATATATCGGATAAGGGGTTCATATCCAAAATATATAAGAATTCATACAACTCAATAAAAAACCCCCAAAATCCAATTAAAAATGGGCAGAAGAACTGAATATGTTTTTTTTTTTTCAAAGGAGATATCCAAATGGGCAACAGGCACAGGATTGTCTGATGGGAGCTGTGGCTTCAGGTAGAGGAACACAGCCAGCACCAGATGGGTGTGGCAGGGAGACCTGGGAGAGTCAATGGTCCAACTCCTCCCACCCTCCACTCTCCTGCTGCCTTCCATTGGCCAGACTGAAAGGGCAGCCAGTGGGCAAGGAAGGCTGGACGATGCCATCTCTAGTGGCCAGCCTTTTGCCTGTGGGTGAATCCAGAGAGATAAGAGAACTCGCATTAGCCCTGGAATAGGATATGGGGCACTGACACTTTTTTTGCTGTGAGATCAGTATAGGCAAGGCTGCCTGTCCTTCAGGAATTGGAGGCCTAGGGTCCAGGGCTCACGAAACGTTTAGGAAGCCATGAAAAGGTTTTCACTTCTTTTAAAATCAGAAGAACAAATTAAACTTTCAGGTCAAAGAAAATGTTTTCATTTGAATATAAGGTGAAATTCACATAACAGAAAACTGACCATTTCAAAGTGGCATGCGGTGGCATTTAGTTCACTTGCAATGTTGTAGAACCATCACCTCTACCTAGTTCCAAAATAATATATTCATTTTTATATCAGTGCTGTTGTAAAATGTAATTTTAATTTTTTTAGTGAATGAAGGAGTCCACGAAGGTAAGACTTCCTCAGGCCTGTGAAATCACATTTCCAAGCTGCCCTAACACATTTAAGGTGTTTACTGGGGAAAAAATGGCACGTGTTTATTTTTATATGCATTTTATTTATTGTGTATTAAAATATAATTAGCATTTCAAGTAATGACCTAACTGTATCTAAAGACGTGACCTAATGTATTTAGTTTTCATTTTAGATACACTTATATAGAAAATTATATGGATATGGCCATATAAAGAGGAGACAAAAAAAGTCCGAAGTTGGGAAAACAGTGCCTGGCATCCCACGGAAACTCTGAACATCACATTTCCCTGCAAAGACAGATCCTGAAGGGCCACTGGCATCAAGGATTGTCATAATTTCTTTACCACGGGACTGCCCCCTCTTCCTGTTGCTCACCAGGGCACTCCCATGGAGCAACTGCATTTATTGGGTATCTTCTGTTTGCCAGGCACTTGCTGGCATTGATTGTTGTTGAAAGCCCACTTGTTAGCACCTCCAGGCCAGACACCAAAACATGTTAATTTGGGAGGCTAGCCCCAAGGTGTCATGTCTAGGGCTCTGCATGCAGTTGGTGCTCAGCAAAGACTTGTTAGATTGGATTATGAGCAGGGGCAGTCTCCAATTGCTTGTGATGATCTCATGAAATAAGGAGTGGGATGGAGTCAGAGAATGGCAAAAGCACCTATAATATTGTGGTCTCCTTCTTCCACCTCTCCCATGCCCTGAGCCACTCTGAGATCTTGATCCTTTTTTGCCAGGATGTGACCCTTGAACCCCAGGCAGTATTCTCAGTCATCCTAGCCAGGGAACAACCCAGCAGAACGACATGGCTCCTCCCTTGCTGTCTGGATTCTCTCCGAGTTCCTCACAAACTCTCTTCACCCTTCCGCCCACCATTTGCCTTCTACCCACATCCGCCCACTGTTTTGTCCCTCACCAGGCCTGGGCCCTTCTGTCCCCCGCAGATAGACGATGAGCAGCCACGGCAACAGCCTGTTTTTGCGGGAGAGTGGCCAGCGGCTGGGCCGGGTGGGCTGGCTGCAGCGTTTGCAGGAGAGTCTGCAGCAGAGAGCTCTGCGTACGCGCCTGCGCCTGCAGACCATGACCCGCGAGCACGTGCTGCGCTTCCTGCGCAGGAACGCCTTCATCCTGCTGACTGTCAGCGCTGTGGTCATCGGTGAGCGGGCTGGGAGGGCAGGACTTTAGGGAAAAGCCCTTGCATGCATGTCTCTTCATTCCACTTACTCATTTGCACTTGCACACATGCACATGTCCCCGCCCTCCTCATTAAGGATGCTCACACAGATGGTGCACACTCATGCAAACACAGCTGTGTGTGCACACAGTGTCATATGTATATCCATGTGTACATACGTGCATATGAACACACTATACAAACACACTTTTGTATGTGAACTTACACAAACATGAACACATTATTTTTACTGAATGCACAAAACTTACGTTGCAAAGACATAAACATATATACAGTTTCATACTTATCCTAGAACTTACGTTCACACATGCACATACAGTCCCCTGTACACACATCAGTACACTTCGGAGCTTATATATACACACACACCCATGTATGAAAACTACATATATGTAAGTTACACCTCTACACACACATAGGAGAAACATGTGCATCTCATTTACAGGTCCACATATATAGGCACAGATATATGTGCACAAATAAGTATACACTGTCACATATGCATGTGCATGTACACACAAATGTGTGCAGACCTTTACACACAAATTTACACAATATCAGCAGAGTAACACACAAATCCATACATTGCTACAATGTACACACATGTTTCTCTTTTTATCTACTATTCGCACACACCCTTTTTGGGATGGATGCCCCCTGCTTAGAGCTGAGTGACCAAAACTCCACTCCATGGACCTATTTTTGGCCCTAGGAGTCAGCCTGGCCTTTGCCCTGCGCCCGTACCAACTCACCTATCGCCAGATCAAGTACTTTTCTTTTCCTGGAGAGCTCCTCATGAGGATGCTGCAAATGCTGGTGCTGCCACTCATTGTCTCCAGCCTGGTCACAGGTGAGAGAGCCCAGGCCAGTGTTGGCCTCTAGGACCCACCCCAGAGCTCAAGCTCAAACTTGGAGACAAAACGGTCCCAAACATGGAACTACCTCCCCAACTTAGAAACTCAAACACAGAGCATGCCCAGAGTTCTTGGCCAAAGCACCTAGCCCAGAGTTCTTGGCCAAAGCCCAGATGCCAATCACACTCAGGCTCCAGACCCCATATGACCTATACCACTTATCTCAGTAGCTTTCCTGTATTTTTCACTGGAGATAAAATACCAGCCTACCAGGAGCTTAGTATCATCCAGAGGTGAAAGGAAGACTGTGGAGAAACAGCCAGGGAAGGTATCTGGGGCATGGCATGGATGGTCAGACATGGCATGGATGGCACGACATGGATGAAGGTGTTTGAGGTTGTGGTGACAGGATTGTGGTTGGGGGCTGGGATGGAGGCATGGATGGACTGTACAGGGGTCAGCAAACCTTTTCTGTAAAAGGCCAGATAGTAAATATTTCCAGCTTTAAGGGCCATATGGTCTCTGTTGTAACTATTCTGTCATTATAGCACAAAAGCAGATGTAGGTTAATAGGTAAACAAATGGGCATGGTTGTGTTCCAATATAACTTTAATTACAAAAACAGGCAGTGGGCCAGAATTGGCCCCTGAGTGGTTGGTCGTCAATCTCCAGATTTTGAGACCAGCATGAAGATAAAGGCATGAAAGAATGGTTTCTTCGGTTAGATTTCCTGGAAGGAGAGCCTGAGATGAGGATATTCACACAAGCAATTTATTGAGGATAGCTCTCAAGAGAAACTCATGAGGAAGTGAGGGGAGCAGGATGGGGCAAGGAATAAGCTAAGCAGAGACATGAGTTCAGCAGAAGGCTGGCCTCTCGGCCTGATCCCGTGGGGAGCTCTGGAGCATGAGCCACATTACAGAATTGTTCCTCCCAACTCTGATTCCATTGGAGTTAAAAAAGCTGGATTTTTAAATCCCTGTACCAGTCGGTCATTGGCTGTAGGTCTCCTGTAGGGCTTTTATGGATGAGGCAACTGTTTTCTTGAGGGCAATTCTCAGGTGGAAGGGGGTAGAATGAACTGTTAGCAGCCAACACACTCATCAACTGAAAGATAGGTGTATCAACCTGGTAAAGGGCACCAGGGCATGAAAAGCATCTACTACAGACAGTGAATTCTGAACTGGGTTGGAGGGAGGTATCATCATAGGGTGGATAGTGGGATGAAGAGTGGAATGAAAGTGAGGTTACAGTGCAAAATAGAGGTGAGTGGAGGGTGGGGTGGGGATTGGAAAGGTTGGCTTGAAGTAGAGGGAAGCTTGGTAAAGCAGTGCTTGGGAAGAAGATAGGGTGGACAATGTGTATGGGAAATAGGTTTGGGGTTGAAAAATGATGATGTGAGTCAGAGGATGGTGGTGTGGGTGCTGGGTGGGGTGTAGGAGGAAGGGAATGCTTGGTGGAATGGTTGTGGGGAGGGAGGAGTGGATGGATGGAAGAGCATGTGGGGTATAGAGGACTTCATGGGGCTGTATCACCTGTCGTCCAGGTATGGCATCCCTGGATAACAAGGCGACAGGGCGGATGGGGATGCGGGCAGCTGTGTACTACATGGTGACTACGGTCATCGCAGTCTTCATTGGCATTCTTATGGTCACCATCATCCATCCTGGGAAGGGCTCCAAGGAGGGGCTGCACCGTGAGGGCCGGATTGAGACCATCCCTACAGCCGATGCCTTCATGGACCTGGTCAGGTGACGTCCTTTCTAATTTTGATGGGAATTCTGGCCCTACATGCAACAGCATACTCAAGGACAGACAAAGAGGACAGGCTGACCCAGGCTGGAAATGCAACACCCAAGTAGAGCCTAGTTTTATTGGTACCCATTTTCTGCTTTGGAGCCTTGCATAAATCCTCTGAGAGCAGCTGACTCCTAGCATAGGATCTTTTGACCCTTAGCCCAGGGAGAGTATAGCTGCAGCATCTTTGAATGTGCTCAGGACAGGTGGTGTTCTGTATTCCCAAGCTCCATTGGAAGGTGAGTGATTCTCTTAGGGCAGCAAGATTTTGCCAGCTAGTCAAGGTTAACCACAGTTCTGCTCTAGCCACTGACTGTGGGGAGTTGGAGGAGTGCAGGAGTTGCCTGTATTTTTTTTTCTGCATCACTGGCACATGTGCGTGAATTGTACTCCTTGTGGTGGCATAGGTCCTATTAAAGGGCTCAAACAAACCTGGATTTGAGGTCCATCTGCACACCTTAGCAGCTGTGTGGCTTTGGGTAATTTATGTAAATTCTGTGTGTGTGTGCGTGTGTGTGTGTGTGTGTGTGTGTGTGTGTTGTGTGTAATGGGGGGACATCAATAGCACTTGCTTCTAGGGTTATTGTAGTGTTTAAATCAGATCATATAGATAGCACACTTAGCTCACTTAACTTGGACTAGAGTAAGTGTTCAAATGTTAGCTGCCATTATTACTGCTGCCCTTGCTGTTATTATTGCTATTATCACCCTTGACACCTTTCCAACATCTAACCCCCTCACTTCATCTGATGTTTTTCTGCAGAAATATGTTTCCACCCAACCTTGTGGAGGCCTGCTTCAAACAGGTCAGGGGGAAGTATACAGTTTGATCAAGGAGGCTTGGAGGGTGGGGGGAGCTTACAGCTGAGTGACTGGTCTAGAGGTGAGGGGTGGGAAGAAGGGCCTGATAGAGCAATGGCCATTGACATGATGATCAAGGGAGGGTTAGAGAGAAGGATGTAGGCCAAGGGTTTCCTGGGGATGGTACTAGAGGAGGAACCAAGGCTTCTGACAGTAGATGGTTGAGGAGACAGGCCCCCAAATCTTTCTGAGCATTGCTCAGGGGGCTTGTGAAAAATGCAGACTCTATACTCATTCTTCCATGCATTGATCGTTCACTTACTCATTCATCTATTCATTCACTCATTCTTCTATGCATTGGTCAAAGCATTCATTCCCTCATTTAGATCTACTGCATAAGACTCTCCAGGGTGTGAGAATCAAGAACTGGTGTTTGAAAGACGTTTCTCCAGGTGATTCTGATGCATACACTGAATCGAGTTTGGCTCCAATCTCTCCATATTTCAGTTCAAGACGCAGTACAGCACTAGGTTGGTAACCAGGACCGTTGTGAGGACAGAGAACGGATCTGAGCAGAGCACCTCCATGCCTCCTCCATCTTCAGTGGAGAATGGAACCAGCCTCCTGGAAAATGTCACACGGGCCTTGGGTACCCTGCAGGAGGTGCTGACCTTTGAGGAGACTGTGCCTGTGTCTGGTTCAGCCAATGGCATCAATGCCCTGGGTCTTGTGGTCTTCTCTGTGGCCTTTGGGCTGGTCATTGGCGGCATGAAACACAAAGGCCGAGTCCTGCGGGACTTCTTCGACAGCCTCAATGAGGCTATTATGAGGCTGGTGGGCATCATTATCTGGTGAGTGCTGGACTGTGATAGGAAGATAGATGATGACACAAGGGAAGGATAGAGCCAGGGCTGGGAATTCAGGTTGTGGGGCAGCTGCTGATGGGGTCATTGGGACCATTTGGCCAAAGTCATTTATATATGTATTGGTTAATTCACATACTCATTCACTCATTTGCTCACTCATTCATTAATTCCTTTCTATAATGATTTATTCACTTATTTACTTTCTTATTCATCTATTCACTCACTCACTTATTCATTATACTTATTATTCCATGCACTGTTCATTCACTCCCTTGTTCTTCTATGCATTCATTCAGTCTTCTATCGACTGACTGAATCATCCACTCACTCTTTTATTCATTTGTACTTGTTCTTCCATGCATTGGTTCATTTATTTTCTCATTCATTTATTCATTCTTCTATGCACTGGTTAATTCACTCAATTATACATTCATTCACTCAGAAATTTATTCATGAACTCATTCATACATTAGTTAAACCATTGATTGATTGATTGATTTGTTTAATCACCCAGTCATTTGTTCATTAGGACCCATTCTTTGACCCACTTATTTATCTCTGCATTTGTTATTTACTTATTTAAATATTTCCTGTATTCATTCATCCATTTACTTAAACACTCATTCATTTACTCACCCACTGGTTCATGTCTCATTCACTCATTTTCTTACTCATTTATCCACTCATTAACTATTCCTTAATTCATGCATTTCTTTATTCTTTAAATTCCTTCACACTTTCACTAATTTCTTCACTCATTTAATAGACAGTTTCCCAGGCTGACTTGGTCTTGAACTCTGGAATACAGAGATGCATTAAGTTCAGTCCTCATCCCCAAGGGTCCCACAAAGCCTTGGGGGAGACAGATGCATAGTAGGTCAATATAATACAAGGTGGAAAGTTCTATAGTAAAGGGACATTAAAAAGTGTTGAGAACACAGTAAAGGGAGCCAGTGAAGGGATATGGGATATGAGTGAACTCTGCCCGGGAAGGTTAGGAGGGAGTTATGGAGTCCACCTATAGCTGGATCTTGAGAAGTAAGTAGGGATCCAACCTATTAGCTGGGCCTTGAGACGTAAGTAGGACAGAAAGAGGGGAAAAGCACTTTAAACAGTAAGAAGAGAACATATAAAACTTAAAAGAACCTGAGTTGTTTGGAGAATGGTGAGTTCAGGAAGGTGGGAGTATATTGTAACTTGGGAGTGGTGGTGGAAGATGTTAACAAGACTGTCTGCTTCCAAATTGGGGAAGACTTTGTACATCATCCCAAATAATTTGAAAGTTGTGTAGGGGGCTAGAGGACAAGCTAAGAGCTTGGAAAATCAGCTGAGGGGAAAGGGAGAGGGAGTTTATCAAGGATGAACAAGAAGATTGACAAGGAGTATTGAAAGCTCAGTTGAATTGAGGGCCATGAGTTTATAATGGTGTCATTGGCATGGTTGGGGAAACCATCCATACATGCCAGGTGGCTGAGTATAGGAGGAAAGAGGTCATGTGCAATTGATTCAGGGTTGAAGAATTTTGCAGAGAATGAGGTGGAAAGATGGAGGTGAGGGAGTTAGGAAAGGGGATTACAGAGTAATCACAGAGGTAGATCTAGACTTGAAGATAAATTAACAACCACTGACTAGGGCTAACCCTGAGCCCAGCTGGGGGAACACAGATGTGACTAGAGAAGTCCCCCACATCCTCACTGCCACAGCCTTAGCCTGAGTCTCACCATTTCTGACCCAAGCTATTGCACCAACTTCCTAAGAGGTTCCCACCTCCTCTAGTACATCCACATGACAGTGACTAAGCGTAAACTTCAATTTCTAGAGAGGAATAATAATTGAAACCTGGCAATGGGTGAATGGTGGCACAAGACTAAGCAATGGACTGAATTGTGGGGAAAACAGGCGAGTCTCTAATGAACATACTTCTGTCTCTACTCCCCTTTTCACTCACTGCTCCAACCACACTGGTCTTCTCTCTGCTCCTCCAATACTCCCAGCTCATGCTCATCACAGGGTCTTTGGGCTATGCCTACAATGCTTTCCCTCAGATGTACATGGTTCCTTCTCATCATTCAGGCCTCAGTTTAACTGTCATCTTTTCAGAGAAGCCCTTTCTGACTCCTCACACTTAAGTAGCCACACTCAGTGACTCACTTTTGCAATTATCACCCCCTGAAGTTTTTAATTACATGTTTCTATGTTTACTGCCTGTTTCTCCTCTATTTGAATGAAAGCACCATGAAGGCAAGGAGCATGTGAATGGAACATAGCAAGTGCTTAATAGATTTTTGTTGAGTGAATGAATAAATAGATGATTTGATAAGATAGGTTGTTTGAGATGTCCATGGGAAATCCAGGTGAAATAGCTCAGGGCTGGTGAATGAGTGAGAATATGCACTTATAGGAAAGAGAATATGGGCACAAACATTACAAATGTAGAACAAAGGTTGGGGAGAGCGAATACAGGGAAGTTAGGGAGCCAGAGATAGTGATTGTTTGAGTAATGTCTAAGGAAAGAGTCCTGAAGATGGTGATTACGGTGGGGAGGAACATGAATGGAGGAGTGGATAAAGGAGAGACCTTATAATATTTAATCCCCTGGAGTTGTAAGAGCTTTCCAGCTGTTTAGGGTGGAGCTGTATGTGAGCAGGAAGAGGAGGTGAAATATATTTGTGGGGCCCAGCCCCATTTGTTAATGCGTAGGGAAGATTGGGGTAAAGTGGGGTGCTGTGTGGTGGGCACTGCCTGGCTCTAGGATCTTATGTGGGCAAAACCTTGGGGATGCCAGCTCTAGGTTCACAGAGCACATCATGAGGGAGCCCTGACAGGTGACTGGCTTGCCTCAGGTATGCACCTGTGGGTATCCTGTTCCTGATTGCTGGGAAGATCCTAGAGATGGAAGACATGGCTGTCCTGGGAGGTCAGCTGGGCATGTATACCCTGACCGTCATCGTGGGCTTGTTATTACATGCTGGTGGCGTCCTGCCTCTCATCTACTTCCTCATCACCCACCGGAACCCCTTCCCCTTTATCGGGGGCATGCTGCAGGCCCTCATCACCGCCATGGGCACATCTTCCAGGTATGGCCTTGTCCCTCACCATGGATACCCTTCCTGTGTTTATTGTCTTTTATTGGCTCTCCTAGGAGACCTGCCCTCCCCTTACTACACAGAACCTCTTATGAGTTGTTCAGGAATGTCAGGGGCTCCTGAAGGTCTCTAGGTGGCACACCTGGGCACTGATCTTTGTCTTGGATGTCTCTCCTGATCCCCTTTCCTCCTTTCCTGGGCCTCTATTTCAAATGGAGGAGAATCAACTGCCAATTTTGAGGTTAAGATGAAGGTTCCAACATACATCATGTTCTCAGTCATTTTCTAGCTCAGAAAGTCTCTTCCTTTGAGATGATGTCTGGAAGCTCTCTTGGCTTCCTTCTCCTTTTTTGAGGGGTTAAAGTTTTAATAAAGAACTCTTTTTTCTTTCATCACCCCAATTCAAAACAGTTTGAGAAGTATTACAAACACTAACCAGATGGAAGAAAAATATCATTTTTTTTATTGCCCGTAACACTGATTGGAGAATGTGCCTTTTGATCTGTGGTCAAGTAGGATTGTTGCCACTGTACTCCAGAATTAAACCCACCTGATCACCACAGGGCTGGACACCTAAAGACCCTCTCTGTGGGTTCAGACTTATCATTGCATGACATAAAGCTGACCAGATAGAGCACATGTTTTGTGGACAGGCTGACCCCAAATGAGATGTTCATTCCTTCAGTGAAACTCACCAGACAATTGAGTCTCCCTTCCTCTTCTGGGAAGTGGTGAGGAGAGACACTGAGAGGGTTAGTAGCTAAGATAATTCTCCCAAATATGAGGTCCTCTATTATATCCCTCTCTTAGCCCTGAAGGTTGGGAAGTCAGAAGACCCTTAGTCTTCTGTCTGGGAGTGGGTGGATAGATAGAGTGAACTAGTGGCATGAACTAGTCTAGTAATTAGCTATTGGCTTTAAGTGAGTCATGACACCTTCAGCCTGGAGTATCCCACTGCTGTGTGCTCCCTGTGTTGTGAGGAGTCCCCTCTTCCAAGCAGTTATCAGCCTCTGAAATCTTAGACACTTGCCATCTGCCCCTTGCTCTGGCTCCTGCCTAGCCTCCCAGTGTTCTCAAGGGGAGCCCTCTTTTGGCCCATTGCTGCTCCAGCCCCACCCTGCCATCCCCTGCTCTCAGCCCCCGGGGCTCTCTCCCCCAGCTCTGCGACACTGCCTATTACCTTCCGCTGCCTTGAGGAGGGCCTGGGTGTGGACCGCCGCATCACCAGGTTCGTGCTGCCTGTGGGGGCCACTGTCAACATGGATGGCACCGCCCTCTATGAGGCCCTTGCTGCCATCTTCATTGCTCAGGTCAACAACTACGAGCTCAACTTGGGCCAGATCACAACTATCAGGTGAGATGGTCTTGGTTGGATCTGCCAGCAGGTGAGACCTAAGAAGTTGCTAGATTGGCTAAGGGAGGTGGGAGCCTCAGCTCAGGGTCAAGGAAGACCTTGGATGTTGGAGGGTGGATGTGGACAGAGCCCAGTTACCCACATTGGTTGAGGCTTAAGGTGAGACTTTGCAACCTGAGGCTGTCAGGAGCTGGCAAAGTATTACAGTCAGATCTCTCACATGCTATCATGGGAATCACTTTGTCCAGTATTTGTCCAAAGTATGGTTGGTGCATCTCAATAACCTGAGGTTCTTGCTATAAATATGGATTCCTGGGTCCCATCACCCAGATGTTCCAACTTAGTCATAAAAATAACAGCAAACATTATCATCTTCAGATCTTTGCTCCAATGTCACCTTTTCAGGAAAATATTTCCCGAATAGCCTATTTAAAATTACATGTCTGAACTTTCTTAGGCTGAATGGTTTCCTCATAGCAGCATCTGTCTTAGTATATTTATTCATCTTGTTTATTGCCTGCCTCCCACATTAGTTTGTAAACTCCATTTGGGCTGGGATTTTCTTCTATTGGAATTTCTACCAGGTGTCGAGCATGTGGTAGATGCTCAATAAATATGAATTGAAAGAGCTAATTCAATGAAGGCTCTGTAAACAGTCTTATGCAAAGTACCTTTGTGCCTATTTGTTTGATCCTCACAAAACTCCCTGAAAGTGGGTAAAATGATCACTATTGTTTTAGAGAGGATGAAAAGGAAGTCGAGGCAGATTAAGTCATTTTCCCAAGGTCACCTAGTGGGGAGAGGTGGAGCCAGGAGTCCGATAACCTCAGAACACGGGGAGGGAGGAGGGATGGCTGAGTGGGAGGAAGGCACATGCATTCAAGGAAGCTGAGGTAGGAACCAAAGGTATATGTGGGCAATGGTTTGAGATTCTCTGGCCTAGGAGAAGGGTCTGAGTCAACAGACTCTTCCTTCTGTCACTAACTCAGTGCTGCCTTTATGTGAGCAGGAAGCACTTGGAACTCATGGGGCTGGGGTTCTTATTTTCTATTTCTTCTGAAACAGGTCTCATAAGTATTGAGTATTAGGGAATAGCTTCTTGTTCAATCTGGCAGCTAATATTTATTATAGTAGTACTGACTCAGTCTCAGGAGCTTGGGACATGGCTGTGAGCAACACACTCATGGTTCTGCACTGGGTCTCTTTGGAAGTCAGATGACACAGCAGACTCAGGGTCCTGGGATGGTGCCATTGAGGATTTTCCTCACAACTTGGGCTCCTGGTAGTAAGGACTCTGCATGAACTCCCAGCAAAGGCTGGCTGGGATGTGCTAGATACTCTCCAAGGCTCTGTGCTCTTATGCAGGAATATATATATATATATATATATATATATATATATATATATATATATATATATATATATATTGAAGGAAAAAGACAGACTCATTGTGAATCCTATGCTGGTAGAGGCTCAAGGGCCAATTTCTTGACTGGTTGGGAATTCCTACTTTGGACCTGACCTGAACTTAACCCAAAGAAATTCATGTTGGCTTCTTGAATCCAGCTGGAATTAGCTTATCCCATTGAGAGTGTGCTATGTGCCTTGCAGGGGCACCCACGGATCAATATTTATGCCAGGGCTGGCATTTAGGGGAAATAGTCTCTCTTACTAAGAATAGTGGTATTAATGACCCTTCTTGAAGCCCCATTCAGGAAGCACTGTACTCTACCATTCACAATAACCCTACATGGTAGGTACATGTCTCCCATTCTACAGATGAGGAAGTGAAGGCTCTGAGTTTGTTTAAGGTCATATGGCTGATGATTGGAGTCTGCTTCACTCCAAAGCCCATTCTCTGTCCACCAACCCAAGTGTTCACTCCTCACTGTTTTGATAGAGACATTATCTGGGCTAGGTGTCCAAAGTGGCTCCATGTTCATAATTATAAAATTTGGGAGGGGGCTTCAGAGGCCACCAGGAAGAAAGATGCCAGCTTCAGATACTAATGCCTTTTCTAGCAAGCTCAGTGGCTTTAGGAGTTTTAGCACACCATGTCGGACAATCAGAGTTGATACAGGAGTCAAATCTATCTTACTTTTGATCCAGTTTGACCTTCTTTGTGATGGTGGACCACCATCTTTTTCATTTTTCATGGATTCTACCTTTCAGTTTTCTAAAACCATATATAATTTTTATTTGTTTATCATCATAGATATTTTCTTCTTTTGGTTCTAAACTTGGCCCCTCTTCCAGAGTTCCATTCCTGGCAACTGGACCTGGCTGTACCAATCTACCTACTTTCAGTATATATGTGCATACAATGAACTCAATCTCCTGGTTTATGGCTGCTGCCCGGGTTGATTCTTTTGCCCTCTTCCAGCCTGTGAGGCAGCTTAGTTATATACCTGCTCTTGCATCTACAATATGAGTTGTGAAATGTCCCAGCAAAGGATGAGAAGACCTATCCGCACTGAAACTCAGTGAAACTTGCTTTACGTTTGCTTTTTTTTTTTTGGATTTTAATTTAAGATGTGCTAGGGAACTGACTCCTTCCCTTCTGTTGTGCCTTTTCTCACTGTCTTCCTCATTTCTCTCTTTCCTCTTCCTACTTCCCTATATTCTCTCTTCATTTGTAGTATCACAGCTACAGCAGCCAGTGTTGGGGCTGCTGGCATCCCTCAGGCAGGTCTGGTCACCATGGTTATTGTCCTCACATCTGTTGGCCTACCCACTGAAGACATCACACTGATCATAGCTGTGGACTGGTTCCTGTGAGTGTCCTTCAGACCCTGCTTCTATTTCTTCTCAACACCCTGTTTTCCCTGCAAGACCTCCTAAACCCATGGGTCCAGAAAAGACACAGAGTTCTAGAACTTTCGAGAAAGGGGAATCTTGGAGAATACTTCAAACCGTGGCCCATGAGTCCCAAATTCCATATAATTAACCTTGGGAAGCAGGGAGGAGAGGAGACAAATGGTAGAGGCTTTACCCATCAGCTGTAAAGGTCCCATTTTTACCTGTTTTATGTAGAAGTTACAAAAAGGTGATCTGTAAGACAGAGCTGGCTTACAAATATTTTTTTTAGAAGTATCGACTTTAAACACAAGAAGTTTACATAAAATAAACCTGAACTTCATTCTATATGATGTTCAGCTCACAACCCCTAATTTTCTATATTGGATCTTTACATCCTTAAAAAATTACATTGCTGAGATCAAATGTGAGCATATCAGAGCTGGTCCATTCTGCATCTTTTAGGCGGGGAAACTGAGGACAGAGTGGGGGTGGGATGTGCCTGGTCAAGGATTGACTAGAATGTGAACCCCCAAGTCTCAGACACAGAGAACCCCCTCTGCTGCATCCTTTGCACTGTAGTGCTCTTCAGGCCTTGGTTAATGGATGTTAATGGTTAACTCTCTCTTCCCTCTGTTCCCCAGTGACCGACTTCGCACAATGACCAATGTGCTGGGGGACTCCATTGGAGCAGCCGTCATTGAGCATTTGTCTCAGCGAGAGCTGGAGCTGCAGGAAGCTGAGCTTACCCTCCCCAGCTTGGGGAAGCCCTACAAGTCGCTCATGGCACAAGAGAAGGGGACATCCAGGGGACGCGGAGGCAATGAGAGTGCTATGTGAGGGTGCTGTGGAAGATCCAGTGCCCAAATGACCATGCACTGAACATACATGTTCTGTCTGGCATGTTTAGGAGAAGCTGAGATAAAAGAGCAGGAATGAAAGGATGTCTACAGTTTTCTTTTCTCTCTGAGCCTATGCTGCAAGCTTAAGGGATATTGGTGAGCAAGGCAGGGTAGAAATGTTTTCCCTGGGAGTGGCAGGAAGCTTTGGGTTCAACAAGGTGAGGGGTCATGTCATGTTCATTATTTTCTCAAGGAGCAGTAGATTTGAAGGAGGTAAAGGAAAACCAGTATTTCTCATAATAAAACAATATTCGTAGCCTTTGTGTTGGGGGCCCCTCAAGACCAACTTCAGGTTCGATGATTGGCTAGAAGGACTCACAGAACTCAGAAAAGCTGTGATGCTCACATTTATGGCTTATTACAGTAAAGGACACAGATTAAAATCAGCAGAGGCAAGAGACACAAGGGTCAAGGTCTAGGAGACAGCAGATGTGAGCTTTCAATTGTTCCCTTTTGGTGGAATTGTATGGATAACATTTAATTTTCCCATCAACTATGCAGGACAACATATATGAAGTATTGCTAGCCAGGGAAGCTTATCTGAGCCTTGGTGTCCAGAGTTTTTATTGGGGGTCTGTTGTGTAGGCATGATGTGCCCGCTGACTTTAATTCTTCAGTACCCCCAGCAGTCAAGCTAATACAGCATTGCCCAGGGTCCAAGGTGAACAAAAATATATGTTCACTATAAGTTACACTGTCAGCATAGACTACCTGGCATGGTTGAAGACCCCAAGTATACTAATATACATTTATCAGGCAGGATATTCCAAGGATTCAGAGGTCACCTCCCAGGAACCAATTAAGGCCCACTTCTTTCTTTGGGATGTGCAGGTTTTGAGCTCCCCTAGCCCTCTGAGTTAACCATTTACTTCATACACCCTGTGGTTGGAAATAGAAGAAGCAGCTTCTGATGGGTATGAGTAGCTTGAACTCTTGACTCCTGAGACCATTTGGCCCAGATACCCCCATGTTAGTCTTGGGATTCTGTGTCTCCTTACTACACAGCGTGGGCATTGGCTTCTTAGTACTTTTTTCCTGCAGTCTGTGAACCAGGTGAGACATTAAATGCAACCTTAATAAAAGCTCGGGGAAAACACAAGTTAAGTAAACAGAGAGTAACATGATTCCAACTGTCATGAGTAAAACTCAACTCTATGACCCTTTTGTCCAGGAAACATAACAAGTGTTTTTCTAAATCAGATTAAGCTTCACTTGAGCACCTCTCTTAAAAAATGGAGGGAAATTCAAGCACAGGTATGTTTTGGGATTCCCGCCCCTCCCCCCCACCCCGCATTCTTTATAATCCAAGAACCATTGGGCATAAGCAATTGTGAGAACTTGGAAGGGCTTCAGAATTCTTTAATCTATTTGCAGTCACCACAGAGATATTTATGGCCAGAGACTAGAAATAGTCCATGCAAAGGCAAGAGCCATCTCTGTTTATTTTCAACAAAATCTCCAATCTGAGGTGCAGGAAAATTGAGAGATTTTATACAGGTGAACAGTTTGCAAACCAAGGAAATGGAGTGTCTGGTGTAAACCAAAAGTGTGCTCTACTGAGTCAGAGAGGAGGCTGCCTTTTATAAAGAGAGGTCCTGCCTTGGTTGCTGATTGTTCCATTGATATGCAAATGAACAATCCAAATTTGCACAGTCTGATTAGTCCAAATAGCATTACCCTAATATGTTGGCTTTGCGTGTTCTGATTGATCATTATGGATCTGCTCTGATTGATCATCAAGATTCAAATGACGATATAGCTGCTCAGTTCTAAGATGAGGCAGGTCTCACCCTATTGCTTGGAAAATGATACCAGGAACTCTGTTATGGCAGGAGCACAGTGCAGGAGGCTGGCAGCCCAGTCTGTAGCTTTTCCTGAAACGCAGAGTGTGTGAGAGGTCTCTATCAGCAATGGCTGCTAGACTCTGGTTATGAATTTGTGCTCACTTAACCACAAGGAGTCCTTGGCAGTTATATTTCTCCTCGAGGTTCACATTATAAAACATCCTACTCCACATTTGACCATGGGGAACTTTGCCTGGGATACCAAACCAAAATTTCAGTCTCTGCCTCACCCCACCCCATCGTGAGTGGTCTGTGTTCTTAGTGGGCTCCTGTGGAAGCAGGGTATATTACTTTGCTGGGGCTGCCACAACAAAGTAGTGCCATGGACTGGGTGGCTTAGACAATGGAAATTAATTTTCTTATAGTTTTAGATGGTAGAAATCTGAGATCAAGGTGTCTGGTATCTTCTGAGGCTTCTCTCCTTAGTTGGTAGATGCCCATCTTCTCCCTGACTCTTCACATGGTCAATTAATTTTTGTATATTGATTTTGTATTCTGCAACTTTACTGAATTTTACATAACTTCAGAAATCATCTCTGTAAATGAGTTTGTAGTGCAACACTTCCAAAATAGATGCACATTCTATCACTTCTGAAGATATTTTTAAAAGCATGAGATATATTTTTTTTCAATCTACATCATTACTGAAGATAACAGAAAATGCCATGTTCTATTCATACAAAGTTAAAATGACTGGTTATAAAGTGAAAAGGAGAACTCAAGATATAACCTTAAGAAAAACAGGAATAAAACATGGAAGACCCCCCAAATTTTTGCTTTAAAACATATAAAATTTGGAAAATTAAAAATATTGGACAAAGGAAGCCAAGATTTCCGATCTTCAGTATTGTGTACCCAGCTATTCATGAGAGTCCTGTAACTGCGTCATCCCTGACAGTCACTGCTCTGATGAGGAGTGTTCCCAGGGCCCCCTTCATGTCCTTGTTCCTGAGACTGTAGATGAAGGGGTTTAGCATGGGGGTGACCATGGTGTACATCACTGAGGCCACCAGAGTTGTCCTAGAGGATGGATTGGCTGCAGAACTGAGGTAGACCCCAAGGCCTGTGCCATAGAACAAGGAGACCACTGACAGGTGAGACCCACAGGTGGAGAAGGCTTTATACTTTCCCCTAGCTGAGGAAATCCTCAAGATAGAGGAGAAAATCTGAGCATAAGAAAAGAGGATCCCAGAGAGAGGGAAAACACCTAGGACAATAGTCACAAAATACATTGCTGTATTATTGACAAGAGTGTCAGAACAGGCAAGTTTCAGGACTTGAGGAAGATCACAAAAAAAGTGTGAGATTTCCATGTTTGTGCAGAAAGATAGCCTCAAGATGATCAGTGTCTCAAGCAGAGAGCCCATGACACTGACGTACCAGGACCCCAAGGCCAGCAGCCCACAGAGACGAGGGTTCATGATGACCATATAGTGCAGAGGGTGACAGATGGCCACAAACCGATCATAGGCCATTACGGTCAGGAGTAAGTTGTCCAGGCATCCAAACATAATAAAAAAATATATCTGGCTAAGGCAGCCTGCATAGGTGATAACTTTGCTTTGTGTCTGGAGGTTCACCAGCATCTTTGGGATGGTGGTGGAGGCGAAACAGATGTCAGTGAAGGACAGGTTGGATAGGAAGAAGTACATAGGCGTGTGGAGGTGGGGGTCTGAGCCGATGGCCAGGATGATGAGCAGATTCCCAGTGAATGTGACCAGGTACATGGAGAGGAAGAGCCCAAAGAGAAGGGGCTGCAGTTCTGACTTCTCTGTGAATCCCAGGAGGAGAAAGTTTCCGACTCTTGTTTGGTTTATTCTTTCCATAGGCTATTGAGTTTGCCCAGAAGGAGGAGAAAAATAACACAAAATTTACTACAAATAAGAAATAATTAGAATGATAAAAATATCCTTAATCCTAACCCACAGAAATCATAAAGTCATTCATTTTAGGTAATGGTTGGCTGTCTTTGGTTGACAACTTGTGGTTAGTGTTGCTACCTGGGAATATGGTCTGTCTCTAGGTTCAGTGTTTCTCAAATTGTGGTCCCTGTTCAGCATCACTTGGGAACCTATTAGCAAGACACATTTTTGGGCCCACTTCACCTACTAAATTAGATATTCTGAGCATGGAGCCAGTTCTCTGTGGTCTTCCAGGAACTCTGATGTCCACCAAAGTTGAGTACTATTTCTTGAGTAGTGGTCAACTGTATCCATAAGCAGTCATTCCTTTCCTAACATCCTTGATGGTTGCTCTTATACTTTTTGCTCAGTACTTGTGGGAAAGGGGAATTCTCTAACTCTAGGTACACCTATCAATCATTGAAAGGTTCCTCAATTATGCTGTAGTTTCCATATGGTAGATCCTGAGGAACTTGGGTGCTTTTTCTGCTAACAACAATAACAACGACGACGACAACAACAACAACAACAACAACAACAACAACAACAAAATAACAAACATTATTATTAATCGTCATTTACATTTCATTTATATTATTAATATTCCCAAGTAAAATAAAAAGTGAATTTTAAAATTAATGTGCTAGTGTTCCTAAATACTGAGTTTGTCTTTTCTCATGAGTTCATCTTTTTTAGCTTTATTAAGGTATAATAGATTTATAAAAAATTGAACCTATTTAATGTATATATCTTGATAACTTTAAACATATGCATACACCTATGATACCATCACCAGAATCACGGTTATAAACATCATCGTCTCCTCCAAAAATCCTTGTCTTCTTTGTGTGTGCATGTATTTGTGGTAAAAATATGATCTATCCTCTTAACATTTCAAAGTGCATAATACTACACTATGTTGCACAGCAGATCTCTAGAACTTATTTATCTTGCATAACAGAAATTTTATACCATTGAGCAACAATTTCCCACTTAACCTCCCTGGGCCCCTGGCAATGACCATTTTATTCTTTGTTTCTATTAGTTTGGCTCTTAGTTAGATAACTCATATCAGTGCAATAATGCAGTATTTATCCTTTTGTGTCAGGCTTATTTCACTAAGCATAGTGTCCTTCAGGTTCATCTATAGTGTTGCAAATGGCAGGATTTCTACACAGTATTTTCATGTGTTTTAGGTTTAATGTCATTAAAAATAATATCGACAATATATCTCTGATATTACTATTATATTAGGAAAGCTTTTTATTTTTCTGCACCTAAGGTGTCATTTTTATTTTTTGGATTTTCATATTAATATTAGGATGTTTTCTCTAATATTCATCTACTTTCTCCAAATAATATTAATTTACAACACATATTTATCTTTAGGTCTTATTGCATTGGTATGAAATCTCAGAACACTTTTCAAATTTATAATAAGAGTTGGAAATCTTATTCTTTCTTTTATGTTCACCATAATTTAGAATATATAATTTTTAAAATCAATTCAACTTGTATTTTTTATTCCTAGATACCTTAAAGGGTCTTTCAAAGATATAAATAATTGTTTAGAGGTTAACTATTTAGAATAAATAGTGTTAAATTCTTCTTCATATTTCCAAATAAATTTCAATTGTTAAGTGTGGAGCAAGAGACTATACAAACTATTAGAAAAAAATACAGATAAATATATAAGTAATATAATTTATACATGAATATATATAATCTTTGAAAGTAGGAGTTTCTCTGAATAAAAAGACTGGTAAAAATATGAGACAAAAGGATCAACAATTATACCATAAATTAAAAAAATTCTGAATGAGAAAATGTGCCTTCCAGAAAGTTAAAATGAAAACATTATCTATTTGACTGATAAAACTTAATATTTTTATAGAGCACTATAAATCATAGAAAGATTAATGCATTAACTAAGAAAAAAGCATAAGATATTAACAAATTAAAATGAAACATGGCAAGAATAGATATTTGAGAAAAATTTCATTCTTACTGTTAACTATGAGGGTAAAATTAAAATAAGATGCCTTTGTCACTGAGAAAATTAAGAAGCCCTTTAAAAAAGATTAAAAATGCAAACCCATTATGTGGAAAGAGAAAAAACACTTAAGACACTGCTATAAAAGAATATTTGGTTTGCTTTCTTGGGCTGGAGAAATTAAATAAGCATACAGATTTTTTGTATTTAAATACATATTTGTACAACCCCAAGGAAAACTGATCCACAAAAATTACATCAAGATGTGGACAGGGATAACCTTGGAGTGGTAACATGAATCTTGATTTTTAGATTTCTTCTCTTATATTGTTGAAAAGTATAAATAAACACACATGCAGTTTATCCTCAAGAAACAAATACTTTAAAATTTGAAGATTTTGTTAATAAAACTTTCATAAAACAAACCTAGGTAAAGCAGAGAATAAAGATAAAAGCAGAATTAATGAGTTGAAAAGAAGAAAAAATTAGAACTAAAAAATAAATTTCGCAACTAATTCTTTGGAAAAAACAGACAAAATTAGACAGAAGTCTAATGAAAAAGATAAAAAGAGAAAGAACAGGAATGCCTAAAATTAGGAATGAGAAAAATGAACACAGAGGCAAGGAAATACTTAAATTTGTTGGGTAATGTTATTTATAACTCCATGTTAAAAATGTGAAAATCTCTCAGAAATAAATTTATTTCTGAGAAAATATGTGTTCGAAGTTGATTCAAGATGGAGAATAACAGATTGATAATTAAGGAAAGAATTAAATAAACATCAAAACTTACCACTAAAAATGCTCAGATGGGATATTTCATTCTTACTGTTAACTATGAGGGTGAAATTAAAATAAGATGCCTTTGTCACTGAGAAAATTAAGAAGCCCTTTAAAAAAGATTAAAAATGCAAATCCATTATTTGTATTTAAGTATTAAAGAAGAAAAGATAGTCTACCATCATTAATGATATTATTCAACTCTTGGGAAGTTCCAACCCAAACAATGCAATGCAAGGAAAAAAAGATATAAGAGGTCTAAGTATTGAAAAGTCAACTCTTCATTGTTTGAAGATGATGTCTTGGCTGTAGATAATGAATTCGCAGTTGAAAACCCCTTTTAACTGTGTATGATTTTAGTAAGGCAGTTAATATAAACAAATAAGAAAACAAGTAGCCATTTTTAAGTGGCATTCAATGGCATATAGTATTTTTAGAATGCTTTGCAACCATTGCTTCCATCTAGTCCCAAAACATTTTCATCACTGTGCAAACTCTCTGTATATCTTTGTAACTTTTCTTTAAATATAAAGATATTCAAAAAATTAACAAAAATGAGAAAACCAGTACTGTTCATATATCTAGTTAAATATCTTAGAAAACAGATTACAATCATTTTGCATATTAACAAAAATATAAATATCCTGGAACAGGGACTGGAAACTTGCAAATAAACAAAAGTGAAAGTGATAAATTTACTAAATTAGCTAAAATTTCTTGAGGACCTCCAAGTGTTGAACACTTGTGCTATATTTTATATGCCTTGTCTCATTTTATTATCACTGTTTTTTTTTATTTAACAACGAATATGTGTTTACAGTAATGCAATGATGAGTATTAGTATGTATAGGTGCTCACTAGGTGATAGAGACGATGAAAAAACTTCTAATGCTTTATCACCTGTAATTTAATCCTCCTATCAACCTTATGAAGTGGATATTATCATTATCCTCATTTTGCAAATGTGGAAACTGAGACACAGAAACATTAAGTAACTTAAAATCACAAGAAGTATGAATGAACTCGTAAGTGCTAACTACTGGAATCTCAGGGAATGTTTCTTGTTTGAGTGAATGAATGAATGAATGAATAAATGAATAAGATTTTATAGATAAAAAATATAGGACCATATTTGATAGAGGAGAATAAAAGCACTTGTAGTGGCTCCTGAAAAATGGCTAGGATGGCTGGGTGTGGAACTCTTGAGAGTTTTTGGGGGCTGAGAGAAGGTCGATTTCTATTTGGAAAGTGAGGAATCCTCAGAATTGTGTTCCAGAAGAGAGAAAAAGGAAGCCAAGAGGAAGAGAAATTGAGAGAGACACAGGAATTGGAATGTGTAGAATGTTTTAAGTAAATTGACTCTCACCATTGTGTTATCTTCATTTGTACAAAGAAAGTTTATCCTTTGAGAGTTCTGCCTGCCTCCATACCTGTTTTCCACAGAAGGTACTCTGATAGCTTTGCTGAACTCTAGTTTTCTGGGTCCTTTCTTTCCTTGGTGATGAATATTCAACTCAGCTGCACGGAAGGGCAGGGAGGTGGTATCAGGAATCTATGCTCCGAAAAGGCAAAGTTGATCTTTGTCTTTCCTGGGACAAGTTGAGCTGTAAGTGAGACAAAGAAAGGGGCATATTTACTGTTTCTGGGGCTTCAGAGGTTTAAGTCTCATGAGTCCTCATTACATTAATTGTTCCATGGTTACTCTATTCTCTGAGCAATTTGGTTCTCATTAGTGAAGAAGCCAAGATAGAAAGGGACTTCTTTTCTGCTAGCTTTGTACCCTTGGGAGCATTTTGAATGCCAGCTATGTGTATTCCCTCCCTTGCACCACTTAGTCATGGTATTCTTTTCTTCATGGGTCTGACCTCTGTTGTCCTCTCCATGAGAATTTCCTCAAGATATGAGATGAATTTGTCTATCAAAGGAGTGAGCTGGCACATTTTTCGAGACCATGTGAGTCCTAGACACCTTGACTTGGTGTTGTGACTAGGGTTCTGAACCACACCCAACTTCCAACAGAACCACTGTAATGACTTTGCCACAATTTCTATTCTTACTATTGAAGATGTCATCTAGAGAAAGTTCCAGGTACGCAATGAGAGAATTATGGCAAGAGGTGGATCAGCTGACAAGCAAGAATCCATACAGACAAGAATCTATGGATATCTACAGCTTTTCAAGATTAGAACAAGTCTATTGGCCTCAGTATTTCAGTCCAAATACAGGCCATCTTTATCAATTCACAAGGGACTTATTTTTGTAGCTTAAGTCAAACATTATTAAAACATTTCTAAAAAATAAGAACAGTGTAATACTTTGGGTGTCTCCTTTGAGTGACTATTTTTAGCCTAAAGGGGTAATTAGTAGGATGACACGTTTTCTACCACAAGGACAGACATACTGTGGGGTCTACTACACTCCTATTATTATATCAAGTGATATACTATCTGTCTGATAAATGCTTTATTACTAGATTAATCTCCTACTTCTCCTCCCCTCAGGACTACCATTCCTGGATCACACTTGATAGGAAGGTATCAGTCTCTACTACAGTATACTCTAAGGAAACCACCCTGTGAAATCCCTTTTTGGATCTAAAAAAAATATTGAAGGCATTGCTCAGGGCGACATGCAATGACTTCTATATGAGCTTAATGTGGCTATGTATCTTTATCGTCCATCTAGCGTTTGAATATTTGAAGTGTGTTTATTTTTATCAATGTCATAAATCTTGGGATTGATTCAGTCTCCCTGTCTTCTTATGGCTATTATGAAAAAGAGTCAGGTCTGGGACTCCACTTCAGCATTTTTACAGGGATTTATGTCCCACTATTATCACATGTAAAAATATTTAGGGGAAGAGAGGTAGATGAATTTGAATGGAGAGGCAGGAGCATCTCATGAAGGGTCTTCTAGGCCACTGGGAAGTCTATGACTTTTTCTGACTGCAGTTCCCTCTTATTTGAGACACCCAATGGATGCCTAAAACCATGGATAGTATTAAACTTTCTATATGCTATTTTTTTCAATACATACGTACCTATGATAAAGTTTAATCCATAAATTAGGCACAGTAAGAGATTAATAATAACTAATAATATAAAATATATTGTAATAAAAGTTAGTGAATGTGGCATTATTAAGTAAAATAAGGGTTACTTGAATACAACACTGTGTTACCACAACTGTCAATCTGATCACCTAGACGACTAAGTGACTAATGAGCTGGGAGCATCTACAGCCTAGAGATGCTGGACAAAGTGATTATTCACATCCAGGGTTGGATGGAGCAGGACAGCAGGAGATTTCATCATTCTTCTCAGAATGGCTTGAGACTTAAAGCTTATGAATTGTTTATTCCTAGAATTTTCTACTTAATATTTTCAGCTCACAGTTGACTGTGGGAAACTGAAACTGCTGAAAATGAAACAGCAGATAAGTGGGACTACTGTATTGATGACTATCGTATTTGTGGTCATACATTTACAGTGATCCTCATCAGTGGGTGTGCATTTTTCTCCAACCACTTTGAATGTCACAGGGAATGGGAGTAATTAAGTTTCTGAAAATAGATGTACATCCTTGGAAATCTTTCTCTGTCTTCTCCAATTTGGCTTCCACCTTTAATACCACGCAAACCTGTACCTGTCCATGACACTAATGGTCTACAAATAGCCAATCCCATGAGTACTTATTTAAATAATCTAAAATTTGACCTTTGAATGGTTCTTCCTCTTTGTGTTCCTTTGACTTCCATGTTCCTATTCACACTCTTCCCTTATTCTAATCTTTTTCTCTCGTACATTCTCACTAATTAATGTTAAATGTGTGTCATGTGGCTTCTACACACACACACACACACACACACACACACACACACACACACACACACACATCACAGGCTGCCGGTGATCCCAGGCATGGAAAATGTATTCTGTGCTCAGCAGTCATACCTAGACTGTTAAGTTCATTCTCAGTTCCACAATTTAGAAGCTACATGAGAAAGCAAAGTGAATATGGAGGACATGACTGGATCAGCAAACTGTAGCTAAAGGAGCTCTTCCCATGTTTTAGGGATCAGAGCAGACTAATGTGGGTGGAGATAGAAACAGAGCTATCATCTAATAAGTGACATGTTTATGCATTCATCAGCCATGAAAAGAAATGAAGCACTGACACATGCTACAACATGGATGAAGTGACAACATCATACTGAGTGAAAGAAGCCAGACACAAAAGGTCATGTATTTGTGATTGCATTTATATGAAATATCCAGAACGAGCAAATCATAGAGATAGAAAGCAGATTAGTGGGTTCCAGGGACTGAGGGGAAAAGAAAATCAGGAGTGACTGTTAATGGTCATGAGGTCTTTGGGATGATGAAAATGTCCTGGAACTATTGTGGT
Source organism: Eidolon dupreanum (assembly GCA_028627145.1). Classification (NCBI taxonomy): domain Eukaryota; kingdom Metazoa; phylum Chordata; class Mammalia; order Chiroptera; family Pteropodidae; genus Eidolon; species Eidolon dupreanum. The sequence continues at coordinate 35,960,619 of CM053512.1, read as the reverse complement.
GATAGTTACACAACATTGTGAGTGTATTTAATGCTACTGATTATATACTTTAAATTGATTAAAATGGTAAATTTTATGCTGTGTGTATTTTATCATCATAAAAAATGTTTGGGTCCTCTGGATGTCAGCTCACTGCCGCACGACAATAATGATAGTAATAGCAAGAAGAAAATGTGAGTCATTGAACTGCAACCTGAATTGATCACTATTGCTAGTGGTAGCACTTATGGGGCTTCTCACAGCAGCCTTGGCCAATGTCTGGGCTAATTAACCTCTGGTTTGGACCAACTCTGTGATTTAATCTCCTCGATTCAGCCCCATTTTAGTCCTTTTCAATCCTTCAGAACCTTCCTCATTGCAGTGAGTCCTCAAGCTGTCCCTCAATATGGGCTGTTTACAGCAGACACTGGGTGGGTGGCACCTTCTGACCTCTCACCCCAGGGGCCCGTATGCTCAGCTCGGTCTTCTGTGTTTCTCTTTGGGTCATTGGGAACCTAGTCACTCTTCTGTGTTACACAGGAAACTCATATGAGCCAAAGAGGCTGAGATTGAAACCCAGTGTCCTCAGGTTCATCATGCTGTAGAGACCTTCCACCTCTGCAACAGCAGCCCTATTTAATCAGGGCCAAACTATGTGATCATAATACCCAAGAGCCTCAAAAGAGATGAGATGAGAGACATGAGCCCTATTTATTTTTTCCAGCCTTTAGCTCACTCCCCTGAAGATTTTTCCTGTTTTCTTCCTCTTAGGAAGACACTCTCCTGTGATTCTCTAGGAGAGGTGTTTTGAACCCCCATGGAGCCTTGGGCCATATCTGAAAACATTTTTAACTGTTGTAACTTGGCTGGTGATGCTAGTGGCATCCAGTGTTTAGAGGCCAGGTATACCACTAAACATCTTGCAATACACAGGATAGTCTCTCCTCCCCCAGAAAAGAAATGATCCAGCCCCAAATATCAATAGTGCCAAGGAAGTGAAGTTCTGCTTTAAACCATCTTTCTTTCTTCTTTGGGGCACTGAGCTTTATGACTTAGCTCTAGTGCACAGGTAGAGAAACTGGCTTAATAAAATGGGGATGAAAAACTGGAGCTTCATAAACAAATTACCCCTCTTATGTAACAATAGCTGATATTTACTTAGGACTCTCCCCTTGCATTCCCTGTGCTGGAGCTTTACCATATTTATCCTATTATGCATTGTTATAAGTTTGATTCACAGATGGAGAAACTGAGGCACAAGGAGATTGAGCATTTTTCTCAAAATCACCATCTATTAAAGATGGCATCAGCATTCAAACCCAGTCAGAGAACTCTCACACTATTAAGCACTCTGTCCACTGCCCTTGATCACACTTGTCCGGGCTCAGGGTCATCAGTGCTGTCACCGGGAGGACAATACACTGCAGAGAAGCTTTCTCAGGGCCCCCTTCATATCACTGTTCCTCAGGCTGTAGATGAAGGGATTCATCATGGGAGTGACCACTGTGTACAGGACTGAGGCGAATGCTCCCGTGCCAGAAGCATGTGTCTGTGTGGAACTGAGGTAGACCCCTAGGCAGGTTCCATAGAACAAGGAGATCACCAAGAGGTGAGACCCACAGGTGGAAAATGCTTTATACTTTCCGTCTGCTGTTGAGATCCTCAATACAGAAGACACAATCCGAGAATAAGAGAAAAGGATCCCAACGAGAGGAAAAAAGCCCATGATGCCAGTTACCATATATAATATAACATTATTGATGAAAGTGTCAGAGCAGGCAAGCTTGAGGACCTCAGGGAGTTCACAGAAATAGTGCGGGATTTCAATGACTGCACAGAAAGAAAGCTGCAGCATGGTTAAACTCTCAGGAAGGGCTCCCAGCATGCTGATGAACCAGGTCAGGAAGAGTAACTGTGCACAGAGCCGGGGGCTCATGATGACTGTGTAGTGCAAGGGGTGACAGATGGCCACGAAGCGGTCATAGGCCATCACAGTCAGGAGTAAATTATCTAAAAGTCCAAAAACTGTGAAAAAATACATCTGTGTGATGCACCCTGCATAGGTAATGACTTTGCTTCGTGTCTGAATGTTCAGAAGCATCTTTGGAATGGTGGTGGAGGTGAAACAGATGTCAGAAAAGGACAGGTTAGAGAGAAAGAAGTACATGGGCGTGTGGAGGTGGGAGTCTGAGACGATGGCCAGGATAATGAGCAAGTTCCCAAAGATGGTGACCAGGTACATGGAGAGGAACAGTCCAAAGACAATAGACTGAATCTCTGACTTCTCAGAAAGTCCCAGGAGGAGAAATACTGGAAGCCCTGAGTGGTTTCCTGGTTCCATGTAAAGGAGTGTCTGTCAAGAGAGAAGCAGATGCAAAATTGAATCAATGACCAACAGGCATCTCAGAAATGTGGTTACCTTTAGCTTGAACCTAGTGTTTTGAGGAGATAATGCATTTGCTTAATGGTCTTGTCTCTCCTATCTGTCACTTTGAAGTTTCCAAAAACTGCCATCTTCTCTTGTGTTTTTATGGAAAAGCTACACATGAAAACTAATTTTGTGTCCAAAGCAGATCTTATTTGTTCAACTGATTACCCTGATACCTGATTACCCAGCCTTAGCCTCCTCAGATGTCTTTGAATTAATTTGTACTTTACTTTTAAATGCCCTTAAAATAAAAATTATAATTTTTATATTTAGTTTTTAAAAAAATACATACATACAGCTTAAATTATTATTTTAATAATACTAATTATTTTTAAAAATTATTTATTATTATTAATGCCTACAGCACCTGGTCTTCCTAGGTGGTCTCCCATCAAAGTACTAACCAGGCCCGACCCTGCTTAGCTTCCAAAATCAGACATCAGGCCTGTTCAGGGTGGCATGGCTATAGACCATGATGGTACCTGAACTGGGGCATGAACCCAGGACCTTCTGCATGTAAAGCAGACATGCTAACTGCTACACTATGGAACCACATCCTAATAATATTAATTAAAAAGGCATAGGTCTGCACATAATTTCCAGAAGCTATGATAATGTCATGATATTTTTTCAACTAGTTAAAATGTATAATGGACCCATCATCACAGAAAAAATTGAGTTGTCCACTAACTTTGCCTCCTAGAAAAGATACAGATGCCAAAATTACTAATTTTGAAATCTCATGAAACTTATTTACAGTACATAAAAATTATTTAGGGGCATATGAAAATAGACATCCCAGTGAATTTTCTGAAGCCATTTAAACCATGATACTCAAAGCCAACAGACCTCTATAATAACAGTGGTATAACAAAAATCACAAATTAATTTCTTTAATTTGTATATTAGGAAAAAGATCAAAGAACATAACAATAAAATATATTTGGCCATTTATGAAGCAAACCAAATACCATGACCAGAAATACCATTCAACTCTAGAAAGAAACAAGCATTTCATAGTGGGAATTTATTTATTGTAGTAGAGCAAATGAGTAGGAAAAAAAATCATCCAAATAGAATCATCTTATTAAGTGCTAACGATATTGCATGAAAATAATTCTGAGAAGCTCTAAGTAGAATATTGCTTAACTATGATAAAATAGTTTCCTCAATCATCCGCTAATATTTACCCTGTCATGAAGATATTTGAGGAATCCATGAAGGTCACATAGAAAACAAATATGCCTGCCACTGCCACAATATGGTTTGAAATTTCAAACCAATGCAACTGAAGAGGAAAAAGCAATTATATATTCATGTCTTGGGTAAAAGTAAATTGATCACATTTTCAGATGATAAAATTGGCTACCTGAAATCAAATGGAAAGATATTACATCTAAGAAGTCATTTTTCTAAGGCTAGATTGAAAACCAAACATGTATCATTTTCTTACTTATTTCCAGGAATAAACTGATACATGATAGGGAAAAAAAATCCTATTTGAAATTGTACAATAATGTAACACACACAGAAAAGTGTTTGGCTCATTGAAGGTACTCGGGTAATGATATAAATAGTAACTAATATTAACACTTACCAGGTGCAGGAAATTTGCTCACCTCTTCTCCTGGATGGCCTTATTTGGTCTCCCTAGAAACAGATGGGATGACAGTCTATCATTTGTGCCCATTGCAGAGACAACTGAAGGTGGGTGTGAATGACTGTTGAATGTGTGAGTAAATGAGGAGGTCCCTCTGATGTGCATGTGGTAGTAAGGTGAGCAGGAGGAGACTGGGCACTGGGTAAGATGTCAGAGGAATCCGAAGGTCACATGGGAGAGAACTAGGAGAGAGGCAGTTCCTGACGAGGAGGGAGAGGGCTGTGAAAATGATGTAGGAAGGAGCAGAGAGCAAAGGAGATGCTGAGAGAAAAGAGGTTGCCATTGAACCTGAGGATTTCTTCTTTGTTAGGCATATGAACTTTAATGAACTATTTTTAATTATAAACTTTCCCAGTTTCCTTACTCTCGGCTGTGCTCCAAGGGGAACTGCATCTCCTCCCTCTTATTTAATTTCCCAAGAATGTACTGTACTGTTCTTCCTACTCAGGTAGAGGAGTAGGAAGGGTTTTGTGGATCTTGTCTTCCCAGGCAGGTGAACAGTGTAGGCAGCAGCTGTGCTCCCAGCATCAGGGAGATGGCATCAGGCATGGATGGACCAGGGTGATGTTTTCAGAAGGCACGAGTGAGTTTCCTTCTTCCCTCAGACTTGTGAAATGAAGGTGCAGGGAAATGTTTATTGAGCTACAGAAGCTGAATTCTCATAACTTCTTATTAAATTAAATTTTCTATTGTGATCTTGGGGCAATATAGTAGCTAGGAATCTGGGGATTGTAATTGAATAGAAATTTTTTAGTCAATTGTGTCCTATTGGGGGTATATATGATGTCAGAAAAATGTGTCTCCTCCCACTGGGGCCATTAAACTTGTTTATTATGGAAAATCCAAACATATGCAGAAGTAGGGGGCATCTAATGAACTCCCTTCCATGTGCCCATCACTGGGTTAGACACATAGCCTGTCTTGTTTCATCAATAACCTAGACACTCAACTCCTACTCACCACAAAAGGATTATTTTTAAGCAATTCCCAATATAGTATCATTTTACCCACAAATACTTAAGCAACTTCAGCATGAATCTCTAAAAGGATGATTAAAAATAAAACAAATAACCCCTCATTATCCAAATCTAGTTAGTTCTTTGAATGGTAAGAACAATTTGATTTCATATAGCAAGGTGTACATATAGTTATTTTCAGTATTATTCTTATAATCATTCTTACTCATTTATAATCAAATATGTGGAAAATAAAATAGAAGTAACATGGTCACATTTAAGAATATTTTTAAAGTCTCAGGTTTCTAATTATATTTGGGAATTTTAAAGTTTCCATATACATATTATCTGGGGGTACAAATTTTAAAAAGTACCCTGAATTTCTTCATTAGAAAAATCCTAATTTACTATACATTTCCCCAGAGTTATCTTGGTAAAGGGGTCTGTGTTTGACCTTCTTCTTTTTAAAGGTTATTTTTAATTGTCATAAAATACACCTAACATAAAATTTACCATTGTAACTGATTAACAAAACTGTAGTAGTAGGTACATTCACACTGTGAAACCATCACCACCATCTATCCTCAGAACACCTTCCAACTTGTAAAACTGAAACTCTTTCCCCATCGAACAACACTTTGCCCCACTGCCCCAGCTTCTGGTTGTCACCATTTTACTTTCTGTTTCTATAAATTTGACTATTCTAGGTATCTCATATAAATAAAATCATACTGTATATTTTTTGTGACTGCCTTACTTCACTTAGTATAATGTCCTCAAGCTTCATTCAAGTTATGACATGTATCAAAATTTCCTTCTTTTTAAAGGCTCAATAATATTCTATTGTATGCATATACTACGTTTTGCTTATCCCTTCATTTTTTGATGGACACCTGGATTGCTTTCACATTTTAGCTGTTATGAATAATGCTGCTATGAACATAATTGTACAAATATCTCTTTGAGACTCTGCTTTCAATTCTTTGGTGGATACAGATTTTAGCCACACTATATCTTTTAATCTCTTCAGTTGCTAATTAAATATTTTTTAGGTGAATATTTTTTTTTTAAATAATTGTTTTTTTTTTCAATTACAGTTGACATACAATATTATATTTGTTTCAGGTGTACAACATAGTCAGTAAATCTGACACCATACATAGTTATTATATTATTGACTATATGCCTTATGGTATACTTTACATCTCCATGACTATTTTGTAACCACTAATTTGTACTTCTTAATCCTTTTGCCTTTTTCACCCATCTCCCCAAACCCTTTCTCATCTGGAAACTATCAAAATTTTCTTTGTATCTATCAGTTTGTTTCTGTTTTGCTTGTTTGTTAATTTTGTTCTTTAGATTCCACATATGAATGAAATCTTATGGCATCTGTCTTTCTCTGTCTGACTTACTCCACTCAGAATCCATCCATGTTGTTGCAGGTGACAAGATCTTATTATTTTTTATGGCTGAACACTATTCCATTGTATATATGTACCACCTCTTCTTTATCCATTTATCCATTGATGGACATCCAGATCGCCTCTATATCTTGGATATTGTAAATAATGCTACAATGAACATATGGATACACATGTCCCTTTAAAGTAGTGTTTTGGGTTTCTTCAGATAAATACTCAGAAGTGGAATTACTGGGTCTTTCTTTTTCTCTTGTTATAGTCTTTGTTTTAAAGTCTATTTTGTCTGATGTAACTATTGCTCCCCAGCTTTTTTCTTTTGTTTCCATTTTCATGAAATATCTTTTTCCAACCCTTTACTTTCAGTCTGTGTGTATCTTTAATCCGAAGTGAGTCTTTTGCAGGCAACATATCTAAGGGTCTTATTTTCTTATCCAGTTAGCCATCTATGTCTTTCAATTGGATCATTTAATCCATTTACATTTAAAGTAATTGTTGATAGATGTGTAGTGATTGTCATTTTACTATTCATATTTTTAAGTTAAACTTATTGGGATAACATAGGTTAATACAATTATATATGTTTCAAGTGTACAAGTCAATCATACATCATCTGTATATTGCATTGTGTGTTTCCCACCCAAAGTCAAATCTCATATTAAAATTTTTTTTCTTCTTAAAGAAGTCACTTTAACATTTCTTGTAATAACTGGTTTGATGGTAATGAACTCCTTTAGCTTTTTTTTTGTCTGGGTAACTCTTTGTCTGTCCTTTGATTCTAAATGATACCTTTGCTGGGTAGAGTAATCTTGGTTGTAGGTCCTTGTTTTTTATCACTTTTTATTTCCTGTCAGTCTTTTCTGGCCTGCGAAGTTTCTGCTGAGAAATCAGCTGACACTTTAATGGGAGCTCCCTTCTAGGCAACTAGATGCTTCTCTTGCTGCTTTTAAGAGTTTCTCTTTGTTTGTAACTTTTGGAATTTTAATTATGATGTGTCTTGGTGTAGGCCTCTTTGGGTTCATCTTGTGTGGGACTCTGCACGTCCTAATATTGTACATCTATTTTCTTCATCAAGTTGGGGAAGTTTTTCATCATTATTTCTTCAAATATGTTTTCAATCCCTTGCTCTTTCACTTCATCTTCTGGTACTCCAAAGATATAAATGTTGTTATCCCAGAGGCTCTTTAGAATATCCTCATTTTTTTGAATTCTTTTTTCTTTTTCCTGTTCTGATTAGATATATTCTGCTACCTTATTTTCTAAATGCTGATTTGAACCTCTGCTTCATCTAATCTACCTTTGATTTCCTCTAATGTATCCTTTATTTCAGTTATTGTATTCTTCATTTCTGACTGGTTCTTTATGTTTTCTATCTCCATTTTTATGTTTCTTATCTCTTTGTTGAAGTTCTTGCTGTCATTGAGCATCCTTATAACCAGTGTTTTGAACTCTGAATCTGGTAGATTGCTTGTCTCCATTCAGTTTAGTTTTTTTTTTTTTCCTGGAGCTTTGTTCTGTTCTTTCATTTTGGAAATGTTTCTTTGTGTCCCCATTTTGGCTGCCTCTCTGTATTTGTTTCTATGCATTAGGTAGAGCTGATCTTTCCTGGTTTCAGTAGAGTGGCTATATGTGGTAAGTATCTTGTGGGGCTCAGTAGCACAGTCTCTTTGGTCATCTGAGCTGGTTGCTTCAGGTGTGTCCCTTGTGTGGGTTGTGTGTGCCATCCTGTTGTAGTGGAGTCTTGGTTGCTGTTTGTAGGCCAGGGGAAAGTGTTGACCCTCATGCTGATTGGTTTTGAAGACTGGCCATGACTATAGTGGAGGAACTGTTGTGCAGGGGCTGACCATGTGGAGCAGGATTCACTTTAACAAGGCTCTGGTGCCTTCCCAGTCTGCCCTTTGGGTGTGTTGTCTCTGAAAGCAGCCTGGTGGTGCTCTGGTGCAGTCTGAAGTAGGCCACTGGGTGTGCCGGCCTCAGGGCTTCCTGGGAGGGGCCTCACCTCAGGGCAAATTTAACTGTTGCCTGTACCCTGGCCCAAGCCACTTGGCATGAGCCTTAAAGTGATCAGCAGATGTCTTCTACCTTTGCTGGGCTTAGAGTGCCTGGGAGAAGCTAAGCTGTGAAGTGAGGCTAGCTGTTGCTAGTGCTGAACTTGGGCAGACCAAGCAGAGATACAGAACATGCTGAGGTCAGACGCTTCTTGTTTGGGGTTTGTCAGTCTTTGAGAATTTTTAGGAAATTCTGCAGCATGAGCCAAGATAGACCATTTGTATAGAAAAACCATGGAAAGTGGCTTTGGTGGGTCCACAAGCAAGGTTGAGTGAAGTCTCAGGAAATCACCAGGGTGGGGTGAATTGTGTTAGCCAGGCTGATGGAGACTCAGATATGACAGCCACCTGTGTCTGCACACTGGGAGGTGACAGGGCTCAACAAAGGAACAATGGCTTCTGACAGCACTTCTGTCTGGGAGAAAGCTGCCTCTTCAGCCCTTGCCCTGAAGCCAGATAATTCAGTTTCTCCCCATATGTCCCTGGCACCTTTTGAGCTGCTTATACCAGTGCTGGAGCTGAGTGAGTGTTAGTGAGTAAGTCTGTGCACAGGTCTTTTAAGAGAAATGCTTGGCACTCCAGCAGCCTTTTGTCTCATTCAGCCACAATCTCAGCTGATTTTCACAGCAAGAAGTTGTGGAGACTGCTCTTCTTGGGGCTGAACCCTGACCTGGTGAGGCTGGTGTGGGGCTGGGACCCCTCATTCCTCATGGGAGGCCACTGCAGCTGAGATACATACCCCTCCTGATTTTTAACCACCGCATGTAGGTATGGGGATCGGCTCACTTTGAGTCTCTGCCCCTCCTACCAGTATCTCTTCTGTATGTTTTTACATATAGGACTTCTGTTCAGCTAGACTTCAGGCAATTCTCAATGATGGTTGTTCTGTATTTTAGTTATAATTTTGGTGTGGTTGCAAGAGGATGCAAGGACAGTGTTTACCTACACCACCATCTTGACCAGAAATTGAATATCTTATCTTTAAAAATTTTTTTTTCCTGAACAAATGAAAATACAAACTGAGATATAAAAAGAATTACCTTTACAGTATAAAACGCAGCTGAAATCAATTTATTCCCAAAAGAAATATTATGGAAAGGTCTCCACTCCAGTTCACACTTCATACTTTAAAAATTTTTAAAATTGAGATATAAATGACATGTAACATTGTGTGAGTTTAAGGTATACAATGTTTTGATACATTTATATATTACAATATGATTACCCTTAGTGTTAGCTAACACCTCTATTATGTTACATAATTATTACTATTTATTTTTTTGTGGTGAGAATATTTAAGATCCAGTCTTTTAGCAACTTTGAAATTTATAATATAATATCGTTGACTAACATAAATATGCTGTGCATTTGATCTCCAGAGCTTATTTATTTTCCATTTGTAAGTTTGTACCCTTTAACAACCTCTCCCCCATCCCCTCAACTTCAGCCTGTGATAGACACAATTCTACTCTCTGTTTTTATAGTTCATCTTTATTATATTTCACATGTAAGTAAGATTGTATAATATTTGTCTTTCTCTGTTTAACATCTCATTTAACATAGTGCCCTCAAGGTCCACACATGTTGTAAATGTTAAAATTTCCTTTCTTCTCATGACTAAATAATATTCCATTGCATATACTTATGACGTATTTTTTATTCATTCTTTTTTTGATGGATACTTAGGTTGTTTCCATATCTGAACTATTGTAAATAATGCTGCTTTTAACATGGAGCTGCCAATATCTTTTTGATATCAGTTTCATTTCTTTTAGATATATATGAGAAGAGGGATTACTGAAATCATATGGTAGATTTATTTTTAACTTTTTGAGGAAATCTACTACTTCCCATTATGGCCAAACCAATATACAATCTCACTAACAAGGCACAAGGATTTCCTTTCCTCCACGTTTTCACCAACACTTGTAATCTCTTGCCTTCCTGATGGTAGCCACTCTTACAGGTGTGAGGCGGTCATATCTAATTGTAGTTTTGATTTGCATTTCTTTGGTGATTAGTGATGTTGAACATATTTTTATGTATCTGTTGGCCATTTGTATGTATTTGGCAAAATGTCTATTCAAACTTTCTGGGCATTTTAAAATCAAATTTTTAAAAATATTGAGTTGTATGAGTTCTTTATGTATTTTGGATATTAACCTCTTATTCAATATGCAGTTTGCAAATTTCCTCTCATTCCATAGTTTGCCTTTTCATTTTGTTGATTATTTCTTTTGCTGTACAGAAACTTTTAAATTTGGTAGGCCCACTTGCTAATTTTTTTTGCTTTTGTGGCTTATGCATCTTGTGTCATATGCAAGTAATCATTGCCGACACTAATGTCAAGGAGTCTTCACTACATTTTCTTCTAGGAACTTTATTATATCATGTCCTACATTTAAGTTTTTAATGCATTATGGGTTCATTTTTGTGAGTGTAAGATAGGAGTCCAATTTCATTTCTTCTACATTGTTTATCTAGTTTTCATAAAACCATTTATTGAAGAGGCTATCCTTTCTCTGTTGAGAGTTTTTATCTCCATTGTCAATGTAAGTTGATAGTATATGCAAGGGTTTATTTCTGGAATCTCTTTTGTGTTTTATTGGTCTATGTGTTTATTTTAATGCTGGTACCATATTGTTTGGTGACTACAATTTTTTAAAAATTTTATTTTATTATTAGTTTCAAGTATACAGTACATTGGTTAGACATTATATGGTTTATGAAACAATCTCCCTGATTACTCTTTCTCCCTTCTGGCTCTACACCTAGCAAATATGTTACTGCTGACTGTATTATAGTTTTAAAATATAGCCTGAAATCAGGAATTATGATGACTCCTGCCTTTATTCTTCTTTCTTGGGATTTCTTTATTCATTAGGGGTATTTTGTGGTTCCATATAAATTTTAGGAGTGTTTTTTCTACTTCTATAAACACGCCACCTTGATAGCGATTACATTGAATCTATAGATGACTTTTGGTAGTGTTGGCATTTTAACAGTATTAATTCTTCTAATTCATTGACACGGGATACCTCTCCATTTTTTGCATCTTCTTCAATTTCTTTCATCAATGTCTTGTAGTTTTTAGCATAGAGATCTTTCACCTTCTTATTTAAAGTGATTCCTAGGTATTTTTATTATTTTGATGCTATTGTGAGATTAATTTCTTTATTATTTTTTCAGAAATTTTGTTGTTAGTGTATAGAAATGCCACTGATTTTTGCATATTAACCTTGTATCCTGCAACTTTATCGAATTTGTTTTTTAGTTCTAACAGTGTTTTGGTTGAATTTTTTAGCACTTTCTATGTATAAAATCATGTCATCTGCAAATAAAAACAATTTTATTTATTTTTTATATTATTTTATTTATTTAAAAATTTAAATACAATTGATATTCAATGTTATTTTATATTAGTTTCAAGTGTACAGTATATTGGTTACACATTTATATCATTTATGAAGTGACTCTCCCTATTAGTCCAATATCACCAGCACAATACATAATTATTACAATATTATTGACTATATTCCCTATGTTGTACTTCACATTCCAATGACTAAATAGAGGAATTTTACATCTTTCTCTCCAATTCTGATGCCTTTTATTTCTTTTTCTTGCCTTATTGCTCTAAGTAGGGCTTCCAATACTATGTTGATTAGGAGTGGTGAGAGTGGGCATACTTATCTTGTTCCTGATCTGAGAGGAAAAACTTTCAAACATTCATCATTGAGTATATTAGCTGTGAGCTTATCACATATGGCCTGCATTATGTTGAGATATGTTACTTCTATGCCTAATTTTTAAGTGTTTTTATCCATAAATAGAGGTTGAATTTTGTTAAATGCTTTTTCTGCATCTAATGAGATGATCATATGGTACTTTTATTTGATTAATGCGATGTATCACATTAATTAATTTGCATATGTTGAACCATCCTTGTATCCCAGAGATAAATAGCTCTTGATCATGGTGAATAATCCTTTTAATGTGTTACTGAATATGGTTTGCTAGTATTTTGTGAGAATCTTTACATGTATATTTTTCAAGAATATTGGCCTGTAGTTTTCTTTTCCAGCAAGTCCTTATCTAACTTTGCTGGTGAGGATGTGAAGAAAAAGGAACCCTTGTGGTACAGCCTCTGTGGAAAACAGTATGAAGATTTCTCAAAGTTAAAAGTAGAACTACCATATGATCTAGCAATTCCACTTCTGGGATTATGTCCAAAGGAAATAAAAACACTAACTTGAAAAGATATAGGGTGATGTCAGCAGCATGGTGGCATGAGAGGACCTCTAGGTCTCTTCCCTTGAAGTTACAACAAATTAGGTAGCTATAATTCAACAAAAGATTCTCTGCTTAACACACAAACACGTCTGAGAGATCCATGTATTGAGACCTCTGAAGGTGAGAATATTAGAGAGAACAGGATAGATGAGACAGGGAGTGGGAGAGGACAGAGATGGAGGCTGTGTACAGTTTGGTGTTCACTGCGACCTCAGTGGATGTGGTAGCTGTAAAGCATTGAGGTGCAACTACCACTGGGCAAACCAGAGGGGCAGAGACAGCAATAGGGTCTGGCTGGCAGGGGGACAGAGAAGGAGGGCAAAGCATCACAACATTTCATAGCCTGCCAGCACCAAAGAATTCCACAGACATGGGAACCCACCCAATTCATTCCTCTTTGTCCCACCCAGTAATAAAATCCTCTTGGAAGATTGTGAAAGGGCTGATAAAAACTTTCCAGCCTAAGTAGTCTGTACTCATTGTAGCTAAACCAGTGTGGAAAAGCAGAGGTTTGGATGCACGAATCTACTTCTCCCATCCCACCCCTCCCCCACCCATCACTGCACAGCCTGGTAGATGCACCTGAGTCAACTCAGACAGAGCTGCTCCACCTGTGGCTTCTGGCTATAGAAAAGCAGCACTGAGAACACACAGGAACAACCCACAGCCCGACACTTCCAATCCACAGAAGTAGTGACCCAAGGCTGAGACAACATGGTTATAAAGGGGATGCCCACCTTCTTAGGGAATACAAGGCATTTTCCACACCTGAGGCAACACCACCCCACAGAGATCCTGGAAGATCCAGTAGTGCATATAGGAAAAAGTTAAAACTTGTGCTTCAGCCCCACCTACTGGAAAACAAAAGAAAGACCTCTATTTATTAACCTGCTAGATAATGAAGTGTAAAATACTTTTAAAAAGAAGATTTTATTCCCACAAATGCCCAGGTAGAGAAATATTTTATTAAGCACAATAAATAACCAAGATAACAAGGGAATTCAGAAAGAAGGTGAGAATTATCTAGAAAATAAACTTAAAAAACATGGAAGACTGTGATTTAAATGACAGAGAATTCATGATTGCAGTTCTTAAAAAGCTCAATGAGATACAAGAAAACTCATAAAGCAATTCAATGAGCTCAGAAATAAAATTAATGAACAAAGGAGTACTGTAGCAAAGAGATTCAAACTATAAAAAAGAACCAAATAGAAATTCTGGAGCTGAAGAACTCAATAAAAGAAATGAAGAATGAACTAATAAGCTTAGGAAATAGAGCAGACCAGCAGTGGGAAAAATCAGTTATATAGAAGATAGAAATCTAGAAATGAATCAGGTAGAAGAAGAGAGAGAATCTAGGGTAAAAAAGTGAAAGTACTATACGAGAACTATATGACTCCATTAGAAAGACCAATGTAAGAATAATGGGTATACCAGAATAAGAAGAGTGGGAGAAGGGAACAGAGAGCCTATTTGAACAAATAATCAATGAGAACTTCCCAAAACCATGGAAATAACTGGGTCCTCAAATCCAAGAATCTAACAGAACACCTAATTTTTCAATCCAAAAAAAGCCTCCTCGAAGGCAAATTATATTAAAACTGTCAAATATTAATGATAAGAAAGATTCTTCAAGGCAGCCATGGAAAATAGAGTAAACTATAAAAGAAACCCCATTAGATTATCATTGGATTTTTAAACAGAAACTGTGCAAGCTAGGAGAGAAATGAATCAAACATTGAAATTATTGAGGGAGAGAAACCACCAGCCCAAAATAATATATTCAGTAAGTTATCCTTTAGCTATAAAGAAGAAATAAAGGCTTTTCCAGACATATAGACATGAGGGAATTAACCATATCAGAGACATGCATTACAAAAAATGCTGAAAAGTGAGTGATCTACTTGAAACAAAAAGACAAAAAGATACAAAATTATGAGCAAGACGACTAACAGATGACAGAAGTAGGACATTTCAACCCTTATTTAGAATAGCTGACATCCCAAAGAATCTTTTCAGGGCACTCTTTATGTCTTTGTTCCTGAGACTGTAGATGAAGGGGTTCAGCATGGGTGTGACCACGGTGTACATCACTGAGGCTGTGGCACTTGACTGTGAGCTGTGGGTAGCAGCAGAGCTGAGGTACACTCCTAGACTTGTACAGTAAAATAAGGAGACAATTGAGAGGTGAGATGCACAAGTAGAAAATGCTTTATACTTCCCCTGAGCTGAAGACATTCCACATATGGAGGACAATATCTTAGAGTAAGAGTAAAGAATACCAGCCAGGGAACCACCACCCAGCAGCACAGTTACAAAATACATCACCATGTTATTAAGAAAGGTGTCAGAACAGGCAAGTTGGATCAGCTGATTGAGTTCACAGAAAAAGTGGGTGATTTCTAAGTTTGTACAGAAGGACAGTCGCAATGCCATTAAGCTATGTAACAAGGAATTTAGGATACCCATGATCCAGGGCACCAGAACCAGCAGTCCACAGAGTCGGGGGTTCATGACAACCGTATAGTGCAGGGGGTGACAGATGGCCACAAAGCGGTCATAGGCCATCACTGTCAGAAGAAAGACATCTAACCCAGCAAAAAGTATAAAAAAATAAATCTGAGTGATACAGTTTTTATAGGTGATAACTTTGCTCTGTGTCTGGAAGTTCACCAGCATCTTTGGGACAGTGGTGGAGGTAAAACAGATATCCACCAAGGACAGGTTGCAGAGGAAGAAGTACATGGGTGTGTGGAGGTGGGAGTCTAAGCTAACAGCCAGGATGATGAGCAGGTTTCCAAATACAGTGATAAAGTACATGGAGAAGAAGAGCCCAAAAATGAAGGGCTGCAGTTCTGGTTCCTCTGAAAGTCCCATAAGAAGAAATTCTGAAACTCTTGTAAGATTGTCTGGCTCCATGAGGTGACTTCAAGGAAAGAGGAAAAGGACTGGAGTAATTTTCATGTAAACTGGCATCACTCACATAGCTCTAATGCTACAATTTATATTTTGCAGTCAATAAATTAATTTTAATATGTTTTTATAGATCTGGTCCCCTCTGGGAGTTTCCTCTGCCCCCTCAGATTAGGATAGTCAGCTTTTTCCCCTAAGGTGTCATGTGTTCTACAGTTTACATGAGAAATTCTTCATGTATTTCAAGAATATAAGTTGAGTGCTAACCATGTTTTAGGCATTATCTAGCTGTATTAGAGTGCTTAAAAACAAAAGTCTATACAAGTCAATGATGAAGAAAGAATATATAAGCAATAATAAAAATATATAACATTTCAGATGGAGACAGGAGATATGAAGGAAAAAAAGCAAGTCTAAAGGAGAGAGTGATTAGTGTGTTCTTTTTTTCTATTTTTATTTATTTATTTACTTACTTACTTACTTACTTACTTACTTACTTACTTTAGGCAAGGCAACCCTTCGTTGACCCTATAGATTGCAAGGACCTTGTCAGCTTACAATCTTTTATTTTTTATATTTTACACCTACAGCACTTGGCCTTCCTAGGTGGTCTCCCATTCAAGTACTAACCAGGCCCGACCCTGCTTAGCTTCCGAGATCAGATGGATTGGGCTTGTTCAGGGGGGCATGGCTGTACACGTGTTTTTTTTTTTTTTTCACGTTTACTTAGGTAAAACCTGCAAACAAGATGACATTTGAACAGAGACATCAGAAAGGGAAGGAGATGCTAGGTTATGTGGGCAACTGTGCACCCACAGAGGGAATGGCCAGAGCAAAGTACCTGGGGTGGAACAGAAGGGGTTAATGATGTGCACAAAGTTAATATCAGGGTATCTGTTAGGCCTTGATTATAATACTTTCAGGCTGCTTCTAGGTAGTGTTTCTCAACCAGAAATAATTTTGCCTCTGGGGTATCTGGCCATATCTGAAGAGAAACTGCTAAAAACCGACACTCCACAGGAAAGCACCCCCTCAAATTATTATCCTGCCCCAAATGTCAATGGTCAAAGGTGAGAACACCTAGTCTAGACCAGCAGTTCAGAACTTCAAAGTGCCTATGAGTCACACAGGATTCTTGCTCAAAAGCAGAATCTGCTCCAGCAGGTCCTGTAGGGTCCAGAGACTCTGCATTTCTAATAAGCTCTCAGGTGGTGTTGATGCTGCAGGTCCTGGTCTGAGGACCACTGTTTGAGTAGCAAGGCTGTGGTCTTGTGTTGGAGTCAGAGTAGGTAATTTTAGGTCTTCTGACCCAAAATTTATTTCTGCATGTAATTTTGAATGAATAGTGTATTCACTCACTCCAGAGGCTGCAATAAATTCTGTGTTTGTTTCTTTTATATGAAGGCACTTGAGTGACACATAATCATATACTTTTGAAAAAGACTTCATAGTGGGCAGATTAAAAAACTCCAAAGATGTCCACATCCGAATCCCCAAGGCCTTTGTGATATTTTTAAAGCAGAGGAGGTTAGGGTAGCTGATGGAACAGGGTTGCTAGTCAGCTGACTTTAAGGTAGAAGATAAGTCAGGATCATCCAGGTGAAACTAGGGTAACCACATGCTCCTCTAGAAGCAGAAGAGGACGCAAGAAGAAAATGCTACACTGCTGGCTTTAAAGATGGAGGAGGGGCCCGAGCCAAGGAATGCAGGTGAGAAGAATGCAAACTGGAACCGGAAGGGAAACAGAATTCCCTCTGAGTCTCTAGAAGGAACCCAGCCCTGCAGACATCTTCATATTAGCCTATGAGACACATATCAGGCTTTTGACACTCAGAACTGTGGGAGTATATATTTGTTTGCTTTAAACAACTAGTGTGGGACAATTTTACAGCAACAATAGAATCTAATATAGACAAATTTAATAAAATTTGCTGAGAAAACTGAGTGAAGCCTCTCCATTCACTCATAAGTTTCCCTTGGATAAAGGGGATTTATCTTGGTTTAAACCCACATGAAAGAGAAAAGACATTTTAAATTGTGTTGGAGATATTCCACCCAGTCAGCTGGTACAGTGAAGTCATCATTGCATAAATGTAAACATGATCTGGCTACGATGCCTTTGATGCATTAAAATTTAAGATACAGCCAATGACTTTAATTTCTCCCTAACTGAAATGCAAAAACTTTTGCTTTTCATCATCGTATACTCTGCCTAGAAGTTGTTCAGTCCTCAGTTTACATTCCCCAAGGGCATCACAGAATTTCTTATTAAAAATACAGAAAACAATGACCACTGGAGGAAAGGCTGAGTGTGGGAAAGGAATTTTTGTTAACTGGTGCAATAAAGAATGTAAACAAGTAACAAACTCAAACTATGCAATCTCGTTAATAATTAAATAATTAAAAGTAAAACTATTTGGTATTACTCTTTAGATTTATTACATAATTATTTTTCATGTGAATAACAAGCATGAGAGAAGGTACCACAATGTATGTCTCAAGGTAGTTTCTACCTCCACTGGTAGGAATCTTTTCAGTGAATACATGTTCAAATACAGCCCATCTTAGAAATTTAATACAAATACTCTGACTTCATTGCACCATTCTCCACACCTGATACTCTATTTCCCGCTCCCTGACCAGCAAAACTCCTCAGATGTGTTTTCATTTTACTACAACCATTTTATGCATCTCACTTATCCTACAGTGTCACCCAGCTGGGCTCCCATGCCCATCACTTACTTGTCAGCTATGGTTCTAGTAGTGTAGATTCAGGCACATGGTTATTAACACATTAAATAAATTAATTATAATTAGTCGCTTAACCAAGATACAAACACAGTGATCACTTGTCTCTGTGATGGGCTGACTGGGCTCTCATGTGACTCAGTTAAGAGTCCTTACTGACCCTTTCCTGAACTACCTGCAGGGGACTCAGACTCATCCAGATGGGGTCTCTAAGAGGGAGGACTCCATGTGGAAGTCTAAATTCCTACCTGGATGATTGATGATGAAGACTGAAGCTCTGTCCCCATACAAGACAGCAGGAGGGAGTGAAGCATCAGTTCCAAGAAAACTTAGGAGTCAAAAGCAACAACTGTGTCCTGTCCACCAATGTGTACAAGCTGAGGGACTGCACAGAGGTGGTATTACTGCTCCCTCTCTCTCTCTGCTCATCAGGCACATCTCCCTCCTGTTATTCCAACCTCTAAGCACATGATTTCCCTCTGGGCTTCTGGAATAAACAGAAAGAAAATTTTCCTAATGATTCTTTGACCCCAAAAGACCAGGTTAGAAGTCAAGTGAATTTAGTGTTTATTTCTCTGTGTCCTTGATCTCCCTGCTCTCCAGAGATCTAACCTCCTATCACTTTATTTCAACCCTGACTTCATGTTTTCTCTGAAGTCCGAGACCATGAAATCTCTCAGCACCAGGTCTCATTAATCTATAAAGCATATTTGTGATGGGACACAGACTGATGTCTCCAGAGAACTGCTATTCTCTCTTCAAAAATGGGAGAGCTGTGCTCCTTTGACATGCAACCACACTCTTTAGCTTCCTGACTCATTTGTCAAAATAATTAGGAATTTTGTACTTATATCACAAGTTAAAAGCTGTTTTACAGGGCCTTATTATAATGTTTGTAAATTTTGAGAGATACATTTCAAAATTTTATGCCATGTAATTTGAGTTTAGCACTTCACAGACTGATTTAATCATTTAAAAAAGTCCATTCTATGAGGTTGTATTATTATGAACTCCATCCTTTTATGGGACTTGAAGGAGTTTAGTGTCCGAACCATGTTACAAACTGAGTGAGGATGGGCCTTGATTGGAATCTGTCAGGGAGCTTCCAGTTTTCAAACTCTGGGCCAGTGGTTCCCACCCAGAGATGATGTTGCCCCTGGGCTATTTGGCAATGTCTTGGGAGGCCGCTAAACACTTAAACACCCAACACAAGTAATTATTCTGCCCCAATTGTGAACATAGAAGTTGATAAAACTTATTCTAGATGAGATCTTATCCAACTTCACTGTGCATGTGACTCATCCAGGATTCTAGTTCAAATGTGGAATCTGATTCAGCAGATCTTTGTGGGCCCAGAGATTCTGAGAATCAAACCATCTCCCAGGTAACTTTAATGCTATAGATCCTGGAGTGAAGACCACTCTGCGAATAGCCAGGCTATGGTTCTGTGTTAGAGTCAGGTGCGGGTAGTTTTAGGTCTCCTGAACCAAGAGCCATTTTTGCATGTTATTTTGAAGGAGTAGTGTATTCACTCATTCCAGAGGCTATTATAAATTCATTGTTCAATTATTTTTTTAATAAAGATTCATGATTGACATTATATTATATACTTCTGGAAAAACATCTTGGACCATTCCTTTATCCAAGGGCCCAGTGTAACTCCTAACAATATATTACTAAAAATTTTTTTGTAGGCAGAATAAGAGTCGCCTCCAAAATATATCCTGATTCTAATTTGCAGAAACTTGTAATATGCTATTTTTTCATAACAAGGAAGAAATAAGGTAGCAGATGGAATAAGTTTGCTTATCAACTGACTTTAATAATACTGGCCATGAGGGCTTTAGGAAAAAATAGTGTAAATGATACAGGCTTGTTTCATTCCTCTTGCAACCAAATAAAAGTTGTGACAGAAACACGGAACAAACAGTGAGCAAAGTCACTGGGAATCTAGATGAACAGAAACACTACAACTAGGGAGAGAAATAATTAATCAACCTGCAATGGTAGAAAGTAGGAGGGGGCAAAGACACAAGGATGCCTGGTTCCTAGTGACTGAGTGAGACAGAGGCTGCGGTAGCCAGCAGCTGCTGGTGGCTCTTAAAGGGGCCGTGTCCCTGAGAGGAATTTCGTGGTGACAGACTTGATCTCCCTGAGCCAGGTCGGCTGCACAGGGTGCACCGGGGACTTATAGGGGGACATTGAGTTGTCAAAGTGAGGGCCAGAGGTGAGGACTTCACCCAGGCAGAAGTGCCTGCGGTATCCATTGTTTTTCTGTTGAGCCCTACACCCCTCTCAGTATGCATAGGAAGTGCTGCCATAGCTGAGATGTCATCAAACTGGACAACAGAGGTTGCTCCACCTAGAGGATTCCTTGAAACTCTGCCTTCTCCAACTCATAGCTTCACCCAAGCCACATCCAGATATGTCCTTGGAGAATCCAGTGTGCCTTGCTGAGCAGAGCTAAGATTCACACTGGTGACAGCTGGCCTTGGCTTCTGGTGTGGCCTCTTGAGACAACTACAAGCACAGCATCTGTAGATTCCTTGCTAAATTTTAATAGGTGGCTCTGGAGGGGCACAGGCTGGGGCTAAACGGCCCACAACTGAATCCCTCTCAGGACTGTGCCACTGGACACCTACTACACCAAGTTGCACTAATAAGACCGGGAGGCTTAGGAGCTATGCTTAGTATGTAGAAACAGACACAGAAAGACAGCCCATATAGGAAGACAAAGAAGCAGAAATCATATGAGAGAACAGAACAGAGATCCAGGAATAATGGAGTAAAGCAATCTAACAGGTGCAGATTTTAAAACACTGGTTATAAAGTGCTCAATGAACCTAGGAGTTATAATATGCTCAATGAATTTAATGAGAAATTTAACAAAGAGATAAAAAAACATAAAAATGAAAATTATAAAAGAGGACCAGTTAGAAATGAAGAATACATTATCTGAGATAAAGAGTATATTAAATGGAATAAGCAGAGTCAATAAAGAAGAGGATTGAACCACCGATATAGAGGATTTGGAAGCCGAGGATACTCAATCACAATGGCAAGAAAAAAGAAGCCAAGACTATAATAATAATAATTTAAGGAGCCTATGGGGCACTATTAAACGTAAAAATATTTATGTCATAGGAGTACCTGAAAGAAAACAAGACATTGAAGAGCTATTTGAGGAAATAATGATGAAAAACTTCCCTAATCTGGTGAAGGAAATAGACATACAACTCCAGGAGGCTCAGAGAGTCCCAAAAAAGATGAACCCAAAGAGTCCCACAACAAGACACATTATAATTAAAATGCCAAAGGTTAAATACAAAAAAAAAAAAAAAAAGAATCTTAAAAGCAGCAAGAGAAAAGCAGTTAGTTACCTAAAGGGAGAATCCAAAAGACTGGCAGCTGATTTTTCAAAAGAAACTATTCAGGACAGAAGGGCTTAGCACAAAATATTCAATGTGATGAAAAGCCAGGACCTACACAACCAATAATACTTTATCCAGCGAAGCTATCATCTAGAGTTGAAGGACGGATAAAGAACTTCCCAGACAAAAAATAAGCTAAAGAAATTCATCATCGCCAAGCCAGAATTACAGGAAATGTTGGAGGGACATCTTTAAGAAGAAAAAATATGTATCAAAAACAGGAATAAAGAATGATAATAACTACATTCCTATCAACAAGAACCTCAAATGGAAAAGAGGTGCTTCAACCAAGAGATAAAGTGGCTGAATAGATAAGAAAACAAGACCCTACATATGCTGCCTACAAGAGACTCACTTCAGATTAAAAAATACACTTGGACTAAAAGGAAGGGGATGGAAAAGGACATTGCCTTGATGGACCTAGAGGGTATTGCGCTGAATGAAATAAGTCAAATAAAGACAAATATCACATTATTTCATGTACATGTTGAATCTAAAGAATAAAATAAACAACAACAAAAACAGAAATAAACCCATAGATACAGAGAATATTTTGAGGGCTACTATATGGAAGTGGGGTTGGTGGGATGGCAAAAAAGGGCAAAAAGGATTAAGAAGTACAAATGAATAGTAATAAAATTGACATGGAGATATAAAAGAAAAATCGTTAATAATGTAATAAAAACATAAGGGAAAAAAGGGTACTAGATTTAGTGGGGTGATCATTTTTTGAGTTATATATATCTCTAATCATTATGCTGTACAACTGAAATGAATATATTATTGTATGCCAACTGTAATTGAAAAAACCTCATTGAATTATACAATGTAAATACAAGCAAGTAATTGACTATTATATTTCAATAAAGCCAAGAAAAGAAAGAGTACTGGCCATAATTTTGTAGATGAGACTAATGTCATCACCATGATCCCTTAATGTGGAAGAGAGAGGAAGAACAGTTGGAATCTGAGGGAGATTGGAAGATGCTACACTACTTGCTGGCTTTGGAGGTAAAGAAATGGCCGTGAGCCAAGGAATGCTTGTAGCCATGAGAAACTGGAACAGGAGAGGAAAAGGATTCTCTCCTGGAGCCTCCAGAAAGAACTGGCCCTGCAGACATCTTGATTTTCATCCGTTGAGATGTGCTGCAGGCTTCTGACCTCCAGAATTATAGATGAGTAAATTTCTTTTTTTTTAAATCCCTACCATGGTAATTTGTTACAGCAGCAGTAGCAATGTTATACAGATATTTATTCAATAATTGTTTTTTGAAGCAAAGTGATATTAAGCATCTCAATTTAGTCATTTTGCTTCTGCTAGGTAAATTCGTTTTGTGTTGCCTTCACCCCAATCTCCAAGTAGAAGAAAAAATCTAAGGTCATTTTGGAGAGATGTCCCATTAGCTGGTACAGAAAATTCCTCATTGCATAAATGTAAATGTGATTCTAACTTTGAGGTGTTTGGACATTAGGGTTGGAAAATAATTCATTATTAAAATTAAAGACAACAATTGTAGACTACATCTTTGTGTCTAAGTTTCTTATTTTTAAAATTTCATGTTAATTTGATCTATCATTAATTTTATTTCTCTCCTCTCCAACGTTCTCTAAAATTTCTTTTCAACACAAAAGATCGTATTGTTGAATGTATGTGCACATATATGCAAGTGAGTGTGTTTATTTATTAAAAAATAATATATAAATACAGACATACACATACAAACTACTAACTCATGAAAGAGTTTTTGGACTCAACAAAGTACTTCCAAAGAATTCGTTTATTCTGTCCACATTCATTAGAATCATTATTATCTCACATTATTATCAGAAATAAGGACCTGAGGCTCAGGGAAATTCAATTTTTCACAGTTATATGACAATGCATTTAAAGCTATTGCACACTTCCCTGAATTATGTATAAATGGATACATGCAATAGGTATTTTTAATTTTGTAAGGTCCTTTTAATTCAGTAAATTTTAAAATTTAAGTATGTGCAGGAAAAAGCATCTAATGATGCCGGGTTCAAAGTAAGATATAGAGCATAGGTAGCTGAGTCATACTTTAACAGGGGGCAGGAGAAATGTTACTGAATACAAAGCAATATGTCTTATATGGATATAAAAACTGACATTAAGGCATATCACTTTTGGTAAAGTAACTTCTTTGGAAACTAGAAGATTTAACTATACATATAAATGAACTGTCATAATTTGGTTAAGACAGGGGTGTACTACAGCTTCAAACAAAATCATGTAGAGACTTTCACCTGATGCAGACTCATGAGTATATAGGCAGAGATCAGAACAATTCTCAGGATATAATCCAATTGATATAAATCATAGCATTCAGGACACTTTGTTATATAGCATTAGCTAACTGATAAAAATTAAGACAAATAAAACAGGATAATTATAGTAATCTGATGTTTTAAAAATTTTGGCACATGTTCTGATATTCAAAGACAGCATTCATGATCATTCTGTTAGTTTTATTCCTGACATCAAAAAAATCTTTTCAGAGTCCATTTTATGTCCTTATTCCTCAGACTGTAGATAAGGGGGTTAAGCATGGATGTGACCAAGGTGTATATCACTGAGGTTACTGCACTTGACTGTGAACTGTGGGTAGCAGCAGAGCTGAAGTACACTCCTAGAACTGTACAATAAAATAAGGAGACAACTGAGAGGTAGATGCACAGGTAGAAAATGCTTTATACTTGCCCTGATTTGATTGGATTCCATGTATGCAGGAAACAATCTTAGAGTAAGAATAAAGGATACCAATGAGGGGACCAAAACCCATCAGCCCAACTCCAAAATACATCATCATGTTATTAAGAAAGTTTTCAGAACAGGCAAGTTGGACTACTTGTTTGAGTTCACAGAAGATGTGGGAGATTTCCACGTCTGTACAGAAAGACTGCTTCAACACCATTAAGCTATGTAACAAGGAATACAGGGCACTCATGATCCAGGACAGCAGAACCAGTAGTCTACAGACCCAGGGGTTCATGATGACTGTGTAGTGCAGGGGGTGACAGATGGCCACAAAGTGGCCACAGGCCATCACAGTCAGGAGGAGATCATCTAACACTACAAAGAGTATGAAAAAATACATCTGTGTGATGCAGCCTTCATAGGTTATGACTCTGTTCTGTATTTGGACATTTACCAGCATCTTTGGGATGGTGGTGGATATCAAACAGATGTCCACCAAAGACAGGTTGGAGAGGAAGAAGTACATGGGTGTGTGAAGGTGGGAGTCTGAGCTGACGGCCAGGATGATGAGCAGGTTTCCAAACATGGTGATCAGGTACATGGAGAGGAAAAGCCCAAAGATGAGGGGTTACAGTTCTAGTTCCTTTGAAAGTCCCAGAAGAAGAAATTCTGAAATTTGTGAATCATTGCCTGGTTCCATGTGGTGGATGTGATGACTAAAAATGAAAAAATAACATGATTAATTTTTACACATGGGCATTAGTAACATTTTGAAATGCTACAATTTATATTTTGCAGTCGAAAAATAGACTTTTTGTTGAAATCTGATCCCCTTTAAACATCTCATGTCTATGGCCATGCTACCATGAACAAGCTCGATCTCTTCTGATCTTGGAAGCTAAGCAGGGTCAGACCTGGTTAGTACTTGGATGGAAGATCACCTAGGAAGACCAGGTGCTGTAGACGTAAAAAAAAAAATCTCATGACATCTCTGATGATCAATTCCTGTCCCACTCTCAGCATTTTGCCCAATAAATCATGTATTTTACAGGTTTAATGAGAAATTCTTTCTTGCATTTGAGGAATATATGCTGATTCCTGACCATTTGCTCATTAAAGATTTTAGGGTGCTGAGAAACAAAAATTGCTATAATCTAATGATAGAAAAATAATACAAAAAAATGAAAAATCATATATGATGTCAGTCTGCACAAATGTTTTGAAGAAAAAGAAAGTAGGTATAAAAGAGAGTGAATGTGTATGTTATTTTTACTAGAATTGAGAAAGACCTGCAAACAAGGTGCTGTTTGTACAGAGACTTCAAGAAAGACAAAGAGGAAGATAGGAAGATATCTGGGGAAGTGTATAGGCTGGGAAAAAGCCAGTGCAAAGGTCCTGAAATTGGCACTTGTCTCCAGTAGTCAAAGCTCAAAAGGAAGCCTTGTGGTGAGGGGAATGAGCAAGAGGGAGAGTGGTAAGAACAGTGTCAGAGAATGTAGAAGAATGAGATGCTCTCCCTGCTACAGATGAAACTTCAAGACACAGGGAGTCCCTCAATCACATATTTTTCCTTTCACTTTATTATCCATTTTGTTTCCAAGGGATCCTGTGGGTAGAAGTTATCCCTTCTTTATTTTGATCTATTGGTTAACATTCTGGCAACTGTATTTTAGGGCACACATTTTGAGCATTTGAGCTAGGTAACTCTGTCCTGATTACTGCTCATGCTCCATAAACCACACCCACTCACCCCCACAGACACAGACACTATGATCTCCTGGGGCCATGTTATTACCAGGCTGTACTCACCCTCACAATAATGAAGAAAGAAATGATACAAAGTACAGTGTCAACAGATTATCTTCCTCGAAACAATATAGAAATAGCACCAAATTTCTTTTGATAAGACTCCAATGGAGATGTGAAAATGGGGCTTAATTTCAATATAACTATTTTCTGCCCTGTATTTAAAACAATCAGTTAGATAAATAGAGAGATAAAATCAGAGAGAGGGAGAGAGAGAGAGAGAGAGACAGAGAGACAGAGAGACAGAGAGACACAGAGAGACACAGAGAGAGACACAGAGAGAGACAGAGAGAGAGAGAAAGAGAGAGAAAGAGAGAGACAGAATACAGTATGATGGGTGTGAGGGTCTCTGAGAAATTGTGCTGAGGAGAATTTGTCCTTGATTTTGGCAATAAGCCAACAGCAGTTATGTCCCCTCAAGGCCCAGAATAACCAATAAAGTAGCAAATAATTAATTCAAAAGAGAAAAAGAGCAATATCTTTATGATGTTAAGACATCTTACAGAGTTAACATCCCACTAGAAAATGTGCAGAGAAAAAATCTACAATTCACAAGAAAATATATACTATGCATGAAAAATAGGGGATTTTAAAGCTGAAATGGGAAGGGATATTTATAAATGACATTAAGAGCAAAACTTTTGGAACCAAAAAACTGGATTTTGATTCTAGGATCTACCACCTCTTAGCTTTTTAAACAAGGAGAGACACCTAGACCTTCTAAATGCTAATATCCTCACCCAAATAGTGCAGACAGTGGGTTCCATCCAGAGTGGTGATGGATTTGAACAATATGTGTAACATGCTTAGCACAGTTCCTTCCTGTGTGTAAATGAGGGATTACCCCTGTGATGAGATGAGGCTGATTATTTTCTTCTACCTCTCTAGTGTCTCCATCGCTTCCCCATCTTTTGGTCCACGATTCCATAGCCATATTTCAGTTCCTGTCTTCTCTCCCATCTATCACAGGCTGGACCCCTCTAGCCCAAAAGATATGTCTAAGGTCTAAGAGAGGAATTTCTACATTACAAAGCTGACAGTGACTCCTCAAGGAAATAGAAACCAAAGTTCTGTAGATTCAAACGAGAGCTCGACTCTCTGCGACTTTTCCACCAGCTTCACCCTTGCAGGGCCCTGCCCTCTCTTACATACTGACCCCTCAACATTGAGCTTGACTCCCAGATTCACCTGACAGCACAGCTTCAATGCTCAGAGTCTTCACACACACACTTTCATCTGCTTGGAGTCTCCTCACTGGTCTTTGGGAATTTTTACCCCCTTTCCATCTTCAAATCTCCATCTTCTCAAGAAACTTTTCTTTTTCTGGACATTATCACAGAAAAAAAAAACTTTCTTGTGAACTGAATTTAGGTATTAGGGGGCCTATGGTATGATTTTTATTTAATTCTATGCCTTTTCTTTCCTTTATACAGTGAGTGCGTTGAGGCATGCAGCATGTTATGTACTTCACCACCCTTCCACCAGACTTAGCTGAGTTGGCAACAGTAGCTGAATAAGTAAACATTTCATGGAGGGAAGAGAGAACATTCTCAGAAATTGCCAATGAGAGAAAGAAGATAAAGAGGAAACAGTGACCTAGGTGTGGAGGACATGCTAGAGGAATGTTTTCCATATTCTGTATCAGGACCCAGTAGGGTGTCAGACTATGGTTTGTAAGAATTAAATAGAATAGAACCATGGAAGCACAAAAGAAAATATGAGAGTGCATCACACGCAGTGAGGGTACACACAGTATTGTTTCATGGTTCTCTTTGAAAGTCGTGTGTGTGCGTGCCCCTGGGCATGCGTGCATATTTGTGTATTTCTGTGTTTGTGTGCAGATATGCTGGATCATAATGCAACAGGACTGTCTAATTTGGGAAACAGTATATATATATATAAAAAAAGCTCTGGAATCCAATGTACTGCAGGAAGATTTAGTTCTAAAGAACACCAGTTCCTGCCAATGAGGGAAAAGCAACACGAATGAAGATCTCACAGAGAGCCAGGTGCAGAGAAGAGGCAGCTGGTATGGGTGCTGCAGTTCCCTTGAACTTGAGGGACCTCACACTGACTGGACCTTTATTGCTCCACTGGCCTCATCACAGCGTACAGCTAAATAATTAATGATTAAATTTCCAAAGACCTTTAAATTAAAAAATAATTTAAAAAAAGACAGAGTCAGAAGCAATAACATAAGTTATAATTTCTACCTATATAAATGTAAATGGAATCAAATACGTGTAGGAAAAACAGCAGCCATCATTAGTTGAATGTGAAAGAATGACATTCACAGGGTGAGAGGTGATTGTTCTTTTTAAAAACACATCTAACCACACACATAAAAAAAGGTAGGAATAAGGAGAAGTAGATGTGAAATAAGAACATAATATGTATATAGAGAAGATTTTTACTACTAAAGATGCAAGAGAAAATTTTACATTTAAAACTTGACTTTTTGTTTAACATATAATGTAATATACATATGATGTATTATTGAACTGAACACCTGAAACCTATATAATTTTCTTAACAAATGTCACCCCAATAAATTTAATAAAAAAATGTAATGGGGGAAAACAATTTGGTTGACTGATAGAATTAACCACACAAAATTTATAAACATTCATACATTCACCTCAATATATCCATACATATGTAAAATAATTCACTGTTAAACAGTAAAACTCTTTAGTGGAAAAAACTACAATTTTTGTTTGAAAGCATAAAATCAAAAAACACAAGAACTCAGCCCTCACTTTGTAAAGAAATTGCACAATTTGAAGTGAACTAAAAGGTTTATAAACCCAAAATAGATGTAGCCACACAAATAACAAAATAATTGTAAAGTAAAATTCTTTGGTATTCTTCTTTCACTTATTGAATGTTGTTGAATACTCAACGTGAGAGATGATACTGTGAAATGTTTCTCTAAGGAATGGATGTTTCAAGGTTATATCTACTGCTTTAGTCTGGATGCTTTTAAAGAATAACATAGATAATAAACCTCTCTTAAAAATTAAGAAAAAATGCTCTCACTTCACTGCTCACGCCTCCACACCTAATACTCCCTTGAACTGCAAGACTCCTTGTGTATGCTCTGATTTTACTGGAAGCACTTTATGCCTCCCATTCCTTTTTCACTTCCATTCCCATCATGAAACTGTCACCAATGAACCTTGTATTGCTGATTTCAATGACCATTTCCCTTTTTAAAATACTAAATAAACTACTTTTAAATTTATTGATGCACCCAGCAAACAAACGTGGCCATCTCTAGGCTCTGGGCGAGGCTGGTTAGGTTCTCAGTGACCTCAGGTAGAAGGTCTCAGGTTCCGTCCTCTCTAACACTTTCCAGGACTACCTGCTGGGCTCTCAGACTCACCTGGATGAGGTCTCTGAGAGAGAGGACTCCGTGTGGAAGTCTGAATTCCTTCCTTGATGGTTGATGATGTAGACTGAAGCTCTGTTCCCCAACCAGACTTAGGAATCCAAAATAACAAATACGTCCTGTAAAGCCCAAGGTTGCACATGCAGAGAGGAGATATTTTCTGCTTTCTTTATCTGCACCTTAGACACTGTTTCTATTGTTTCTCTCACCTCTGAGCACATTATTTCCCTGTGGGACACTGGTCTGAACTGAATGGAAATATTTCCTGCTGATTCTCTGTTCCCAATGATTAGAAGGTTAGAAGTCAAGTGAATCCTGTTTTCATTACTCCTTCTCCCCGACTGTCCCAACTGCCAGAGGTCTCACCTCCCAGCACCTTATGCCAACCCTGAGTTAAAGTTCTGTGGTCAGAAGACCCCGAATAGCCAAATCAATCTTGAGAAAGTAGAACAAAGCAGGAGGCATCACAGTACTCGATTCCAATCTATATTACAAAGCTATAGTCTTAAAAAATCTATGGTAAAAACAGATTCACAAATATAGAGGACTTTCTGGTTATGGCCAGAAGAAATGGAGATTGGGAGGCTGGGAGAATGGAGGAATGGGGTGAAGGGTTAAAGAAATACAAATTAGTAGTTGATAGATGGTCACAGGGATGGGGAGCACAACATAGGGAATGAAGTTACCATTAATGTAATGGCTAGGTGGAGAGCCAGAGGAGAGAAAGAGCAATTAGGAGGATCATTTTATAAACTATAAAAATGTCTAACCAATGTACTGCATACTTGAAAGTAATAAAATAAACTTAAAAACTTTAGAAAAATTTATGGTACTGGCTTAAAAACATACAGATTGATGAAAGAGAAATAAGCCCACAGATATAGTAATTAATTTAGGAGAAAGGAGCCAAGAATATCCAATGGTGGGAAAGACTGTATCTACAATAATGATTAAAAAAACTGGACAGATACATGCAAAAGAATGAAACCGGGTCATGATTCTAGGGGTTCAAAATGAGTCATTTCAAGATGTGTATGTGGATTATTTTTGAGCCGAATGCAATTGAGACCCTGAGAGCCAAATAGAAACATTTATCTTTCCTTTAAGGAATTTCAATTTGGGGCCTTGCCCATTATAAGAGTGATCAGAGATAATCTGTTATGACCTAAGTGTAGACCGGGGCATACTTGTGATTACTGAACATCTACTCTTCTTACTGTTCTGCAGTGACCCCCCTTTCACAATAGCTTAGAAGACATAAACAAGGACATGTTTCTTCCAAGGAAAACAGAAAAATGAAGTAAGACTGGATAGTAAGAAGAGTTGCACAGGTCTGATTCAGTCATGTTTAATCACACTCATTACCCTGTCAGTGTTAGCGACAGTTTTCAGTAGAGTTTGCTCAGATTCCCCTAGGGCTCCGCAGTGTTCGATCTCAGAGGGTATGAACGGAGGGAGGCTGCAGCTCATTCTTGGTTTTGCAACCATGGCTGGTAATAATCAATTGTTTTTCTCTTCTATCCTGCTTCTCTGCTTTCTTGCCTAGGCGCTGACTCTGCATGGAGCTTACAGCTTTCCCAGGCAGAGTTGTTCAGAGAACCCATCATACCTTCTCCCCTCCCCCTCCTCTTGTAGGAAGCTCCAGCTGTGAGAGGCAGCTTCTTTGTCTCTCCCAGTCCACCATCCAACACCTAGGATTCTGACCTATGGTAACTCCTATGCGCAGATTCCATGCTCAGACATGCTGGTGTGCAGTTTGGCTGTTTTTGTTGAGTTTTAAATGTTCAGCTTATTGTTGTTTCAAGGGGAGAGATCTGGGGATGTCTCTCACTCCACCATGTTTCTGACATCACCTTCAGTCTAGACTTTTGAGAGGACTTTAGCTCAGGGTTGGAATAAGGTGCTGGTAGGTGAAACCTCAGGTAGGCAGGAGAGTCATGGAGAAAAAGAAACAAAAATAGGATTCACTTGACTTCTAACCTGGTCCCTTGGGAACAGAGATTCAGCAGGAAAATTTTCCATTCAGTCCAGACCAGTGTTCCACAGGGAAATCAGGGCTCAGAGGTAGGAGTAACAATGTAAACAGTGTTTAACAAGCAGATAAAAGGAGATAAAAATGCCCCCTCTGCTGTACATGCAACCTTGGCTTTACAAGACGTACTTGTTATTTTGGATTCCTAAATCTGGTTGGGTACCAATGCATCACTCCTTCTTGCTGTTCTATCTGGGGACAGACATTCAGTCCCTAGCATCCACCATCCAGGAAAGAATTCAAACTTCCACACAGAGTCCTTCCTCGGAGAGACCTCATCCAGGTGAGTCAGAGAGCCCAGCCGGTATTGCAGTAAAGGGTCAGAGAGGAAGCAACCTGAGATCTTCTACCTGAGGGCCCCTGAGAGCCTAACCAGCCTCGCCCAGAGCCCAGAGATGGCTATGTTTGTTTACTGGGTTGACTAATTAATTAATTTAATGTGTAGAATTGGAGTTGTTTTCACCAACTTTGCTGTTTGACATTGAATTCTTTTATATATGTAGAGATGTATTTGGGTTAAAGTATGACAATTTTTAAAGTGCATGTGCTCAATTCTATCAGTCTGTCATATTGTGTTTCCCCTGTTATTTTAAAGGTAAAATGTTTTAGATCATCTCCTCTCTTGTGAAAGGCATTCCTTTGCATTCAGTTAATGTTCACCTCTATTCTTTTCCTAAGCATATTGAAATGCATTATGTAGGAAGAAAGTTCTGCAGATACTACTTCCTCCACTGCTGTTCAAAAGTGTGATTTTGTATTTTGCACTTCCAGCTCTTGGTTTATTTATCTGTAATTATAGACCCATATCAATGTGATTACATTATTGTATTTTATATCTTTTCTTTTGGAAGTTAATCTTAGATTTCTATTAAATTTCACTTACACAGTTACTTGAACCCACTATAATCAACCTGGTTTTATTTTTCCTGACATTTTTTTTTCTATAACTTCCATTCCTTACTATTTTTTCTCTATATATGCACATATTTATGAAACCACATAAGTGAGCAAAATAAGTGAGGCCTCCCTTCATTTGGCTCTCACATTGTAATGGAGAAGGCCCAGCACAATGAAATGAGTGTGGTATGATGTCATGTCCTCAGGGATAAATATGTGAAGCAAAGAGATCAATAGTTGTGGAATAAACAAGATTTTTTAGAGTATGTCTGCGGAGGCAAGGAGCAGAATCAGGACTAGTATACCCATCAGATGTGAAATAAAAGAGGTCAAACTCAAAGCCCAAGAATAGTAAACAACATAATTCCACAAAGAAAAGTGAGAGAAGGGCCAGCCGCATCCAACACTGGGCTTTATTTAAAAAAAAATAAGTGTTCAAATAAATGTGGACAAGGTACAGGGATAACAATTAGCTCAGGGCTGAGGTGGACACTGTGATGAGGTCAGTGGGGCAGTAAAGATCCAGTCAGTGTGAGGTCCCTTGAGTCGGAGGGAGCTGCAGCACCCACACTGGCTGCCTCTTCTCTCTGCACCTGGCTGTCTGTGGGCTCTTCATTCTTGTTGCTTTTCCCTCATTGACAGCAACTGACATTCTTTTAAACTGTTTTTTCCTTTACTGCATTAGATTCCTAATTTGTTGATCATATCCCAGAGTAAACCTGCCTTTTCCATTGTTATCAAGCCTGTGTGCACATGCGAACACACAAACACATATGTATGTGTACACACACAACTAAATAAAGAGGGTCATCACCTATGATACATATACTAACAGGGACGACCTTGTCCAAACTTTTATATATATATTGACCAAATCTGTAGATGACATTAGATGGATGGATACCACTGCCCCACTATTTGTGTGGGAATGAATTGGTTGTCTCTTCAAATTAAAATGGCTACTATTTGGTAGACCTAAGATTCAAAACTCAGTTACTAATCTCCAAATTTTACATTTACTATTATTCAGAAAAGTTACCATTTCATCTTTTAAAATTCCCACTATTTTTTGTACATTGTGGCTTTCCTTTAGCAATTTGTGGGTTTGTTCTCTTTGCTCACATTTTTAATCGATATTCATTCATTAAGTTGTCTTGACATTGATAATAAATCACTCCTTTCTCTTTTGAACACATTGATTTTTACTATTAGTCATTCTGCGCATCATGGTGATGTAACTAGGTTTAGAATGCTGCCAGAACCAAGGATTCTTTCTCCTCATCACAAACTCTCAGGAACCCCACCACCTAAGACATTAGATATTTTTAACCCTCATGTCCAATTCTTCCTAATATTTCTGTTTTTTGAACTGAGTTCTTTAAACTTCATTAAATACAGGACAGGAAACTAGTCATATAATCTGGCATATAATTAATGTAGTACTATCTGACCCTTATGAAAAATCAGAAAAACCATATAGCTTCAACTGAAATCCAATTACCTAGTTTCCAAAAAATTACAAACAGAAGCTAAATGAAAACAGCAAATAAATGCAGGACAGAAAATGATAAGATTAAAATGGAGTGCGAAGTTTATCTGTCCATTGGAGGCCTACCCACTTGAATTTGGTTACTGTTACTATATTCTTCATGGGAAAGATAATCTGATGTTGATAGCTTGCTTTGTATCATTTTATTCCTAGTTCTTATAGCTGGAGGTGAAAAGAACATGTCTCCGGGAGGTCATAGTATGCTCATTTGTGAGTGCACATGTGCATGTGCATGTGTGTGTGTGGGGGGGGCGGGGAGCGGGGCAGGATGAGCAGGGTGTCTGAGATCATATACTCCAGAATGCGACCCTTGAAAAAGAGAGGTAAGAATTGTTAACCAACAGTAAGATGGGGATCCTTTTCTGTTCATAATATTCCATGGAAATAAAATTAATAAAGTGCAAGGAACAACTTACAGATGAAGGACTCCCTGTGTCTTGAAGTATCAGGAATAACAGTCCCCCCATGTTCTCTGACAGCATCTGTCATCACTCTACCTCTTGCTCATTCCCCTGGACACTCTGGCTTTATTTTTAGACTTGAATATCTGAAACAAGTTCATCCTTAGCACCTGTACACTGGCTCTTTCTCCTGAAGAAGACACATTGCCCTAAATAAACTTATGTCTCCTGCTTTTTCTTCCTTGAGGTCACACTGCTCAAATGTCATCTTGTTTTTAGATCTTCCTGAACTCGGTAAAAATAACACTCCATTTACTCACTTTTATACATGCCATTTTTCACTACATAGTATTGCAATTGTAGCATTTCTACCATGTTACTAATGTCCATTTATGTAAAAATTAATCTTTTTATTCATAGCTGTGACAACCACCACATGTTACCAGGCAATGATACACAACTTTCAGAATTTCTTCTTCTGGGACTTTCAGAGGAACCAGAGCTGCAGCCCCTCATATTTGGCTTCTTCCTCTCCATGTACCTGATCACTGTGTTTGGAAACCTGCTCACTATCCTGGCCATCAGCTCAGACTCCCACCTCCACACGCCCATGTACTTCTTCCTCTCCAACCTGTCCTTGGTGGACATCTGTTTCACCTCCAGCACCGTCCCAAAGATGCTGGTGAACATCCAGACTCAGAGCAGAGTTATCACCTATAAAGGCTGCATCACACAGATGTATTTTTCCACATTTTTTGGTTTGTTGGATGACTTACTTCTGACTGTGATGGCCTATGACCGCTTTGTGGCCATCTGTCACCCCCTGCACTACACAGTCATCATGAACCCCCGGCTCTGTGGGCTACTGGTTCTGGTATCTTGGATCCTTAGTGCCTTGATTTCCTTGTTTCACAGCTTATTGGCATTGAGGCTGTCCTTCTGCACAGACTTAGAAATTCCCCAGTATTTCTGTGAAATTAATCGGGTGATCGAACTTGCCTGTTCTGACACCTTTCTTAATGACACAGTGATATATGCTGCAGCGGGGCTGCTGGGTGGTGGTCCTTTGGCTGGTATCCTTTATTCTTACTCTAAGATCTTTTCCTCCATACGCAGAATCCCATCAGCTCAGGGGAAGTATAAAGCGTTTTCTACCTGTGCGTCTCACTTCTCAGTTGTCTCCTTATTTTATTTTACAGTCCTAGGAGTGTACTTCAGCTCTATTACCGACAATGCACACTCAAGTGCAGTAGCCTCAGTGCTGTACACCATGGTAGCACCCATGCTGAACCCCTTCATCTACAGTCTGAGGAATAAAGACATAAAAGGGGCTCTGAAAAGATTCTTGGGAATGACAGGAATAAAAATAACATAATAATTATTAATGCTGTTTTTGAAAATTAGAACACATATCAAAAATTAAAAACAGCAGATTATTATAATTTTCCTCAGTTTTGTTTGCCTTAATTTTTATCAGTTAGTGAATGCTGTATAACAAAATGTACTGAATGCTGTGATTTATATCAGTTGGATTGTATCCTGGAAATTGTTCTGATCTCTGCTCAGATACTCATGACCTGCATCAGCTGGGAGTCTCTACGCTACGTGTCTCGAGCTCATCCATGATGTCATATGAGGCTATAGTGCACCCCTGTCTTGAACCAAATTTTGACAGTTAATTTATATATGCAGTTTAATCTTCTGGTTTACAAAAATGAGTTTACCAAATATAATTTACCTCATTTTAATGTTACTAATTTTATATCCATATAAGACATTGTTTTCTACTCAGTGATATTTCTCTCTTCCCCAATTAAATTGTGACTCACTTACCTATGCTATGCATCCTACTTTGAGCCATATCATTAGATTTTTCTGCTCCACATTTTTTCTTTTTGAAATTTTTGTTCTTTTTAAAAATATTGCTCTGACATTCATTAATAAAATTATATGTTTCAAATGTGTACTTCAATAACATGTAATATATAATATTGCATTGTGTGTTCACCACCCAAAGTTAAATTTCCTTCTGTCACCAAATATTTGACCCCTTTCCAGCACATATTAAAAATTTTTAATTACCAAATTGAAAGAACCTTATAAAATTAAGAGTATCTATTGCATGGGTCTATTATCTGTGTGCATAAGAGGTATTGGTGTGTAGTTTTCTTTTTCTGTGTTATCCTTACCAGGTTTTGGAATCAGAGTAATATTGGCCTCATAGAATGAGTTGGGAAGTATTGCCTCCTCTTTGATTTTTTGGAAGAGTTTGAGGAGAATACCTATTAAATCTTCCTTGAATATTTGGTAGAATTCACTGGTGAAGCCATCTGGTCCTGGACTTTTACGTTTTTGGTAGAGTTTTGATGATTGTTTCAATTTCATACTGCTGATCAGTCTATTGAGATTTTCCAGTTTTTGATTCAGTCTCAGAAAGTTGTATTTTTCTAAGTAGCCGTCTGTTTCTTCTAGGTTATTAATTTTGGTGTTATATACTTTTTCATAGTATTCTTGTATGATACTTTGTATTACTGCAATGTCAGTCGTAATTTCCCCTCTTTCATCCCTGATATTTTTGTTTGTCGTTTCTCTTTTTTCTTTAGTGAGTCTAGCCAAAGATTTGTCAATTTTATTAACCTTCTCAAAGAACCAGCTCTTTGTTGCATTTATTTTTTCTATCTTTTTTTTTCGTTTGTTTTCAATTTCATTTATTTCTGCTCTAAGTTTGATTATTTCTTTCCTCCTGCTGACTTTAGGCTTAATGTGTTCTTCCTTTTAAGTTTTTTAAGATGAAGCGTTAGGTTGTTTATTTGGGCTCATTCTTGTATTAAGGGTTGGAAGTAGGCCTGTAATGACATGAACTTTCCTCTTATGCTCGTTTTTGCCATGGCCCAAAAGTTTTGATATGTTGTCCTATCATTATCATTCATTTCTATGTATCTCTTGATCTCTGCTTTTATTTCTTCTCTGACCCCGTTATTTTTCAGTAGCATGTTGTTTATTTTCCATGTATTTGTGGTTCTTCCTGATTTCTTTTTGCACTTGATCTCTAGTTTCAAAGCATTGTAAGTAGAGTATATGGTTGGTATGATTTCAGCTCTCTTATATTTGCTGAGGATATCTCTGTGTCCCAGCATGTGGTCGATTCTTGAGAACGATCCATGTGCACTAGAGAAGAATGTATAAGCAGCTGTTTTGGGATGGGAGGCTCTGTAAATGTCAATTATGTACAGTTGGACTAAAGTGCCATTTAAAGATGTTATTTCCTTATTGATTATCTGTTTGGATGATCTGTCCATATCTGACAGTCGGGTATTTAGGTCCCCTATTATGATAGTGCTTTAGTTTGTTTCTCCCTTTAGTTCCATTAGTAATTGCTTTACATATTTTGGGGCTCCCTGATTGGGAGCATAGATATTAATAAGTGTTATGTCTTCTTGATGAAAGATTCCCTTTACCATTTTGAAGTGTCCCTCCTTATCTTTCTTTACCTTTTTCATTTTGAAGTCTATTTTGTCTGATACTAGTACCACTAGTCCTGCTTTTCTCTGAATGCCATTTGCTTGAAATATCATTTCCACCCTTTCACTTTGAGACTATATTTGTCTTTGAAGTTGAGATGTGTCTCCTGGAGGCAGCATATAGTTGGGGTTTGTGTTTTGATTTATTCTGCAACTCTGTGCCTTTTTATTGATGAGTTCTGTCCATTTACATTGAAGATGACTATTGAAATATGTGGTCTTCTTATAGTCATTTTATCTTTTGCTTTCAGGTAGCTAGGTGTTTTCATTGCTTCCTTGTCCTGTGTTTCTGTTTTCTGCATTTTGATGGGCTTTTGTGAGTTTTGCCTCTGGTTCTTCTTGTTTTATGTTATATACTTCAGTTGGAATCTTTGGTGTGTTGTTATCATTATGAATATGTAAAGAATAGTTATATGTATACAGTCATCCATTTTCTTCTAAGGGTGCGTTATCTCCTTTCCCCTTTGAGAATTTAGATCTTTGAATCCTCCCCTTTTCAATCATTGTTATCTCAGTTTATCCCTATGTATGCTGAATGTTCATTACTATCTTGAAATAGCAATTCTCTTCTTATTATTTAAGCTTATAATGTCCTGTTCTTAGTAAGGGTTGCACTCCTCTGCTTCTATTTGCATGATAGTCACTTTACTCCTATTTATGTATTTTTTTTGTTTTGTTATTTTTTTTAGTGAGCTGACAACTTTCAGTATTTCCTGTAGTGCAGGTCTTGTAGTGGAGAATTCCCTGAATTTTTGTATGTCGGAAAAGTCTTAATTTCTCCTTCATATTTAAAGGAGAGCTTCGCTGGATACATAATTCTAGGCTGGTAGTTTCTTTCACTTAATAATTTAAATATTTGATTTTACTTATTTATGGCTTGTAAGTTTTGTGCTGAGGAGTCTGAGGATAATCTCATGGGTTTTCCTTTATAAGTAACCTTCTTCCTTTACCAGGCTGCCCTGAGAATTCTGTCTTCATCATTGATTTTTGTAATGTGTCTTGGTAAAGGTCTTTTTGAGTTGAGATAACTGGGTGTTCTGTTGACTTCTTGAATTCCAAGCTCCAGCTCATTCCTTACATTTGGGAAATTCTCATCAACTATTTGTCCGAAAATGTTTTCTAGTCTCTCTTCCTTTTCTACCCCTTTGATAATGCCCATTATTCCTATGTTTCCTCTCCCAATGGTATCAGCTAGATCTTGTATTTCTCTTTCATAAATTTTCATTCTTTAGTTTCTCTCTTCTTCCTTCTGATTTATTTCTAGATTACTATCTTCGCTATCACTGATCCTTTCTTCCATTTGGTCAGTTCTACTTCCCAAGCTTTCTTTTTCATTTTTCAACTCTTGTAGTGTGTTCTTCATCTCCAGAAGTTCTATTTGGTTCCTTTTGAGGGTTTCGATCTCCTTGCTCTGCTCATCTAGTTTTTTCAGTTCCTGAAATTGTTGATATACTCTGTTTTGGATCTCACTGAGTTTTTTCAGAAGAACCATCGTGAATTCTTTGTCATTTAAGTTGCATATTTCTATGTCTGTAAGCTTATTTTCTGGAGATTTTTCTCTTTCTTTCTGAGATATCTTGTCACCTTACTTGTTCATGTATTTAATGGACTATTTCTCCACCTGGCGTTAATGAAAGTGTTTTCTGCTGTTTTTCCAGAAAGAAGATTTATTATGTAAAGGTCTACCTACAGCCTGCTGCAGAGAAAGCGCTTTTCTTTTGGTTTCCAGTAGGTGGCATCTAAGCCTCTTGGATCCCTGCTTTATATAAAGCCTAAATGTCTTTTTTATTTTCTATAGATATTTAATCACACTTGTTACTCTCTGTTTCAGTCCCTGTCAGTGTTAGCAACAGTTTCGTTAGCGTTTGCTTAAATTCCCCTGGGGCTCCATGGTGATCAGTCACTGAGGATATGGGGAGAAGGCCCTTTGAATTGGGAATTGGAGGCTGCAGCTCAGCTTCGGTTTTGCAACCGGGGCTGGTAAAAATCAGCTGTTGTTTTTCTACCATCCTGTCCCGATCCTCTGCTTTCTGCCCTCATGACTAGGCCCTGTTGCTGTCTGCTAGAAGTTCTGGCTCTTCTAGGCAGGATAATCAGGGAAGTCGCTGCACCTTCTCCCATCCTCCTCCTCCTGCAAGGAGCTCTAGCTGCTTCGAGAGGCAGCTTCTTTATTTCTCTGAGTCCACTGACGAAACCCTGGGTTCTGACCTGTGGTAGCTCTTGTGCCCAGATTCCATACTCAGATGTGCTGGTGTGTAGTTTTTGTTGTTGTTGTTGAGTTTTAGATGTTCAGCTTATTGTTATTTCAAGAGGTGAGCTCTGAGGATGTCTCTTAGTCCGCCATATTTCCGAAGGGATCCTCTTTTATTTTTAAATATTTTTTATTTTTCAATTGCAGTTGACATACAATATTACATTATTTTTAGGTGTACATCATAGTGATTAGGCATTTATATAACTTAGGAAGTGATCACCCCAATAAATCTAGTACCCATCTGACACCATACAGAGTTATTACAAAATTATTGACTGTGTTCCTTAGGCTGTACTTTATATCCCAGTGACTGTTTTTATAACTGGAAATTTGAACATCTTAATCCTTTCCCCTTTTTCTCCCACCCCCCACCCAACCTTTCTTCCATCTGGCAACCGTCAAAATGCTCTCTGTATCTATAAGTGTGTTTCTGTTTTGTTTTTATATTTATTTTGTTCTTTAGATTCTACATAAGTGAAATCATATGGCATTTGTCTTTCTCTGTCTGACTTACTCCAGTCAGTACGAAACCTGCTAGGTCCATTCATGTTTTTGCTGATGTGAAAATTTCATTCTTTTTATGCATAAGTAATATTCCACTGTATATATATATCATCTCTTCTTTATCCATTCATCTGTTGATGGATATACAGGTTGCCTCTATATCTTGGCTAATGGAAATAATGCTGTAATGAACGTATGGATTCACATATCCCCTCAAAGTAGTGTTTTGAATTTGTTTGGATAAATACCCAGAAGTGGGGATTACGGAGTCCTTCTTTGTCTCTTGTTTAAAAGTCTATTTTGTCTGATGTAAGTATTGTTACCCAGCTTTTTTTTCATTTTCATTTTCACTTAATATCTTTTTCTATCTCTTTATTTTCAGTCAGAGTGTGTCTTTTGATCTGAGTGGGTCTCTTGTAGGCAGCATGTGTATGGATCTTGTTTTCTTTCAATTCAGCCATCTTACATTCTTTTTAGTTTTTTTTTTTTCAATTAAAATTTACATTCAATATTATTTTATGTTAGTTTCAGGTGTACAGCATAGTGGTTAGACATTTATATAATTAACGAAGTGATCCAGGGAGATTGTGTAATATGTTCTATGGGTTCTGCAGGAATGTCCCTGTGTGCTCTCCAGTTGTAGCTGTGTTTACGCTGTGTCTTTTGATTGAAGCATTTAATCCCTTTACATTTAAAAAAATTGTTGATAGATACATAGTTATTACCATTGTATTATTTATATTTTTGAACTGTTGTCTTCTACTTTCTTTTAAAGAAGTCTCTTTAACCTTTTTTTTTTTTTTTGTAATGGTGGTTTGGTGATAATAAACTCCTTTAGCTTTTTCTTGTCTGGGAAGCTCTTTATCTGTCCTTCAATTCTAAATGGTAGCTTTGCTGGGTAGAGTAATCTTGGTTGTAGGTTCTTATTTTTCATCACTTTGATATTTCCTGCCAGTCTCCTCTAGTCCACAAAATTCCTGTTGAGAAATCAGCTGATAGTCTTATGGGAGATCCCTTGTAGGTTACTAACTGCCTTTCTCTTGCTGCTTTTAAGATTCTCCCTTTGTCTTTAAGCTTTGATTTTTTAATGATGTACCTTGGTGTGGGCTTCTTTGGGTTCATCTTGTTTATAACTCTGAGCTTCCTGGAATTGTACACCTATTTCCTTCATCAGGATAGGGAAATTTTCAATCCCTTTCTCTCTTTCTTCTCCTTCTTGTACCCCTATGATGTAAATGTTGGTATGCTTGATGTTGTCCCAGAGGTTTCTGAAACTATCCTCATTATGTTATTCTTTATTTATTTTTGTTCTGATGGTATGTTTTTCACTACCTTCTCTTCCAAATATACAATTTGATCTTCTGCTTCATTTAATCTACTGTTGACTCCTTCTAAAGTATTCTTCATAACGGTTATTGTATTCTTCATTTCTGACTGGTTCTTTTTTAAATTTTCTATCTCTTTGTTGAAGTTGTCACTGAGTTAATCTACTCTTCTTTTAAATTCACTGAATATTCTTATAACCAGTGTTGAACTCTGCCTGTAGTTGATTTCTTGTCTCCATTTTGTTAAGAAAGCTTCATGCTTACAGCTTTCTTCTGCTTTCTCAAGATGACATTGGCTATTTGTAGTGTTTCATGGCTCCATATTAATTTTAGAATTGTTTGTTCCACTTCTATGAAAAACAACATTGGAACTTTGCTCAAAATTGCATGAAATCTGTAGATTACTTTGGAAAATATTAAAAAGCAAAAATCAACCAAGTAAAATTTCGAGATCTAATTGGCTTTATTAAAGGATTTGTAAATGGGGCAGCATCCCATCTAGAAATTAGAGGGGAACTTCCAGTGGTTGTACAAAATGGAAGGTTGTCATAGAAAGAAGGGAGGGGCAAGGGAGCTATTAACAAAAATCAAATTATTTTTTAAAATAATTTGATTTTTTTTTTTGAGGGGAGGTGTGTGGAGGAAGGAGACAGCAAGAGTTTTATCCTACAGATTGTCTCTTCTTTGGAGGATGGTGAGGGTCTACATTACCTTATTGATGCTGTTAGAAAACTCAAGGCATTTGTTTGCCTGCATACATCAAAGCCAAAAGAGACACAGATAGGTGTTTGCAGCAAAGAAAGCAGAGGTTTATTTAAGGAAATGGCACCTAACCTAATGACACAGGTGAGCTAGTGATCAAAGACCTGACTTCCTAATGGTCTCCTGGGGATAGGAGAAAACTCTTTAGTCATGGTAGCTAAGGGGTTTGGAGCTGTGGGCTCTACTCATTAGTCAGGCCTATGGTAGGGGGCAGTTGATCTTTGCATCAGGTCCTGATGTCAGTCACAGCATCTTTCT
Source organism: Eidolon dupreanum (assembly GCA_028627145.1). Taxonomy (NCBI): domain Eukaryota; kingdom Metazoa; phylum Chordata; class Mammalia; order Chiroptera; family Pteropodidae; genus Eidolon; species Eidolon dupreanum. Next base: position 35,917,323 of record CM053512.1, on the reverse strand, counting down.
GTCTGGTTTAAAGGGAGTGCTGGTAAAGTTGTTCTGCCTTCATGGGGGTTGAGCTACAAGATGTTATCTTTAGTTTGATAGAAACTGTTTCTGTGGTCAACAGACTGAGGCTTTGTTCCTAAGGCAGTTAGATGCTGACCTAAGGGCTTAATGATTAAGGGAGTGGTCATGCAGTGTGCAGAAGCATAAGGGGGAAAAAACAAGTGACCCAAGGGCAGTTTGAAGCAAGGAGAAAGAGAAGAGAGTGCTGAATCCTAGCACTAGACCACTAGGGAAGGAGATAGCAAGGATTTTATCCTGCAGATTCTCTCTTCTTTGGGAGGATAGTGGGGGGAATATTATTTTATTCATATGCGGGATGTAAAACTGAAAGCAACTAATGAAAAACAAACAAAAACTCATAAACACAAACAATTTAGCTTTTACCAGAGGGAAAGTGGAGAGGGAGTAGGCAGATAAGGGTACAGTGGGTCAAATATATGGTGACAAAAGGAATTTGACTTTGGGTGGTGAACACGCAGTACAACATGTATATAATGTATTATTGAATTGTACACTTGAAACCTATATAATTCTTTTAACTAATGTCACTCCATTATATTTAATAAATTAAATAAAATAAAAAAGAATTATACAAATCAAGAAGTAAATTCATTGAATGCATAATTGAAGGAAAAACTAAATGTCACTTTCAAAGCTCAGAGGTGTCACTTCTCAATAAACATCACATAAAACCTTAAAAAGAGAAGAAACAGAAGACAAAAAATCATTTTAAAGAAGTGAAGATTTGTCAGATTACAGTGTCTTAACAGAAAATTCCAAACAAGTTGATTAAGAGAGCTTGAAACTGTCATTAGATCCGGTATTAAATCTAGATTTGGCATTATGTGCTTTTAGCACCGATGATGCCATTTGGGGGCCTCCGATTTTCTCTTTAATAATAGTATGGACATTTTAATAGTATTAATTCTTCTCATCAGTGAGCATAGAATATCTTTCCATTTATTTGTGTCTGATTTAAAATGTATAAATTGCTGAATTAAAGGAGTCATATGAAAATTAAGAATACATACTAATGTGAGTTGACACACACACATAATTCAAAAAGGTGCACAACAGTTTAATTGTTTTGTTATAAAACTGTTAAAAAATGTCATCACACTGATCCTTTGTTTCCTGATTTCTGATGATGATGTGGGATAATAAACCTAATTCAGGTGATTGTGGTTATATACAATTGATATTTGGAAATATTTGGTGAGTCTAAAGACTCTTTCAGGTAGGAGTGTATATACGTAAACATTTATGTGTGTTTTTACCTGACTTTCAAGTAAATATACACACATGCACAACACAGATTCATTAATGTCACTTTAAATCTTGAAAAGAAACTTGAAAGAAATGTGGAGAGAACAGAAATTAAAAGAATAAAAGATTAAGTAGCATGAAAGTAAAAATGTAAAAATTTAAACACCAACATTTAAAGTAGACTGATGACCTTTAATTTTAGAGCTTCAGCTCTGCGGCCACCCATAGCTCACACTCAAATGCAAGAGCCTTGGTTCTGTACACCGTGGACACACCCATGCTGAGCTCCTGCATCTATAGTCTGAGGAACAAAGACATAAAAGAGCCCTGAAGATTCTTTAGGATGGCAGCTATAAAAGGGACAATTGTCCTGAGGCTGAAAAAAGGTCCATGATTGTAGGGTTGAAAACATTAGAGCCAGAAATTGAAATTTTAGATCAGATTGTAGAAAAAGCACTTGCTCCTTCTTTTTATTGCCTAGAATTTCCATTTCTTTTGTTTAAACTTTGTACAATCTGAAAGCTCATCTGACTAAACTTTCCGCTCTGTCTGATATATGGACAGTTTTCTATTTTTCTATTTTCCTGCTCTCCCCATGTTTTCCCCAAACTTGGATTAGAAATATTTGAGAATTTCCATTTCTTTTATAGGACAAATTGGATTTCTTAAAAATAATACTCTGAAATGAAATCCATCTTCCTAAGTAATTTTTCTTCAGTTTGCCTGAAAGAATGGTCATGAGTTGTATTACTCACATGGAAAAAGCTATACTTGGCAACTAAGTATTAATAGTATTAATTCTTTAATTAATAGTATTAATTAATTTAATTAATGTTATTAATTCTCATAATTTTATTGCAGAGAAAAATCTGAACATAAAGTTTTCACTTTGGGTCTGTCCCTCTTTTCTACATCACTGCCTTAACTTCTCTTTCTGATGTGAACTCTAAAATGCTACTGAGTTTTATTACTGGTCTCCTGATATTATTCTTTATTCAGGCTCATGTCCCCAGTGCCTACTATAGGCACTGACAAAAATTGGTTATCAAACATATATCTTCTAGTGGAGTCTACTTTAAAAGGCAAGTTTGAATAAATTAATTTACCTAACACGGTATTAATGTCACAAATGACTTTAAATATGAGGAAGCAAAATTTTTAACCACATATATTATTACTATAAAAAAATTTTTCCATGCTGTACATCTACTCATTGAAGTATGGAGGACTGGTATTCAAGTACAAGGTTTTTTTTTTTTTTTTTTTTTTTTAAATTATAGTTGATATACGATATTATATTCATTTTAGGCGTACAACATAGTAATTAGACATTTATATGATCCCCCAATCCTAATTCTGGTTATTTATCTGAAGAAACCAAAAAAACTGATTTAAAAAGATATATGAACCTCTATGTTTAGTGCAGCATTATTTACAATACATACAAGCAATCTAGGTGTTCATCAATAGATGAACAAATAAAGAAGCAGTGGCACATATATTCAATGGAATATGACTCAGCCATGAAAATGGATGAAACCTTCCCCTTTGCAAAAACATGGATGAACTTAGAGCATATTATGCTAAGTGAAATATGTTAGACAGAGAAAGATAAGGTTGTTTTTTTTTCCCCACTTGGGTGAAGGATTGGTTAGCATGTTTATGGTTTCTTAATTGAATTATCTTTTTGTTTCTGTTTGAAAACTTACAGTGCCACATATAGATATAACTTTCCACTGCTCTAAATGAAATATCTCTGCTTCTCTAAATTTTGTCATACCCACAAAATGGGCAGTGAATAATATCAATATCATCCATAATGTGTCATGATCAAAGTGTAACTCATTAGAGAGCTTGAATTCCTCCTATTCATTTGATTCAAGTCACAACTTTTGTGAAAAGAGACATATCTTTACAACTTCTACTGGTTACCTAGAAGTGAAAGTCAATGGAGTCACTTTTTAATACAATTATCTGAAATAAACTACAATAACAGATTAATTATCATTGCTACCTTCAGATATCTGTACAAATGCTAAAATGAGAAGAAGCAGATTATTATAATTGATCTCAGTTTTGTTTGCTTTTATTATTGTATCAGCTGTTTCTGCATAACAAGCCATCCTAAGAGCACTTGTTTTAATATAATGCCTTTAGATTTGATGGAAACATGGTGGAGTGAGAGACATCCCTATATCTCTCCCCTTGAAACAAGAATAAGCTGAACGTCTAAAACTCAACAAATAACACCCAAATTGCACACCAGCATATCTGAGAGTGGGATCTGCACATAAGAGCTACCACAGGTCAGAACCTCGGGTGTTGGGCGGTGGACTGGGAGTAATAAAGAAACTTCCTTTCGCAGCCACCGGAGCTACCTGTAGGAAGAGGGAGGGGTAAAGGCACAGCAACTTTTCTGAACAACCCTGCCTGGAAGTGCTGGGGCTTGTAAGCAGCCAACGGTGAATGGAGGGCCCGGTCATCAGGGCAGAGAGCAGAGAAGCAGGGCAGGACCGCAGAGAAACAACTGCTGATTTTTACCGGCACTGGCTGCAAAACCAAGGCTGAGCCACAGCCCCCAATCACCAACCCAGAGGGCCTCTCCCCGCACACCCTCTGAGACCTTCAGGGTGGAGCCCCAGGGGAATCTGAGCAAATAATACCAAAACTGCTAGGAAGCCAAGAGGCTTAGACATCACCTACTGGAAACCAAAAGAAAGGTACCTTCTCTGCAGCAGGCTAAAAAGATCTTTGTATAAGAAATCTTCTTTCTGGAAAAACAACAGATATATTTCCATTAATGCCAAGGTGGAGAAATAGTCCATTAAACACTATGAATGACCAAGGTGAAAAGACATCTCAGAAAGAAAAAGAAAAATCTCCAGGAAATAAGCTTACAGACATAGAAATGAAATGAAAGAGACTTCAGGGTGGTACTTCTGAAAAAACTCAATGAGATCCAAAACAAATCATATCAACAATTTCAGGAACTGAAAAAACAACTAGATGAGCAGAGCAAGGGGACTAAAACTCTCAAGAAGAACAGAATTATATTCTGGAGACGAAGAACACACTGCAAGAGTTGAAAAATGAAATAACAAGCCTGGGAAATAGAATAGACCAAACGGAAGAGTGGATCAGTGATTTTGAAGACAGAAATCTAGAAATAAATCAGAAGGAAAAAGAGAGAAACCGAAGAATGAAAAACAATGAAAGAGAAATGCAAAAACTAACTGATACCATCAGGAGAGGAAACATAAGAATAATAGACATTACTGAAGGCGAGGACGAGTAGAAGGGACTAGAAAGCATTTTTAGACAAATAGTGGAAGAGAATTTCCCAAATGTAAGAAATGAGCTGGAGCTTGAAATTCAAGAAGTCAACAGAACACCCAATATCTCAACCCAAAAAGCCCTTCACCAAGACACATTATATTAAAGTTATCAAAAATCAACGACAAAGATAGAATTCTCAAGGCAGCCAGAGAGAATCGATGAATAAAAGGATTACTTTACCAAAGAGATTGAACTATTAAAAAATACAAACAAATTCTGGAGCCAAAGGACTCTATAAATGAGATGAAGAATGACCTGGTAAGCTTAGGAGATAGTGCAGACCAGGTGGAGAAAAGAATTAGTGATATTAAAGGTAGAAATGTAGAAATGACTCAGGTAGAAGAGAGAGGATTGAGAGTAAAAAATGGAAGTATTCTATGAAAAATATCTGACTCTATTAGAAAGAGCAATAGCAGAATAATGGGTATACCAGAGGGAGAAGAGAGGAAGAAGGAAACATAGAGCTTATTCAAAAAAATAATGGATAAAACATCCAAAGCTGTGAAAAGATCTGAACCTTCAGATACAAAAAGCTGATAGAACACCTAATTATCTCAATCCAAAAAAGCCTTCTCCATTGCACATTATATTAAAGCTGTCAAAAGTTAACTACAAAAGGGAAGTCCCCGTCAAGATGGCAGAGCAGTTAAATGCTGTGCTAACCTCCTCTCATGACCACATCAGAAGTACAACTGAATTACAGAATAATCACCACTGAGAACTGCCTGGTCAACAGAATTCCCATATCTAAGGATATAAATAAAAAGCCAACACATACTGGAGATGCGGAACAGATGCGGAACAGATGTGGAACTGCCATACCCACGTGTGTGGCAGTTAAGAAATGGGAGGGATATCTCACCTCAAAAGTTCCCCCTGAGGAGCAAGGAGTCCCACTCCACACTGAGCTCTCCAGACCAGAGAAGAGAAGTGCCTCCAGTGCTGGAAAGAGAAGTCCCCGTAACATCCGTCTATGAAAACCAGTGGATATTGTGGCTTAGTGAGATGGAGGACTGCTGGACATGGGAAGTGCAGGTCTTAAAGGGAATGCACACAGAATTACTCACAAACTCACTCAGTCTGAGCTCCACCTCAGAGATAGCTGCTCAAAAAGCACCAGGGACATATGGGGAGGAACTGAATTGTCTGGCCTAAGGGCAAGGGCTAGAGGGGCAGCTCTTCCTGAAACTGAAGTGCTGGCAGATGCTATTGTTACTTTGCTGAGCCCTTCCCCCACCCAGCTGGCAGGGGTAGTGGGTACCAAGTACAAATATTTCATTAACTTGGTTAACACTGTTTGCTCTGCCCTGGTGATGCCGAGACCCTGCCACATCCAACGCCCAACCAACTACAACTGTTTGTGGTGGCAGTTCCATATAAGTGGTCAGGCTTAGCTTGAACTGCGAACTTTTTAAAATTCTCTCAAGGGTTCACAAACATCAAGCAGGCAGTATCTGGCCTTTGTGTGTCCCATACCTCTTGATAACCAGCCCCAAAGCCTGAACTAATAGCAGCTGGCCTCAGTTTACATCTTAGCCTCTCCAAGGTAGCTCCGATCCCAGCACCATTTGCTGATCATTCTGTAGTTCTTATTAGGTTTCAGGCAGCGACTGACGTTGGCCTGCACCAAAGTCTCCTCCTAAGATGCCCCCAAACCAAAACACCTAGTGGCCAGCTTCAGACCACATCAGAGCACAGCCCAACATGTTTCACAATCAACACACTCAATGGGTGGAACAAGCAGACTCCAGAGAGCCACCAAAGTCAATCCCACTCTGTGGGCTCAGCCCCTGCATGACAGCTCATCCACTATAGTCATGGCCATTCCTCACAGGCAGTCAGCCTGAGGGTCAAACCCTCCCACTGACATCTCAACAACAATCAACACTCGGCTACAGCAGGAGGGCACACACAACCCACACAAGGGATGCTCCTGCAGCAACTGGCTCAGGTGACCAAGTAGACTGTGCAATGAGTCCCAGGACATGTACTACATAAGGCCACTCTACCAAGACAGGAGACAGGGCAGATCTACCCAATATATGGAAAGAAACACAGAAATGCAGTTAAAATGAAGAGACATAAAAATATGTCCCAAATGAAAGAACAGGACAAAACTCCAGAAAACAAACTAAACAAAATGGAGACAAGCAATCTACCAGAGATAGAGTTCAAAACACTGGTTATAAGAATGCTCAGTGAATTTAGGAGAAGAGTAGATTAACTCAGTGACAACTTCAACAAAGAGATAGGAAACGTAAAAAAGAATGAAGACTATAATAACTGTCATGAAGAATATATTAGAGGGAGTCAACAGTAGATTAGATGAAGCAGAAGATCAAATTGTATATTTGGAAGACAAGGTAGTGAAAAACACACAATCAGAACAAAAAAAATAAAGAATAACATAATGAGGATAGTTTTAAGGGACCTCTGTGACAACATCGAGCATATCAACATTTGCATCATGGGGTACCAGAAGGAGAAGAGAGAAAGGGATTGAAAACTTCTCTAACCTGATGAAGGAAATAGGTGTACAATTCCAAGAAGCTCAGAGTCCTAAACAAGATGAACCCAAAGAAGCCCACACCAAGACACATCATAATTAAAACATCAAAGCTTAAAGACAAAGGGAGAATCTTAAAAGCAGCAAGAGAAATGTGGTTAGTTATCTACAAGGTAGCTCCCATAAGACTGTCAGCTGATTTCGCAACAGAAACTTTGCAGACTAGTGGGAATTAACAGGAAATACTCAAAATGATGAAAAGCAAGGACCGACAACCAATATTACTCTACCCGGCAAGGCTATCATTTAGAATCACAGGACAGATAAAGTTTTCCAGACAAGAAAAAGCTAAAGGAATTCATTATCACCAAACCAGTATTACAAAAAATGTTAAAGGGACTTCTTTAAAAGGAAAAAGAAAATAGTTCAAAAATATAAATAATAAATGGTAATAACTATGTATCTATCAACAACTCTTTTAAATGTAAATGGATTAAATGCTCCAATCAAAAGACATGACATGGTCATAAACACTCAGTTACAACTGGAGGGCACAAACAACCTACACAAGGGACGCTCCTGCAGCACCTGTGGGACCCATGCACAGTCTCCCTGCATAACGTTGTTAATTATATAAATGTCTAACCACTATGCTGTACACCTGAAACTAATATAAAATAATATTGAATGTGAACTTTAATTGAAAAAAAAAACCCTAAAAAAAGATGTAAGGTGGCTGAATGGAAAAGAAAACAAGATCTATACACACGCTGCCTACAAGAGACCCATTCAGATCAAAAGACACCCACTGACTGAAAATAAAGGGATGGAAAAAGGTATTAAGTGAAAATGAAAACAAAACAAAACAAAAAGCTGGGTAAAAATACTTACATCAGACAAAATAGACTTTTAAACAAGAGACAAAGAAGGACCCCGTAATCCCCACTTCTGGGTATTTATCCAAACAAATTCAAAACACTACTTTGAGGGGATATGTGAATCCATACGTTCATCACAGCATTATTTCCAATAGCCAAGATACAGAGGCAACCTGTATATCCATCAATAGATGAATGGATAAAGAATGTATGTATACACACACACACACACACACACACACACACACACACACACACACACATATATACACATACAGTGGAATATTACTTATCCATAAAAAGAATGAAATTTTCACATCAGCAAAGACATGGATGGACCTAGAGAGTATTGTGCTGACTGGTGTAAGTCAGACAGAGAGAGACAGATGCCATATGATTTCACTTATGTGGAATCTAAAGAACAAAATAAATGAAAAAAACAAAATGGAAACATATTTATAGATACAGAGAGCATTTTGACAGTTGCCAGATGGGAGGGAGGTTGGGGTGACGGGTGGGAGAAAAAGGGGAAAGGATTAAGATGTTCAAATTTCCAGTTATAAAAACAATCACTGAGATGTAAAGTACAGTCTAAGGAATATAGTCAATAATTTTGTAATAACTATGTATGGTGTCAGATGAGTACTATACTTATTGGGGTGATCACTTTGTAAGTTATAAAGATGTGTAATCACTATATTATACACCTAAAATAATATAATATTGTATATCAACTGCAATTAAAAATATTTTAAAAAGAAAAGAAAAAAGATACATATGGTATGAGCCATTATAAGTAGGATTATGAAATAAAATCTTCAAACAGCAAAATTTACAAGAAGATATGATTGTAAAATTAAATTGTAAAACTATTTCTGTTAGAAAATTAGAAGAATAAATTATGTAAAAATTTATTTAATATGTGAAAAGGGTAATGCTGATCAGCTTTACTTTGCAATTATTTCATCACCTGTGAGGCTGTATATATACATATGTATGTATTAGCAATTTACTATCTTGATAAGAAATTGTCTGTTAGAGCCTTTGCTTTTGTATGATGGAGTTGGTGTGTTTCCTGTTTCCATTCCTGTCTGTGATCACATTCTTTTAAAAATGAATTGGAGGTTTGTTAGTTTATATTTTTACCATTGACTCTTTGCCATTGTTTTTTATGTTTGTATAGATATATTTGTGGAGATGTATAAATAAATATACACATATATTTATAATACACATATACAAATATACATATCTATATAAATTTTGTGTGGTCCAGCCCATCAGGAATTCTATTTATCAGGAATTCTATTATCAAAATGACAAACTAACAAATGCTGGTGAGGATCCGGAGTAAAGGGAACACTTGTACACCGTTGGTAGGAATGTCAATGGAAACAGAGCTACAATATGATCCAGCAATTTCACCGTGGTTGTTTGCTGGCTTGATTTATAAATCAGTGTGTTTACGATGCTGACAAGAGAAGTGAACATTGATTTCAACAATGCAAAGGTCAGTGTTGCCAATTAAATAATAACAATGGAAGTCCAATTAGAGGGAGGAATGAGAAGCACAAAGTGCTTCCAGTAAAAGTTGTCCAAGGTCATATTAATTAACAAGTGTAGAGAAATTAAGTGTAAGCTGCGGAGGGATAAAAAGTGAAGTCAGGATTTTTTTTTTTTAGTTTTAAGATGTGGCATATCTGACTGTTTCCATATTGATGAGAAATTTCCAGACCAAAGAATGCTTGCAGTTATATCTTTGCCACAGTACTTCATGAGACAAACATCTCACAGTATCTTCCCTCACCCTGGGTTTCACATTAAAAAGTTTATTTACTATATGACAAGAATAATGCTAATGAGCTTTACTTTGCAAATATTTTGCTACTTGTGAGGCTGTCTATATATGTGCATTTGTTAGTCATTTACTTTCTTGATCACACGTTGCCTGTGAGAGCTCTTTTTTTCTATATGGTGGGATTGAAGTGTTTGCATTCCTGTGTTTGATCACATTTTTTCAAAAAACAATTGTTAGCTTTATTTTTTTCCACAAAATGACTGTTTGATCTTTAGTTTTTTTTTTTTATGTATGTATAGATATACTTGTGGAAATGTATGAGACTATAAATTTAGTGTGTTTGTGTCTATTAGGAATTCTATCTATTAGGAATTTTATTATCAAAATAACCAAAGATAATATTTACTGGTGAGAATGTGCAGAAAATGGAGCACTTATACACTGTTGGTGGAAAGGTAAATTGGAATAGAGCTATCATAAACATTTTAGCTATTTAGCTATTAGTTTTATTCTATTCCCTCCAATTTTTCTGCAAAATAGGATTGTTCTCACCACGTGTTATATAAGAAGGATGTGCACACTTGTAAAGGAAGATCTGTGGCTAGAAAGTTTTACATGGTGTGGTCTCTTAAAGTTCATTTCACATTTGTGGAATCCCCCATCATCCACCATCATCCCAGTGCCACCAATTTGTGTGTCTGAGATGACATCCACACTCATTCAGGTCCTTAAAACTACTCCTCTGTGACTGCTCTGTCTCTACATGTGCATCACCATCCAGTGTCTTTCGACCCAGAAGCCTTTGCATCAGGCCCATATGATCACTTCCATGAAGGCCACCAGGTATAGTGGTCAGAGCATGGATCCTGGGCCCAGGCTGCCTGGGTTCAAATCCCAGCTCTGTTGCTTACTACCTGGGTGACCCCGGCAAAAACTGAGCCTCTCTAGGCTTCAAGCTGGTAAAAACAGTATGTATTATACAGAGTTTTTATAAGGATGGAAAGAGTTAATGCCTCAGAACTGTGCCTGGCACAGAGAAATGGCTTCATGTGTGGTGTTTGTTTTTTACAGCACGTTACATACCTGAAATCATCTTGTGTGTACCTCTTTATCTTTGGTTTACAGGCTGTGTCTTCCCACTCTGAGATATCATAGTGACCCTCATCAGTGCCTGGACCAGCACTTGGCACATCACCTTTGCTCAGTAAATATTAGGTAGATTTATTCATTCATTTATGTATCTTCTACCTTCATCAAATGTCACCACATCCCTTAAGTGTCAGCCACGTCTACCTCCACTCCTTCCCTCCCCCCTTTCTTAGCTATTCTTAATGACCTGGACTTGGATCCAAACTCAACCACTTGTTAGCTCCATGAACTTTGGCAGTCACTCCCCTGGTGTAGTCAGGTTCCCTAAGACCAATCTCAGGTTCAATGAGGACTCAAAGAACTCAGCAAAACTGTTACATTCATTCTACAGTTTATTACAGTGACAGTGTGCAGAATACAATCAGCAAAGGGAAGAGGTACATGGGACAGGGTCCAGGAGAGACCAGGAGTGAGCTTCCAGTTGTTTTTTCCAGTGGAGTTGTGTCGACAGCACTTCATTCTCCCAGCGATGATGTGTGACAACATGCATGGAGTATTGCCAACTAGGGAGGCTCACCTGAGCCTTGTTGTCCAGGGGTTTTGTTGGCGTTTGGTCACATAAACATGACTGCCTGCCTGCATGGTTGACCTTAGTCTCCAGCCCCACCAGAGGTTAAGCTGATCCTTTGTGGCCCAAGGCTCCACCATGTTACGTTGTAAGCACAGACTATCTATTCATAGTGGCCCAAAGTACCAAGACAAACAAAGAAACTCTTATCAGGCAGGACACTGAAAAGGCTTAGAAGCTGTCTCTCAGGAGCGACAAGAGCCAAATCTTTCTTTGGAATGTGCAAGATGTGGACAACCCAAGCCTGCTAAATTAATCTTTATGGCATACCTCGAATCCTTCAATCTCAGTTTCCATATTTGTAATATAAGGAAAATAATGATCCTCTCCAAGAAGTGACCCTCACTCAATCAGAAGGCTCTACACCAACCTCAGTCCCATTGGCCTTTCTCTTCAGCATGCCCAAGTGATAATAATAACAGCTGACACTCAAAAAACACTGGTCTCTTGCCAAGCACTGTTCTATATGCTTTATGCAGATTAAACATAATCTTCATGGCAACTTTACAATTTTGATGCAATTAAACTCCCATCTTTGCCAGTGAAAAGAGCCGAGGCACAGAGAAGTTCAGACAACCTCCCCAAGTCACACAGCTAGTATGCAAATTCACACAGCTATTAAGTAGGAGAACCTGGATCTGGATCCCCACAATCTGGCTCCAGGGTCCAGAAACTGTTTACTATGCAGTCAGCAGGCCTCTTAGCTGAAATTCACACTGGTTGTGAATTTTTGAGACTCAGTCAGACCAACAGGGCAGGACTTGGGCCCGCCTCACTACCTTCTCTCTCCTCAAGGCAAAGCACAGTGTCAGGCACACTATAGATGTTCAATAAATGCTATTTAATGAACAAATGAATGTTCTCAAAAAGTTTATGTGCCCTCTTTAAAAAGAAAACTCAAGATCAGTAATCTAAATTTTTCCATTAAGAATCGAAGTCAGCTTTTAATCTGTCACATGCTTGACAGACAGCCCTCGACAAGTCTCAAGGCAAATACATTTTGCTGTGCTTGCTTTCTTCCTGATTTCTGACTCTCAAAGAGAAAGAGATAAGGACTTACCTAATTCTATAGAAACATGTAAATTTTCTCAACCAATGAGGAAAAAAAGAGAAAAGAAAAAAAAGCTACCATATATTCTAGCAATCTCACTTCTAGGTATATAGTTGAAGAAAATAAAATCACTTTTGCAAAAATATATCTACATCCACTCCATGTTTATTGCAGCATTATTCATAAGAGCAAATACATGGAAACAACCTAAGTCTCCACCAATGAATACATAGATTAAGAAAGATATATGTATATGTAATATATAATGAAATATTATTCAGTGATAAAAAAGAAGAAAATTATATCATTATGACAACACAGAGGGACTTTTTAGGCATTATAATAACTGAAGTAAGTCAGAGAAAGACAAAACTTCATGATCTCTCTTATATGTGTTATCTGTAAAACCAAATTTATAGAAGTGAATACTAAATAGGTGGTTGCCTGGGACAAGGTGGGAGGGAAATGTGGAGATACTAATCAAAGGGTACAAACTTTGGTTTTAAGATGTTTAAGTTCTGGGGATCAAATCACAGCAAAGTGCCTATATTTAACAATACTGTATTAGATACCTGAAAATTTCTAAGAAAGTATATCTCAAATGTTTTCACCACAAAGAAGTGATTATATAAAGTGCTGGATATGTTAATTAATCTTGTTGTAGTAATAATTTCACTATATAAGTGTAATAAATTATTGTGTGCATTTTAAAATTACATGGTTATGTCAATTATATCTCAGTGCAGCTGGAAAATTTTTATTTAAAGTCTCAAAGCAATAATTGGGGTTGTGCAGTCCACCTAAGAGAATGTGGGAGTGAATCAATCATGAAAAATAAATTAACTTCTACCTGGGGTAAAAAGACAAACAAATCATTTCATACTTCTTTTGACGACAAACATTTGTAAATTATGTGCTATAGATTTGCAATAAGGAGAATATGAAGAGTTGTAGAATAAATTGATTCACCAAGAAATAGCAGCTTTGCAAGTATTTCCCAGAGTGGAACATAGGTCATAGTTAAAAAGCCAAAAGAGTCTACAAATTCTTATTGCGGTCATTTGGAGCGACAGTGCGGGGTTAGAGGTTATGTCCAAAAGAAAAACACAGCATGGATCGGTGGCCTCTCTCTGCTTCTTGTGTTGGGGCCTGGGAGGAAGTTCCCCCTCAAGATCACAGATCTGTCACACTTTTGGAATCCACTATCATCCACCATCATCCCAGTGCCACCAATGTGTGTGTCTGAGATGATACCTGCACTCATTCCAGAGGCTGTTATAAAGTCTCTGTTTAGTTATTATATATAAGGATTCATAAATGACATTATATGATATACTTCTGAAAATACTTATTTTGATTCTTTTATAGAAAGACTATTGACACTGTATGTTACTGATAAAAAAATTATAGTAAGCAGAATAAGTCTCCAAGATCATCACATCGTAATCCTTAGAAATTTGTAATGTTATTTTTCGTTATAAGAAAGGACTAAGATAGTAGATGAAATAGGGTGGTTAATAAGCCGCCTTTATGATATCATTGGCCCTGATTTTGCAGGTGGGACTAATGTCATCACTGTCATCCTAGAATGTGTAAGAGGAAGGAAGAAAAGTTGGAATCTGAGGGAGATTGAAAGATGCTACAGTGTTGACTTTGAAGTTGGAGAAAGGACCATGAGGCAAGGAATGCTTGTGGCCATGGGAAGCTGGGAATGGAGAGAAAACAATTTCATTCAGGGAGCCTCTAGAAGAAACATGCCTGACAGACAACTTGATTTTAGTCCATTGTCTCTTCAGACTTCGGACCTCCTGAACTTTAGGTGAATTAATTTGTTTCTTTTAAACACATTAGTGTGATGTTTTGTTTCAGCAGCAATAGCAATGTTATATAGACATTTATCCAATAACTGATTTTGGAGGAAAGTAACTTTAAGGGTCTCAATTCATTCATTTTGCTTCCCTTGGGTGAGGACATTTTGTGTTGAAATCCACACTAAATAGAAGAAGAAACCCAAAGTCAAATTGGGAATTTTGCTCTATAAGTGATACAGAGAATTTCCCATTGCATAAATGTAAATGTGGTTCTGAACTTGAGGCCTTTAGACATTAAGATAGGAAAATAATTCATTATTAAAATCATGAACATGGACAATAGACTAGTGATTACCAGAGGGTGGGGTGAGGAGGGGATAGAGAGGGTAAAAAGGGTCAAACATGTGGTGACAGAAAGAAATTAACTATGGGCGATGAACACACAATATAATGTATACATATGCCTTACTGCTGAATTGTACAACCTGAATCTTACTGGCTTTCGTTAACCAATGTAACCATAATAAAAATAAATAAATAAAATAAAATTAAATAAAATTAAGGACAACAATTCTACATAAAAATTTTTTTCTATGTTTTTATATTTTTAAAATTTCATGTTAATTCAACCTACCATTATTTTCATTTCTATCCTCTCCAACATTGTCTTACATTTTATTTCAGCATAAAAGATGGGGTTATTGAGTCTGTCTATGCATATATATGTGAGTAGTGTGTTTATGTACTAAATAATCATATATAAATACACATACATATAAACAGACTATTATCTGCTGAGAGAATTTTTGGACTCAACAAGTATTTCCACAGATTTTATGTATTCTTCACCACATTTATCAAAAATATTATTGTACAGTATTACTGTCAGAAATAAGGAACTAAGCTCAGGGAGATTCTATTTTTCACAGGTATGCAATAATGCAATTAAAACTTTCATACAGTTCCTTGAATGATGTGTCATTAAACACATTCAATATATCCTCTTATTTGTTAGGTCCCTTTGATCCAGCAACTTGTACACTTTAAATATATGAAATATACTGCATGTAATTACACTCCAATAAATTAGTTAACAGGAAAAAATAAAATGATTCTGGCTCAAGGTAGGATGTAGAGCACAGGTAGCTTGAGTCACACTAATGGAGGAGGGAGAAATACCATTTGGTAGAAAGCAAAGTGTTTTATATGGATATAAAAACAGTGACATTAATTTATGGAAAATTACTTTGGTAAACTCATTTTTTTGTATACTAGATTATACCACATATATAAATAAACTGTCATAAATTGGTTCAAGACAGGGGTGCATTACAGCCTTACACAACATCATGGATGAGCTGGAGATATGCAATGTAGAGACTCCCAGCTGATGTGGACCCATGAGTATCTGAGTAGAGATTAGAACAACTCTCATCATATGATCCCATTTGATGTAAATTATATCATTTAGGTTAGCTTGTTATGCAACATTAGCTATCTGATACAATAACTAAAAAGAATTGAATGAGGGCAATTATAATTACCAGCTGGTTTTTAATTATGGGCATATGTTCTGATATTTAGACATAGCATTTATAGTCATTCTGCTATTCAAGTTTATTTTGGATAACTGGATTAACAATTGACTCTATTAAGGGTCGCTTTCACGTAACCAGGAGATGTCGGAAGGACATGCATTTTAGCAAAAACCCTGAAGAAATCAAATTCTCCTGTGAGTCATGTTCTGATCATGAAGATGGAAGAATTTCCTGCATATGAGGAGCTATGAAAGGGACGATAGTGACCTTGTTCATTCACTATCCAGTTAGTGGTTAAGACAAAATAAGAAAAGTGGAGATATTTTGTTTAGACTGTAGAAGCATCATATTTGTAGGCAGCACTGAAATTTTGGAGGACAAACAGGAATGTAATTTATTAATAAAATGTAAATACACCAACCATTCTTCACCTCAATGAAAACAAACTGTCACACGTGAAATCCGTCTTCTATACTTCAGGAGTAGGTTACATCATGAAAAAGAAATCTTTGCATAGAAATCAGCTGAGTAATGCTTCCTCGTATATAAGGTCAATTCTTTCTAAAAAACATATTAGGACAGGAGAGATGGCGAGGAAACATGGTGGAATGAGAGACGTCCTCAGATCTCTCCCCTGGAACATCAATAAGCTGAACATCTAAAACTCAACAAGAAGCACCCAAACAGCACACCAGAATGTCTGAGCATGGGATCTGTGCGTAAGAGCTACCACAAGTCAGAAACCCAGGTGCTGGGCGGTGGACTTGGAGAAATAAAGAAGCTGCATCTTGCAGCCTCTGGAGCTCCTTGCAGGAGGAGGAGAAGGAGGGGTGATGGTGTGGTGACTTTCCTGAACAACCCTGCCTGGAAGTGCTGGGACTTCTACACAGCAAGCAGCAGGGCCCAGTCATTAGGATAGAAAGCAGAGAAGCAGGATGAGACAGCGGGGAAATAACAGTTGAGTTTTACTAGCCCGGTTCCAAAACCAAGGCAGAGCTGCACCCCTCAACTCCCAAAGCAAAGTGCCCCTCCCCGTATACCCTTCAAGACCGAACACTGCAGAGCCCCAGCGGAATCTGAGCAAAAGCTGCAGAGACTAAAGCTACCTCTTATAGCCTCTGGAGCTCCCTGTGAGAGGAGGAGGAGGGAAGAAGGTGAGGCGAAGTCCCTGATCAGCCTGCTTGAAAGTGCCAGAACTTCTGGCACCAGGGCCCTGTCATCAGGGCAGAAAGCAGAGAAACCAGATGGGACTGCAGAGAAACAACAGCTGATTTTTACCAGCCCCGGTTGCAAAACCGAGGCTGAGACCCAACCCAACTCCCAAACAGGGGGTTCCTCCACATGTACGCTCCGAGACAGATCACCGTGGAACCCCAGGGGAATCTGAGCAAATGGTACTGAAACTGTCACCAACACTGACAGGGACTGAAACTGAGAGTAGCAAGTGTGATTAAATATCTACAAGAAAATAAAAAAGACATTTAGGCTTTATATAATGCAGAAATCCAACAGACTTAGATGCTACCTACCGGAAACCAAAAGAGAAGCGTCTTCTTTGCAGCAGGGTAAGAGAGACCTTTATAAAATAAATCTTTCTGGAAAAGCAACAGAATACACTTCCACTAAGGCCCAGGTGGAGGAATAGTCCATTAAACACAATGAACAACCAAGGTGACAAGGCATCTCAGAAAGAAAGAGAAAAATCTCCAGAAAATAAGCTTACAGACATAAAAATATGCAACTTCAATGGCAGAGAATTCAGGATGGTACTTCTGAAAAAACTCAATAAGATCCTAAACAAGTCATATCGACAATTTTGGGAATTGAAAAAACAACTAGATTAGCACAGCAAGGAAATTGAAACCTTCAGAGGAAACCAAATAAAACTTCTGGAGATGAAGAACACATGGCAAGATATGAAAAATGAAATAGCAAGCTTGGGAAATAGAGATGATGAAAAGGAGGAAAGGATCAGTGATATCGAAGATAGAAATCTAGA
>CM053512.1:35873186-35898881 GCA_028627145.1 Eidolon dupreanum | reverse complement strand
TGGCCATAGACTTAGTTTCATTTTAACTTAACCATTATTTTACTTTTTATTCTCCTCAAATTTCTTAAGTTTCTTCTCAACCTTAAAAATGACATTATTGATGAGTCTGTGTTGTGCATATGTACATGCAATGCTTACCCGAGAGACATTAGACTCACCAAGTATCTCCAAACATTTTATTTATTCCCCAAAACATTCACCTGAATTAGGTTTCTCATTTCACATAACCATCAGAAATAAGGAAACAGAGTATCAAAGTGATTACATATTTTACAACAATATAACAATGTAATTAAACTATTGTGCACATTCTGGAATTACATATATAATATGCATGTGTTTATACACCCATGCAGTATGTATTCTTAATTTTCATATAGTTCCTTTAGTTCAGCAATTTGTACATTTTAAAGAAGACACAATAAATGGAAAGATATTCTGTGTTCAATGATTGGAAGATTTAATATTATTAAATTGTCCTTACTACCGTTAAAGAAAAAAATACAGGCCCCAAATGGCGCTAAAAGCAAATGAAGCTAAAATGAGATTTAATACCATATCTAACGGCAGTTTCAATATTTCCTAATCAACCCGCCAGGGTATCTATTAGGACTTGAGTATAATATTTTCAGGTTGCTTCTAGGCAGTGGGTCTCAATCAGAAATAACTTTGACCTTGGGGTATCTGGCAATGTCTGTAGGGATACTGCTAAACACAGACAATCCACAGAAGAGCACTCCCATAAATTATTATTCTTCCCCAAATATCGATGGTTAAAGGGGTGAGAAAAACTAGTCTAGACTAGTACTTCTCCAACTTTAATGTTGTCAGCACTGAGCTGATTGAGAAGGGAAGGTTTTGAAGGTGAGATGCCCAGTTGGAAGAATGCACAAGAGGCTGACATGTGAATGAAATGGCAGACACCAACTTTATTGTGGGGAGTGCAGTTCTATTGCAGGGAGTGCAGTTCTATTGCGGGGAGTGTGGTATTGCATGCACTCTTCTGCTTCCCTTCTGTGCTCCCATTCTGCTTCCCAGGAGACCACATGGCTCCACACATATCGGAGTACAATAGTGGCATTCAGCCATACATGCATGATACATTAAGCTAAATTATGTCTACATATTTTAGGTGCAGGCATGATACTATACCAATGTAACATTTAAATCTGGGGTCCTATTCCTAGCAGCGAGCCTGGATCACAGCCATATGGGGCCTAGGCAGGCCTGGGACCCACAAATGTGCATATGAGACACCCAAGATTTTAGTTCAAATTAGAATCTGATCCAGCAGGTCCTGTAGGGTCCAGAAACTGCATTTCTAACAAGCTCCCAGGTGATATTGATGCTTTAGGCCCTGGTCTATGGTCTCTAGGTAGTAAAACTGAGGTCTTGTGTTAGAGTCAGGTGTAGGTAGTTTTAGGTCTTCTGAACCAAATATAATCTTGGCATGTAATTTTGGAGAGATAGTATATTCGCTCATTCCAGAGGCTGTGGTAGTCCTGTTTGTTTCTTTTATGGAAGGGTGCTTGAGTGACACATAATCATACACTTTTGAAAAAGGCTTTGTAGTAGAAGACTAAAAAGCTCCAAAAGACATCCACACCTTAATCTCTAGTGCCTTTGAATATGGTATTTTTATAGCAAGGGACGTTAGGGCAGCAGATGGAACAGGGTTGCTAATCAGCTGACTTTAAGGTAGAAGATGAGCCAGGGTAATCCAGGTGGGACTAAGGTAACCACAATGCTTCTCTAGAAGCAGAAATGGAGACAAGGTGAAAACACTACACTGCTGGCTTTGAAGAAGAAAGTATGTCCATGAGCCAAGGAATGCAGATGGCTGGCAATACAATATGGAATTGAAAAGGAAATAGATTTTCCTCTGTGCATCCAGAAGGAAATCTACCTTGCAGATATCTTAACATTAGCCCATGAGATGCATTTAAGCTTCTGATACCCAGAACTGTAAAAGCCTATATTTGTTTTAAATAACAAGTGTAGGATGTGGAGTGCTGTGCTCTCAGTCACTTGCCTTGTGCTCGTTCACATGCACTCATTCCAGACATACCTGTTCACACTCTCACGGGGCCGCTCATCCCCATTCAACTCCCTCTGGCTCAGGATTCACCTCACCAGTTCCCCGCACCTCACTGGTTCCCTGCACCTCCTGGTCGGCCCCACAGTGAAGTAAGTGTTGAGCCCTTGATGTGTGTTGGCGGCCGGGGCTCTCCGCCTAGTGCGGTGCCTCAGCTCCTGGGCGGCCTTTGCCGTGCAGACTACATAATCTCTGTTAAAAAAATTCAACTCTGGGGAGATTTCGAAACATGGCAGAGTGAGAGACATCCCCAGTTCTCTCCCCTTGAAACAACAATAAGTTGAACACCTACAACTGAACAAAAACATGCAAACTGCACACCAGCATGTCTGAGGGTGGGATCTGCGCATAAGAGCTACCACGGGTCAGAACCCTGGGTGTCAAGTGGTGGAGTGGAAGAAATAAAGAACCTGCCTCTCACAGCCATGCAGCTGCCAGAGCTACCTGTAGGAGGAGGGCAAGGAAAGAAGGTTTGATGAATTTCCTGAACAGTCCTGCCTGGGAGAGTTGTGAGTTCCATGCAGCCGGCGGCAGGGCCCAGTCATCAGGGCAGACAGCAGAGAAACAGGGATGGCAGAAAAACAACAGCTGATTTTTACTAGCCACGATTGCAAAACCAAGGCTGAGCTGTAGGCCCAACCTCCAAACCGAGACGGCACTATACCTGTACAACTGAGAACGAACACCGTGTCTTTGGCGTAAATAACCAGTAGAGGGATTGCTGGATCACATGGTAGATCAATTAGTTTTTTGGCATACTGTTTTCCATAGTGGTGATACTAATTCGCAGTCCCACCAGCAGTGTATGAGGGTTCTTTTTTCTCTGCATCTTCTCCAGCATTTGTTATTACTTGTCCTATTGATAACAGCTATTCTAACGGGTGCGAGATGGTATCTCATTGTGATTCTGATTTGCATTTCCCTAATAGCTAGCGATGTTGAACATCTTTTCATGTATTTTTTTGCCATTTGTATGTCCTCTAGGGAGAAGTGTCTGTTCAGGTCCTCTGCCCACTTTTTGATTGGATTGTTTGTTTTTTGGTTATTATTGAGTTGTATGAATTCTTTGTATATTTTGGATATTAGGCGCTTCATTCGAGGCGTTGCTTGCAAATATATTTTCCCATTCAGACGGTTGTCTCTTTACCTTGTTGATGTTTACTTTTGCTGAGCAGAACTTTTTACTCGATGTAGTTTTATTCATTTATTTTTGCTTTTCTTCCCTTGCTTTTGAGGTCAAATTCATAAAATCCTCTTTAAGTCCAAGGTCCTTGAGTTTTGTACCTATGTTTTCTTCTATGCATTTTATTGTTTCAAGTCTTATGTCCAGTTGGTCTACTGTGCCATTTCAGGATGCTGTTTCCTTCATGACTCTGGATGATCTGTCCAATTCCAACAGCAGGGCAATTAGGCCCCCTACTATGATAGTGTTTTGGATTGTTTCTCCCTTTAGTTCTGTTAGTAATTGCTTTACACATTCGTGGCTCCCTGTTTGGGAACGTAGATATTGATAAGTGTTATTTCTTCTTGGTGCATGATTCTCTTTATCATTATGAAATGTCTCTCAGTTTCTTTCTTTACATTTTTTATTTTGAAGTCAATCTTGTCTAATATTAATACTGCTACTCCCGCTTTTCTCTGAATGTCATTTGCTTGAAATATTAATTTTTATCCTTTCACTTGGAGTCTATGTTTGTCTTTGGAACTGAGATGTGTCTTTGGAGGCAGCACATAATTGTGTTTTGTCTTTTGATCCATTCTGCAACTCTGTGCCTTTTTATTGGTGAGTTCAGTCCATTTACAATTAGGGTGATTATTGAAACATGAGGTCTTCTTATAGCCATTTTATCTTTGCTTTCTGGTAGCTCGGTATTTCCATTGCTTCCCTGCACTGGTGTTTCTGTTCTTATTTGGTTGTCTTTTTGTGGGTTTTGCCTTTGGTTATTCTTGTTTAATGTAATATACTTCAGTTCTGAATCTTCTCTTTGTGGTTACAATTACAAATATGTAAAGGATAGTTTTTATATATATATATATATATATATATATATATATATATACATACATATATATATATATACATACATATATATATATATATATATATATATATATATATATATATATACACATACAGTCATCCATTTTCTTCTGTACATGTCTTACCTTACCTACATTCCCCTTTGCAAATTTGGATCTTTGAATCTTCCCCTTTCAGTCATTGTGGTCTCTATTTGTCCCTATGTATGCTGAATGTTCATTACTCTCTTGGATTGCAATTCTCTTCTTATTATTTAAAATTATAATGCCCTGTTCTTAGTAAAGGTTGCTTTCCTCTGCTTCTATTTGCCTAATAAACACTTTACTCCTAATTATGTATTTTTTTGTTTTGTTCTTTTCTTTTAGATGAGCTGACAACTTTCAGTATTTCCTGTAGTGCAGGCCTCGTAGTGGAGAATTCCCTCAATATTTGTATGTCTGGAAAGGTCTCAATTTCTCCTTCATACCTAAAGGAGACTTTAGCTGGTTCCATTATTCTTGGCTGGTACTTCCTTTCACTTAATACTTTGAATATTGGATTTCACTCCTTTCTGGCTTGTAAGGTCTGTGCTGAGAAGTCGAGAATAATCTAATGTGTTTTCCTTTTTAAGTTACCGATTGCTTCTCCCTGGCTGCCCTGAGAATCGTCTTTGTCATTGACAATAACAACAAAAAAAGCGAACACCCCAATCAAAAAATGGGCAGAGGATCTGAACAGACACTTCTCCTTCTCCCTAGAGGTCATACAAATGGTCAACAAATATATGAAAATATATTTGTCATATATAAATATATGCCTTGGAGAAGGGTTGAGATAATTGGGTGTTCTGTTAGCTTCTTAAATTCCAAGCTCCAGCTCATTCCTTAGATTTGGGAAGTTCTCATCAAGTGTTTGTCTGAAAATGCTTTCCAGTCCCCGCTCCTTTTCTTCCCCTTCAAAAATGCCCATTATTCTTATGTTTCCTCTCCTGATGGTATCAGGTAGTTCTTGAATTTCTCTTTCATTATTTTAATTATTTGGTTTCTCTCTTCTTTCTTCTGATTTATTTCTAGATTTCTGTCTTCGATATCACTGATCCTTTCCTCCATTTGGTTGACTCTATTTCCCAAGCTTGCTATTTCATTTTTCACCTCTTGCAATGTGTTCTCCATCTCCAGAAGTTCTATTTGTTTTTGTTTGGTTTTTGAGGGTTTCAATCTTCTTGCTCTGCTCATCTAGGTGTTTATGTAATTCTTGAAATTGTTAATACGACTCACTTTGAAATTCACTGAGTTTTTTCAGAAGTACCATCCTGAAATCTCTGTCATTTAAGTTGCATATTTCTATGTCTGTAAGCTTATTTTCTGGAGATGTTTCTGTTTCTTTGTGAGATGCCTTGTCACCTTGGTTGTTTGTGGTGTTTAATGTAAGATTTCTCATCCTTCGCATTAATGGAAATGTATTCTGCTTTTTATTTTCCCAGAAAGATGATATATTATGTAAAGGTCTCTCTTCAGCCTGCTACAAAGAAGGCACTTTTCTTTTTAGTTCCAGTCGGTGGCATCTAAGCCTGCTTGATCTCTGCTTTATATAAAGTCTTAATAATGCCTTTTTCTTTCTTGTATATGTTTAACAATGCTTGATACCCTTAGTCTCAGTCCCTGTCAGTGTTAATGACAGTTCGGTAGCATTTGTTCAGATTCCCCTTGGACTCCATGGCATGCAATGATATGGGGAGAGGAGTCCCCTGGATTGGGGAATAGGCGCTGTGGCTTAGCCTCAGATTTGCTACTGAAAAAGGTAAAATCAGCTGTTGTTTTTCTGCAATCCCTGCTTCTCAGCTCTCTGCCCTGATGACAGGGCCATGTTGCCAGATTCGTGGAGCTCACAGATATTCAGCTTATTGTTGTTTCTAGAGGAGATATCTGGTGCATCTCTCACTCTGCCATGTTTCTCATATCATTCCAAATTCTACACTTTTAAATGTGCAATATATCCCATGTAATTATACTCCAAAAAAATAACTAACAGGAAAAATCTAGTTATGCCTGGATCAAGGTAGGATATAGATAACAGGTAGCTTGAGTCACATTTTAAGGGAGGAGGGAGAAATATTATTTGGTAGAAAGCAAAGTATTTTATATGGATATAAAAAGTGACATTAATTTATGGCAATTTACATTTAGTAAACTCATTTTTTTGTAATGTAGATTATGTTACATATAAAAATAAACTTTATTAAATTGGTTAAAACATGAATATTATCAGCAACACGAAATAAAATCTTTGAGATAACATAACCATTTGAGAAGAAATTTTTCTTAAGAAATTCATACGAATTCATGAAATAATTGGGATTTCCCAAATATTTTTTTCAAATTTGGGTCAAACTTTTAAGCCTGGGAAAATGTACAATGGAAGAAAATGTCCATATATTAGAGCAGAAAGCATGATAAACTGTATTACTTATTCTGTACAGAGAAGGTGAATTAAAGAAATGGAAATTCCAGCAAATATATAGAAGAGGCACATTCTATTTCCACATGTTCAGGCTCCAAAGCTTTTAGCACTTCAATCATGGGGAGTTCTTCAGCCCTAAATCAGTTGTCCCTTTTATTGCTGCCATCTCACAGAATCTTTTCAAAGCCCTCTTTATGTCTTTGTTCCTGAGACTTTAGATGAAGGGGTTGAGCACAGGTGTGACAACAGTGTACATCATCGAGGCTACTGCACATGAATGTGAGCTGTGAGTAGCAGCAGAGCTGAGGTACATTCCTATGACTGTACAATAAAATAAGAAGACAACTGAGAGGTGAGACACACAGGTAGAAAATGCTTTATACTTCCCCTGAGCTGATACATTCCACATATGCAGGAAACTATCTTAGAGTAAGAGTAAAGGATACCAGAAAAAGGACCACCAGCCAGAAGCACTGATGACAAATACATCATTATGTTATTAAGAAAGGTGTCAGAACAGGCAAGCTTAATCACCTGATTGCATTCATAGAAACAGTGGGGGATTTTCAAGACTGTGTAAAAGACAGTTGCAATATCATTAAGCTTTGTAACAAGGAATACAGGGCACTCATGATCCAGGACACCAGAAGCAGCAGTTCACAGAGTCGGGGGTTCATGATGACCGTGTAGTACAGGGGACAACAGGTGGCCACAAAGCAGTCATAGGCCATTACAGTCAAAAGGAAGTTGTCAAACACTCCAATGAGTAGGAAAAAGAACAGCTGTGTGATGTCGCCTGTATAGGTTATGACTGCTCTGTGTCTGGATGTTCACCAGCATCTAGGGCCAGAGGTGGAGGTGAAACAGATATCCAGCATGGGTGTGTGGATATGGGAGTCTGAGCTGACAGCCAGGATTATGAGTGGATTTCCAAACACGGTGATCAGCTACATGGAGAGTAATAGCCCAAATATGAGATGTTGCAGTTCTGGTTCCTCAGAAAATCCCCAAAGAAGAAATTCTGTAATCTGTGAATAATTTTCTGGTACCATGTATTGGTGGTTATGACTGGGAAATAAAAATTTACACAATTAATTAACAAACATGGGCATTACCAGCATCTTGAAATGCTACAATTTGTATTTTGCAGTAAAATGTATATATGATGCATATGTGGTTTTGTAGAGGTTTAATCCCCTTTATATAATCTTCCCTGACATTTCTAAATAGGAATTCCTGTCCTACAATCAGTAATTTACCAAATAAATCATTTTTATAAAGGTTTAATGAGAAATTCTTTCCCATATAAATTCTGTTATTCCTGCACATATTTCATATTTATTTGCCCAACCTTGTTTTTCTATGGCTCTATAGTTGATAAGGCTCACCCTTCTCTCACTTTTCTTATGGAATCTTTTTTTTGTTATTCTCAGTTTTGAGTTTTTACCTCTTTCATGACACATCTGATAAGTATACTAACCCTAGTTCTGTTTCATTTTCAACATGCAAAATCTTCTCCTGAAATATTACAGAAAATCCTGCTTATGCTACAACTATTAGTCCTCTTTCTTCATCCATTTATCCCTGAGGAAATGATATCATATCACACTCACTGAGGAACATGTGCTGAGTTCTGACATTTCTCTTGTTAAGGAGAACAAGGTGCTGAAAAACAAAAGTCCCTACAATCCAAAGATAGAGAAAGAATAGAAGAAAGTGAAAAATCATACATGATGTTAGATGCTGCATGTGCTCTGAAAAAAAGGAAATAGGTATAAAAGAGAGTAGGTGTGTGTGTGTTATTTTTAATAGAATTGATAAAAATCTAAAAACAAGATGTCATTTGAATAGAGACCTCAAGAAACACACAGGAAAGACAGAGAGCTTTCTGGGGAAGTGTGTATCCTGCACGCGAAAGAACCAGTGCAAAGGTCCTGGGGTAGGCACTTGTTTCAAGAAATCACACTGAAAAGGAAGCCACGTCATGAGGGGAATGAGCAAGAGGGATATGATAAAGATGCTGTCAGAGAAGGTGGAGAATGACATGGCCTGTCTGCTACAGATGAAACTTCAAGACACAGGGACTCGCTCAATCACATGCTGTTCTTTAAACTTTATTTTCTTTGCAAGGGATCCTGTGAGGAGAAGTGATGTATTTTTATATTCATCAATTGATTGACATTCTGTATCTATATTTTAAAGAACACATTTCAGAGTATATGAGCTAGGTACCCATGCCCTAAGAAGTGGAGAAATGCTTATGCTCCACAAACCACACACATTCACACCCACAGACACACACACTATGTTCTCCTGGGGTCGTGTTAATACCAGCTTCTACTCAGCCCCAGACACAATAATGAGGAGAGAAATAATACAAGGCAAGATAATATCACGTTTTCTTGACCTTAAAGTTTACACGAATAGTTCGAAGTCCACTTGATAACCTCTAAATCAACATGTCAAAATGAGGCTCCATTTTCATATAACTATTTTCTGCCCTTATGTTAAAAATCACTTAAATAAACAGAGAGATAGAAATATGACAGACAGACAGAGATAGAGACAGAGACAGACCTAATAATCTCCGGTGGTCCCTGAGATATTGTGATGAAGAGAAAGCATCCTTGGTTACGGTGACATGCCAACCATAGTTGTTTTGCCTTATGCCCAGAATAATCCATAACATAGCAAATAACGGTTTACTCAAAACAAAAAAGAGCAATATCTTCATGTCATCAAGAACCCTTACAGATCAAACACCTCACTAGAAGATTTGCAAAGAATAAATCTACAATTTACAAAGGAAATATACAATGATAGAGAAAAGCAAGGTTTTTTAAAGCTGAAATGAGACTTTAATAGGTAACATTAAGCACAAAACCTTAGGAATCAGAAAACCCAGTTGTGATTCTGAGCTCTACCACTTCTTAGTTTTTTGAATGAGGAGAGACAGCTGCACATTCTAAGTGCTAATATGCTCACCCAAATAGTACAGACAGTGGTATCAATTCAGAATGGTGACAGGTTTGAACAACATACATAACATGCTTAGCAAAGTTAATCACTTATTTCCTGTTAGTAAACAAATGATTATCACTGCGATGAGATGAGGCTGATCATTTTTTTCTACTTCTAATGTCTCCATTGCTTCCCCATGTCTAGGCCCCCAATTCCAAAACCGTATTTTAATTTTCTGTCATCTCTCCATCTTCTACAGGCTAGTAATCTAATACACAGATAATCGCATTAACCCATGGAGATCACTGTATATTGAACACTGTTATAAAACTCCCACATTAAACTCCATCCCAGTGACTCCTTAATGGAGATGGATGCTCAAATTTCATAGCTTTAAACACTAGTCTCAAATCTCTGTGACTTTTCACATACTTTAGTCACACAGAACTCTGCCTGTGCTCACGCTAAGCTTCCAAACGTTGAACTTGACTCCCAGCTTCACCTGACACCACAGCTACAAGGCTCAGAGCCTTTACACACATGCTTCCCTCTGCTTGCAGTACTCCCATGAGACTTTTTGGAACTTTTCATCCCCTCTCCATCTTCCAAACTCCATGTCCTCGGTTGGATTACTTGCATCTTATCCTTCATGAGCCTTTTCTTTTTCTGAACATTATCACAGGAAAAGGATACTTTTTCATCAAGTTGATTACATATCGCGATGTCTATGGGGTAGTTTATATTTTGTTCCATGTCTTTTCTCTTTGCTACACAGTGGGTGCAGTGAGCCATGCAGCATGTTATACACATCACCACCCTCCCAGACTCACCTGAATTGGGAACTGTAGCTGAATAAATAAGCATTCCATGGAGGGATGACAGAACATTCACACAGAAATTGTTGATGATGAGAGAAGGGATAGAAGGAAGCAACACGGACTTAGGTGTGGAGGACATGGCAGAGGAATGTTTTCCATATGCTATATCAGGACATACTAGGGTGGCAGACTATGGTTTGTAAGAATTAAATAGAATGGAATATAGAAGGCACAATAGAAAATATGAGTGCCTCATACACAGTAAGGGTACACACATAATCATTTCATGGTTCTCTTTGTCAGTTGTGTACATGTGTGTTTGTGTGTGTGTGAGTGTTGCTGTGTGTGTGTGTGTATGTGTGTGTGAGTGTTGCTGTGTGTGTGTGTGTGTGTGTGTGTGTATGTGTGTGAAAGCATGCTGGATTACAATGTAACAAGCTTGTCTTATCTTGGGACAAGGTCAGGAAAATCTGGAATCCATTGAAATAAATACAAGATTCATTTGGAAGGTCAGTTCCTGTCAATGAGGAAAAGCTACAAGAATGAAGAGCCCAGCAGATAGCCAACTGCAGAGGGAAGAGGCAGCTGGCGTGGGTACTGCAGTTCCCTCGGATTAAAGGGACCTCACACTGACTGGACTTACACTGTCCTACTGATCTCATCACAGCGTCCACTTCAGCCCTGATCTAATTATTATTCCTGCACCTATTTCATGTTTATTCTTGTTTTTATATGGCCCTCTAGTGCATAAGGCTGGCCCTTCTCTCACTTTTCTCATGGAATCTTTCCTTTGTTATTTTTCGCCTTGAGTTCTGACCTCTTTCATGACACATCGGATGGGTGTACTAGTCCTAGTTCTGTTCTATTTTCAACATGTAAAGGCTCCCCAGACATATTCTATAGAATCTTATTTATGCTACAACTATTGGTTCTTTTTCTTCATACTTTTATCCTGAGGAAATAATGTCATACCACACTTATTTCAACGTACTGGGCCTTCTCCATCGCAATGTGATATCCAATGAGTATATATCTCACTTATTTTGCTTCACTACGTGGCTTCATAAATATGCAACTGTAAACAGAACAAATGTTGAGAAATTGGAAAATATGACCAGGTTTAAATAGTGGAATTTAATAACTGTATTAAGTTAACTTGAATAAATACGTAAGACTAATTCTAAAAGAATAAATAAAATACAATAATTAATCACAGTGATATGGGTCTCTAATTCCAGATAATTGGCATCAGCCTGGAATGAAAAACAAAAGTAGACTTTTGGAAAGCAGTGGAAGAAATACCTAATGTTATAATTTCTACCTATGTAAACGTAAATGGATTCAAATATGCTTAGAAAAGGATACAGGTGATCATTAATGAATGCAAAACATGAGTAATGACATATAAGTTTTTATATTTAAAAATAATGGGGGGAACACAATATGATAGACTGTTAGAACTGATCGAAATTTTTTTGAAAAAATTTTAATACTTTACCGCCAAAACATCTTTACTTATATGAAAAAATTCAATGCTAAACAGCAAAGTTGGTGCAGAAAACCCAATTTTAACACATTAAATTAATCTACTTAGTCTACTTAGCAAACATAGATGGCCATCTCTGGGCTCTGGGCAATGCTGGTTAGGCTCTCAGGAAGTTCTCAGGTTCTTTCCTCTCTGATCCTTTGCTGCTGGCTGAGCTCTGAGACTCACCTGGATGGGGTCTCTCAGAGGAAGAACTCTGTGTGGAAGTCTGAATTTCTTCCTGGATAATTGATAATAGAGACTCAAGCTCTGTCTCCAGAGAAGAGAGCATGAAGGAGTAAGGCTTAGGAATCCAAACTAACGAATATGCCCTGTAAAGTTCAAGGTTGCACACATAGAAAAGGAGATATTTTCATCTTCCTTTATTTGCGCATTAGGCACTGTTTACACTGTTGCTCCCTGCTCTGGGCACCAATTTACCTGTGAGACACTGGTCTGGACTGAATGGAAATTTTTCCTGCTGAATCTCTGCTCCCAAGGGACAAGGTTAGAAGTTAAGTGAATCCATGACTCGCCTGCCTGCCCAAGGTCTCATTTACTAGCACCTTATTCCAACCCTGAGTTCAAGTTCTCTCAGAAGTCTAGACTGAGGATACTGATTGCATTACATCCCGGAATCTTCAAAGCATTGATAAGTGGTGGGACATAACCCCTGATAGCTCAGGGAAATTGCTGGTTCACTCCTCATCTATAGGGAAACTGTGACTTGCATGTAAACTTTGGGCACTACACTCTTTGGCTTAGTGACACTTTACCAAGTTAATGAGGAATTTCATTCTTACATCAGAACTTAAGAGCCGCCTTTTACTCTCACATTTTAAAATCTTTGATAATTATAAGAGCTATATTTACATGATTTTATGCCATAAAATCTAAGATTTGTACCTTATAAGCTTTGTGTAATTTAGATTTCATAAAAGTGTTACAGGACAAGGCATTTATCCCCAAGTGGTGGGGAGATCTAGCCCTGAACCAAGAGATGAAGAGGGTCCATTGGCAAAGAGTGTGGAAAGAGTTCAACGCAAAGGCCAACGTTAGAGTGAAAAGGAAAGTTTATTGGAAAAGGGATAACACTCTACAGACAATGTGGTCTCCTCTTAGAGGCAGAGAGTGAGAAGGACAGTGAGAGACAGAGACAGAGAAACAGACTAAAGGCACTGAGAGAGACCCTGAGTGTTCAAGGAATTCAGTTTTTATGGCATTGTTTAGTTCCCATTTCTTTTGATATGGACATACAGTGAGGAAAGGGGAAGAGCCTGTAGTGTGAAAAGGTAAGAATCTGTAGAGCAAAAGGCCTCTGGCAGTTCTCAGCCTTTAACCTTAGTTTCCCAATGGTTTTAGCCATAGGGAATGACTCTTGGTTCCTGTTTCTCCTTCCCAGGTATGTGGCATGGGTTGTTAGTAATACCAGCAGAAATCTTCCTTTGTTCTGAAGGTGTCCTCCTGGCCTGGCTGCAGGGCTGATCAGTATATTGCAGTCTCTGTGGCTTTATTAACATTTTAATTCTCTTATCTCCTTCTTACCTTGAAAGTGTATCATATGAGGTGGTACCATTATGAATTCTATCCCACATTGCAGAAATGGGGCTTGAAAAAGTTTAGTGATCTGCCCGAAGTTATAATCAGAGTGAGTAATAGGTGCTGATTGAAATCTGCCCGGATGCTTCCAGTTTTTAATCTCTGGGCCAGTGTTTCCCTGCCAAGATGATGTTGCCCTTGAGCTATTAGGCAATGTCTGAAGGGAGGCTCTAAAAACCTACAACATCCAACACAAGTAATTATGTCAAATTGAGAAGGTGAGAAAAGTTAGTCTGGATCAGCATTTCTCCAACTTCAGTGTGCATATGACTCATGCAGGATTGTAGTTCAAGTGCAAATACTAATTCAGCAGGTCCTGTTGGACCCATGGACTCTGCATTTCTCACAAGCTGCAGGAAGATAATTATGCTGCAGGCCCTGGTCTGAGGAAACTGTGAGTAGCAAAGCTGAGGTCTTGTAAGCATGTAAGGGGCAACTAGTTGTACATCATCTTCACCCCAAATTACATTTGCATAAAATTTTGGTCGAAATGTGTGCAGTCATGCAGTATCAATGTGGATAAATTCTGAGAAACTCATGGTAGGTTAATTAGCATAGAGTGCACTTACACAAACCTAGATGGTTGTTAGGCTACCACACACCTAGGCTATGTGATATAGTCTATTGCTCTGTAGGGGAAGAAAAATTTTTCTTTCTATCCTTTGGGTTCTTTGCTGACACATCCTTATAACAAAGGACAGATTAATAGAAGAAAACTAATAAAGTTTAATAACATGCATTTTTTCTGTATACATGGCAGAATTACAAGAAACTGAGTAATGCCCCCGAATGACCTGAGCTACTATGTTGACTACTACTGTCTTTAGGTGAAGATAGAAGAAGGTGCTGGGGTTGGATGCAGTTATGGAAGGTTATCAAGAAAAGCCCAGCAAATGAGGTACATAAGGTTGTTATGCAGATGTAAGTCATTGTCTTCTTTGTGGATGAGTTCCTAGAGAAAAGGTCACCCCCCCTTTTCCTGGTACAGCCAGGGAGATACCCTTTCAATTGGAGATTTTCCTAACTATAAAATTAAATATTCCTTACAATGTGCAACTTGTACTTGTATTTCAGAGCTTCTCCCCTATCTGCTGTTTCTTAAAGTTAACCAGCCTTCAATAATCTTTATGGCAAATTGACATATTTTGGGGTGATAAAATCTGTTCCCTTACATTTCCCAAGTTACTCACCTCTATAATGTGTTATTGTGCTGTATACTGCAGGACATTGTGTCGCAATGACTATTTGTGTAATGCCTTACGTTCAGATGTTATCATGGCTCTGAAGTCTTAGGTGATAGGAATTTTTCAGCATCACTATCATTTTATGGGATCTACTTTATATGTAGTCCCGTGTTGACCAAAATGTCCTTATCAGAACATGATCAGGTGCACTCTTTCCAGAGGTTATTTGTTTCTTTTCTATAAAGACCCTTCAGTATCACTGAATAATGTACTACAGAAAAAGACTTAGTAGTAGGCAGACTAAGGGCCTCCAAAACATGTCTACATGCTACTCCCTGGAAACACTGAATACACTATTTATTATAGAAAGGGAGGATTAAGATAGCCCTTGGAATAAGTTTGCCAATCAGCTGACTTTAAGAAAAGGACACTGGCCCTGAGTAAGCAGGTGGGACTAATGTCATTCCCGTGGTCCTATAAAATGGACAGAAAGGAATAACAGCTGGAATCAGAGGGAGATTGGAAGATGCTACACTGGTGACTTTGGAGATGAAGAAAGGGCCAGGAGCCAAGGAATGCTTATGGCTACAAGAAACTGGTATAGGAGAGGGAAGAGATTATCTCCTGGAACCTCCAGGAAGAACCAGTCCTGCAGACATCTTGATTTTAGTCCAGTGAGACTCCTTTCAGGGTTCTGACCTTCAAAACACTAAGAACAAAAATTAATTTCTTTTATACCTCACTGTTTTAATTTATTACAACAGGAATATAATACACTTATCCAATCACTTTGTAGGAAATTTTTGCTGTCAACCTTCTTCTATTAGCTTCTCTTGGGTAAGGTTTTCTTTGTGTTGAAATCCCACTTCAAGTAGAAGGAAAAAATTCAAAAGTAAATTTACTCCATTGGATGGTCTAATGAATTCTTCACTGCATAAAAGTAAACATCATTCTGAATTTGAGGCCTTTGTGCATTAAATTAGGAAAAATAATTCATCACTAAAATTAAGGTCCGCCATTCTATTTTAAATCGTTGTGTCTAAATGTCTACATTCTTTCTGTTTCGTGTTAACTTAATCGTGTATTCTTTTCATTTCTATTCTCTCCACATTTTTTTCAAGTTTCTTTTTGACCTTAAAGACATTATTAATGAGTCTGTGTTGTGAATATGCATGTGTGTTTATTTGTAGGAAATTCAGGTAAAAATACACATACATGTATTCTTAAATATATTCTATATGTGAAATTGTTCTTAGACTCAACAAATATTTCTAAACATTTCTTTCTTTCTAACAATATTCACCTGAATTGGATTTCTCATTTCAGATCACCATCAGAAATAAAAAAAACAGGATCAGAATCACTGCATTTTTACAATTATAAAACAAAGAGATTTTACTGTTGTGTACCTTTTTGAATTTTATATGTGTGTGTGTCTATATATGTGTGTTTATACTCATGCAGAATGTATTCTTGATTTTTGTATGGCTCTTATAATTCAGCAATTAATGCATTTTAAAGAAGACACAAATAAATTGAAAGATATTCTGTGTTCACTGATTGAAAGATTTAATACTGTTAAAATGTTCACACTGCTCTTAAAGAGAAAACTACAGGCTCTAAATGTGTCACTGTTGCTAAAAGCTCATAATGTCAAACTGAGATTTAATACCAAATCTAAGAGTAGTTTCAATCTATCAGAAATTTAGTATTAATCAACCAGTCTGGAATTTTCTGTTAAAGCACCAGTAAGGTAGTCTGTCATGTGGGGCCCTCCATTTTCCCATAGAAAGAAGAGGGAATCTACAGGAACAAAAACTTTGCTGTTCCCATCCTTCCAAAAAAGATGCTCTGCTCTAAAAATAATTCTTTCTTTTCTTTTGTTAATAGCTCTCTTGCTCCTCCCTTCTTTCTAAGAAAACATTTCAATATGTCCAACAACTAGGAATTCCCTTCTAATTGCTAGATGGGATGCTGCCTCATTTACAAATTTCTTGATAAAGACAATTAGATCTATAAATTTACTTTGTTTATTTTTGTTTTTTTTTACACTATCCAAAGTAATCTATAGATTCAATGCAACCCTTATCAAAATTCCAATATTGTTTTTCGCAGAAATAGAAAAAAAAATAATTCTACAATTTATATGGAGCCATGAAACACCCTGAATATCCAAAGCAATCTTGACAAAGCAGAACAAAGCTGGAGACATCATGCTCCATGATATTAAAATATATTACAAAGCTATAGTAATCAAAGTTGTATGGTATGGATGAAAACTAAGCCACATACCCTACTTGACAAGCTCAGGAATGGCCTACATGGTGGACCTTACAAACCCAAAGACCAAAGTAACTATACAAGGGTGTTTAAAATTTCTAACTAAAAGCCAGTCGTGGTAGGTTTTCACAATCTGGGCCTATAGCTTTCTTGACAAAAGTCCATCTTCAACTTTGAAATAGTTTATTGCCTTTGTGCATCTAAGATAACACATCTTCTTTTTCAGACCCCTTGAAGGCACGGTTATCGGCCCCAAACCATGAGACCACACTGTTATCCTGTTTCCCACATACCATCTCTATGTGTTACACCTGTGAACTACTCTGTGCCCACCATTGTAAAAAAAAGTACATGCGTCTCTGTTTTACTTTTTATCCAGTCTCAGAGATTTCCCTGCTTTGCTTTCTCCTGTCTCCCTCATCTTCCACAATGAATGTCATGAAGCCTTCCTCACATCTTCTCCTTTTATTCTAAGTATAAAATAAGCTGTAAAAGTGACAAAAATTTGTTGAGATTCTGTTTCCCAGAAACTTTCACCAGTTTGGGTGACAGATGACACCCAAACTTTTAGGAGATTTTTTCTTAAGCTGGACATTCTTATGGAAATAAAAACAGACACATAGATCAATGGAACAGAATAGAGAGTCTAGAAATATACATACACATATATGGTCATTAATTTATGAGAAAAGAGCCCAGCCTATCCAATGGGGAAACGACAATCTCTCCAATAAAAGGTACTGGGAAAACTGGACTAAGGCATGCAAAAGAAGGAAACTGGGTCACTATAATTAGGGTCCAGAAAACATTACCCCAAGACGTGTATAGATTAGGATTATTCTTGAGACTTCTTTGGCCCAAGAGAAACTTTCCCTTCTCCCTTAAAGAATTTAATGTGGGGGCTTGCCTGCAATAAGAATGATCATTAGAGATAACCTTTTATGACCTATGTATAGGACAGGGCAAAATTCTACTTGAGCATCTAATTAAACATCTTCTAACTGAACACCTGCTCTTATTGTCTTGTCCATCACCTTCTCCCCTCTGAAGCCCCAGATGACTTACCTCATCCTTAGCTCAGAATGTCATATATGCCTCATTTTCTGTTTGTCTCTGAACTTCTCATGTGTATTTTCATATAGGCTCCACTGGGAGATATATATTTGATAATTAATTTTTGCCAGTGACCATTGAAGGTATTCTAGACACCAAGCTGAATGCGACAGTAAAACCAGGAGACCACAATAAGATATGTGTAATGCCTGACATTAAACTTTTGATCTATAAGTCAACCATTTTAAATACATTCGTCTCAAAAATGAAACACTTAAACAAAGAAAAAAAAAACCCCACAATGCTATCTGTATGGCAAGTCTAGTAGATAAGCACAAAGTTCCCCCACTTAGCCCATTCCCTCGCTCTCCCTCTCTCTTCTCAAGTTACTCTTTGTGAGTAACAAACCTGGTGTTTTCATAGTTCCCAGATGCTTGTTGCAAGCATAATAAGGACCACAAGATCTGGTCTAGGTACAACATTGGCTTTGGTCTGAGTAACAAGCAGTAGGGGCCCAGGCCAGGCCTCAGGCCTTCTTCACCTATAGCATCACTATCAACAGGCTGAGACTTAAGGGGAATGATGATGAAGTCTACATTATCAGGAAGAGCAGTTAAAGTACTGATTAAATAGAATGAGGGACACCAAAGTGGAAACTGGGGTTTCAGATTTTCTTGGAATGAAATTATGTAAACTGGCTTCACAGTAAGTGAAGTAATTTCACATGAGTAATACAACTTATGACTATTCTATCTGTAAAACAATAAAATGTAACAAAATATGTCATAATGGAAGACATTATACTTTAGAAATCCAAGTAACCCATTAAAGAAACAGAAATTTACAAATTTTCTGATTACGATTGGAACAACTTTGTGAATTTATGGAGAAAAAAGGAGAGAAACTGGCTATGTAAAAGAGAGAAGAGAAAGCTTACTAAAGTGGTTACTTAAATTGTATAGAGAAGCTGAACTCAAGAAAATGGAAATTCCTGGGCATACATAAAAGGATCAATTTCTACAACCACAATCTGATTAAGGTATCATGGATTAAAGACACTTTTTCAGCCTCAGAGCAGTTGTTCATTTTATAGCTGACTTTCTAAGAAATAATTTCAGAGCAACCCCTATGTCTTTGTTGCTGAGACTGTAGATGAAGGAGTTCAGCATGGGTGTGACCACAGTGTAAATCACCGAGGTTATTGCACTTGACTGTGAGCTGTGGGTATCAGCAGAGCTGAGGTACACTCCTAGGCTTGTACAATAAAATAAGAAGACAACTGAGAGATGAGATGCACAGGTAGAAAATGCTTTATACTTCCCCAGAGCCAATGACATTCCACATATGGTGGAGACTATCTTAGAGTAAGAGTAAGTGATACCAGCTGGGGGACCACTACCCAACAGAACAGTTAAGAAATATATCACTATGTTATTAAGAAAGGTGTCAGAACAAGCAAATTGAACCACGTGATTGAGTTCACAGAAAACATGGGGGGTTTTCAAGACTATACAGATAGATAACCACATCACCATTAAGCTTTGCAGCAAGGAATACAGGGCACTCATGATCCAGGACACCAGAAGCAGCAGTCTACAGAGCCGGGCATTCATGATGATCATGTAGTGCAAGTGGTGACAGATGGCCACAAAGCAGTCATAGGCCATCACAGTCAGGAGGAAGTCATTCAATACTCCAAAGAGCATGAAAAACACATCTGTGTTATGTAGCCTTTATAGGTTTTGACTTGGCTCTGTGTTTGGATGTTCACCAGCATCTTTGGGATAGTAGTGGAGGTGAAACAGATGTCCACTAAGGTCAGGTTGGAGAGAAAGAAGTACA
Source organism: Eidolon dupreanum (assembly GCA_028627145.1). Taxonomy (NCBI): domain Eukaryota; kingdom Metazoa; phylum Chordata; class Mammalia; order Chiroptera; family Pteropodidae; genus Eidolon; species Eidolon dupreanum. The sequence goes on along the minus strand of CM053512.1, from coordinate 35,879,044 downwards.
TGGGCATGTGGAGGTGGGAGTCTGAGCTGATGGCCAAGATGATGAGCAGGTTTCCAAACACGGTAATCTGGTACATGGAGAGGAAGAGCCCAAATATGAGGGGCTCTAGTTCTACTTCCTCTGAAAATCTCAGAAGAAGAAATTCTGAAAGACTTTAAGATTCCCTGGTTCCATGTGGTGGAGTTGACTTATAGGAGAGAGGAAAATAACATAGTAATATTCATATAAACTTGCATTACTCACATAGCTCATATACTAGAGTTTATATTTTGCATTCAAGAAATTAATTTCAATACTTTTTATGGATGCACTTCCCTCTTGGGGTTTCTTGTGCCATTTCACTTCAGGAAATTTTGTCTCATTCTGCTCTTACTCCTAGGAGTGCATGACACTGTATTTTACAGTGTTAATAAGAAAGTCTTCATACATTTTAAGAATATTAATTATTTGTTGACCATGTTTTAGGCAATGTCTAGTCTGTGAAGAATGAGAACTGAAGAATAAATTCCCTTTAATTTAATAATGAGGAAAGAATATAGAGTAAAATAATAAAATAATAAACATTTAACATTTCTGATGGTGACAGGTGGTATGAAGAAAAGGAAAGGAGAAAATGATGAGGACCTTGAGTGTTTTTATGTATCTTCAGGCAAGACCTGCAAACAGGTGACATTCAAATATCACTTCTAGGATGAAAATGAGGGAGATGCCAGGTTATATGGACAACTGTGTACCCTGCAGAGGAGGGAATGGCCAGTGCAAAAGCCCTGGGCAGAGAAGAAGGGGCTAGTGATGTGCACAAAGTTAACAGAGTATCTGTTAGGCCTTGATTACAATTTTTGCAGGTTGCTTCTAGACAGTGGTTCTCACCCAGATATCATTTTGCCCCTGGGATATTCGACAATGTCCAGAGGAATACTGCTAAACACCAACAATCCATGGGAAAGCATCTTCCAAAATTATCCACTCCTATTGTCAACAGTGAGAGGTGAAAACACCTAGTCTAGTCCAGCACTTCAACTTGATTGTAGCTATGAATCAACAAGGTTTCTACCATAAATGCAGAATATGATTCAGCAGGCCCTGTTGGACTAAGAAATTCTGCATTTCAATCAAGCTCCCAGGTGGTGTTGATGCTGTTGGTCCTGGTCAGAGCAAGGCTGACGTCTTATATTAGAGTCAACTATACATAGTTTTAGGTTTTCTGAACAAAATTTTCCTTGCATGTAGTTTTTAAGGAAGAATGTATTCACTCTTTCAGAAAATGTGAAAATTCTGTGTTTATTTCCTTTCTATAAGGGCCCTTGAGTGACAGATAGTAATACACTTTTAAAAATACTTTATAGTAAACAGACTAAGGACCTCATAAACATGTCCACGCCCTCAGCCCCAGGTACTTTGAATTTGATATTTTTATAACAGGGAGGATTAGGGTAGCAGGTGGAACAGGGTTGCTAATTAATGACTGTAAGGTAGAAGATGTGCCAGGATCATCCAGGTGGGATGAAGGTAACCACAACACTCCTCTAGAAGCAGAAGAGGAGACAAGATGAATACGCTACACTGCTGGCTTTGAAGAAGGAGGAAGGTCCAGGAACCAAGGAATGCAGCTGGCCAGAATGCAAACTGGAATGAGAAAGAAAACAATTTCACCTGAGCCTCTACAGGAAACCCAACCCTGCAGACATCGAGTTTAGACAGTGAGACACATTGAAGTGTCTGACACCAGAACTGTGAGAGCATATATTTGCTTGTTTTAAACAACTAGTGTGGGAATATTTTACAGCAGCAGTAGAATCTAATTTAGACATTTATTCAATAAAATTTGCTGAGGGAACTGAGTTGAGGCCTCTCCATTCATTCATTAGTGTCCTTGGGTAAGAGAATTTTATGTTGAAAAAACATATGAAGAAGAAAGAAATTATAAATAGACTTGGAGGTGCTGTACTCCATCTGCTAGTATAGTGAAGTCATCACTGCATAAATGTAAACATGATCTGGCTACAATGTTGATACATTAAAATTTAAGGTACAACCATGACCTTAATTTCTCCCTCACCGAACTGCAAAAATTTTTTTTCTTATCACCTTATACTTTTTGCCTAGAAGTGGATCTGTACTCAGTTTTTATTCCCCAAGTGCATCACAAAATTTCTCATTAGATATACAGAAGTCATGATTTTTGAGGGAAAAGGCTGAGTGTGGGACAGGAATTCCTATTAATGCTTCCAGTAGAGAAAGTAAAGGTAACAAGCCCCAAAATATAGGCATTCTTACCAGTATTGAAATAATTCCAAATAAAACTATTTGGTATTCCTTTTTAGACTTATTATGTAACCATTTTCCACAGGAATAACCAGTATGAGAGAAGATACTCGAATATATGCCTCATAGTAATTTCTATCTCCACTCGTCTTGAACTTTTCAATGAATACAACACATGCGCAAACACAGCTCATCTTAGAAATTTAATACACTCTGAGTTCACTGCACTGTCCTTCATACGTGACACTCAACTTCCTACTCCCTGACTAGCAAAACTCCTCAGTGTGTTTTCAATTTACTGCAACCATTTTATGCGTCTCACTCATTCTACAGTGTCACCCAACTCTACATCTATGCCCATCACTTAATTGTGAACTACAGTCCTCATAGTGTTGATTCAGATGGATGCAGGGTTCTTAACACATTTACACAAATTAATTATAAATTATTTACTTAATTTATACAAACAGAGATCTCTTGTCTCTGACTGGGCTGATTGGGCTTTCATGAGATTCGGGTAAGAGTTCTCAGGTTCCATTCTCTCTGACCCTCTCCTGAACTAGCCACTGGGCTCTCAGACTCACCTGGATGGGGTTTCTGAGAGGGAGGACTCAGTATAGAAGTCTGAATTCCTTCCTGGGTGCTTGATTATGGACAGACCGAAGCTCTGTCCCCAGACAGGACAGCAGGAAAGAGTGAAGCATTGGTCTCTGTGGCAGCTTAGGAGTCAAAAACAACAGCCATTTCCCATGGAGCCCTGGGATGCACACACCATGGAACTACAGCAGAGGAGGTATTTTAAGCTTCCTTTATCTGCTCATCAGACACTGTTTCCACTCTTGCTCCCACCTCTGAGTTCTGATTTCCCTGTGGGACACTGGTTTGGACAGACTGGAAAGTTTCCCTGCTGATTCTCTGTTCCCAAAGGACCAGGTTAGAAGTCAAATGAATCCTGCTTTCATTACTCCTTCTCTATGACTCTTGCATGCCAGATATCTCACCTCCAAGTACTGTATCACAAACCTGAGTTAAATTTCTCTCAAAAGTCTAAGACTGAGGAATCTGACTTGACTAGGTCCCTTGGCTCTTCAAAGCATTGACTTGCGGTGAGATAGAACCCCTGATAGCTCCAAAAAATTGCTGTTTTCTATTTCAAAAATGAAGAAAACTGTGTAACTTTGATGTAAAGCTTTGGCCACCATACACTTGACACTTTAGCATCCTGACACATTAGCCTGTGTGAGTTTCAGAAGAAGACACTCCAAGATGTGCCTTGGAGGTTGCAGATTACTTTGGGCTGAAGGTAATTTTAACTGCTGGTTTAAGGGAAACTTCTGCTACTCTCGTTGACTACCTATAAGTACTTGAATAAGAGACCTTTTCTATAATAAGAGATTATCAGAGATAATCTCCCTTTGACCCACCTGTATGACAGGGCATACTTTTATTTACTAAACACTGCTCTTTTTGTCCTCCTGCACTGACCCTAAGAAGTCCTAAAGTACCTAATCTCATTCCTAGCTCAGAATGTCTTATATACCTCAATCACTTTTCCCATGTGTTAACCTCTTGGCATGTGGGGTCTCTGACTTTCTCCTGAATGTGGGGTTCCCATACATGTGTATGTATTAAATTTACTTATTTTCTCTTGCTAATCTGTCATGTCCTTTTGATTATTAGACCAGCCAGAAGAACCTTGAGGGTGGAGGAAAGTTTCCTCCTCCTCCACAGTTTTCAAAGTGAGGGGGATAACTTCACTGCTCAGAGACCCAAGTTTCCCCACAAGGCAGCTGCTGCAGATGAGGAAATCCTGGGTGTCTGACACAGGCCAGTGCAGTTAAGGGTTCTTACCATGTCATCTCTGTCTGTGGGATCTGGTGGGAGTGAAAGTCTTGAGAATATTCTTTTCTTCTCACTTTGAACGGCAGGATAAAACATTGGTCATACTAGTTTCTCAGTATAGTGACCCTTGGTTGCTAGGTAGGAGTACTCATAGGGTTTGTTTTTTTCTGTCTCTGTCTTGTTTCTCTCCTTTCATTTTGTTTTATGTCCTCAGAGCTTGGCCTTATGGCCAGTGAGAATGTTTTCTCTCAGCCTGTACCATCCAGTGCACTTGTCAAGGTGCACCTTTCCTCTGTCCCGCCAGGAGAAGCTGTCAGGGGCTTTCCTGTGTCTATCCTGTTCCTCCCAGAGATGGTTCATTATCTCTGCCAGCTGGAGGATGCTTATGCATCTGGTGGGCAGCCAAATAGGCTGTGGGTCCAAGTTTAGGAATCTTAAATTTATTCTGTTCAAAGGAGGAAAGGGTATGATTCTCTGATTTGGAACAGAAGTTTAAATACAAGGCTCCCCATCTTCCTTAGGCTAAATCCATGGGTAAACTTTTGTGAGGGTCACATTGTTTTGCACTCTCCTTTGCGAATGCCTGTAACATCCACAGTACTGATTTGAGTTGCTATAAACCCTACCGTCAAGGCCAGATGATAACACCTTTTAAATAGCAAAACTTCTAAATTGAAAAAAAGAAAGAACATTTTTCTAGAGAGCTCTCATATTGTTATACTAGCTTGCATTGATTCCCTTAATCATATTGGAGTACAGAAATTAGAAAAAAAATTAAAGTCCATTCAGATCACTTCCTATCTGCCTTCATTTGTAGGCACTGTAAAAAAAATCAAGACATTGAAAGAAAAAATAAACGAAAAAGAATAGTAAAATCTTACTTAAAGACAATCTAAAACCACTGGACACCAAGTCTCAGGTGAGGCTCTCTAGTTGGCAATACCCCATGCATGTTGTTACACATCATCATGGAATGAAGTGCTTTTGATACAACTCTACTGGAAAAGACAACTAGAAGCTTACTCCTGGTATCTCCTGGACTCTGTCCCATGTACTCCTTCCCTTTTCTGATTGTAATCTGCACACTTTCACTGTAATAAGCTGTAGCATGTATGTAACAGCTTTGCTGAGTTATGTGAGTCCTCGTTGAACCCGAGGTGGGTCTTAGGGAGCCTGACTACACCAGGGGAGTGATTGCCCAAGGTCATGGGCTCAGTTTTTGGCCAGGGTCACACAGGTAGTGAGCAACAGAGCTGGGATTTGAACCCAGGTGGCCTGGGCCCAGGGTCCATGCTCCTGACCACTATACCCAGTGGTCTTCATGGAAGTTATCACGTGAGTCCAATGAAATGGCTTCTTGCTCGAAAGACACTGGATGTTGATGCACATGTAGAGACAGAGCAGTCACGGAGGAGCAGATTTGAGGACCTGAATCAGTGTGGGTGTCATCTCAGACACACAAATTGGTGGCACTGGGATGATGGTGGATGATGCTGGATTCCACAAGTGTGAACTTCAGAGACCACACCATGTAACAATTTCCAGCCACACATCTTTCTATACAAGGGTGCACATCCTTCTTATACAACACGTGATCAGAACAATCTTATTTTGCAGAAAAATTGGAGGGAATGGAATAAAATTAATAGCTAAATGGATAAAATGTTTATGATAGATTTATTCCAATTTACATTTCCACCAACAGTGCACAAGTGCTACCTTTTCTGCACATCCTCACCAGCAAATATTAT
>CM053512.1:35792943-35872686 GCA_028627145.1 Eidolon dupreanum | reverse complement strand
CAAAACCATAATAAAATCTCAGTTATAATTATATAAATTGTGTAAAGAAATTGCACTGTTTCCAGTGAACTAAAAGTCTTATAAACCCAAAATATATGCAGTTGCACTAGAATTAGAGTAATTGCAATGTCAAACACCAGTATTCCTCTTTAGACTTATAAAGTAATCTTTCAACGTGACTACACAGTGTGAGAAATGTTTCTCTAAGGAACGGCTGCTGCAATGTTGTATCTACTGCCTGGTTCTGGATATTTTTAAAGAATACAAAACATGCTCAAAATAAAGCCCCCTTAACAAATGAAAAAAAAATAGCCCTCACTTTCCTGCTCATGCCTCCACACTTAATACTCAGTATTCCTACTTTCTTGAACTGCAAAACTTCTTGTGTATGTTCTGATTTTACTGGAACCACTGATTTTACAAGCCACCACACCTAAATTAAGCTTTATGCCTACAGCTTTCTTCTGCTTTCTCAAGATTGCTTTGGCTATTCGTGGTGTTTTCTGGCTCCATATTAACCTTACAATTATTTGTCCTATATCTATGAAAAATGATATTGGAATTTTGATAGAAATTGCATTACTTCTATAGATTACTTTGGAACATGTTAAAAAGCAAAAATCAGCCAAGTAAAATTTAGAAATCTAATTGACTTTATTAAGGGATTTGTAAATGGGACAGCATCCCATCTAGCAATTAGAGGGGAACTCCCAGTGGTTGTACAAAATGGAAGGTTATCATAGAAAGAGGGGTGGGGCAAAGGAGCTATTTACAAAAATAAAATTATTTTTAGACGAGGACATCTTTCTTTTGGGCGGGGTGGGGGGGTCAGGAAGGAGACAGCAACAGTTTTATCCTACAATTTGTCTCTTCTTTGGGAGAATGGTGAGAACCCACATTACCTTACTGATGCTGTTAGAAAACTCAGGGCATTTGTTTGCCTGCATATATCAAAGCCAAAAGAGACACAGATAGGAGTTTGCAGCAAAGAAAGTAGAGGTTTATTTAAGGAAGTGGCATCTAACCCGATGACACAGGTGAGCTACTGATCAAAGACCTGACTCCCCAGTGGTCTCCTGGGGATAGGTTACATAGGAGAAAACTCATTAGTCATGGTAACTAAGGGGGTTGGGGTTGTGGGCTCTACTCATTAGTCGTTCCTAGGGTAGGGGACAGTTGATCATAGCATCAGGTCTTGATGTCAGTCATGGCATCTTTCTGTCTGGTTTCAAAAGGGTGATGGTAGGGTTGTTCTACCTTCATGGGGGTTGAGCTACAAGATGATATCTTTAGTTTGATAGAAACTGTTTCTGTGATCAACAGTCTGAGGCTCTGTTCCTAAGGCAGTTCGATGCTGACGTAAGGGCTTAATGATTAAGGGAGTGGTCATGCAGTATGCAGAAGCTTAAGGGGGGAAAAAGCAAGTAACCCTAGGGCAGTTTGAAGCAAGGAGAAAGAGAAGAGAGTGCTAAATCCTAGCACTAGACTACCAGGGAAGGTGATAACAAGGGTTTTATCCTACACATTCTCTCTTCTTTGGGAGGATTGGTGGGGGGAGAGGGATATTATTTCATTCATATGCGGGATATATAACTGAAAGCAGCTAATGAACAAAACAAACAAACAAAAACTCCTAAACACAAACAACAATTTAATTATTACCAGAGGAAAAGTAGAGAGGGAATGGCAGATAAGGGTACAGGAGGTCAAATATATGGTGATGAAAGGAGATTTGACTTCGGGTGGTGAACATACAATGCAAAATACAGATAATGTATTATTGAATTGTACAGTTGAAACCTATATAATTGCATTAATCAATGTCATCCTATTAAATTTAATAAATAAAATACAATAAAGTAAGAAATAAACCATTGAATGCATGACTGAATGAAAAACTAAATGTCACGTTCAAAGGTTGGAGGTACCATTTCTTAATAAACATCACATAAGACCTTAAAAAAAGAACAAAAAGAAAGAAAAGACAAAAAAGTCATTTTAAAGAAGTGAAGATTTGTCAGATTACAGTGCCCTGACAGAAAATTCCGGACAGGTTGATTAAGAGACTTTGAAACTGCCATTAGATCCGGTATTAAATCTTGGTTTGGCATCATGTGCTTTAGCACTGATGACGGCATTTGGGTCTGTGATTTTCTCTTTAACAGTAGTATGGACATTTTAATGGTATTAATTCTTCTCATCAGTGAGCACAGAGTATCCTTCCATTTATTTGTGTCTTCTTTAAAATGCATAAATTAGATTCGGGAAAAACATGGCAGAGTGAGAGACATCCCCAGATCTCTCCCTTTAAAACAACAATAAGCGGAACATCTAAAACTCAACAAAAAACACCCAAACTGGCACACCAGCACATCAGAGCATTAGATCTGCATATGGGAACTACCACAGGTCAGAACGCCAGGTGTTGGGCGGTGGACTGGGAGAAGTAGAGAGGCGGCCTCTCACAGCTGCTGGAGCTCCTTGCAGAAAAATGGGAAGGCGTGAAGGCTCAGCGACTTCCCTGAACAACCCTGCCTGGAGGTGCCAGGACTTATACGCAGCCTGCAGCAGGGTTCAGTCATTGGGACAGAGAGCAGAGAAGCGGGACAGGAATGCAAAAAATAAGTTGATATTTGCTGGCTCCGGTTGCAAAGCCGAAGTTGAACCCTGGTCCGCATCCTCAAACCCTGTGAGTCCCCCCGATACCCTCTGAGACCGAACACCGTGGAGCCCCAGCGGAATCTGAGCTAATGCTACCTAGACGAAGCTACTTCTTACAGCCTCTGGAGCCCCCTGCATGAGAAGGGAGGGAAGAAGGAGCAGCGAGTTGGTGCTGGGAGTTTCCTGAACAGCAGAGCCTTGGAGGATTGTGGGCTCCCTATGGCCAGCTGGCTGCAGGGCCCAGTCATCAGAACAGAGAGTGGAGAAGCTGGCAGAGAAACAACAATCGATTCTTACCAACTGTGGTTACAAAACCGACGCTGAGCCACAGCCCCCAACCCCCAACCAGAGGACCGCTACCCTTATACCCTCCGAGAAAGAACACCACAAAGCCAAAGGGAAATTTGAGCAAATGCTACCAAAACTGCTGCTAACGCTGACGGGGACTGAAACTGAGGATTAGCGAGCGTGATTAAATACATATGAGAAAATTTAAGAAGCGTTATTAAGACTTTATATAAAGCAGGAATCTAAGGGGCTTCTATGCCACCTGCTGGAAATGAAAAGAAAAGTGCCATCTTTGCAAGAAGCTAAAGAGAGACCTTTATATAATTAATCTTCTTTCTGGAAAAACAGCAGAATACACTTTCATTAATGCTCAGGCAGAGAAATAGTCCATTAAACACCATGAACAACCTAGGTGATAAGGCATCTCAGAAAGAAAGAGAAACATCTCCAGAAAATAAGCTTACAGACATAGAAATATGCAACTTAAATGATAGAGAATTCAGAATAGTACTTCTGAAAAAACTCACTGAGTTCCCAAATGAGTCATATCAACAATTTCATGAATTGAAAAAACAACTAGAAGAGCAGAACGAGGAGATTGAAACCCTCAAAAAGGACCAAATAGAACTTCTGTAGATGAATAACACACTGCAAGAGTTTAAGAAATGAAAGAGCAAGCCTGGGAAATGGAGTTGACCAAATGGAGGAAAGGATCAGTGATATCAAAGACAGAAATCTAGAAATAAATCAGAAGGAAGAAGAGAGAACTCAAAGGATGAAAGAAATGAAAGAGAAGTTCAAGAACTAGCTGATAACATCAGAGAAGAAACGTAAGAATAATGGGCATTATCAAAGATGAGGGAAAAAGAACAGAGATTAGAAAGCATTTTCAGACAAATAGTTAATGAGAATTTCCCAAATCTAAGGAATGAGTGGGAGCTTGAAATTCAAGAAGTCAACAGAGCATCCAATTATCTCAACCCAAAAAGGCCTTCATTAAGTCAAATTGTATTAAAATTATCAAAAATCAGCGACAAAGTCAGAATTCTCAAGGCAGCCAGGGAGAAAAAAACGGTAACTTATAAAGGAAAACCCATTAGATTATCATCGGACTTCTCAGCACAACATTACAAGCCAGAAAGGGATGGAACCAAATATTTAAGCTATTAAGTGAAAGGAACTACCAGCCTAGAATAATGTATCCAGATAAGCTCTCCTTTAGATATGAAAGAGAAATTAGGACTTTTCCAGACCTACAAAAATTCAGGGAATTCTCCACTATGAAGCCTGCACTACAGGAAATACTGAAAGGGGTCAGCTCACCTAAATCAAAGTAACAAAACAAAATACATATTAGTAGGTAAGTGGCTATCAGGAAATAAGAGCAGAGTAATGCACCCTTATTAAGAACAGGGCATAGTAACCTTAAATGATAAAAACAGAATTGTTAAAATAAAATAGTAATGAATGATCAGCATACATAGGGACACACTGAGAGAATAATGAGTGAAAAGGGTGTATTCAAATCCAGATTCTCAAAGCGGAATGGAGATCAGGCACAAGCAAAAAAAAAAAAAAAAAAATGCACAACAGTATATATAACTATCCTTCACATATTCGTAATAGTAACCACACACCAAAGATTCAGAACTGAAGTACATAACATAAAACAAGAAGGACCAGAGAGAAAACTCACAAAAGCCAACCAAAATAAAGAAAACAGAAGCACAAAGACAAGAAAGCAATGGAAACACTGAGCCATCAGAAAGCAAAAGATAAAATGGCTCTAAGAAGACCTCATATTTCAATAATTACCCTAAATGTAAAAGGACTGAACTCATCAATCAAAAGCACAGAGTTGCAGAATGGATCAAAAACAAATCCCAACCATATGCTGCCTCCAGGAGACACATCTCAGCTCAAAAGACAAATGTAGACAAAATGAAAGGATGGAAAATATTTCAAACAAATGGCATTCAGAGAAAAGCAAGAGTAGCAGTACTAATATCAGATGAAATACTTTTCAAAACAAAAAAGGTAAACAAATATACTGAGAGACACATCATAATGATAAAAGGAATTATGCACCAAGAAGACATAACATTATTAATATCTATGCTTCCAATCAGGGAGCCCCGAAATATGTAAAGCAATTACTAATGGAATGAAAGGGAGAAACAGACCAAAACACTATCGTAGTAGGGAACCTAAGTACCCCAGTGTCAAATAGGGACGGATCTTCCAAACAGATAATCAATAAGGAAATAACAACCTTAAATGACACATTAGACCAACTGGACATAATTGAGGTTTACAGAGCCTTCCATCCCTAAAAAGCTGCTTATAGATTCTTCTTGAGTGCACATGGATCATTCTCAAGGATTGACCACATACTGGGACACAGAGATAGCCTCAACAAATATAAGAGGCTTGAAATCATACCAACCATATTCTCTGATCATAATGCTTTGAAATTAGAGATCAACTGCAGAAAGAAATCAGGAAGAATCATGAACACATGGGGATTAAACAACATGCTACTGGAGAATGACTGGGTCAGAGAAGAAATAAAAAGAGTGATCAAGAGATACATAGAGAGGAATGATAATGATAGTACAATATATCAAAACTTTTGGGACACAGAAAAGGTGGTCATAAGAGAGCATTTCTATCATTACAGGCCTATCTCCAAAAATAAGAAAGAGCACAAATAAACAACCTAACACTTCATCTTAAAAAACTAGAAAAAGAGGAACAAATGAAGCCTAAAGTCAGCAGAAGGAAAGATACCATCAAAATTACAACAGAAATGAATGAAATTGAAAACAAACAAAAAAAACAATAGAAAAAATAATTGCAACAAAGAACTGGTTCTTTGAGAAATTTAATAAATTCAACAAACTCTTGGTTAGACTCACTAAAGAAAAAAGAGAAAAAACACAAACAAACAAAACCGGGGATAGAAAAGGGGAAATTATGACTGATATCACAGAAATACAAAGGATCATATAAGAATACTATGAAAAAATTATAGAATACCAGATTTGATACCCTAGAAGAAACGGACCAGTACTCAGAAAAATATAACCTTTCTAGACTGAATTAAGAAGAACTGGAAAATCTAAAAAGACTGATTGGCAGTATAGAAATGGAAACAGTCATCAAAAACCTACCAAAAAGTAAAAGTTCAGGACCAGATGGCTTCCCCAGTGAATTCTACCTAACGTTCCAAGATGATTTAATAGCTATTCTTCTCAAACTCTTCCAAAAAATCAAAGAGGAGGCAATACATCCCAATTCACTTTATGAGGTCAATATTACCCTGATACTGAAAGCTGGTAAAGATGACACAACAAAAACTACACACCAATATCTCTCATGAACACTAAGCAAAAATTTTAAATATGACACTAGAAAACCGGACATAGCAACATATTAAGAAAATATATGCACTACGATCAAGTGGACTTCATCCCAGGGGCACATATGGGCACATGTTGAACCATATAAAAATCAATTAATGTGATACACCACATAAACATTTTAAAAAATAAATATTATATGATAATATCAGTAGAGGCAGAAAAAGCCTTCAACAAGACACAGCATCCATTTATGATCAAAATACTTAACAAAACTGTTATAGAAGGAAAGTACCTTGACATAATAAAGGCCATCTATGCAAACCCTCAGCCAACATTATGCTTAATGCTGAAAAACTATAAACCTTCCCTCTAAGATCAGGAACAGGGCAAGGCTGTCCACTATCACCACTGCTATTCATTTTAACATTGGAAGTTCTAGCAAGTGCAATCAGTCTAGCGAGAGGTATAAACGGCATACAAATAGCAAACGAAGAATCAAACTGTCACTATTTGAGGATGACATGATTCTCTATATAGAAAACCCTAAAGACTTCATAAGAACACTACTAGAAACAATAAGCAAATGCAATAAAGTCTCTGGATACAAAATTAACATTCAAAAATCCATAACATTCTTATACTCTAACAACAGTGTCATTAAAAGAAGTGGAAAAAATAATTTCTTTTGCAACTGCAACAAAAAGAATAAAATACCTATGAATAAATTTAGCAAAACATGTGAAGGACAAACATAGTGAAAACTACAAGACCCTATTAAAAGAAATCGAAGCAGACACAAAGAAATGGAAAGATCTTCCATGTTCTTGGATTGAAAGAATCAACATAGTTAAAATGACCTTACTACCTAAAGCATTATACAGATTTAATGCAATCCCCATCAAAATCACATTGGCACTTTTTTAAGAAATTGAAAAGAAAATCATAAGAGTTGTCTGAAAGCACAAAAGACCCTGAATTGCCAAAGCCATCCTGAGAAAAAAGAACGAGGCTGGAGGCAGCACTTTGCCTGACTTCAAATTATATTACGAAGGGACAGTAATCAAAATGGCATGGTATTGGAAGCAAAACACACACATGAACCAGTGGAACAGATTTGAGAGTCTAGAAAGAAACCCATATTTATATGGGCAAATAATTTTTGACAAAGGTGCCAAAAACCTACAGTGGAGAAAGGAAAGCCTCTTCAACAAATGGTGCTGGTAAAACTGGAAAGCCACCTGCAAAAGAATGAAATTAGACTTGTCTATCACCACACACCAAAATTAACTCAAAATGGATTAAGAGAATAAGAGACTCCAAAAGATAACTACATCGTAATCTCCAGAAATTTGTAATATGTTATTTTTCTTAACAAGGAAGGATTAAGAGAGCAGATAAAATAGGGTGGCTAATAAGCTGCCTTTATGATATCATTGGCCCTGATTTTGCAAGTGAGACTAATGGCATTACCATCGTCCTAGAATGTGGAAGAGGAAAAAAGAAATGCTGGAGTCTGAGGGAGATTGGACGATGCTACAGTGCTGACTTTGAAGTTGGAGAAAGGGCCATGAGCCAAGGAATGCTTGTGGCTATGGGAAGCTGGAAATGGAGAGAAAACAATTTCATTCCTGGAGCCTCCAGAAGAAATATGCCTGACAGACAACTTTATTTTAGTCCATTGACCTCCTGAACTTTAGGTGAATTAATTTGTCTCTTTTAAACCCGTCAGTGTGATATTTTGTTTCAGCAGCAATAGCAATGTTATCTAGACATTTATCCAATAACTGATTTTGGAGAAAAGTGACTTTAAGAGTCTCAATTCATTCATTTTACTTCCCTTGGATGAGGACATTTTATGTTGAAACCCACACTTAATAGAAGAAGAAACCCAAAGTCGAATTGGGGATTTTGCTCCATTAGCTGATACAGAGAATTTCCCATTGCATTAAAATAAATGTGGTTCTGAACTTGAGGCCTTTGGATATTAAGATAGGACATGAATTCATTATGTAATGATGGATATGGACAATAGAATAGTGATTACTAGAGGGTAGGGGGGAGGAGGAAGATAAAGGGGGGAAAATGGGTCAAATATGCGGTGACAGGAAGAAATCTAACTACGGGCGATGAACACACGATGCCTTACTGTTGAATTGTACACCTGAAACTTATACTACATATATAAATAAACTGTTATAAATTGGTTCAAGACAGGGGTGCATTACAGCCTCACACAACATCATGGATGAGCTGGAGATACACGATGTAGAGACTCCCAGCTGATGCGGACCCATGAGTATCTGAGCAGAGATCAGAACAACTCCCATCATATAAACCCATTTGATATAAATGATATCATTTAGGTCAGCTTGTTATGCAGTATTAGCTATCAATACAATAAAAAGAATGAATGAGGACCATTATAATTACTGGCTATTTTTAAATTATGGGCATATGTTTTGATATTTGGACATAGCATTTATAATCATTCTGTTATTCAAGTTTATTTTGGATACCCAGTTTAACAATTGACTCTATTAAGGGTCATTTTTACATAACCAGAAGAGTTTGGAAGGACATGCATTTAGCAGAAACTCTGAGGAAATCCTAATAGAGGGCAGGAATTCAAGTTCTCCTGGAATCACGCTGTGATCATGAAGATGGAAGAATTTCCTGCATATGAGGAGATATGAAAGGAATGATAGTGACATTGTTCCTTCACTATGAAGTTAGTCATATGACAAAATAAGAAAAGTGGAGATATATTGTTTAGACTGTAGAGGAGTCATATTTTTAGGCAGCACTGAAATTTTGGAGGACAAACAGGAAGGAAATTTAGTAATGAAATGTAAATACACCAACCATTCTTCACCTGAATGAAAACAAACCTTCAAACGTGGTATCCATCTTCTATGCTTCAGGAATTGATTACAGCATGAAAAAGAAATCTTTGCATAATAATCAACTGAGTAGTGCTTCCCGTGTATAAGGTCAATTCTTTCTAAAGAGCATATCAGATGAAGCTATTTTTCAAATTTGCGACTCTACCTGGAGATATATATTTGATAATCAATTTTTTTCCTAGGTACTATGGGAGACTTTGTGGACACCAAATTCAATAAGAGAATAAAAGCAGAAGTCCAGTTAAAACCAGTAGAATGTTAAAGTCTACATTATCATTAACAGCAGTTAAAGGAGTGAAATGGAATAGAAGAGACCTAAAGTGAAAATTATTTCATTTTTTCTGTGCAAAACGTCACGTAAATGAACTTACTCAACAAGTGTAGTTTGCTATATGTGAGTTATACAACTCATGAATACTCTTTAGTAACACAAAAGAGAATTCTAAAGATGATATGACCATCTGAGAAGAAATTTTTATTTTTATTTTTTGACGGCTCTGATTTCTCTGTATTTACTATAAAATGCACTAATGATAGGATGGAGGATGGACAAGGAGGTGATAGCATACATCACAGGGTAACTTGACAGATAGTAGGGCCCTAGCTGGGCTTTAAGGAACTGATTCTATTCTGGCTGGGGGTAAACCCACATAATTAAGTTTCACAGTTATAAAATTATCACTCTGAATTGAGGAATCAGAGGCATTTTGTTGTAGATGTAATTCCAACTACAGATGCTAACTTTAAATTTAGAGAAGAAAAACACTCACTACATTAATATTATGGGTTGGGATTTTTTATGTGTTTCCTAAATCCACCTACTATTTTTTTTTCTTTTGATACAATTTACAGCTGTGGTAAGAAGAGTACCACAGCTCTGACTCAGACATGGTCTTTAGCTTCAGAAAGTCCATCAGTCCTGTAGTTGGCTGTCACTGCTAAATCTGCTGCTTGCAGAGGCCTCAGAGCTCTGGGTTTGCCAAGCAGCGTTCTCTTCCATTTAAGCTCTTCCCACATATAGAACATGTATCATGCAGTTCTAACATGTGAAAGATGTGGCCGCAGGGTAACTGCCGACTTCCTCTTCAGCTGTGTAAACTTCTTTACATACTGAACACTCTAAACACATATCAACTTGCTCCTGAGTTACTGTCACTGTTAAAAGAGATGCCATCTTTCTCTTGTCAGCTTGTGGAGGCTCTGTGTTTTCTTGTCTTAAAAGCTGGGTTATGCTGACATCGAGCCCTACGTGAACTCCCAGGCATATTCACCAGGGTTGGAGTGCAGCATCCCCCTGCAGGAAAAGAGTGTGAGGATCCAGGAACTGCAGAATTTGCAAAGACTCCAACAAAGAACTATTGTATTATTCTTTCGATAGCTGGAGATCTACCGGGATGTGTACTTCTTTGCAATCTATACCTCCCAATCATTGACAACCTTGAAGGCCGACTTGGTCCCCAGAGTCAGTGTGAGTTTGGTGACTTCTCTCATTGGCTCTATTATCTTGGTCCAGTGCATTGCTACTTAGAAATTGCCTAAAATCTTGTATAATCATTCTGAGGTTCAAATTGGGCCAGAGCTCTGCAAAACGTGTTATTTTCTATATGGCTGCCACCACCACCAAAAAAGCTGGAATCATCTGTCACTTCTTCAGTAAAGCTTGATTCACATATGGGATGATATATATTCTGGGAATTTGGGGCTGACTTTGCCCTTCCAAAAGTGGCAGAAAAACCAGTGCTTGGCAGTAGCGGTCCCAGAGCTCACCTCTGCTGCCTCTGCCACCACTTCCTCAATGTGGCCATCTGTCTGTTCAGGAGCCAGCGTCCATCATGGGAGTCATCCCCACACAGAGAGGCAGCACAGCAAAGAGGAGATAAAGCAGACAGTGACCCCAAAGCCATCTTCCAACACCAAAGAGGCACAGGGCAGAAGAAATTATTTTTAAGATCCATATGTCTTCAAACAATAAATGGGATTTTCCAAATATTCTTAGTTTAAATCTTGGAAATACTTTGTGAGATTGAGAAAATGGACAAAGAGAGAAAATATCTATATATCAGAGCAGAAAGCATGATAAACAATTACTTACATTTTATAGAGGAGGTGAAAAAATAAATGGAAATTCCAGCAAATAAATAAAGGAGGCCTATTCTATTTCCACAATTTTCTGGTTCCAAGTCTTTTAGCTCTCCAAACACAAAAAGTTCTTCAGCCCCAGAACAGTTGTCCCTTTTATAGCTGCCATCCCACAGAATCTCTTCAAAGCCTCCTTTATGTCTTTGTTCCTAAGAATGTAGATGAAGGGGTTCAGCATGGGTGTGACCATGGTGTACATCACCGAGGCTACTGCACCTGAATACGAGCTGTGAGTATCAGCAGAGTTGAGGTACACTCGTAGACCTGTACAATAAAATAAGACAATAGAGAGGTGTGACACACAGTTAGAAAATGCTTTAAACTTCCCTTGAGCTGATGGGATTCCATGTATGCAAGAAACAATCTTAAAGTAAGAGTAAAGGATACCAGCAAAAGGAACACCAGCCAGCAGCACTGCTGACAAATATATCACCAGGTTATTAAGAAAGATGTCAGAACAGGCAAGTTGGACCATCTGATTGAGTTCACAAAAAGGTGGCCACAACACCATTAAGCTTTGTAACAAGGAATACAGGGCACTCATGATCCAGGACACCAGAAGCAGCAGTCCACAGAGCCAGTGGTTCATGATGACTATTTAGTGCAAGGGGTGACAGATGGCCACAAAGCAGTCATAGGCCATCACCATCAGAAGGAAGTCATTCAATGCTCCAAAGAGAATGAGAAAATACATCTGTGTGATACAGCCTTTATAGGTTATGACTTTGCTGTTTATTAGGATGTTCACCAGCATCTTTGGGATGGTGGTGGAGGTGAAACAGATGTCCACCAAGGAGAGGTTGGAGAGGAAGAAGTACATGGGCGTGTGGAGGTGGGAGTCTGAGCTGACGGCCAGGATGATGAGCAGGTTTCCAAACACAGTGATCAGGTACACGGAGAGGAAGAGCTCAAATATGAGAGGCTGCTGTTCTGGTTCCCCTGAAAATCCCAGGAGAAGAAATTCTAAAATTTGTGTACCATTCCATGGTTCCAAGTGGTGAAGGTGATGACTTAAAATGAAAAAAAAAAAAAAAGATTAATTTTTTCACATGAATATTACTAACATGTGAAATGCTACAATTTCTATTTTAACCATAAATTGTATATATGACATATATATGGTTTTGTAGAGATTTGATCCCCTTTAAGTAAGGTCACGTGACATCTCTAATTACAAATTCCTGCCGTCCTCTTAGTAATTTGCCAAATAAATCATTTTTATATTGGTTAAATAGAAATTCTTTTACACGCTGAGGAATAAATGCTGAGTCGTTGCCATTTTCTAGACAAGGAGTAGAGGGTGCTGACAAACAGAAGTCCCTGTAATCCCAAGATGGAGAAGGAATATAAGGAAGTGAAAAATTAGACACAATGTTAGATCGTGCATGTGCTTTGAAGAATAGGAAAGTAGGTATACAAGATCGTAGATGTGCATTTTATCTTTAATGGAATTGAGAAAGACTTGAAAACAAGGTGCTTGTTGAACAGAGTCCTTAAGGAAGACAAAGGAAAGACAAAAGATTTGGGGGAAGTGTGTAGCCTGTATGGGAAAGAGCCAGTGCAAAGGTCCTGAGTTTGGCAGTTGCCTCAAGTAATCACGCTCAAAAGGAAGCGGTGTGGTAAGTGGAATGATAAAGAGGAAGATGATAAGGATGCTGTCAGAGAATGTGGAGGAATGACGTGGCCTGTCTGCTACAGATGAAACTTCAAGACCCAGGGATTACTCAATTACATATTGTTCCTTAAACTTTATTTTCTTTGCAAGGGATCCTAAAGAAGTGATGCCTTTTTTATTTCCATATCTTGTTTGACATTCTGGATCTGTATTTTAAAGGACACATTTCAAAGTATATGAGCTAGGTATCCCTGCCCCAACAAGTGCAGAAATGCTCAGCTACACAAAAAACACACACATTCACACCCAGAGAGACACACACTGTGTCCTCCTGGGGTCATGTTAATACTAGCTTGTACTCACCCCCAGACACAATAATGAGGAAAGAAATAATACGAGGCAAGATAATATCAGGTTATTTTCCTCCAGTTCTAAAGTTCCCTGAGTCCATTGATAAGCCCCAAACTGACATGTAAAACTGGAGCTCTATTTTCATATAAGTCTTTTCTGCCCTTATATTAAAATTAGTTAAATAAGAAGAGATCAAATAATGAAAGATAAAGAGAGGAGAGACAGAGAGACAGAGACAGAGACAGAGACAGAATCCGTGACAGAGATAGATCTAATAATCTCTGGTGGTCCCCGAGAGAATGTGATGAGGAGAAAGCATCCTTAGTTGGTAACATGCCAACCGCAGTTGTTTTGCCTTATGCCCGGAATTATCAATAAGGTAGCAAATAACTATTTATTCATAATAGAAAACAGAAATATCTTTATGCATCAATATATCTCACAGATCAAATACCTTACTAGAAAATTTGCAAATAATAAACCTACAATTTACAAAAGGAAATATACAATATAGGAAAAAAAGCAGGGGTTTTTAAAGATGAAATGAGCCTTTAGTAAATAACTTTAAGTG
Source organism: Eidolon dupreanum (assembly GCA_028627145.1). Lineage (NCBI taxonomy): Eukaryota > Metazoa > Chordata > Mammalia > Chiroptera > Pteropodidae > Eidolon > Eidolon dupreanum. The sequence continues at coordinate 35,858,793 of CM053512.1, read as the reverse complement.
CAAAGCCTTGAAAATTCAAAACTCAGTTTTTTGATACTAAGATCTTCCACTTCTTAGTTCTTTGAATGAGAAACAGCTGGACATTCTAAATGCTAATATCCTCAACCAAATAGTGTAGACAGTAGTATCAATTAAGAATGATGTCAGATTTGAACAATATATGAAACATGCTTAGCAAAGTTAATTATTTATTTCCTGTTGGTAAATGATTACCACTATGATGAGATAAGACAGATTATTTTTTTTCTGCATCTAATGTCTCCATTACTTCTCCACCTCTAGGACTCCAATTGCACAGCTGCATTTTATTGTCATCTCTCCCATCTTCTAAGGGCTGGAACCCCTCTAGACAGAAATCACATTGACCCACGAAAATCTCTTTATATTGAAAACTGTTCATAAGACTCTAGAATTAAACTCCATCCCAGTGATTCCTCAATGAAGAGAGAAGTCAAATTTTGTATTCTCAAACACAAGGCTTATGTCTTGTGATCTTTTCACCCATTTCACCTACATAGAGCCCTGTCCGTGCTCACACTAATCTCTCAAACAATGAACTTGACTCCCAGCTTCACCTGGCACCGCAGCTACAAAGCTCAGAGCCTTTACACTCATGCTTCCTTCTGCTTTGAGTCTCCCCAAGAGACATTTTGGAACTTTTCAAACCTTCTCTATCCTCCAAACACCAAGTCCTCTTTCAGATTGCCTGCATCCTCTCCTTCATGAGCCTTTTCTTTTTCTGAACATTATCACAGGAAAAAGATGCTTTCTCATCAAGTTAATTACATATTAGGATGCCCATAGCATAATTTTTATTTATTTCTCTGTTTTTGTCTTTTCTTCCTGCTACACAGTGAGGCATGTACCATGTTAAACAAATCACCACCCTCTCACCAGACTTAGCTGAGTTGTAAATAGTAGCTGAATAAATAATCATTCCATGGAGGGATGAGGGAACATTCTCACAGAAATTGTTGATGATGAGAGAAGGAAGAGAGGGAGGCAACACTGACCTAGGTGTGGAGGACACGCCAGAGGAATGTTTTCCATATTCTATACCGGGACGCAGTAGGGTGGCAGATTATGGTTTGCAAGAATTAACTAGAGTAGGATCAAGAAGTCATAAGAGAAAATATGAGAGTGTGCCATAAATAAAGTACATACTTCATCGTATTATGGTTCTCTTTGCCAATCCCATGTATGTGTGTGTGCGTGTGGTGCGTGTGGTGTGTGTGTGCATTGCTGTGTTTGTGTGCAGGCATGCTGGATCACAACATAAAAAGAATGTCCTCTTTGGGGAGAAAATAAAAACCTCCTGAATCCACTGCAATAAATATAAGAATAGTTTTAAAAGATCACTTCTTGCCAATGAGAGAAAAGCACCAAGAATGAAGAGTTCACAGAGAGTCAGGTGCAGAGAGAAGAGGCAGCCGGCATGGGTGCTGTAGTTCCCTCAGACACAAGGGACCTCACACTGACCGGACCTTTACTACCCCACTGGCCTCATCATGGCATCCACCTCAGTTCTGATCTAATTGTTATTCCTGCACTTATTGCACATTTATTTGACCAACCTTGTTTTTATATGGCACAGTAGTGGATGAGCCAGGCCATTCTCTCACTTTTCTTTGTGGAATTCTTTCCTTTGTTATTTTTGGACTTTGAGTTTTGACCTCTTTGTAACAAAGTGGATGGGTACACTAGTCCTGGTTCTCTTCCTTATCCAACATGAAAAGTCCTCCTTAGACATATTCTATAAAATCCTGCTTATGCTACAACAGTTGGTTCCCTTTCTTCATACATTTGCCCTGAGGAAATGATGTCATGTTGTATTTATTTCACTGTACTGGGCTTTGTCCTTCGTAAAATAAGATTCAGTGAGTAAGGGCCTCACTTATTTTGCCTATGTGGTTTCATAATATGTGAATTAATACAGAACAAATGTTGAGGAATGGGGAAATATGACCAAGTTAAAATAGTAGATTTTAATAACTGTATTAAGTCAACTTGATTTATATGTAAGACTAATTATAAAAGAAAAGATTTAAAACACAATAATTTAATCACATTGATATGGATCTCTAATTCCATATAATTCGCAAAGACCTGGATAGAAAAATATAAAAATATACTTTTGAAACGCTTTGAAGAAGAAGTATCTACTGTTATAATTTCTACCTATATAGACATAAATAGATTCAGATATCCTTAGGAAAATATAGATGTGATCATTAATGAATTAAAAAGAACGCTGATCAAATTATGAGTAAGTTTTTTCATGTAAAAATAACAAGGGGGGGGGATACAATATGACAGACTGTTAAAATTGAACAAAAAAATTATAATTGTCATACTTTTCCCCAAATACATCTCTCTATATATGATTGAATTCAATGCCTAACAGCAAAGATGGTGGGAAAAACTCCAAATTAACATATTAAATAAAATAATTAGTCTACCTAGCCAACAAACATGGCCATGTCTAGGGGCTGGGCGAGTTTGGTTGGGCTCCCAGAAGATCTCCAGTAGAAATTCTCAGGTTTCATCCTCTCTGACCCTTCCTTGATGTACCTGCTATGCTCTCAGGCTTATCTGAATGGGGCCTTTGAAAGGAAAAACTCAGTGTGGAAGTCTGAATGCCTCCCTGGACTGAAGCTCTGTCCCCAAACTAGGCAGCAGAACACAGTAAAGCATTGGTCCCACACAGACTTAGGAATCCTAAATAACAAATATGTCCTATAAAGCCCAGGTTTGCATGCACAGAGAGGAGATCATTTCTGTTTCATTTATTTGCTTATTTGGCACTGTTTTCAATGTTACTTCTACCTCTGAGCCCCGATTTCCCTGTGGGACACTGGTGTGGATGGACTGGAAAATTTCCTGCTGATTTTATGTTCCCAAGAGACCAGTTTATAAAGTTTAGAAGTCAAGCGAATCCTGTTTTTGTTACTTCTTCTCCATAATTCTTCTACGTGCAAGTGGTCTCACTTCCCAGATCCTAATCCCAACCCTGAATAAAAGTTCGCTCAAAAGCCTAGACTAAGGATATGGTCTTTATTAGATCCCAGAGTCTTCAAAGAATTGGCACATATTGAGACACAACCCCTGATAGGTCCAGAAAATTGCTATCTCCCTCTTCATCAGTAAGGAAACCGTGACTTTAATGTAAACTTTGGACATTACAACCCTTGGCTTCATGGCACTTTACCAAATTAATGAATAATATTATACTTATATCAGAATTTAAGAGCTGTCCTTTACTTCCACATTATAAAAGTTTTGATAATTATAAGAAACATATTCACATAATTTTATGTCATATAATCTGAGCTTTTACTTTAAGGCTTTGTCACATTTCAGTTTTATTAAAGTCCATCTTTTGAGATTGTACTATTATGAACTCTGTCTCACATTGCAGAAATGGGGATAAACTTGAAAGAGTTTAGTGATCTGCCTGAAGTTATAATCAGAGTAGTGAATAAGTGCTGATTGGAATCTGTCAGGACACTTCCAGTTTTTAATCTCTTGGCCAGTGGTTCCCAGCCAGACATGATGTTGCCCCTGGACTATTAGGCAATGCCTGAAGGAGGCTGCTAAAAACCTACAATATCCAACATGAATAATTAAGTTAAATTGAGTAGGTTTGAAAAGCTAGTCTGGACCAGCACTTCTCCAACTTTAATGTACATATGACTCATGTAAGATTGTAGTTCAAGTGCAGATATTAATTCAGCAGGTCCTGTTGGGCCCAGGGACTCTGCATTTCACACAAGTTCCAGGAAGATGCTGATGCTGCAGGTCCTGGTCTAAAGACACCATAAGTCCTCAAGCTGAGGTCCTCTGATCATATAAGGAGCAACTAGTTGTACATCATCGTCACAGAAAATTGCTTTTGCATTAAATTTTAGATGAAATACATGCAGTCATGCACTATCAAAAGGGATAAATTCTGAGAAATGTGTGGTAGGTTAGGTAGCATAGAGCGCACTTACACAAACCTAGATGGTTAGCCTACTACACATCTAGTATATGTGGTGTAGTCCATTGCTTTGAAGGGGAAGAAAACATTTCTTTCTACCCTTCTGGGTTCTTTGCTGGCACATCCTTGTAACAAAGGACAGATTAATAGAAGAAAACCAATAAAATTTAATAACACGTATTTCTTCTGTATACATGGGGGAGATACAAGAAAATGAGTAACTCCCAAGAATGGCCTGAGCTACCATGATAACAACTGGCTTTAGCTGCACATAAAAGAAGGTCTGGGGTTGAGTGTAGTCAGTTATAGGAAGTTACCAGGAAAAGCCCAGTAAATGAGGTAAGTTTGTTATGCATACATGTCATTCATTGTCTTCTTCACTGATGAGTTTCTAGAGAAAAGGCCACCACCCTTTTTCTGGTACAGCCAGGGAGACACTCTTACAATTGGAGATTTTCCTTACTATGCTAATGTTCCTTACAAAGTGTAACTTGTACTTGGATTGTAGAGCTTCTCCCATATCTGTTGTTTCTTAAAATTCACCAGTCTAAAGAAAATTGTTTTGCCAAACTGATATATTTTGGGATGACAAATTCTGTTCTCTTACACTTCCTAAGTTATAGACATCTCTAATGTGTTATTTTACTGTACACTGCAGGAAATTGTATGACTGTGACTTTGTGTAATGCCGCACATTCTGATGTAACCATGGCTATAAAGTCTCAGGCTATAGGAATTTTTCATCAACATTATAATCTGTGATGTATATTTTTTTTTATAGAAAGGCCTATGTGTCACCAAATAATACACATCAGGAAAATCAGAAAAAGATTTTGTAGTAGGAAGAATAAGGGCCTCTAAGAGATGTCTACATTCAAACTCTGGGAACTTTGAATATGTTATTTATTATAGTAAGGAAAGATGGAGATAGCCCTTGGAATACTTTTGACATCAGTAGACTTTAGATAAAAAGATTGGCTGTGATTATGCAAGCGGAAATAGTGTAATCACCGTAGGCCTAGAACAGGAAGGAAGAATAGTTGGAATCAGAAGAAAATTAGAAAATGCTACATTATGGGGTTTGGTGATGGAGAAAGAGCTGTGAACAAAGGAATGTTTTGGGGCCGCGAGAAACTAAAATTGGAGAGGAAACGGATTCTCTCTTGGAGCGTCCAGAAAACCAGCCATGCAGACGTCTTGATTTTAGTCCATTGAGACTTTCTTCAGTCTTCTGAAATTCAAAACAGTATGAACATAAATTTGTTTCCTTGTTACCCTATGGTTTTAATTTATTACAACAGGAATGTAATACACTTATCCAATAAATTTTTTGTAAGAAACAAAATTTTGTTCTCTCAGTTTAATCTATTAGTTTCCCTTGAGTGAGGACTTTTGTGTTGAAATCCTACCTTAAGTAGAAGGAAAAACATCACAAGTCTGGGGATTTTGCTTCATTAGCTGATCTAATGAATTCTCCATGGCATAAAAGTTAATGTGTTTCTGACTTTGAGGCCTTGGTGCATTAAGATAGGAAATGTAATTCATTATTAAAATTAAGGTCCACCATTCTTTTTTAATCTTTGTGTCTAAATGTTTACATTCTTTTAGTTTCATTCTTTTTTTTAGGTGAGGACATACTCGGTTGACCTCACAGATTGCAAGCACCTTGTCAGCTAACAGTCTCTTATTTTTTTTTATTTTTTGTGCCTACAGAACCTGGTCTTCCTAGGTGGTGTCCCATCCAGTACTAACCAGGCTCAACCCAGTTTAGCTTCCCAGTCCAGACGGGATCGAGCTTGTTCAGGGTAGCATGGCCATAGACTTAGTTTCATTTTAACTTAACCATTCTTTTAATTTCTGTTCTCTCCAAACTTCTTTCAAGTTTCTTTTCACCTTAAAAATGACATTATTGATGAGTCTGTGTTGTGCATATGTACATACAATGCTTATCCGAGAAAGAGACATTAGAATCACCAAATATCTCCAAACATTTTACTTATTTCCCAAAACATTCACCTGAATTAGGTTTCTCATTTCACATAACCATCAGAAATAAGGAAACAGAGTATCAAAGTGATTACATGTTTTACAACAATATAACAATGTAATTAAACTATTGTGCACATTCTGGAATTACATATATAATATGTATGTGTTTATATACTCATGCAGTATGTATTCTCAATTTTCATATAGCTCCTTTAATTCAGCAATTTGTACATTTTAAAGAAGACACAAATTAATGGAAAGATATTCTGCCTCAACGATTGGAAGATTTCATACCATTAAACTGTCCATACTATCTTTAAAGAAAAAAATCACAGGCCCCAAAGGGTGTTAATGTTGCTAAAACCCCTTGAAGTCAAAATGAGATTTAATACCAGATTTAACGGCAGTTTCAATCTTTCCTAATCAACCCATCTGGAATCTTCTATCAAGGAACTGGTAATGTAACCTGTCACTTTGGCTCTCTCCATCCTCCTAAAGAAGGAAGAGAGAATCTGGAGGATAAAAACCCTTGCTGTGCACTTTCTCTTCAAAACAGCCATGCTGGTCTAAAAATAATCCTTTTTTCTTTTGTTAAAGTTTCCTTGATTTATTATTATCTTTCTATAAAATCCTTCCTTCCATTTTGTACAACTACTGGGAGTTCCCTTCTAAATGCTAGATGGGATGCTGTCCCATTCATGAATCTCTTAATAAAGCTTTACAAACCCAGAGACCAAAGTAACCACCCAGGGTGGTCTACATGTAAAATTCCTAACTAAAAGTGGGTCACAGAGCATCCTCGTGTCCTAGGCCTGTAGCTTTTTTGACAAATGTCAATCTTTAACTTTAAAGTTGTCTATTGTATTTGTGCATCTCAGATAACATGCCTTGGAAATGTCAGACTCATCTTCTTTTCCAGACCCTTTGAAGGCATACCTCCTGGCAGCAGAGCATGAGACTACATTGTTATCTTGTTGCTTATTTAATTGGGACAAAAAAAGGGGTCTGTCATCCTGCACACGTCTAAGCTGAAGATCGTGCAGGTTTTGAAGCAAAAAAAGTAAGGTTTATTAGAGAGTTACAAATCCTAGAGACACAGTCATGCTACTGCTCAAAGGCCTTGGCTCTCCAGGTGTCTCAGGAATACAGGTTATTTAAAGAAAAATCAGTAGTCATGGAAACTAAGGGAGTTGAGGTTGTGGGTTATACTGATTGGATGATTGGAGGGGGATGAGGTAACTGATCATGTGTCCAGTTCTGAAATCAGCCACGGGCGCCATGCCATCTGGTTTTGTGGCTGATGGGTCTGTTGTTTTGCTTTGACGGGTCTGGGGCTGAAACACACCTAAAGCCAAGATGTTATTCTTCATCTAATGTCCAGCTGAAAGTGATCATCTTCATGACTATAGAGAGATCTGAGGCTCATTAATCTTACTTCTTAAGGCTTCATTATAAAGCTGCAGGCATACAGAGGATAAGGGTAGAAAAAGTAGGTGATTCACAATGTCGTCATCAGGGCAAAATCAGCCTGAATCAGAAAAAAAACCTATATGAAAGAAATGAAGTTCATGTGTGGTTGCTTTTGGAGCTTCCAACCTGATACTTTCAAAGCTGAGTTGTTAGGATGGAAAATTTTAGGTTGTCTTTAAGTAAGATTTTGCTATTCTTTTTCATTCATTTTTACTTTTAATGTCCTGATTTTTTTTAACAGTGCCTGCAAATGTGTGAAGGCAAATAGGAAGGGGTCTGAATGGACTTTGGTTTTTGTTCTAATTTCTGTCCTCTTAATTGATTAAGGGAACCTTGAAGACTAGCTATTATAACGAGAGCTCTCTAAAAAAACATTCTAACAGGTGATGAACACACAGTGTAAATATATGCCTTACTGTTAATGTGTACAGCTAAACTTATTGGATTTCATTAACCAATGTCACCATAAATATAAATATATATATATTATATATATATATATATATAATATATATATATTTATACATACAAATGTTCTTCTTTTTCAATTTAGAAGTTTTGCTAATTAAAAGGTGCCATTATCTGGCCATGACGGTAGGGGTTAGCAACTCAAACCAGTATTGTGGACATTAGAGGCATCCCGCAAAGGAGAATGCAAAACAATGCAAGCATCACAAAAGTTTACCCCTAGAGTTAGCCTAAGGAAGATGGGGTGCCCTGTCTTTAAACAGCTTTCCAAAATAGAGAATCACGTGCTTTTCTCCCTTGAAAAGAATGAGATTTAAGATTACCTAAGCTTGGACCCACAGCCTAATTGGCTGCCCACCAGAAGCATAAGCATCCTCCAGCTGACAGAGATAACAGACCATCTCTGTGAGGAACAGAATAGACACAGGGAAGCTCCTGACAGCTTGTCCTGGCTGAAAAAAAGAAAAGGTGTATATTGACAAGTGCACTGGAAGGTGCAAGCAGAGAGAAAATATTCTCACTCGCCATAAGGTCAAGCTCTCAGGACATTAATAATTTGAAAGGAGAGAAGCAAGACAGAGACAGAGAAAAACCAAGCCCATGAGTACTCCTACAAAACCCAGGGTTGCTATACTGAGAAAATAGTTTGACAAATGTTTTCTCCTACAAACAAAATTGAGAAGAAAAAAAAGACTCTCAAAACTTTTTACTCCCATGAGCTCCACGGAGAAATTTTGGATATGATGATGCGTTAAGAACCCTTAACTTCCACTGGCCTGTGTCACACACCCCAGGATCTCCTCATCTGCGGCAGCCTAATGGGGAAGTTCATGGTTCCAGGCAGTGAGCTTACTCACTCACTGTGAAGACTGTGGGGGAGGAGGAAACTTTCCTCTATCCTCAAGGTTCTTCTGGCTGGTCTAATAGTCATATGGACATGATAGATTAACAAGAGAAAATAACCAAATGTAATGCATGCACATGTATGGGAACCCCACACACAGGAGACATTCAGAGACCCCACATGCAGGATTGGTTCAGACATGGAAAAGATTGTGGTATAAAAGATATTCCAAGCTAGGGATGAGATAAGATGCTTTAGGGCTTTCAAGGAACAATACAGGAGGATACAAAGAGCAGCCGTTTAGTAAATAAAAGTTTGCCCTGACATAGAGGTGGGTCAAAGGGAGATTATCTCTGATAATCTCTTATTATAAAAAAGACCTCCTATTCAAGTACTTATGGGTAGTTAAAGAGAGTAGCAGAAGTTTCCCTTAAGCCAGTAGTTAAAATTACCTTCAGTTCAAAATGACCTACAACCTGTGAGGCACATCTTGGAGTGTCTCTTTCTGAAACTCACACAGGCTAATGTGTTAGGATACTAACGTGTCAAATGTATGGTGGCCAAAGCTCTACATCAAAGTTACAGTTTTCTTCATTCTTAAAGTGGAAACCACTAGTCTATAGTCCTCTGGTAAACTCTAGCCTATATTCCATGTCCATGAGTCTCTGTTTGTCCTGCACATTTTTGCTTTTAGGTTTATATCCCACATATATGTGATAGCATGTAATTTTTAACTTTTTCTGTCTGGCTTATTTTGCTTAGCACGATTATCTCGAGGTCCATCAAGGATGTCGCAAATGGTAGTATTTCATCTCATCTTATGGCTGAGTAATATTCCATTGTATAGATGTATCACATCTTCTTTAGACAGTCTTCTATTGTACGACACTTTGGTTGCTTCCATGTTCTGATCACTGTGAATAATGCTGCTATGAACATCGGTGTGCAAATATCTTTTTGGACACGGGTTTTCAAATCTTTGAGGTAAATACCCAGCAGAGGGATTGCTGGATCATATGGTAGATCAATTCTTAGTTTTTTGAGGAACCTCCATACTCTTTTCCATAGTGGATATACCAATTTGCAGTCCCACCAGCAGTGTATAAGTGTTCCTTTATCTCCGCATCCTCTCCAACATTTGTTATTACTTGTCCTGTTGATTATAGCCATTCTAACAGGTGTGAGACGGTATCTCATTGTGGTTTTGATTTCATTGCTAATAGCTAGCAATGTTGAGCATCTTTTCATATATTTGTACACAGAAAGATTTAAAGTAGAATGGTGAACCTTACTTTTAGTAATGAATTATATTTCCTAATTTAATGCACAAAGGCCTCAAATTCATAACAACATTTACTTTTATGCACTGAAGGATTCATTAGACCACCTGATGGAGTAAATTGACTTTTGTATTTTTCCTTCTATTTGAGGTGGGATTTCAACACAAATGACCTTATCCAAGGGAAGCTAATAGAATAAAGTGGGAGGCTAAAATTTCCTACAAAAAAAAAAAAGATTGATTGGATAATCGTATTATATTCCTGTTGTAATATATTAAAATAGTGGGGTATGAAAGAAACAAATTTATGTTCTTACTGTTTTGAAGGTCAGAATCCTGAAAGGAGTCTCACTGGACTAAAATCAAGATGTCTGCAGGGTTGATTCTTCCTGGAGGCTCCAGGAGAGAATCTGTTCTCTCTCCTTTTTCAGTTCATTGGCTCCTGGCCCTTTCTCTATCTCCAAAGTCACCAGTGTAGCATCTTCCAATCTCCCTCTGATTTCAGCTAGAATTCCTTTCTGTTCCATTTTCTAGGATCATGGTGATGACATTAGTTTCACCTGCTTAACCAGGGCCACATTCTTTTCTTGAAGTCAGCTGATTAGCAAACTTATGTCAGGCTGCCTTAATCCTCCTTTTCTATAATAAATAGCATATTCAGTGTTTCCATGGAGTAACATGTAGATATGTTTGAGGCCTTTATTCTGCCTACTACAGTCTTTTTCTGAAGAACGTTATTTGGTGATACTGAAGGACCTTTATATAAAAGAAACAAACACAGAATTTATCGCAGCCTCTGGAATGAGTGCACGTAGTCATGTGCTGATAAGGACATTTTGGTCAGCAGGGGACCACACATATAAGGTTGGTCCCATAGGATTATAATGTTGCTGGAAAATTCCTATCACTTAAGACTTCATAGCCTTCGTAACATCAGAATGTGAGGCATTACACAAATAGTCATTGTGATATGATTTTCTACAGTGTACAGTACAATAACTCATTATAGAAGTCTGTAACCTAGGAAATGTAAGGGAACAGAATTATCACACCAAAATTCCATAAAGATTATTTTAGGCTGGTTAATTTTAATAAAAACACCAATCATGGGAGAAGCTCTGAAATTCAAGTACAAGTTACACTTTGTTAGGAACATTTACATAGTAAGGAAAATCTCCAACTGAAGGGTGTCTCCCTGACTGTAATAGGAAAAGGAGGCGACATTTTCTGTAGAAAGCCATCAATGAAGAAGACAATGACTTATATCTGAATAACCACCTTACCTCACTTACTGGACTTTTTTTCTGATAACTTCCCATAATTGACTACACCCAGCGTGTTCTTCTACCTTTAGCTAAAGATGATAGTTAACATGGTAGCTCAGGCCATTCTGGGGAGTTATTAAGTTTTCCTGGATCTCTTCCATGTATACAGAAGAAATACGTATCATTAAACTTTATTGGTTTTCTTCTAGTAATCTGTCTTTGTTACAAGGATGTGTCAGCAAAGAACCCAGAGGGTAGAAAAAAAATTTTTAATTCTCCTACAGAGCAACAGACTATACCAAATAGCCTAGGTGTGTAATAGGCTAACCAACTAGGTTTAGGTAAGTGCACTCTGTGCTACCGAACCTACCACGTATTTGTCAGAATTCATCATACTCGTTTGATGGTGCATTACGGCACGCACTTCGTCCAAAATTTAATGCAAACACAATTTTGAATAAAGATGATGTTCAACTATTTGCCTCTTACATGATTACAGGATCTCAGCTTTGCTATTTACAGTGTCCTCAGACCACAATCTGCAGCAATCACCATCTTCCTGGAGCTTGTGAGAAGTGTAGAATCCCTGGGCCCAAAAAGACTTGCTGAATTAGTATTTGCACTTGAACTACAATTCTGCATGAGTCATATGCATGTTAAAGTTGAAATGCCAGTTAAGACTAGCTTTTCTCACCTTCTCAATTTGACATATTTATTCGTGTTGGATGTTGTAAGTTTTTAGCAGTCTCCCTTCAGACATTGCCTAATAGCCCAGGGGCAATGTTATCTCTGGCTGGGAACCACTGGCCCAGAAATTAAAACCTGGAAGCATCCTGCCAGATTCTAAACAGCACCTATTCCTTATTCTGATTATAACTTCGGGCAGGTCACTAAACTTTTTCAAGCCCCATTTCTGCAATGTAGGATAAAGTTCATAATGGTATCACCCCACATGATATACTTTTAATGTAGGGAGAAGGCAAGAGAATTAAAATGTTAATAAAGCCACAACCAGAGCCTGCAATATACGGATAGGCCCTGCAGCCAGGCCTGGAGGACTCCTTCAGAACAAAGAAAGATTTCTGCTGGAATTACTAACAACCTCCTTCCACACATCTTTGATGGAGAAATAGAAACCAAGCAAGTCATTATCAATGGCTAAAACCATGGGAAACCTAAGGCTAAAGGCTGAGAATGCAAGCAGGCCTTTCACTCTATATGTTCTTATCTTCTCAAGCTACATACTCTTCCCTGTTTCTCAATGTATGTTCATATCAGAGGAAATGGGAACTGAAGAATGCTGTAGAAACTGAATTCCTTGAACACTCAGGGTTCCTCTCAGTGCCTTTAGTCTCTCTCTCTCTCTCTCTCTCTCTCTCTCTCTCTCTCTGTGTGTGTGTGTGTGTGTGTGTGTGTGTGTGTGTGTGTGTGTCCCTCACTGCCCTTCTCACTCTCTGCCTCTGAGAGGAGACCACGTTATGTCTGTAGAGTTATCCTTTTTCTAATAAACTTTTTTCCTTTTGACTTTAACTTTGGCCTTTGCATCGAATTCTTTCCACACTCTTTGCCCATGGAACCTCTTCACTCGGTTCAGGTCTCTGGACAAGAAGAGGAAATTTGCCTTGTCCTGCATGACTTTTACAAAATTTAAATTACACAAAGTCTGTAAGGTACAAATCTTAGATTATATGGCATAAAATTATATAAATATGTCTCATAATTATCAAAGGTTTTAAAATGTGAGAGTAAAAGGCAGCTCTTAGGTTCTGATGTAAGAATGAAATTCCTCATTAACTTGGTAAATTCTCATGAAGCCAAGGAGTGTGGTGCCTAAAGTTTACATGCAAGTCACAGAGTTTCCCTATTGATGAAGAGGGAAGTAGTAATTTCCTCGAACTATGGGAGGTTATGTCTCACCACATGCCAGTGCTTTGAAGACCCTGGGATCTAATGCAGTCAGTATCCTCTGTCTAGAATTCTGAGAAAACTTTAACTCAGGTTTGGGATACAGTGCTGGTAGGTGAGACCTTGGACAGGCATGACAGTCATGGAGAAGGACTAATAAAAACAGGATTCACTTGACTTCTAACCTGGTCTCTTGGGAACAGAGAATCAGCAGAAATAATATCCATTAAGTCCAGACCAGTGTCCCACAGGTAAACCGGTGCTCAGAGCTGGGAGCAACAGTGTAAACAGTGCCCAATGAGTAGATAAAGGTAGATTAAAGTATCTCCTCTCCTGCGTGTGCAACCTTGGGCTTTACAGGATGTGTTTCTTTGGATTCCTAAGTCTGGTTGAAGACCAATGCTTCACTCCTTGCTGTCTTTTCTGGTGACAGAGCTTCAGTCACTATTATCAATTATCCAGAAAGAAATTCACACTTCCACACGGAGTCCTTCCTCTGAGAAACCCCATCCAGGTGAGTCTGAGAGCCCAGCCAGTTACTGCAGCAAACAGCCAGAGAGGAAAGAACCTGAGAACTTCTACTCGAGAGTCTCATCAACCTCACCTAGAGTCCAGAGATGGCCAACTATGTTTCCTAGGTAGACTAATTGATTTATTTAATATATTAAACTTCAGATTTTTCTGCCAACTTCGCTGTTTAGCATTGAATTGCTTCATACAAGTAGAGATGTATTTGGGGAAAGTATGAAATTAAAAAAATTGGGGGTCAATTCTAACAGTCTATCATATTACATTCCCCGCAATATTTTTAAATGTAAAAACTAGTATGTATCACTCATGTTTTGCATTCATTCATGATCACCTGTATCTTTTTATGATCATATCTATATCTATTTATATTTACATAGGTAGAAATTATAACACTAGGTATGTCTTTTTCCACCTCCTTCCATAAGTGTATTTTTATATTGTTCATTTTAGATTGTTGCCAATTATCTGGAATCAGACACCTATATTGATGTGATTAATTATTTTATCATTTTCTTTTAAAATTAGTCTTACACATTTATTCAAGTTCACTTAATACAGTTATTAAAAGGCACTATTTAAACCTGCTTATATTTTCCCATTCCTCAACAGCTGTTCTGTTTAAATGCACATATTTATGAAACCACATAGTGAAGCAAAATAAGTGAGATCCATATTCATTGGATATCACATTGCAATGGAGAAGGCCCAGTACAATGAAATGAATGTATTATGACATCGTTTTTTCAGCAATAAATGTATGAAGAAAGAGGACCCATAGTTGTAGCATCGGCAGGATTCTATAGAATATTTCTGGGGAGTCTTTACATGTTGAAAACAGAACAGAATGAGGACTAGTGTACCCATTAGATATGTCATGAAAGAGGTCAAAACTCAAAGCCAAGAATAATACAAGAAAAAATCCACAAGAAAAGTGAGAGAAGGGCCAGACTTATGCACTAGAGGGCCATATAAAAACAAGTTTTGTCAAATAAACATGAAATAGGTACAGGAATAACAATTAGATCAGGGCTGAGGTGGACGTTGCGATGAGGTCAGTGGGACAGTAAAGGTCTACTCAGTATGAGTTCCCTTGAATCAGAGGAAACTGTATCAGTTGCGCCAGCTGCCTCTTCTCTCTGCACTTGGCTCTCTGATGAGCTCTTCCATTCTTGTTGCTTTTCTTCATTGACAGGAACTGACCTTCCAAAGAAAATCTTGCATTTATTGCAGTGGATTCCAGATTTTCCTGACTTTGTCTCAAGGTAAGACAGGCAGGCCCATTACATTGTAATTCGCCATGCTTTCACATACACACAGCAACACTGATACACACACACACAAACACGCATGCACACAACTGACAAAGAGAACCATGAAACGATTATGTGTATACCCTCACTGTTTATGATGCACTCTCATATTTTCTATTGTGCTTTCTTTATTCTATTCTATTTAATTCTTACAAACCATAGTCTGACATGCTACTGGATCCTGATATAGAATATGGAAAACATTCCTCTGGCACATCCTTCACACCTAGGTTAGTGTCGCCTCCTTCTATCCTTCTCTCATCATCAACGATTTCTGTGAGAACATTCTCCTATCCCTCCATGGAATGCTTATTTATTCAGCTACTGTTCCCAACTCAGCTAAGTCTGGTGGAAGGGTGATGATGTGTATAACATGCTGTATGCCTCACTGCGCTCACTGTGTATCAGGGAGAAAAGACATAGAACTTAATAAAAATTACACCATGGGCATCTTAATATGTAATTAACTTGATAAGAAAGTATTCTTTTTCTGTGATAATATTCAGAAAAAGAAAAGTTCATGAAGGAGAAGATGCAGGCAATCTGAAAGAGGACATTTAGTTTGGGAGATGAAAAGTTCCAAAACGTTTTCTGGGAGACTCTGAGCAAGAGAAGTGTGTGTGTGTGTGTGTGTGTGTGTGTGTGTGTGTGTGTGTGTGTGTGTGAAGTCTCTGAGCTTTGTAGCTGTGGTGCCAGATGAAGATGGGAGTTAAGTTCATAGTTTGGGAGATTGTGAGGATGGGCAGGGCTCTATGTGATTGAAGCAGATGGAAAGGTCTCAGAGACTTGAGCCTTTTATTTGAAGCTATAAAATTTTATGTTTTATCTCCATTAGGGAGTCACTAAGATGGAGTTTAATGTGAGAGTTTTATGAACAGTTGTCAATATACAGAGATCTCCATCAGTCAATGTGATTATCTGATTAGAGGATATCTAGCCTGTAGAAGATGAGAGAGATGACAAGAAACTAAAATATGGTTGAGGAATTGGGAACCTAGAGTTGGGGAAGCAATAGCACATTAGAGGTAAAAAAAAAAAAATGATCAGCCTTCTCTCATTGCAGTGATAATTATTTATTTACCAACAGGAAATAAGTGATTAACTTTCCCAAGCATGTTACACATATTGTTCAGACCTGTCACCATTTGAATTGATATCAGTGTCTACACTATTTGGGTGAGTATATTAGCACTTAGAATGTCCAGTTGTCTATCCTCATTCAAAAGACTAAGAGGTGGTAGGTCTCAGAATTAAAACCAGGTTTTCTAATTCCCAAGGTTTTGCACTTAATATTATTTACTAAAGTCTTATTTCAGCTTTAAAAAACGCTGTGTTTTTTTTTCTATACATTGTATGGGTTTTTTTTTTGTTGTTGTTTGTTTGTTTGTTTGTTTTTGGTAAATTGTAAGTTTACTCTTTGCAAATCTTCTAGTAAGGTGTTTGATCTGTAAGAGGTCTTGATGTCATGAAGATACTGCTCTTTCCTTTTTTGAATAAATTGTTATTTCCTACTTTATTGGTTATTCTGGGCATAAGGCAAAATACCTGCACTTGGCATGTCACCATAACCAAGGATGCTTTCCCCATCACAATTTCTCAGGGACTACCTGAGATTATTAGGTCTGTCACTGTCTCTGCCTCTGTCTGTCTGTCTTTCATCTTTTTGTCTCTCTGTTTATTTAACTGATTTTTGATATAAGGGCTGAAAATATTTATATGAAAAAAGAGCTCCACTTTTACATGTCTTTTTGGGTGCTTATCAACTGGACTTTGGAATAATTTCTATAACCTGTAGGGGCAAAATAACTTCATATTATCTTTCCTTGTCTTATTTCTATACTCATTATTGTGTCTGGGGGTGAGTAGAAGCTTGTATTAACATGACCCCAGGAGGATATAGAGTGTGTTTCTGTGGGTGTGTGTGTGGTTTGTGGAACATAAGCATTTCTCCACTTCTTGGGGCAAGGGCACCTAGCTCATATACTCTGAAATGTGTTCTTTAAAGTACAGATAAAAAATGTCAGTCAACAGATGGAAATAAATGAGCCATCACTTCTCCTCACAAAATCCCTTGCAAAGAAAATATGGTATAAGGAACAGCATAAGACTGAGCAAGTCCCTGTGTCTTGAAGTTTCATCTGCAGCAGACAGGCCATCTCATTACTCCACAGTCTCTCACAGCATCCCTATCATCTCCCTCTTGCTCATTCCCTTCACTACAATGCTTCCTTTTGAGCCTTGATCACTTGAGACAATTGCCAACCTTAGGACCTTTGCACCAGCTGTTTCCCATGCAGGATACACACTTTCCCACATATCTCTCTGTCTTTCCTGTATGTTTCTAGAGGTCTCTATTCAAGTGGCACCTTTTTTTCCAGATTTTTCTCAATTCTATTCAAAATAACATACACACATCTACTCTCTTTTATACATACTCTATTTTTTTCTGAGCACATGAGCATCTAACGATGTGTATGATTTCTCACTTCCTTGTATTCTTTCTCTATCTTTGAATTGTAGGTACTTTTTTTTTTAGGTGAGGCAACCCTTGGTTGACTTCACAGATAGCAAGGACCTTGTCAACTTACAAACCCTTATTTTTGATGCCCACAACACCTAGTCTTCCTAGGTGGTCTCCCATGCAAGTACTAACCAGGCCCGACCTTGCTTTGCTTCCAAGATCAGACAGAATTGGGCTTGTTCAGGGTGGCATGGCCATAGACTGTAGGAACTTTTGTTCTCTTTGATGAGAGAAAGGTCAGGATTTAGCACATATTTCTCAATGGACATGGTATAACATCATTTCCTCAGGGACAAATGTATGAAGAAAATGAACCAATATTTGTAGTATAAGTAGAATTTTCTATAATGTATCTAGAGAGGCCTTTCCATGTTGAAAACAGAACAGAACTAGGATTAGTGTACCAATCAGATGTGTCATGAAAGAGGTCAAAACTCAAAGAGAAGAATAACAAAAAAAGATACTACATGAAAAATGAGAGAAGGGTTAGCCATATCCACTAAGGGCCAAATAAAAACAAGTGTTGTCAAATAAACATGAAATCAGTGCAGGAATATTAGAATTTATATGTGAAAGAATTTCTCATGGAATGTGTGGAAAAATGATTTGTTTGGCAAATTGCTGATAGTGGGACAGGAATTCCTATTTAGAAATGCCAGAGGAAATTATTTAAAAAGAATTAAATCTCCAGAAAGCCATATATGTATCATATACACATTTTACTGCAAAATATAAATTAATGCCCATGTTTGTTAATTAATTATTTAATTTTTTATTTCCTAGTCATAACCACCAACACATGGTACCAGAAAATTATTCACGGATTACAGAATTTCTTCTACTGGGATTTTCAGAGGAACAGGAACTGCAGCCCCTCATATTTGTGCTCTTCTTCTCCATGTACCTGATCACTCTGTTTGGAAACCTCATCATTATCCTGGCCGTCAGCTCAGACCTCCACCTCCACACGCCCATGTACTTCTTCCTCTCCAACCTCTCTTTGGTGGACATCTGTTTCATCTCCACCACCATTCCAAAGATGCTGGTGAACATTCAGACACAGAGCCAATTCATAACCTATGGAGGCTGCATCACACAGATGTATTTTTTTATGCTCTTTGCAGTGTTGGAGGACTTCCTCTTAACTGTGATGGCCTATGACCGGTTTGTGGCCATCTGTCACCCCCTGCACTACACAGTCATCATGAGCCCCCGGCTCTGTGGACTGCTGCTTCTGGTGTCCTGGATCATGAGTGCCCTGTATTCCTTGTTACAAAGCTTAATGGTGTTGCAACTATCTTTCTGTACGGTCTTAAAAATCCCCCACTTTTTCTGTGAAATTAATCAGATGATTAAACTTGCCTGTTCTGACATCTTTCTTAATAACCTGGTAATGTATTTTGCAATTGGACTTTTGGCTGCTCTTCCCCTTACTGGGGTCCTTTACTCTTACTTTAAGATAGTTTCTTGCATTCGTGGAATGTCATCAGCTCAGGGGAAGTATAAAGCATTTTCTACCTGTGTGTCTCACCTCTCTGTTGTCTCCCTATTTTATTGTACGATCCTAGAAGTTTACATCAGCTCTGCTGTTACCCACAGCACACACTCAAGTGCAATAGCCTCAGTGTTGTACACTGTGGTCACTCCCATGCTGAACCCCTTTATCTACAGTCTCAGGAACAAAGACATAAAGAGGGCTTTGAAAAGATTCTGTGGGATGGCAGCTATAAAAAGAACAACTGTTTTAGGGCTGAAGAACTCCCAGTGATTAGAGGACTAAAAGTCTTTATGCCAGAAAATGTGGAAATAGAATGTATCTCTTCTATGTATTAGCTTGAGTTTCCATTTACTTAATTCACTTTCTGTGTACAACGTAATTCACTTGATCATGCTTTCTCCTTTAATATATGGACATTTTCCTCCCTCGAATGTTTTCCCAGTCTTAAAAAGTTTTACCCAAATTTGAACCACAATATTTGGAAATTTTCTTTTATTTTGTCAATTCATATGAATTTCTTAAGAAAAATTTCTTCTGGAATGGTTATGATCTCAAGAATTTCATTTTATGTTACTGAAAGACTACTCATGGGTTGTATAACTCACATATATTAAACTATGCTTGTTGACTAAGTTCATTAACATGATATTTTATAAAAAACTGAAATATAGTGTCACTTCTTGTCTGTCATTCTATTTAATTTCACTCCCTTCCTTGGTCTTACTTATAATGTGGACTTTATCATTCTGCTGGTTTTTTCACCTGGACTCATGTTTTTACTGTTATTGAGTTTGGCATCTACAGTGCCTACCATAGTCCCCAACAAAAATTGATTGTCAAACATATATCTCCAGGTAGAGTCATCAGGAAAATGCAAATTCGATATATAGATTCACTAAATATGATCTTTAGAAAGGATTGATCTTGAATATGCAGAAGCATGACTCAGTTGATTAGTATGCAAAAGATTTCTTTTTCATCTACTCCTGAAGTATAGAAGACAGATGAAGACCTGTTTTCATTGAAGTGAAGGATGGTTGGTCTATTTACGTTTTATTACTAAATTACCTTTCCTGTTTGTCCTCTAAATATTTAGTCCTGTCTACAAATATGATTCCTATAAACAAAGTATCTCCACTTTTCTTAACTACTACATGGATAGTGAATGAATAATATCCATATCATCCATTTCATACTTCCTCATATGCAGGAATCACTTCCATCTTCATGACATGAATATGACTCACAGGACAGCTTGAATTCCTGCCTTGTCATATGATTCAGTGTCAGCAGGGTTTCTGCTAAGATGCACATCCTTCTGACCTCCCCATGGTTATCTGAAAGCAATCCTCAATAGAGCCAATTGTTAATCCAGTTATTCCAAAGAAACTTGAATAACAAAATGGTCATAGATCCTATGTCCAAATATCACAACATATGCCAAAAATTTAAAAAAGAGCACCTTACTATAATTGCTTTTAGTCTGATTGCCTTGATTATTGTAGCAGTTAGTCAATGCTATATAACAAACTGTCCTAAATGCTATGGTTTATATCAAATGCTATGGTTTATATGATGGGGGTTGTTCCAATCTCTGTTCAGATACTCATGAGCCTACAACAGCTGGGGTCTGTACATTGTGTGTCTATAGCTCATCCATGATGCTGTGGGAGGCTGTAATGCACCCCAGTCTTGAACCAATTTGTGACGATTTATTTACATAAGTAGTATAACCTTGTTTATCAAGAAAATGAGTTTAACAAATGTAATTTGTGATAAATTAATGCCACTATTTTTATATCAGTATAAAACACTTTGCTTTCTATCAAATGTTATTTCTCTCTCCTCCATTAAAATGTGACTCAAGCTACCTGTGATCTACATCCTACCTTGAACAAGGCATCACTAGATTTTTTTTTCCTGCTTGTTATTTGACTGGAGTATAATTGCATGCAATATATTGCAAATAAGTATATTGCAAATAAGGTGTAAAAGTTGCTGGATCAAAAGGACCTAACAATATAAGAGCATAAATTGAGTGGGTCTATTTACACATCATTCAAAGAACTGTACGAAAGCTTTTTGTATGTAACAATTGCATTGTTACATATTTGTGGAAAAAAAAATGGAATCTCCCTGACCCTGTCTCATTATTTTTTTTCTCTTTTCTCCTCATCTACCTCTCTCTTTCTCTTCTCCCCTACCCTCTGGTAATCAGTACTCCAATGTCCATGTCCATGAGTCTGTTTCTTTCTCCTGTTTCATGTGGTTTTCAACTTTTCCTGCCTGGCTAATTTCGCTTACCATGATTATCTTGAGGTCCTTTCATGTTAATTGAAAATGGCAGTATTTCATCACTTCTTATGGCTGAGTGTTATTCCATTGTACATAAGTACAATCATCTATCATGGAACACTTTAGTTGCTTCCATGTCCTGGCCACTGTGAATAATGCGGCTATGAACATCAGTGTGCAAATCTTTTAGATAGGTATTTTCAAGTCTTTTGGTTAAATGCCCAGTACAAAGATTGATGGATCATATAGTAGATCAATTCTTAGTTTTTATAAGGAACCTCCATACTGTGTTCTATAAGGGCTGTACCAATTTGCCTTCCAACAGCACTGTATGTGTTTTCCTTTTTCTCCACATCCTCTCCAACACTTATTACATGTCCTGTTGATGATAGCCATTCTAAGAGGTATGAGAAGGTATCTCATTGTGGTTTTGATCTGCGTTTCCCTAATAGCCAGTCAAGTCGGCCATTTGTATTTCTTCTTGGGAGAAGTGTCTGTACAGGTCCTCTGCCCAATTTTTAATTGGATTGTTTTTTGTTGTTATTGAGTTTTATGAGTTCTTTATATATTTTCAGTATTAGGCCCTTATGAGAGGGGTTGTTTGCAAATATATTTTCCCATTTGGATGATTGTCTCTTTGCTTTGTTGATGATTTCTTTTGTCGTGCAGAATTTTTAGTTCGATATGGTCTCATTCATTTATTTTTGCTTTTATTTCCCTTGCCTTTGAAATCAAATTCAAAAAATCCCCTTTAAATCCAAGACTTATGAGTTTAGTAGCTATGTTTTCTTGTGTCCAGTTTATTGTTTCAGGTCTTATATCCAGGTCCTTAATCCATTTTGCCATAATTTTGGTGTATGTTGATAGACAAAAGTTGAGTTTCATTCTTTTGCAGGTGGCTTTCCAGTTATCCCAGCACCATTCGTTGAAGAGGCTTTCCTGTTTCCAATGTATGTTTATGACGTTTTTGTCGAAAATTATTTTCCCCTATAAATATGGGTTTATTTCTGGACTCTCCATTCTGTTCCACTGGTCTGTGTGTCTGTTTTGCTGCCAATACCATGCCGTTTTGATTACTGTCACTTTGTAGTATAATTTAATGTCAGGCAGAGTGATGTCTTCAGTCTTGCTCTTTTTTTTTTTTTTCAGGATGGCTTTGGCAATTCGAGATCTTTTGTTCTTCCATACAAATCTGATGATTTTTTGTTCTATTTCTTTAAAAAATGCCAATGGCATTTTGATGAAGATTGCATTAAATCTGTGTAATACTTTAGGTAATATGGTCATTTTAACTATGTTGATTTTTCCGAACCAAGAACACAGAATAGTTTTTCATTTCTTTGCATCTTCTTGGGTTCTTTTAATAGAGTCTTGTAGTTTTTATTATATAGGTCCTTTCCAAGGTATTTTATTCTTTTTGTTGCAGTTGCAGAAAAGATTTATTTTTTCTACTTCTTTTTCTCACACTTCATTATTAGAGTATAGGAACGCTATGGATTTTTAACATTGACTTTGTAGCCAGATACTTTACTGTATTTACTTATTGTTTCCAGTAGTGCTCCTGTGATGTTTTTAGGATTTTCTACATAGAGAATGAAGTCATCTGCAAATAGTGACAGTTTGACTTCTTTGTTTCCTATTTGGATGCCTTTTATATCTTTCTCTTGTCTGATTGCATTCGCTAGGACCTCCAAGTTATATTGAATAACAGTGGCGATAGTCGACACCCTTGCTGTTCCTGAAAGTTTTTAGTTTTTCACCATTAAGTACAGTGTCGGCTGAAGGTTCGTCACATATGGACTTTATTATGTTAAGGTATTTTACTTCTCTACCAATTTTGTTAAGTATTTTGATCATAAATGGATGCTGTATCTTGTCAAAGGCTTTTTCTGCATCTATTGATATGATCATATGATTCTTATTTTTTAATGTGTTTATGTGGTGCATCACATTAATTGATTTGCGTATGATGAACCATCCCTGTTCCACTGGGATGAGCCCACTTGGTCGTGGTGTAATATGTTGGATGGTTGGAGAGGAATCAGCAATTGATCATCATGTCCAGTTCTGAAATCAGCCACAGGTGCCATGCCATATGGTCCTGTGGCTGATGGAGCTGCTGTGCTGCCTAGACAGCCTTGGGGCTGAAACAACCTAAAGCTAAGATGTTACTCTTAGTCTAAAGTCCAAATTAAACCTATCATCTTCATGATTATAGAAAGATCTGAAGCTCATTAATCTTATGTTCTAAGTCTTCATTATAAAGCTGCAGATATACAGAGGATTAGGGCAGCAATAAAGCAAATGAGTCACAATGTGTTATTGTGCAAAATCAGCTTGAATCAAAGAAAAAAAACTATGAGAGAAATGACGTTTGTGTGGTTACGTTTACAGCTTCCAACCCTACGGTTATCAAGCTGAGTTCTTAGGACATAAAATTTTAGGATGTCATTAAGATTATGTTATTCTTTTTCATTCATTTTTACTTTTAATATCCTGATTTTTTTACAGTGCCTGCAAATGTGTGAAGTCAAATAGGAAAGGCTCTGAATGGTTTTGATTTTCATTCTAATTTTGTCCTCCCACCTGATTAAGGGAATCTTAAAGACAAGCTATTATAACAATATGAGAGCTCCCTAAAAAAAATGTTTTCTTCCTTGACAGTAGTGTTTTAGCAACTCAAACCAGTACTGTGGACATTGGAGGCATTTGCAAAGGAGAATGCAAAACAATGCAACCCTCACCCACATTTACCCCTGGAGTTAGCCTAAGGAAGATGGGGAGCCCTATCTTTAAACAGCTGTTCCAAATCAGAGAATCACCTGCATTCCTCCCTTGAACAGTATAAGTTTAAGATTACCAAAGCTTGGATTCACAGCATATTTGGCTACCCACAAGATGCATAAGCATCCTCCAGCATCCTACCAAATAGATAACAGACAATCTCTAGGAAGAACGGGATAGACACAGGAAAGCCCCTGACAGCTTGTCCTGGCTGGACGGAGGGAAGGTGCACATCGATAAGTAGTACACTGAATGGTACAGAGAGAAAATATTCTCCATGGTCGTAAGGCCGAATCTCAGTACATATAACAAGATGAAAGGAGAGAAACAAGACAGAGACAGAGCCAAATGAACCCCATGAGTACTCTTACCAAGTAACCAAGGGTCACTATACCGAGAAAATAGTCTCACTAATGTTTTCGCTGCCAATCAAATTGAGGAGAAAAAAGACTCTTAAAACTTTCATTCCCACCAGATCCCACAGACAGAGATTTGGGGTGTGACATAGTAAGAATCCTTAACTTCCACTAGCCTGCATCAGACACCCAGATCTCCTCATCTTCAGCGGCCTCGTGGGGAAACTTGAGGCTCCAGACAGTCAGGTTATCCCCCTCACTGTGCAAACTGGGGGAGGAGGAAACTTTCCTCCATCCTCAAGGTTCTTTTGGCTGGTCTAATAATCAAATGGACATGACAGATTAGCAAGAGAAAATAACCAAATTAAAATGTACACATATATGGGAACCCCACACATAGGAGACAGTAAGAGATCCCACATGCCAAGAGGTTCAGACATGGAAAAAGTGATTAAGGTATATAAAACATTGTGAGCTAGGAATGAGATAAGGTACTTTAGGGCTTCTAAGGGTCAGTGCAGGAGCATAAAAGAGCAGGTTCTTAGTAAAAAAAAGAAAAATGTACGCTCTGTCATACAGGAGGGTCAAAGTGACATTATCTCTGATAATCTCTTATTATAGAAAAGGGCTCCTATTCAAGTACTTATGGGTAGTTAAATGGAGAAGCAGACGTTTCTTTTAAGCCAACAGTTAAAATTGCCTTCTGCTCAAAATAATCTGCAGCCTCTGAGGCACATCTTGGAGTGTCTCCTGAAACCCACATAGGCTAATGTGTCAGGATGCTAATGTGTCAAGTGAATGGTGGCCAAAGATTTACATCAAAGTTACACAATTTTCTTCATTTTTAAGGAAGAAATAACAAATTTTTTTTGAGCTATCAGGGGTTGTGCTCTACCACAATTCAATACTTTGAAGAGCCAAGGGACCTTGTCAAATCAGATTCCTCAGTCTTAGACTTTTGAAAATTTAGCTCAGGTTTGGGATATGGTGCTGGGAGGTGAGACATCTGGCAGGCAGAAGTGTCATGGAGGAGGAGTAATGAAAACAGGATTCACTTGACTTCCATCCTGGTCTCTTAGTAACCAAGAATCAGCAGGAAAAATTTCCAGTCTGTCCCGACAAGTGTCTCATAGATAAGTCGGGGCTCAGAGGTGGGAACAGCTCTGGAAACACTGTCTGATGAGCAGATAAAGGGAGCTGAAAATACCTCCTCTGCTGCAGTCCCATGGTATGCGCATTCCAGGGCTCCACGGGAAATGGTTGTTGCTTTTGACTCCTATGCTAGCTCAGAGACCAATGCTTCACTCCTTCCTGCTCTCTTGTGTGGGGACGAAGTTTCAGTGTCCATCATCAACCACCTATTAAGACTTTCATACGGAGTCCTCCCTCCAGATGAGTCTGAGAGCCCATCCAGATGAGTCTGAGAACCCATCCAGATGAGTCTGAGAGCCCAGCAGCTAGTTCAGGAGAGGGTCAGAGAGAATGGAACCTGAGAACTCTTACCTGAGTCACATGAGAGCCCAATTAGCCCAGAGACAAGAGATCTCTCTCTGTGTTCTTTGTTAAGTAACTAAGTTATAATTAATTCATGTAAATGTGTTAATAACCATATGTCTGTCTGAATCAACACTATGAGGACCATAGTTTACAAGTAAGTGATGGACATAGACGTACAGTTGGGTGACACTGTAGAATGAATGAGATGCATAAAATGGATGCAGAAAACACATATGAATAGTTTTGCTGGTCGGGGAGTAAGAAGTTGAATGTCAGGTGTAAAGGATGGTGCAGTGCAGTCCAAGTGTGGGATTTCAACACAAAAGACCTTACCTGAGGGAAGCTAATAGATTGAAGTGGGAGGGATTAGGAACGTAAACATACTGGAGTGAGAGACATTTCTAGATCTCTCTCTTTGAAACAACAATAAGATAAATATGTAAAACTCAAGAAAAAACACCTAAACTTCACACCAGCACATCTGAGCATGGGATCTGTGCATAAGAGCTACACAGGTCAAAACCCATGGTGTCAGGTGGTAGACTTGGAAAAATAAAGAAGCTGCCTCTCACAGCTGCCAGAGCTACCTGTAGGAGGAGTAGGAGGGGAAGGGGAGAAGGCGTGATGACTTCTCTCAACAGCCCTGCCTGGGAGAGTTTGTCAGTTCCATTCATCCAGTGGTAGGCCTAGTCATCAGGGCAGAATGCAGAGAAGCAGACAGCAGAGAAACAATCATTGATTTTTACTGGTTGCAGTTGCAAAACTGAGGCCGTGCTGCAACCCCAACCCCCAACCCGTACCCTCCGAGACCAATCAACGTGGAGCCCTGGGGAATCTTAGCAAAAGGTACTGAAACTGTTGCAAACACTGACAGGGACTGAAACTGAGGGCAATGAGGGTGATTAAATACCTACAAAAATTAAAGACATTATATAAAGGCATTATTAAGGCTTTATATAAATAGGGATCCAAGATGTTTAGATGCCACTTACTAGAAAGCAAAAGAAAAGTCTCTTCTTTGCAGCATTCTAAAGAGATACCTTTATATAATAAATCTTCTTTCTGGAAAAAAAAAGCAGAATACATTTCCATTCATGTTCATGTGAAGAAATAGTCCAGTAAACACCATGAACAAAGTGACAAGGCATCTCAGAAAGAAAGAGAAAAATATCCAGAAAATAAGCTTATAGACATAGAAATATGCAACTTAAATAACAGAGAATTCAAGATGGTACTTCTGAAAAAACTCAGTAATATTTCCAGGGGGTGACCAGCACTGTGAGCTACATTTCAGAGATCCAGCATAGGCTAAAACCATTAGCTTATGTCTTCGTAGTACTCACCGGGTATCCCTGAGCAATCCAATCCAAAACAGCCTTCCAAGGAAGCCTGTCCCAAGGGGCCACAAAACCAATGCATCTGTTGGCTGGGACCAGACCATAATGGAGCAACTCCTGACTAGTTTTATTCGTGATACACTGAAAGGGGGGTTGCAACAAGTGCACAAGCCTGCTAGGGCAAATCCCACTTAGTGGGGTCAGCCCCCACATAACAACTCTTATCCTGAGGGTGCAGCCAGTTCCCACAATTAGTCTGCCTGAACGTTATTCCTACCCACTGATGTTCTAACAACCATAAATGCTTGGCGACAACAGAAGATCACACATAACCCACACATAAGTCGCATCCAGAGCTCCATGCACAAGGGATCAGGAAAGGTGCACCACTGGGCCACACAGGCCACCTTCCACATTAGGCCATCTGGCCAAGACTGGGAGACAAAACAAATATTCTTGACACATAGACACAAACACAGAGAGGCTAATAAAATGAGAAAACAAAGAAACATGCCACGAATGAAACAACAGGAGAAAACTCCAGAAAATAAGTTAAATGAAATAGAGGCAAGCAACCTACTAGAGAGTTCAGAATAATGATTATAAGGATGTTCGGTGAACTTATGGGGAGAATGAATGAGCACAATGAGAATCTTGACAGGGAGATGGTGAGCATTAAAAATGACATAGAAACCATAAAAAAGAACCAGACAGAAATGAAGAATACAATAACCAAAATGAAGAATACACTAGAATGATTCAACAGTAGATTGGATGAAGCAGAAGATCGAATCAGCAAATTGGAAGACAAGGTAGCAGAATACACCCAATCAAACAAAAAGATAAAAGACTTTTTAAAAAGAACAAAAACATAAAAGAATTTTTAAAAAGAACAACAAAAAGATAAAAGAATTTTAAAAATGAGGGTAGTTTAAGAGACCTCTGGGACAACATAAAGTGTAAAAATATCCAAATCATAGAATTACCTGAAGAGAAAGAGAGACAACAAAGGACTGAGACTCTATTTCAAGAAATAATGATAGAAAACTTCTCTAACCTGGCAAAAGAATTAGACATACAAGTTCAGGAAGCACAAAGAGTCCCAAATAACAGGAATTCAAACAGACCTGCATCAAGACATATCGTAATTAAAATGCCAAAGGTCAAAGACAAAGGGAGAATCTTAAAAGCAGCACGAGAAAGGAAACTGTTTACTTACAAGGGTATCCCCATAAGAATGTCTGCTCACTTTTCAAATGGAAATTTTGCAGCCAGAAGAGAATGGTAAGAAATATTCAAAGTAATGAAAAGCAAGAATCTACAGCCACAGATACTCTACCCAGCAAGGCTTTCGAATAAATAGCTTACCAGACAGGGAAAAGCTTAAGGAATTTATCACCAACAAGCCAGCATTACAAGAAAGGTTAAAAGGTCTTCTATAAAAAGAGAAGGGGTAAAAAAGAAAACAGAAATAACAAATATGAATAATAAAATGACAGTAACAATGTACCTGTCAATAATCACTTAAAATGTAAATGAATTAAATGCTCCAATCAAAAGATATAGGGTAATCGAATGGATAAGAAAATGAAACTGATGCATATGCTGTCTACAAGAGACCCACTTCAGATCAAATCATGCTCACAGACTGAAAGTAAAGAGCTGGAAAGAGCTATTTCATGCAAATGGAAATGAAAAAAAAAAGCCAGGATAGGAATACTTGTATCACATAAAATAGACTTTAAAACAAAGGCGTTAATAAGAGACAAAAAGGGCATTACACAATAGTAAAGGGATTGATAAATCAAGAGGACATAACCCTAGTAAACATATAGGCACCCAACATAGGAGCACCTACTTACATAAAGCAATTATTGACTGACATAAAATGAGAGATCAATAGTAATAGTAAAACTCATGGTAGGGGATTTTAACACCCCATTGACACCAATGGACAAATCTGGGCAAAGAATCAACATGGAAACAATGGACCTAAAGATACACTAGAACAGATGGGCTTAATAGATATTTTCAGAGCATTTTATCCCAAAGCAGCAAAATATACATTCTTCTCAAGTGCACATAGAACATTTCCAGGATAGACCACATGTTAAGACACAAATCAAGTCTCAGTAACTTTAAGAAGATTGAAATCACATCAACTGTCTTCTCTGATCATAATGGTATGAAACTAGGTATCAACTACAAGAAAAAAGACTGGAAAATACACAAACACATGGAGACTAAATAACATGCTACCAAACTATGAATGGGTTATTAATGAGATCAAGGAAGAAATCAAAAGGCACCTAGAAACAAATGACGACAGAAACACAACTCAAAATTTATGAGACACAGTGAAAGCAATCCAAGAGGGAAACTCATAGCAATACAGGACTATCTCAAGCAACAAGAAAAATCTCAAACAAACGATCTAACCTTACACTTAAAAGAACTAGAAAAGGAACAGCAAACAAAGCCCAAAGTGAATATAAGGAAGGAAATAATAAAGATCAGAGCAGAAATAAATGAAATAGAGTCTAGAAAAACAATACAAAAGATTAATGAAACCAAGAGCTGGTTCTTTGAAAGGATAAACAAAATTGACAGACCCTTAGCCAGATTCATCAAGGAAAAAAAGAGAGAGAGAACTCAAATAAATAAAATCAGAAATGAAAGAGGAGGAAAAAACATGGACTCCACAGAAATACAATGGATCATAAGAAATTACTATGAGCAATTATACACCAACAAATTGGACAATTTGGAAGAAATAGACACATTCCTAGATACATACAATCTCCCAAGACTGAGTCAAGAAAAACAGAAAATCTGAAGTGACCAATTACCACCAACGAAATTGAATCAGTCATCAAAAACCTCCCAAAAAACAAAAGTCCTGGACCAGATGGCTTTAAAGGTAAATTTTACCAAACATTCAATAAAGAATTATCACTTATTCTTCTCAAACTATGCAAAAAATTCAAGAAGGGGGGAGGTTCCCTAACTCCTTTTATGAGGCCACCATTACCTTGATTCCAAAATCATAGAAAGACATTACAGAAAAAACAAACAAACAACAACAAAAAAACAACTATAGGCTGATATCTCTTATGAACATTCATGCAAAAATCCTCAACAAAATATTAGCAAACTAAATTCAGCAATACAGTAAATATCATACACCATGATCAAATTGAATTTATTCCTGGGATGCAAGGTTGGTTCAATATCTGCAAATCAAAAATGTGATACAACACGTTCACAAATCGAAACATAAAAACCATATGTTCATGTCAATAGATGAAGAAAAAGTGTTCGACAAAATCCAGCCTCCATTTATCATAAAAACTCTCAGCAAAGTGGGAATAGAGGGAACATACCTCAACATAATAAAGGCCACATTTGACAAACCTACAGCTAACATCATACTCAATGGGGAAAGGCTAACAGCATTTTCCTTAAGATCAGGAACAAGACAAGGATGCCTACTTTCACCACTCTTCTTCAACATTGCATTAGAAGTCCTAGCCACAACAATAAGAAAGGAAAGGGAGATAAAAGGCATCCACATTAGAAAGGAAGAAATAAACCTCTCGTTATTTGCCGATGACAATACTGTAGAGAACCCTAAAGATTCTACCAAAAAACTATTAGAACTGATCAATTGATTTAGTAAAGTAGCAGGTTACAAAATAAATATTCAGAAGTCAATGGCATTTTTATACACCAATGATGAACTTTCAGAGAGAGAAATTAAGAAAAAAAATTACATTTACAATTGTGTCAAAAACTCTAAAATATCTGGGAATCAAATCAACCAGGAAGGTAGAAGACCTATTTTCAGAAAATTATAAGTCATTGACAAAAGAAATTGCAGAAGATACAAATAAATGAAAGCATATACCGTCTTCTTGGGTAGGAAGAAACAACATTGTTAAAATGACCATACTACCCAAAACAATTTATAGATTCAATGCACTCCCTATGAAAATAGCAATAGCATTTTTCAGAGAGCTAGAACAAATAATCCTAAAATGTATATAGAGCCATAAAAAACCCTAAATAACCATGGTAATCTTGAGAAAGAAGAACAAAGTTGGATGTATTACACTACCTGATATCAAACTATACTACAAGACTACAGTAATTAAAACAGCATTGTACTCATATAAAAACAGATACATTGATCAATGGAACAGAATAAAGAGCCCAGAAATAAATCCACGCCTATAAGCTCACTTAATATATGAAAAAGGAGGTAAGAATATACAATGGGGGTAAAGACAGTCTCTTCAATAAACGGTGTTGGGAAAATTGGACAGATACATTAAAAAAAGAAGAAGAAGCTGGACCATCTTCTTACACCGTATACAAGAATAGACTCAAAATGGATTAAAGACATAAATGTAAGAACCAAAACCATAAAACTTTTAGAAGAAAACATAGGCAGTAAACTCTCTGATATTACTAACAGGAATTTCTTTTCAGATATATCACCTCAGGCAAGGGAAACAAAAGAAAAACATAAACAAATGGAGTATGTTAAACTAAAAAGGTTTTGTACAGCAAAGGAAACCATCAACAAAACAAAAAGACAACCGACTAGGAGAAGATATCCACCACTGATACATCTGATAAGGGGTTAATATCCAAAATTTATAAAGAACTTATATAACTCAACAACAAGAAAACAAACAATCTATGAGCCCAGTTATGGAGCTCTAAAATATGTAAAGCAATTACTAACAGAACTAAAGGGAGAAACAGACTAAAATGCTATCATAGTAAGGGACCTAAATACCCCACTGTTGGATATGGACAGATCATCCAAACAGAAAAGCAATAAGGAAATATCCTTAAATGACACATTAGACCAGCTGCACATAATTGACATTTATAGAGCCTTCCATCCCAAAACAGCTGCTTATACATTCTTCTCTAGTGCACATGGAACATTCTCAAGATTGACCACATACTGGGACACAGAGAAAGCCTCAAGAAATATAAGAGGGTTGAAATCATACCAACCATATTCTCTGATCATAATGCTTTGAAACTAGAGATCAACTGCAAAAAGAAATCAGGAAGAACGACAAATACATGGAGAATAAACAACATGCTACTGAAGAATAACTGGGTCAGAGAAGACATAAAAACAAAAATCAAGTGATACTTAGAAACAAATGATAATGCTAGTACAACATATCAAAACTTTAGGGACATGATAAAAGAGGTCATAAGAGAAAAGTTAATATCATTACAGGCCTACTTCCAAAAATAAGAATGAGCCCAAATAAACAACCTAACACTTCATCTTAAAAAAACTAGAAAAGGAAGAAAAAATGATGCCTAAATTCTGCAGAAGGAAAGATATCATCAAAATTAGAGCAGAAATAAATGAAATTGAAAACAAAAAAAAATACAAAATGTAAATGCAACAAAGAGTTGTTTCTTTGAGATGGCTAATAAAATTGGCAAACCCCTGGCTAGGCAACTAAAGAAAAAAGAGAAAGGACCCAAATAAACAAAATCAGGGATGAAAGAGGGGAAATTACAACTGACATCACAGAAATACAAAGGACCATACAAGAATACTATGAAAAAGTATATAATGCAAAATTTAATAACCTAGAAGAAATGGACCAGTACTTAGAAAAATATAACCTTCCTAGACTGAATCAAGAAGAACTGTAAAATCTAAATAGACTGATCAGCAGTATGGAAATTGAAACAATCATCAAAAACCTACTAAAAAGTAAAAGTCCAGGATCAGTTGGCTTCACCAACTAAGTCTACCAAACATTCAAAGAAGATTTAATACTCATTCTTCTCAAACTCTTCCAAAAAATCAAAGAAGAGATAATACTTCCCAACTCATTTTATGAGGCCAGTATTACCCTGATAACAAAATCTGGTAAAGATGACATAAAAAAATGAAAACTATAGACCAGTATCTTTCATGAACACAGATGCAAAAATCCTAGATCTAGTATCTAGAAAGATACTAGAGAACCGAATATAGCAACATATTAAAAAGATTATGCATGACAATCAAGGGGATTTATCACAGAAGCACAGGGATAGTTCAATATAAGAAAATCAATTCATGTGATATACCATATAAACAAATTAAAAAATAAGAATCACATGATCATATCAATAGATGCAGAAAAAGCCTTCGACAAGATACGGCATTTATTTATGGTCAAAACACTCAAGAAAATCAGTATAGAAGGAAAGTACCTTAACATAGGAAAGGCTATATATGACAAACCTTCAGCCAACATCATACTTACTGGTGAAAAACTAAAAACCTTCCCTCTAAGATTAAGAACAAGGCAAAGCTGTCCACTGTCACCACTGTTATTCACTATAACTTTGGAGGTCCTAGCAAGTGCAATCAGGCAAGAGAAAGATATAAAATGCATCCGAATAGGAAAAGAAGAGTCAGACTGTCACTATTTGTTGATGACATGATTCTCTAAATAGAAAACCCTAAAGACTTCACAAGAATACTGCTAGAAACAATAAGTAAATACAGTAAAATCTCCGGATACAAAATAAATGTTCAAAAATCCATAACATTCCTATACTCTTATAATGAAGTGTCAAAAAGTAGTGGAAAAAATAATTTCTTTTGCAACTGCAACATAAAGAATAAAATACATAGAAATAAATTTAACAAAACTTGTGAAGGAGTTATATAATGAAAACTACAAGTCCCTATAAAAGAAATCGAAGAAGATGCAAAGAAATGGAAAGATATTCTGTGTCCTTGGATTGAAAGAATCAACATAGTTAAAATAACCATATGACCTAAAGCATTATACAGATCTAATGCAATCCCCATCAAAATACCATCAGCATTTTTTAAAGAACAAAAAATCATCAGATTTGTATGGAAGAATAAAAGATCCTCAAATTGCCTAATCCATCCTGAGATAAAAGAACAAGGCTGAAGGAATCACTCTGCCCAACTTCAACTCATATTACAAAGCAACAGTAATCTCATCAGCAAAAACATGGGTGGATCTAGAGGTATGGTGCTGACTGGAATATGTCAGACAAAGAAAGACAAATGTCTTATGATTTCACTTATGTGAAATCTAAAGGACAAAATAAATGAAAATATAAAACGGAAACATACTTATAGATACAGAGAACATTTCGACATTTGCCTGATGAGAGGGTGGTTGGAGTGGGGGGCGTGGCTGAAAAAGGGGAAAGGATTTAGATGTTCAAATTTCCAGTTATAAAAACAATCGCTTGGATAGAAAGTACAGCCTAAGGAATATAGTCAATAATATTGTAATAACTATGCATGGTGTCAGATGAGTACTGGACTTTTTGGGGTGATCACTTCCTAAGTTAAATAAATGTCTAATCACTAAGTTGTACACCTAAAAATAATATAATGTTGTATGTCAACTACAATTGAAAAATAAATATTATTTAAAAAAGAAAAGAGAAAAATAGATATAGTATGAGCCATTGATTAGCATTATAAAATAAAATCTTAAAAAGTATTATGAAAGGTTTACAGGAGGGTATGGTTGTAAAATTAAATTGCAGTATTATTTTTATTAGAAAATTCAAAGAATATTTAATATGTGAAAAGGGAAACGCTGATCGGCTTTACTTTTTCAATTATTTCATCACCTGTGAGGCTATATATATATATATATATATATATATATATATATATATATATGTATGTATTAGTAATTTACTTTCCTAATGAGAAATTGTCTGTTAGAGCCCTTTTTTTTGGTATGGTGGAGTTGGAGTGTTTACATTCCTGTGTCAGATCACATTCTTTCAAAAATGAATTGGAGGTTTGTTAGTTTATTTATTTTTTTAACCAGATGACTCCTTGCCATTTAGTTTTTTTATGTTTCAATAGATATATTTGTGGAGATGTATAAATAAATATACACATATTTATAATATATGTATACATATATAAATATACATATTTATATAAATTTTGTGTGGTCCAGCCCATTAGGAATTCTATTTATTAGGTATTCTATTATCAAAACAACAAACTAACAAATGCTGGTGATGATGTGGAGTAAAGGGAACATTTGTACACTGTTAGTGGAAATGGAAATGAAAATAGAGCTACAATATGATCCAGCAATCTCACCATGGTTGTTTGCTGGCTTGATTTATAAATCAGTGTGTTTGAGATGCCAACGAGAGAAGTGAACATTGATTTCAATAGTGCAAAGATCAGTGTTGCCAATTAAATGATAACAATGGAGTCCAATTAGAGGGAGGAATGAGAGGCGCAAAGTACTTCCAGTAAAAGTTGTCCAAGGCCTTATTAATTAACAAGTAGAAAAATTGTGTATTAGCTGTGGAGGGAGAGAAAGTGAAGTAAGGGCTTTTTTTTTTTTTTAATTTTAAGATGTGGCATATCTGACTGTTACCACGTCGATGCAAAATTTCCAGACCAAGGAATGCTTGCAATTATATCTTTGCCACAGTAGTTCACGAGACAAACATCTCACAGCATCTTCCCTCACCTTAGATTTCACATTAAAAAGTTTATTTACTATATGACAAGGGGAATGCTAATGAGCTTTACTTTGCAAATATTTTGTTACTTGTGAGGCTGTCTATATATGTGAATTTGTTAGTCATTTACTTTCTTGATCGCAAATTGCCTGTGAGAGCTCTTTGTTTCTCTATGGTGGGATTGGAGTGTTAGCATTTTTCTGTTTGATCACATTCTTTCAAAAAAACAATTGGAAGTTTTATTTTTTCCACAACATGACTGTTTGATCTTTAGTTTTTTTATGTATGTATAGATATACTTGTGGAAATGTGTGAGACTATAAATTTAGTGTGTTCGTATCTATCAGGAATTCTATCTATTAGGAATTCTATTATCAAAATGACCAAAGATAATATTTGCTGGTGAGGATGTGCAGAAAAGGGAGCACTTGTACACTGTTGGTGGAAAGGTAAATTGGAATAGAGCTATCATATACAGTTTAGCTATTTAGCTATGAATTTTATTCTATTCCCTCCAATTTTTCTGCAAAATAGGATTGTTCTGACCACCTGTTGTATAAGAAGGATGTGCACCCTTGAACAGAAAGAAGTGTGGTTAAAAAGTCCTAAATGGTGTCGTCTCTGAAGTTCACACTTGTGGATCCACCATCATCCACCATCATCCCCGTGCCACTAATTTGTGTGTCTGAGATGACACCCACATTGATTCAGGTCCTCAAATCTGCTCCTCAGTGACTGCTCTGTCTCTACATGTGCATCACCATCCAGTGTCTTTCAAGCAAGAAGCCTTTGCATCAGGCCTGTGTGATCACTTCTGTGAAAGCCACTGGGTATAGTGGTCAGGAGCATGAACCTTGGGCCCAGGCTGCCGGGGTTCAAATCCCAGCTCTGTTGCTTACTGCCAGTGTAACCCTGGCCAAGACCTGAGCCTCTCTATGCTTCCACCTGGTAAGAATACTATGTGTTATACAGCTTTTATATGAGAATAGAAAGAGTTAATGCTTCGGAACTGTGCCTGGCACAGAGAAATGGCTTCCTGCGTGTTGCTTTTTCTTCAGCATGTTACACGCCTGAAATCATCTTGGGTGTCTCTTTATCTTTGGTTTACAGGCTGTGTCTTCCCACTCTGAGATGTCATAGTGATCCTCATCAGTGCCTGGACCATCACTTGGCACATCACATTTGCTCAGTAAATAGTAGGTAGATATATTCATTCATTTATGTATCTTCTACCTTTATCAAATGTCACCACACCCCTTGTCAGTCACATCTCCCTCCACTCTTTCCCCCACTTTTTTAACTATTCTTAATGACCTGAACAAGGATCCAAACCCCCACCACTTATTAGATCTATGACCTTGGACAATCACTCCCCTGGTGTAGTCAGGCTCCCTAAGACCAACCTCAGGCTCAATGAGGACTCACAGAACCAGCAAAGCTGTTACATTCACACTACAGTTTATTACAGTTAAAGTGTGCAGATTACAACCAACAAAGGGAAGAGGTACATGGGACAGAGTCCAGGAGAGACAAGGAGTGAGTTTCCAGTTGTTTTCTCCAGTGGAGTTGTATCAACAGCACTTCATTGTCTCAGCAATGATGTGTGACAACATGCATGGGGTATTGCCAACTGGGGAGGCTCACCTGAGCTTTGGTGTCCAGGGGTTTTATTGGGGTTCAGTCACATAGACATGACTGCCTGCCTGCATGGCTGACCTTAGTCTCCAGCCCCTCTAGAGGTTAAGGTGATCCTGTGTGGACCAATATCCTACCAGAAAACACAATGTAAGCATAGACTACCTATTTATTGTGTCCCAAAGTCCTGGACAAGTCTCAAGTCTCAAGGCAAATATGTTTTGCTGTGTTTGCTTTTTTTCTGATTCATGACTCCCAAGGAGAAAGAGATAAGGACTTACCTAATTCTATAGAAACATGTAAATTTTTTCAACCAATGAGGAAAAAAAGAGAAAAGATAAAAGAGCTACTATGTATTCCAGCAACCTCACTTCTGAGTATATAGTTGAAGAAAATAAAATCACCATTGCAAAAATGTATCTGCACCCACTCCACGTTTATTGCAGCATTATTCACAAAAGTAAAGACATGAAATCAACTTAAGCCTCTCCAGTTAGCGGTTATGACAAAATAGGAAAAGTGGAGATATTTTGTTTAGACTGTAGAGAAGTCATATTTATAGGCAGCAGTGAAATTTTGGAGGATGAACAGGAAGGTAGGTTACTAATAAAATGTAAATACACCAAAAAATCTTCACCTAAATGAAAACAAATCCTCACACATGGAATCCATCTTCTACACTTCAGGAGTTGGTTACATCATCAAAAAGAAATCTTTGCATTGTAATCAACTGAGTAATGCTCCCTCGTATATAAGGTCCATTCTCTCTAAAGAGCAAATCAGGTGAATTTATTTATCAAATGTGTTTTCCTGACAACTTTACCTGGAGATATATACTTGATAATCAATTCCTCCCCACCCCCTAGGACTATGGGAGGAATTGTGTACACCGAACTCAATAAGAGAATAAAAGCAGAATCCAGTTAAAACCAGCAGAATGTTAAGGTCCACATTATCATTGAGAGCAGTTAAGGGAGTGAGATAGAATAGAAGAGACCCAAAGGGAAAACTATTTCATTTTTTTCTGCTTAAAACATCACATAAATGAACTTAGTCAACAAGTGTAGTTCGCTATATGTGAGTTATAAAACTCATGAATACTCTTTTTTAACACAAAAGACAATTCTAAAAATGATATGATCATTTGAGAAGAAATTATTTTTATTTTTATATTTTAGGGCTCTGGTTCTACTGTATTTACTGAAAAATGCACTAATGATAGGATGGAATTTGGACAAGGAGGTGAAAGCATCCATTACAGGGTAACTTGACAGATAGCAGAATCCTAGCTGGGGTTTAAGGAACTGATTCTATTCTGGCTGGGAGATAAACACACATAATTAAGTTTCACAGTTATAAAATTGTCACTCTGAATTGAGGAATCAGAGGTATTTTGTTGTAGATGTAAGTCCATCGACAGATGGTAACTTTAAACTTAGAGAAGAAAAACACTCACTGCATTATTATACATTTCCTAAATTCACTTACTACTTTTCTTTCTTTGATTGTTTGTTTGTTTGTGTGTTCATTTTGATACAATTTACAGCTGTGGTAAGAAGAACACGATTGCCCTGGCTCAGACAGTCTTCAGCTTCAGAAAGTCCATCAGTTCCGTAGTTGGCTGTCACTGCTAAATCCGTTGCTTGCAGAGGCCTCAGGGCTCTGGGTTTGCCAAGTAATGTGCTCACCATTTAAGCTGTTCCTACTTATAGAACATGTATCATGCAGTTCTAAACATAGCACAATATAACTGCTGTGAAAGATGTGGCCGCAGGGTAACTGCTGACTTCCTCTTCAACTGTGTAATATTCTTTGCATACTGAACACTCTAAACATATGTTGACTTGCTCCTGAATTACTGTCACTGTTGGTAGATAGGTGATCTTCCCCTTGTCAGCTTGTGGAGGCCTTGTGCTTTCCAGTTGTCTTAAAAACTGGGTTACGATGGCATCAAGCTCTGTGTGACCCCCAGCATAGTCCCTAAATTTGGAGTGCAGCATCCCACTCCAGAAAAAAAGGGTGTGGGGATCCAAGAACTGCAGAATTTGCAAAGACTCTGGCAAAGAACTGTTGTATTATTCTTTCAATAGCTGGAGATCTACTGGGATGAGTACTTCCTTGCGATATTTTCTCCCAGTCACTGGAAACCTTGAAGGCCAACTTGGTCCCCAGAGTCAGTGTGAGTTTGGTGACCTCTCTTATTGGCTCTATTATCTAGGTCCAGTGGACTGCTACTTAAAAATTGCCTAAAATCTTGTATAATCATTCTGAGGTTCAAATTGGACCAGAGCTCTGCAAAATGTGTTATTTTTCTATCCGACTGCCACCACTACCAAAAAAGCTGGAATCATCTGTCACTTCTTCAAACAAGCCTGATTCGCACCTGGGATGATACATATTCGGGAATGTTGGGTTGAACTCGCCCTTCCAAAATTGTCACAAAAATCAGTGCTTGGCGGCAGCAGTACTAGAGCCCATCTCTGCAGCCTCTACCACTGCTTCCTCAGTGTGGCGGTCTCTCTGTTCAGGAGCCATCATTATCACGGGAATCGGTTCAGGACAGAGAGGTGGCAGAGCAAAGAGGCGACAGGGCAGACAATGACCCCAAGGCCCCTTTCCAACACCAAAGAGGCACAGGGCAGAAAAAAATAATTTTT
Organism: Eidolon dupreanum; assembly: GCA_028627145.1. NCBI lineage: Eukaryota > Metazoa > Chordata > Mammalia > Chiroptera > Pteropodidae > Eidolon > Eidolon dupreanum. The sequence continues at coordinate 35,818,647 of CM053512.1, read as the reverse complement.
AAGACCCACATGGCTTCACACAATAACTGGGATTTCCAAATATTTTTGGTTCAAATTTGAGAAAAACTTTGTGAGACGGGAAAATGAACAAAGTTGGAAAATATCTATATACGAGAGCAGAAACCATGATAAACAATTACTTACATTGTATGGAGAAGCTGATAAAATAAATGGAAATTCCAGCAAATAAATAAAGAAGGCATATTATATTTCCACAATTTTCTGGTTCCAAGGCTCTTAACCCTCCAAACACGGAAAGTTTGTCAGCCCCAGAACAGTTGTCCCTTTTCCAGCTGCCATCCTACAGAATCTTTTCAAAGCCCCCTTTATGTCTTTGTTCCTGAGACTGTAGATAAAGGGGTTCAGCATGGGTGTGACCACCGTGTACATCACTGAGGCTACTGCACTTGAGCGTGTGCTGTGGGTAGAGGCAGAGCTGAGGTACACTCCTAGACCTGTACAATAAAATAAGAAGACAACAGACAGGTGAGACACACAGGTAGAAAATGCTTTATACTTCCCCTGAGCTGATGACATTCCAAGAATGCAAGAAACTATCTTAAAGTAAGAGTAAAGGATCCCAATAAAGGGAAGACAGGCAAACAGTCCAATTGCAAAATACATCATCACATTATTAAGAAAGGCATCAGAACAAGCAAGTTGAACCATCTGATTGAGTTCACAGAAAAAGTGAGGAATTTCCAAGACTGTACAGAAAGATAGTTGCAACACCATTAAGCTTTGTAACAAGGAATACAGGGCACTCATGATCCAGGACACCAGAAGCAGCAGTCCACAGAGATGGGGATTCATGATGAGCGTGTAGTACAGAGGATGACAGATGGCCACAAACCGGTCATAGGCCATCACAGTCAGGAGGAAGTCATCCAACGCTGAAAAGAGAATAAGAAAACACATCTGTGTGATGCAACCTTTATAGCTTATGACTTGGCTCTGTGTTTGGATGTTCACCAGCATCTTGGGGATGGTGGTTGAGGTGAAACAGATGTCTACTAAGGACAGGTTGGAGATGAAGAAATACATGGGCGTGTGGAGGTGGGGGTCTGAGCTGATGGCCAGGATGATGAGCAGGTTTCCAAACACAGTGATCAGGTACATGGAGAGGAAGAACCCAAACATGACAGGCTGCCATTCTGGTTCATCTGAAAATCCCAGGAGAAGAAATTCTGAAAATTGTGTGCCATTCCCTGGTTCCATGTGGTGGAGGTAATGACTAAAAATGAAAAAAATAACATCATTAATTTTTACACATGAGTATTACTAACATATGAAATGTCACAATTTATATCTTAATGGAAAAAAGTATATGTGACATATATATGGCCATTTTCTAGACAGAGAGTACAGGGTATTGAAAAACAGAAGTTTCTATAATCCAAAGAAGGAGAAAGAATATAAGAAAGTGAAAAATTATACATGATATTAGATGGCACGTGTGCTTTGAAGAAAAAGAAAGTACATATACGAGTTTGTAGATGTGTGTGTGTTTTTTAATGGAATTGATAAAGACTTGAAAACAAGGTGCTACATGAGCAGAGACCTTAAGGGAGACACAGAAAAGATAGGAAGATTTGGGGGAAGTGTGTAGCCTGCGTGGGAAAGATCCATTGCTAAGGTCCTGAGTTTGGCACTTGCCTCAAGTAAACATGCGCAAAAGGAAGCCATGTGGTAATGGGAATGAGAAAGAAGGAGATGATAAGGATGCTGTCAGAGAATGTGGAGGAATGACGTGGCCTGTCTGCTACAGATGAAACTTCAAGACCTAGGGATCACTCAAGTACATATTGTTCCTTAAGCTTAATTATCTTTGCAAGGGATCCTGTGAGAAGTGATGTCTTCTTTATTTCCATCTCTTGATTGACATTCTGGATCTGTATTTTAAAGAACATATTTCAGAGTATATGAGCTAGGTACCCCTGCCCCGAGAAGTGGAGAAATGCTCAGCTACACATAAAACACACGTTCACACCCACCTCCTGGGCCATGTTAATACTAGCTTATACTCACCCCCAGACACAATAATGAGGAAAGAAATAATACAAGGCAAGATAATATCAGGTTATCCCCCTACAGGTTATAGAATAAGTTCCAAAGTCCAAAGCCCTCAAATAGACATGTAAAACTGGGGTTCCATTTTCATATAACTATTTTCTGCCCTTATATTAAAATTAGTTAAATAAGAAGAGATTAAATAATGAAAGATAAAGAGAGGAGAGAGAGACAGAGAGACAGAGACAGAGACAGAGACAGATCTAATAATCTTGGATGGTCCCTAAGACAGTGTGATACGGAGAAAGTATCCTTGGTTTTGGTAACATGCCAACCACAGTTGTTTTGCCTTATGCCCATAATTATCAATAAGGTAGCAAATAACTATTTATTCAAAACAAAAAACAGAAATGTCTTTATGCATCAATATATCTCACAGATCAAACACCTTACTAGAAAATTTACAAAGAATAAACCTACAATTGACAAAAGGAAATGTATAGGAGAAAAGCAGAGGTTTCTAAAGCTGAAATGAGACTTTAGTAAATAACGTTAAGTGTAAAGCCTTGAAAATATGAAAACTCGGTTATGATTCTGAGATCTAACACCTCTTAGTTTTTTGAATGAGAGGCAGCTGTACATTCTAAATGCTAAATCCTAAACCAAATAATATAGACAGTAGTACCAATTTAGAATGATGTCAGGTTTGAACAATATATGTAACAAGCTTAGCAAAGTTAATCATTTACTGCCTGTTGGCAAATAAATGATTACCACTGTGATGAGATGAGACAGATTATTTTTTTTCTGCATCTAATGTCTCCATTACTTCTCCACCTCTAGGACCTCAATTGCTCAGCCATATTTTTTTGTCATCTCTCCCATCTTCTAAGGGCTAGAACCCCTCTAGACAGAAATCACATTGACCCATGAAGATCTCTTTATATTGAAAACTGTTCATAAGACTCCTGAATTAAATTCCATCCCAGTGATTCCTCGATGAAGAGAGAAGTCAAATTTTGTAGCTTCAAACATAAGGCTTATGTCTTGTGATCTTTTCAGCCATTTCACCCACATAGAGCCCTGCTCGTGCTCACACTAATCTCCCAAACATTGAACTTGACTCCAAGCTTCTCCTGGTACCACAGCTACAAAGCTCAGAGCCTTTACACTCATTATTCCTAATTATTGGAGTCTCCCTACAAGATGTTTTGGAACTTTTCAAACCCTCTCCATCCTCCAAATACCAAGTCCTCTTTCAGATTGCCTGCATCCTCTCCTTCATGAGCCCCTTCTTTTTCTGAACATTATCACAGTAAAAAGATACTTTCTCATCAAGTTAATTACATATTAGGATGCTCATGGTATAATTTTTATTTATTTTTCTGTCTTTATTCCTTGCTACACAGTGAGTGCAGTGAGGCATGTAGCATGTTAAACAAATCAACACCCTCTCACCAGACTTAGCTGAGTTGAAAACAGTAGCTGAATAAATAATAACTCCATGGAGGGATGAGAAGACATTCTCACAGAAATTGTTGATGATGAGAGAAGGAATAGAAGGAGCAATACTGATGTAGCTGTGGAGGACACGCCAGAGGAATGTTTTCCATATTCTATATTGGGACGCAGTAGGGTGGCAGATTATGGTTTGCAAGAATTAACTAGAGTAGGATCAAGAAGTCATAAGAGAAAATATGAGAGTGCATCATATATAGAGTACGTACTTAATCATATCATGGTTCTCTTTGTCAATCCCATGTATGTGTGTGTGTGCGTGGTGTGTATGTGCATTGCTGTGTTTGTGTGCAGGCATGCTGGATCACAACATAAAAAGAATGTCCTCTTTGGGGAGAAAATAAAAACCTCCTGAATCTACTGCATTAAATACAAGAATAGTTTTAAAAGACCACTTCTTGCCAATGAGGGAAAAGCAACAGAATGAAGAGCCCAGAGAGTCAGGTGCAGAGAGAAGAGGCAGCTGGCTTGGGCACTGCAGTTCCCTCAGACTCAAGGGACCTCGCACTGACCGGACCTTTACTGCCCCGCTGGCCTCATCACGGTGTCCACCTCAGCCCTGATCTAATTGTTATTCTTGCACTTATTCCATGTTTATTTAACCAACCTTGTTTTTATATGGCACAGTAGTGGATGAGCCTGGTCATTCTCTCACTTTTCTTTGTGGAATTCTTTCTTTGTTATTTTTGGGCTTTGAGTTTTGACCTCTTTTTAATAAGTCTGACGGGTACACTAGTCCTGGTTCTCTTCCTTGTTTAACATGAAAAGGTCTTCCCAGACATATTTTATAAAATCCTCCTTATGCTACAACTATTGGTACCCTTTCTTCATACATTTGTACCTAAGGAAATGATGTCATATTGTACTTATTTCACTGCACTGGGCCTTCTCCTTTGTAATGTGAGATCCAGTGAGTAAGGACTTCACTTATTTTGCCTATGTGCTTTCATAATATGTGCATTAATATAGAACAAATGTTGAGAAATGAGGAAATATGACCAAGTTAAAATAGTAGATTTTAATGACTGTATTGTCAATTTGATTAATATGTAAGACTAAATCTAGAAGAAAAAATATAAACACAATAATTTAATCACATGGATATGAGTCTCTAATTCCAGATAATTAGGAAAGACCTGAATAGAAAAATATAAAAATATACTTTTGAAAAGCTGTGGAGGAAGAAGTATTTACTGTTATAATGTCTACCCATATAAACATAAATAGATTCAGATAATATCCTTAGGAAAGGATAGATGTGATCATTAATGAATGAAAAATAATGCTGCTCAAATGATGGGTGAGGACATATAAGTTTTTATGTGTAAAAATAGCGAAGGGGACGCAATATGACAGACTGTTAGAATTGAACCAAAAAATTATAATCTTCAAACTTTCCCACAAATACATCTCTCTATATATATGGAATTCAATGCCAAACAGCAAAGTTCATAGAAAAAAAAAACTCCAATTTAACATTAAATAAATTAATTAGTCTTCTAGCAAACAAACATCACCATCTCTAGGCTCTGGGAGAGGCTGGTTAGGCTCTCAGAAGACCTCAGGTAAAAGTTCTCAGGTTCCATCCTCTCTGACCCTTCTCTGAAGTACCTGCTGGGCTGTCAGACTCATCTGAATGGGGTCTTTGAAAGGGAGGACTCCATGTGGAAGTATAAATGCCTCCCTCGATGGTCGATGATGCAGACTGAAGCTCTGTCCTCAGACAAGGCAGCAGAACAAAGTAAAGCATTGATCCCACTCAGACTTAGGAATCTAAAATAACAAATACATTTTGTAACACCCAGGCTTGTACACAGAGAGGAGACCATTTCTGCTTCATTTATCTGCTCATTAGGCCTTGTTTCCAATGTTACTTCCACCTCTGAGCCCCGATTTTCCTGTGGGACACTGGTCTAGATGGACTGAAAATTTTTCCTCTTGATGGTCTGTTCCCAAGAGTCCAGGTAGAAGTCAAGTGAATTCTGTTTTCATACTCCTTCTCCATGATTCTCCTACATGCAAGAGGTCTCACCTCCCAGATCCTTATCCCAACCCTGAATTAAAGTTCTTTCAAAATTCTAGACTGAGAATAATGTCTGTATTAGGTTCCAGGGCCTTCAAAGAATTGGCACATGGTAGGACACAACCCCTAACCGGCGCAGAAAATTGCTATTTCCCTCTTTGTCAATAGAGAAACTCTGTGACTTTCATGTAAACGTTGGACACTACGTACCTTGGCTTCATGACACTTTACCAAATTAATGAAGAATACTATGCTTACATCAAAAATTAAGAGCTGTCTTTAATCCCACATTATAAAAGTTTTGATAATTTTAAAAAACATATTTACATAATTTTATGTCATATTATGTGAACTTTTACCTTCAGGCTTTGTCAAATTTCAATTTTATAAAGGTCCATCCTGTGGGGTTATTTTATTACGGGCTCTGTCCCACATTGCAGTAATGGGGCTTGAAAAAGTTTAGCGATCTGCCCAAAGTTATAATCAGAGTAAAGAATAGGTGCTGATTGGAATCTTTCAGGACGCTTCCAGTTTTTAATTCCGTGGGCCAGTAGTTCCCAGCCAGATATGAAGTTGCCCCTGGGCTATTAGGCAGAGTCTGAAGGGAGGTTCTAAAAACCTACAACATCCATCACAAATAATTATGTCAAATTTTCAAAGTGAGATGAGCTAGTCTGGACTAGCACTACTCCAACTTTAATGTGCATATGACACATTCAGGATTATAGTTCAAGTGCAATACTAATTCAGCAGGTCTTGTTGGGCCCAGGGACTCTGCACGTCTCACAAGCTCCAGGAAGATGATGATGCTGCATGTCCTGGTCTGAGGACACTGTGAGTAGCAAAATGGAGGTCCTGTGATCATGTAAGGGGCACCTAGTTGTACATCATCTGTACCCAAAATTGTGTTTGAATTAAATTTTGGATGAAATATGTAGTCATGCACCATTAAACAAAGGGAATAAATTCTGAGAAATGTGTGGCAGGTGAGGTAGCATAGAGTGCATTTACACAAACCTAGATGGTTAGCCTACCACATACCTAGGCTATGTGGTATAGTCTATTGCTCTGTAGAGGAAGAAAAATTTTTCTTTCTACTCTTTGGGTTCTTTGCTGACACATCCTTGTAACCAAGGACGGTTTAATAGAAGAAAACCAATAAAGTTTAATAACATGTATTTCTTCTGTACACCTGGGAGAGATCCAGGAAAACTGAGTAACTCCCCAGATTGGCCTGAGCTACCATGTTTACTACCGTCTTTAGCTAAAGGCAGAAGGTGTTGGGGTTGGGTGTAGTCAGTTATGGGAGGTTATCAGGAAAAGCCCAGTAAATGAGGTGAGGTTGTTATGCAGACATAAGGCATTGTCTTCTTCATTCATGAGTTTCTAGAAAAAAGGACAACCCCATTCACCTGGTACAGCCAGAAAGACACCCTTACAATTGGAGATTTTCCTTACTACGTAAATGTTCCTTACAAAGTATAACTTGTACTTGGATTTCAGAGCTTTTCCCACGTCTGTTGTTTCTTAAAATTAACCAGAGTAAAATAATCTTTATGGCAAACTGGCGTATTTGGGAGTGACAAATTCTGTTGCCTTGTACTTCCTATTTACAGACTTATATAACGTGTTATTATACTGTACACTGCAGGAAATCGTAACACGATGACTATTTGTTTAGTAATGCTTCATGTTCTGATGTTACCATAACTATGAAGACTTAGGAGATAAGAATTTTTCAGCAACATTATAATCTGTGATATATTTATTTTTTCAGTATTATTATTGTTTTAATTAATTATTTCATTCTGATGACGTTGGTTAATGAAATCCAATAATTTTCAACTGTATACTTTAACAGTAAGACATATATATGTTTACACTGTGTTCACAACCCATAGTTAGATTTCTTTCTGTCACCACATATTTGACCTCCTTTACCCTTTGTACCTCCCCCCTCTCCCCTATGCTCTTGGAAACCACTAGTTTATTGTCCATGACCATGAGTCTCTGTTTCTTTGTCCTGTTTATTTGTTGCTTTTAGGTTTATATCCCACATATAAGTGATATTATGTGATTTTCAACTTTTTCTGTCTGGCTTATTTCGCTTACCATGATTATCTCAAAGTCCATCCATGTTGTCGCAAATAGCAGTATTTCATCTCTTCTTATGTCTGATAACATTCCATTGCATATGTGTACCACACCATCTTTAACCAATCATCTATTATAGGACATTTCAGTTGCATCCATGGCCTGGCCACTGTGAATAATGCTGCTATGAACGTTGGTGTGCAAATATCATTTTGGATATGGGTTTTCAATTCTTTGGAGTAAATACCCAGTAGAGAGATTGCTGGATCATATGGCAGATCAATTCTTAGTTTTTTGAGGAAACTCCATACTGTTTTTCATAGTGGCTATACCAATTTGGAGTCCCACCAGCAGTATATGAGGGCTCCTTTTTCTCCACATTCTCTCCAGCATTTGTTATTACTTGTCCTCTTGATTATAGCCATTCTAACAGGTGTGAGGTGGTATCTCATTGTGATTTGATTTGCATTTCCCTAATAACTAATGATGTTGAGAATCTTTTCAAATATTTGTTGGCCATTTGTATGTCCTCTAGGGAAAAGTGTCTGTTCAGGTACTCTGCCTATTTTTTGATTGGATCATTTGTTTTCCTGTGGTTATTGAGTTGTATGAGTTCTTTGTATATTTTGGATTTAGGCCATTATCAGAGGCGTCTATTGCAAATATATTTTCCCATTTGGATGGTTGTCTCTTTACCTTGTTGATGGTTTCTTTTTCTGAGCAGAAGCTTTTTAGTTTGATGTAGTCCCATTCATTTATTTTTGCTTTTACTTCCCTTGCCTTTGAGGTCAAATTCATAAAATCCTCTTTAAGCCCAAGGTCCTTGAGTTTAGTTCCTATGTTTTCTTCTTTGCATTTTATTGTTTCAGGTCTTACTTTCAGGTTTTTAATCCATTTAGAGTTAATTGTGGTGTGTGGTGATAGACAACAGAGTAGTTTAATTCTCTTGGAGGTGGCTCTCAGTTTTCCCAGCACCATATACTGAAGAGGCTTTCCTTTCTCCTGTACTATTTTAGCTTTTTTGTCAAAAATTATTCATCTATATAATTATGGGTTTCTTTCTGGACTCTGGATTCTGTTCCACTGGACCATGTGTCTGTTTTTCTACCAATAGCATGCCGTTTTGATTACTGTCGCTTTGTAATATAATTTGAAGTCAGGCAGAGTGATACCTCCAGTCTCATTCTTTTTTCTCAGGATGGCTTTGGCAATTCAAGGTCTTTTGTGCTTCCATACAAATCTGATATATTTTTTCTATTTCTTTAAAAAATGCCAATGGAATTTTGAAGGGGATTGTATTACATTTCTATAATGTTTTAGGTCATATGGTCATTTCAACTATGTTGATGCTTCCAATCCAAGAACATGGAATATCTTTCCATTGCTTTGTATCTTTTTCGATTTCTTTTAATAGAGTCTTATAGTTTTTATTATATAAGTCCTTCACTTGTTTTGTTAAATTTATTCCTAGGTATTTTATTCTTTTCATTGCAATTGCAAAAGAAATTATTTTTTCACTTTTTTTTTCTGACACTTCATTATTAAAGTGTAGAAATGCTATGAATTTTTTAATATTGATTTTGTATACAGAGATTTTACTGTATTTGCTTATTGTTTCCAGTAGTGTTCTATGGAGTCTTTAGAATTTTCTATATAGAGAGAGAATCATGTCATCCACAAATAGTGACAGTTTGACTCCTTTGTTTCCCATTTGGTAGCCTTTTATATCTTTCTCTTGCCTGATTACACTTGCTCGGACCTCCAATGTTATACTGAATAACAGTGGTAATAGTGATCAGCCTTGCCTTGTTCCTGATCTTAGAGGGAAGGTTTTTAGTTTTTCAACATTCAGTATACTTTTGCCTGAGGGTTTGTCATATATGGCCTTTATTATGTTAAGATTCTTTCCTTCTATACAGATTTTCTTAAGTGTTTTGATCATAAATGGATGCCGTATCTTGTTGAAGGCTTTTTCTGAATCTTCTGATATGATCATAGGATTCTTATTTTTTATTTTATTTACATGGTGTATCACATTAATCGATTTGCGTATGTTGAACCATCCCTGTGCCCCTGAGATGAAGCCCCCGTGATTGTGGTGTCTAATCTTTTAATATGTTGCTGTATTTGGTTAGCTAATATCTTATTTAGGATTTTTCATCTGTATTCATGAGAGATACTGATCTGTAGTTTTCTTTTTTTGTGTTATCTTTACCAGGTTTTGGTATCAGGATAACATTGGCCTCATAAAATAAGTTGAGAGGTATTACCTCTTCTTTTTTTTTTCTGAAGAGTTTCAGGAGAATAGGTATTAAATCTTCTTCAATGTTTGGTAGAATTCACTGGTGAAGCCATCTGGTTCTAGACTTTTACTTTTTTGGTAGGTTTTTGATGATTGCTTCAATTTTCAGGCTGCTGATCAGTCTATTTAGGTTTTCCAGTTCTTCTTGTGTCGGTGTAGGAAGATTGCATTTTTCTAAGGACTGTTCCATTTCTTCTAGGTTATTACATTTGGTGCTATATATTTTTTCATAGCATTCTTGTATGATCCTTTGTATTTCCACAATGTCAGTCATAGTTTCCCTTCTTTTATCTCTGATTTTGTTTATTTGTGCCCTTTCTCTTCTTTCTTTAGTGAGTCTAGTCAGTGTTTGTCAAATTTATTGACCTTTTCAAAGAACCAGCTTCTTGTTGCATTAATTTTTTCTATGTTTTTGTTTTGTTTTCAATTTATTTATTTCTACTCCAGTTTGATTATTTCTTTTCTTCTGCTGAATTTAGGCTTCATTTGTTCTTCCTTCTCTAGTTTTTTAAGATGAAGCATTAGGTTGTTTATATACACTCTTTCTTGTTTTGGGAAATAGGCCTATAATGATATGAACTTTCCTCTTATGACTGTTTTAGCTGTGTCCCAAAATTTGATATGTTGTACTATCATTATCATTCGTCTCTATGTATCTCTTGATCTCTCTTTTTACTTCTTCTCCAACCCAGTTATTCTTAGAAGCATGTTGTTTAATCTCCATGTTTTCGTGCTTCTTCCTGATTTCTTTCTGTAGTTGATCTCTAGTTTCAAAGCATTATAATTAGAAAATATGTTTGGTATGATTTCAACTCTCATATTTATTGAGTCTGTGTCCCAGTATGTGGTCAATACTTGAGAATGTTCCGTGTGCAATATACAAGAAGGTAAAAGCAGCTGTTTTGGGATAGAAGGCTCTGTAAATGTCAATTATGTCCAGTTGGACCAATGTGCCCTTTAAGGATGTTATTTCGTTATTGCTTTTCTGTTTGGATGATCTGTCCATATCTGAGAATCAGGTATTTAGCTTCCCTACTATGATAGTGTTTTGATGTGTTTCTCCCTTCAATTTTGTTAGTAATTGCTTTACATATTTCGGGGCCCCCTTAATGAGTGCATAGATATTAATAAATGTTTTGTCTTCTTGGGGCATGATTCCCTTTATCATTATAAAGTATCCCTCATTATCTTTCTTTACCTTTTTTATTCTGAAGTCTATTTTGTCCAATATTAGTACTGCTACTCCCACTTTCCTCTGAATGCCATTTGCTTGAACTATCATTTTCCACCCTTTCACTTTGAGGCTATATTTGTCTTTGGAGCTGTGATGTGTCTTCTGGAGGCAGCATATGATTGGGTTTTGTTTTTTGATCAATTCTGCAACTCTGTGCCTTTATTTTCGTGAGTTCAGTCCATTTACATTTAGGGTGATTATTGAAATATGAGGTGTTCTTATAACCATTTTATCTTTTGTTTTCTGGTAGCTTGGTATTTCCATTGCTTCCTTGTCTTGTGTTTCTGTTTTCTTTATTTTGGTTGGCTTTTGTGAGTTTTCCCTCTAGTTCTTCTTGTTTTATATTATATACTTCTGTTCTGAATCTTTGCTGTGTAGGTACCATTATGAATATGAAAAAGATTGTGACATACATATATGTGTGTGTGTGTGTGTGTGTGTGTGTGTGTGTGTATTTTTTCAGCACTTTACATACCTGAAATCATCTTTTGTGTATCTTTGTCTTTGGTTTACAGGCTGTGTCTTCCCACTCTGAGATATCACAGTGACCCTCATCAGTGCCTGGACTAGCACTTGGTACATCATATTTGCTCAGTAAATATTTGGTAGATATATTCATTCATTTATGTATCCTCTATCTTTATCAAATGTCACTACACACCTTAAGTGTCAACTACATCTCCCCTACTTCTTCCCCTATTTTCTTAACTATTCTTAATGACCTGGACTTGGATCCAAGCCCCACTACTTGTTAGCTCCATGACCTTGAGCAATCTTTCCCCTGGTGTAGTCAGGCTCCCTAAGAACAACCTCAGGTTCAATGAGAACTCACAGAACTCAGCAAAGCTGTTACATTAACTCTACAGTTCATTACCGTGAAAGTGTACAGATTGCAATTAGCAAATGGAAGAGGTACATGGAACAGGGTACCGGAGAGATCAGGAGAGAGCTTCCAGTTGTCTTTTCCAGTGGAGTTGTATCAAAAGCACTTCATTCTCTCAGCGATGATGTGTGACAAGACAACATGCATGGAGTATTGCCAAGTAGGGAGGCTCACCTGAGCATTGGTATCCAGGGTTTTATGGGGATTTGGTCACATAGACATGACAGCCTGCCTGCATGGCTGATCTTAGTCTCCAGCCCCTCTAGAGGTTAAGCTGATCCTGTGTGGTCCAAGATTCTACCAGAAAACACATTGTAAGCATAGACTATCTATTCATTGTGGCCCAAGTTCCCCAGATAAACAAAGAAACTCTTATGAGGCAGGACATTAAAAAGGTTTAGAAGCTGTCTCTCAGGAGCCAGACAAAGGCCAAACCTTTCTTTGGAATGTGCAGGATTTAGACAACCTATGCCTGCTAAATTAATCCTTATAATATACCTGGAATTCTTCAACCTCAGTTTCCATATCTGTAATATAAGGGATATAATGGTCCCCCATTTTTTAAATAAGTTCCAGTGGCAAAAGTGGCAGGCCCGTCTCTTCTTTTATTTGTGAAATTATTTTGCTTACTATTCTTTGGCTTTGAGTTTTCACCACTTTTATTTTACATCTGATGGGTAAACTAGTCCTCGTTCTGCCCCTTGCCTCTGCAGACATACTCTATAAAATCTTGTTTATGCCACAACTATTGATCTCCTTGCTTCAGAAATTTATCCCTGAGGACATGACATCATACCACACTCATTTTATTGTACTGAACATTCTCCATTATACTGTGAGAACCAAACGAAGAGAGGCCTCACTTATTTTGCTCACTTATGTGGCTCTATGTGCATGTATATAGAAAAAAATAGTAAGGAATGAGAAAGACATAGAAGAAAAACAATCTCAGGAAAAATAAAAACAGATGGCCCTCCCCACATACCCTCCGACACCGAACACTGCAGAGCCCCAGGGGAATCTGAGCAAACTCTACCAAAACTGTTGCTAACACTGACAACGACTGAGACTGAGGATAGCCAGTTTGATTAAACATCTATAAGTGTAAAAAGGCATTACTGAAGATTTATATAAAGCAGGGATCCAAGAGGCTTAGATGTCACCTACTGGAAACCGAGAAAAAAGTGTCTTCTTTGCAGCAGGCTAAAGAGAAACCTTTATATAATAAATCTTTCTGGAAAAACAGCAGAATACACTTCCATTAATGCCCATGCAGAGAAATAGTCCATTAAACACCATGAACAAACAAGGAGACAAGGCGTCTCAGAAAGAAAGAGAAAAATCTCCAGAAAATAAGCTTACAGATATAGAAATATGTGACTGAAATGACTGAGCATTCAGGATGGTACTTCTGAAAAAATTCAATGAGATCCAAAATGAATTGTTTTTCAGGAATTGAAAAAACAACTACATGAACAGAGCAAAGACATTGAACCCCTCAAAGAGAAACAAATAAAAATTTGGGAGATGAAGAACACCCTGCCAGAGTTGAAAAATGAAAAGCAAGCTTGGAAAATAGAATGGACCAAACGGAGGAAGGATCAGTGATATCGAAGACAGAAATCTAGAAACAAATCAGAAGGAAGAAGAGAGAAACTGAAGAATAAAAAATAATGACAGAGAAATACAAGAACTAGCTGAAACCATCAGGAGAGGAAACATAAGAATAATGGGCATTATCAAAGCAAGGAAAAGGAGCAGAGACTAGAAAGCATTTTCAGACAAATAGAGGATGAGAATTTTCTAAATGTAAGGAATGAGCTGGAGCTTCGAATTCAAGAAGTCAAAGGAGCATCTAATTAACTCAACCCAAAAAGGCTTTCAGCAGGACACATTGCACTAAAATTATCAAAAATCGATGACAATAGACAGAATTCTCAGGGCAGCCAGGAAGAAGTAAACGTTAACCTATAAAGGAAAACTCATTAGATTATCCTTCGACTTCTCATGCAGACTTTACAAGCCAGAAAGGAATAGAATCAAATATTTAAACTATTAAGTGAAAGGAACTATCAGCCTAATAATGTATCCAGCTTAGCTCTCCTTTAGATATGAAGGAGAAATTAAGACATTTCCAGAGACTTTGGGAAACATGGTGGAGTGAGAGACGTCTCCAAATCTCTCCTTGAAACAACGATTAGCTGAACATCTAAAACTCAACAAAAAACACCCAAACTGCACACCAGCACGTCTGAGCGTGTAATCTGCACATAAGAGCTATCACAGGTTAGAACACCTGTGTCAGGTGTTGGACTGGGAGAAACAAAGAAGCTGCCTCTCGCAGCCTGTGGAGCTCCCTGTAGAAGTAGAGGGAGCAGTGAAGGTGAGGCAACTTCCCTGATCAGCTCTGTCAGGAAAGTTGTGAGTTTCCTGGGACCAGCCTGCAGAAGGGCCCAGACATAAGGGCAGAAACCAGAGATGCAGGACAGTAGAGAAACAACAGTTGAATATTACGGGACAGAGTTGCAAAATTGAGATTGAGCCCCAGTCAATGACCCCAGATCCAAAAAACCCCTCCTCCATATCATCCAAGACCAATCATGGCGGACCACTAGAGGAATCAGAGCAAATGCTGCCGAGACCGTCACTGACCCTGACAGGGAATTAAACTGAGGTTAGCAAGAGTGATTAAATATCTACAAAAAAAATGTTTTTAAAAGACATATTTAAGGCTTTATATAGAGCAGGGATCCAAGAGGCTTAGACATCACCTACTGGAAACCAAAAAAAAAAAAAAAAAAAGAAGTGCTTTCTTTGCAACAGGCCAAAGAGAGACCTTTATATAATCAAACTTCTTTCTGGAAAAACAACAGATTACTCCCATTAATGCACAGGCAGAGAAATAGTCCATTAAACACCATGAACTACCAAGGTGACAAGGCATCTCAGAAAGAAAGAGAAAAATCTCTAGAAAATAAGCTTACAGATATAGAAATATGTGACTTAAATGACAGAGAATTCAGGGTGCTACTTCTGAAAAAACTCGGTGAATTCTAATACGAGGCATATCAAAAATGTCAGGAATTAAAAAAACAACTAGATGAGCAGAGCAAGGATATTGAAACCCTCAAGAAGAACCAAATAGAACTTCTGGAGATAAAAAAAAAAATAAACACACACTACAAGAGTTGAAAAATGAAATAGCAAACTTGGAAAATAGAGTTGACCAAATAGAGGAAAGGATCAGTGATATCGAAGACAGAAATCTAGAAATAAATCAGAAAGAAGAAGAGAGAAGCTGAAGAATGAAAAATAATGAAAGAGAAATTTGAAAATTAGTTGATACCATTAAGAGAGGAAACAAGAATAATGGGCATTATCAATGGTGAGGAAAAAGAGCAAGAACTAGAAAGCATTTTCAGACAAATAGTGGATGAGAACTTCCCAAATCTAAGAAATGAGCTAGAGCTTGGAATTCAAGAAGACAACAGAACATCAAACTATCTCTACCCAAAAAGGCCTTCACCAAGACACATTGTATTAAAGTTTTCAAAAATCAACAACAAAGATAGATTACTCAGGGCAACCAGGGAGAAGAAAACAGTAACTTATAAAGGAAAATCCATTAGGTTATCATTGGATTTCTCAGCACAAACTTTACAAGCCAGAAAAAACTGGAATCATATATTTAAACTATTAAGTGAAAAAAACTTCCAGCCTAGAATAATTTATCCAGCTAAGCTCTCCTTTAGATATAAAGAAGAAATTAAGGCCTTTCCAGACATACAAAATTGAGGGAATTCTCCACGCCAAGGTCTGCACTACAGGAAATAATGAAAGGGTTCAACTCACATAAAACAAAATAACAACAAAAAAATACAAAATTAGGAGTAAAGTGACTATTAGGCAAATAGAATCAGTGGAGTACAACTCTTACTAAGAACTGGGCATTATAGCTTAGATAATAAGAAGTAAATTGTTATAATAAGATAGTAATGAATGTTCAGCATGCATAGGAACAAATTGAGACAAAGATGATTGAAAAGGGGAAGATTCAAAGACCCAAATTTGCAAAAGGGAATGGAAGTCAGGCAGGTGCAGAAGAAAATGGATGATTGTATATGTGTGTGTGTGTGTGTGTGTGTGTGTGTGTGTGTGTGTGTGTGTATCTCCTTTACATATTCATAATGGTAGCCACACATCAAAGACTCAGAACTGAAGTATATGACACACACACACACACACACACACAAAACCAGAGGCAAAATCTACAAAAGCCAACCAAAATAAAGAAAACAGAAACACAAGGACAAGGAAGCAATGGAAACACCAAGCTACCAGAAAACAAAAGATAAAATGGCTATAAGAACACCTCATATTTCAATAATCACCCTAAATGTAAATGGACTGAACTCACGAAAATAAAGGCACAGAGTTGCAGAATTAATCAAAAAACAAAACCCAACCATATGCTGCCTCCAGAAGATACATCTCAGCTCCAAAGACAAATATAGCCTCAAAGTGAAAGGGTGGAAAATGATATTTCAAGCAAATGACATTCAGAGAACAGCGGGAATGGTAGTACTAATATCAAATGAAATAGACTTCAAAATAAAGAAGGTAAAGAAAGATACTGAGAGACACTTTATAATGATAAAGGGAATCATTCACCAAGAAGACATAACACTTATCAATATCTATGCTCCCAATCAGGAAGCCATGAAATATTTAAAGCAATTACTAACAGAACTAAAGTGAGAAACAGAGCAAAACACTATCATAATAGGGGACCTAAATACCCCACTGTCAGATATGGACTGATCACCGAAACAGAAAATCAATAAGAAAATAACATCCTTAAATGGAACATTAGTCCAACTGGACATAATTGACATTTACAGAGCCTTCCATCCCAAAAACACTGCTTATGTATTCTTCTCTAGTGCACGTGAATCATTCTCAAGAATCAACCACATATTCGGACACAGAGATATCCTCATCAAATATAAGAGGGTTGAAATCATACCAAACATATTCTCTAATCAAAATGCTTTGAAACTAGAGATCAAGTGAAAAAAGAAATCAGGAAGAACCACAAATATATAAAGATTAAACAACATGCTACTGAAGAATAACTGGGTCAGAGAAGAAATATAAAGGGATCAAGAGATACATAGAAATGAATGATAATGATAGGACAACAGAACAAAATTTGGGGGACATGGCAAAAACAGACATAAGTGGAAAGTTCATACCATTACAGGCCTACCTCCAACCCTTAAAACAAGAATGAGCCCAAATAAACAACCTAATGCTTCATCTGAAAAAAACTAGGAAAATAAGAACAAGTGAAGCCTAAAGTCAGCAGAAGAAAAGAAATAATCAAACTGGAGCAGAAATAAATAAAATTGAAAACAAAACAAAAAATAGAAAAAATAAATACAACAAGAGCTGGTTCATTTGGAGGTTAATAAAATTGACAAACTCCTGGCTAGACTCAGTAAAGGAAAAAGAGACAGGATTCAAATAAACAAAATCAGGGATGAAAGAGGAGAAGTTACAACTGACATCACAAAAATACAAAGGATCATACAAGAATACTATGAAAAAGTATATAACACCAAATTTAATAACCTAGAAGAAATGGACCAGTACTTAGAAAAATACAATCTTCTTAGACTGAATCAAGAAGATATGAAAAATCTAAATAAATAGATCAACAGTATGGAAATTTAAAAAATCAGGAAAACCTACCAAATGTAAAAGTCCGGTAACAGACAGCTTTAGCAATGAATTCTCCCAAACATTCAAAAAGATTTAATACCTATTCTCCTCAAACTCTTCCAAAAAATTGAAGAGGCAGCAACACTTCCCAACTCACTTTATGAGGCTAATATTACTCTGATACCAAAACCTGGTAAAGATAACACAAAAAAAGAAAAACACAGACCAATACTGTTCATGAACACAGATGCAAAAGTCCTAAATAAGATACTGGCTAACCAAATACAGCAACATATTAAAAAGATTATACACCACGATCAAGTGGGCTTCATCCCAGGGTCACAGGAATGGTTAGACATACACAAATCGATTAATGCGATACAGCACGTAAAAAATTAACAAATAAGAATCCTGTGGTCATAGCAATAGAATCAGAAAAAGCCTTCGACAAGGTACAGCATCCATTTATGATCAAAACACTTAACAAAATCAAAATAGAAGGAAAGTGCCTTAACATAATAAAGACCATATATGACAAACCCTCAGCCAACATTATACTTAATGGTGGAAAACTAAAAACCCTTCTTTCTAAGATCAGGAACAAGGCAAGGCTGTCCACTATCACAACTGTTATTCACTATAACGCTGGAGAACCTAGTGAGTGCAATCAGACAAGAGAAAGACATAAAGGCATCCAAACAGGAAACAAATTCACTATTTGTAGATGACATGATTCCCTATATAGAAAACCCTAAAGACTCTGTAGAACACTACTAAAAACAGTAAGCAAATACAGTAAAGTTTCTGAATACAAAATCAACATTCAAAAACTCATAACGTTCCTATGCTCATATAGAAGTGTCAGAAAAAGAAGTGGAAAAATAATTCCTGTTGCAATTGCAACAAAAAGAATAAAACACTGTGGAATAAATTTGACGAAACATGTAAAGGACCTATATAATAAAAACTATAAAACCTTATTTAATGAAATTGAGGAAGATACAAAAAAATGGAAATATATTTCATGTTTTTAAATTGGAAGGATCAACATAGTTAAAATGACCATTATTATACAGCATTATACAGATTTAATGCAATCCCTATTAAAATCCCATCAGCATTTTTTAAAGAAATGAACAAAAAATCATCAGATTTGCATGGAAGCACAAAAGGCCCCGGACTGCCAAAGCCATCCTGAGAAAAAAGAACGAGGCAGGAGGCATCACTCTGCCCAACTTCAAATTATACTACAAAGTGACAGTAATCAAAACAGCATGGTATTGGTAGAAAAACAGACACACGGACTGGTGGAACTGAATCGAGAATCCAGAAGGAAACCCATATTTATACGGGCAAATAATTTTCAACAAAAAAAGCCAAAAACATACAGTGGAGAAAGGAAAGTCTCTTCAATAAATGGTGCTGAGAAAACTGGAAAGCCACGTTCAAAAAATGAAACAAGACTGTTATCTATCACTACACACCAAAATTAACTCAAAATGAATTAAGGACCTGATTATAAGACCTGCAACAATGAAATGCATAGAAGAAAACACAGAACAAAACTCAAGGACCTTGGACTTAAAGAGGATTTTATGAATTTGAACTTTAAGCAAGGGAAGTAAACAATAAAATAAATGAATGGGACTACATCAAACTAAAAAGCTTCTACTCAGCAAAAGAAACAATCAACAATGTAAAGAGATAATCATGCTAATGGGAAAATATATTTGCAATTGATGCCTCCGATAAGGGCTTAATATGCAAAATATACAGAGAACTCCCACAACTCAATAACAACAACAACAACAACAACAACAAAAACAAATGATTCAATCATAAAATGGGCAGAGGACCTGAACAGACACTTCTCTCTAGAAGACATACAAATGGCCAACAAATATTTGAAAAGATTCTCAACAACACTAGCTGTTAGGGAAATGCAAATCAAAACCACAATGAAATACCATCTCACACCTGTTAGAATGGCTATAATCAACAGGACAAGTAACAACAGATGTTGGAGAGGATGTGGAGAAAAAGGAACCCTCATACACTGCCGGTGGGACTGCAAATTGGTACAGCCACTGTGGATAACATTTTGGAGATTCCTCAAAAAACTAAGAATTGATCTACCATATGATCCAGCAATCCCTCTACTTGAAAACACATATCTGAAAAGATATTTGCACACTGATATTCATAGCAGCATTATTCACAATGGCCTGGACATGGAAGCAACTGAAGTGTCCTATGAGAGATAATTGGCCAAAGAAGTAATGGTACATATATACAATGGAATATTATCAGCCATAAGAAGAGATAAAATACTGCTATTTGCGACAGCATGAAATGGACCTCTAGATAATCATGCTAAGCAAAATAAGCCAGACTGAAAAAGTTGGAAATCACATGATATCACATATATATCAGATATAAACTTAAACGGAACAAATGAACAGGACTAAGAATCAGAGACTCATGGACATGGGTATAGACTAGTGGTTACCCGAGGGTAGAGAGTGTAAGAGGAACAGGGAGGTAGACTAGGTAAAGGGGGATCAAATATATGGTAGCTGAAGAAAACTGGACTTTGTGTGGTGAAAACACAATAGAATATACATATGTCAAATGGTAATGTACACCTGAAAATTATATAATTGATTTAATCATTGTTACCCCAATAAACTTAATTTTAAAAAAAGAATAAATGATTCAGGACCATGAAACTAAAAATGTAAAAAGTTAGACATTAAGATTTAAAGTAGAATGGTGAACCTTTAATTTTAGAGCTTCAGCTCTGAGGCCACCCACAGCTCACACTCAAATGCAGGAGCCTCGGTTCTGTACAGCGTGGTCACACCCATGCTATACCCCTGCATCTACACTCTGAAGAACAAAGACGTAAAGGGGACCCTGAAAAGATTCTTTGGGATGGCAGCTATAAAAGGGACAACTTCTTTCTAATGGATTCAACCATTATGAATATAGTGGTTGAACCCACTATATTGTTGCTTCTGCTCTTTGGTGATTTGCAGAGTAAGGGTTTTAATGCCAGGCAAGTGGGCAGGTTCCCCGTTTTGTGGCTTTCTTTGTCTGGTGATGGCAGCTTGTGGAATGCTGCCACTCTTTGCATTGCTTCCCTGCCCCTGACCCTGGGCTCAGCCTCGATGTGTACCAGCCACCCAGACCTGATTGCTGCCTCTGCCCCTCTGATCTGCCCAGTGAGGGTCGTACCCTGACCCTTCAGTGCTATCATGTGTCCTGGGGCCAGGATGAGTGCCAGACTGCATCTGGCTCCCATCTCTATACTTCCAAGCCTATCTCCCTTGTTCACTCCCATACACCACCTTCAGGTATCTCAATGTGCAGATCCCTCAGACATGGTTGTGTGTTAAACAGGGAATCTTTTGTTAAATCATAGCTGTCCAACTTGTTGTAACTTGAAAGGAAGAGGCGTGGAGGTCTTCTCATGCTTCCATGCTTCTGATGTCAAAGCCTGAGTGTTTTCTTTGGATTTCACAAACTATATCTAACATTTCATTTATTTCCATATAAATGGCCAGGCTTGGCTTGCATTGTGAACTTTCTTAAAATCTCTCAAAGGTTCACAAATACCAAACAGGCAGTATCTGACCTCAGTGTGCCCCATACCTCTTGCTAACCAGCCCCGAGGCCTGCACTAGTAGCAGCTGGCCTCAGTTTACGTCATAGCCTCTCACAGGTGCCTTCAAGCCCAGCACAGGTGGCAACCACCTGCATATCATTTTGTAGCTCTTACCAGGTCACAGGCAGCAACTGACCTTGTCCTGCACCATAGTCCCCTCCCAAGGAGCCCTCAATCCAACACACCCAGTGGCCAGCTTCAGACCACACCAGAGCACAACACAACCTGTTTCACAAACAACGCATTCAACGGGTGGACTGAGCAGACTCCAGAGAACCACTAAAGTGAATCTCACTCTGTAGGGTCAGCCCCTGCGTGACAGCTCATCCACTGTAGTCATGGTCATTCCTCACAGGCAGTCAGCCTGTGGGTCAAACCCTCCCACTGACATCTCAACAATCAACACTCAGCTACAAGAGAAGGGCACGCACAACCCACACAAGGGATGTTCCTGCAGCACCTGGCTCTGGTGACCAAGGAGACTATGCAATGAGTCCCAGGACATGTACTACATAAAACTACTCTACCAAGACTGGAGATGGGGCAGATCTACCCAATATATGGAAAGAAACACAAGGAGGCAGTTAAAATGAAGAGACATAAAAATATATCCCAAATAAAGAACAGGACAAAACTCCAGAAAATGAACTAAACAAAATGGAGACAAGCAATCTACCAGAGATAGGGTTCAAAACACTGGTTATAAGAATGCTCAGTGAATTTAGGAGAAGAGTAGATTAATTCAGTGACAACTTCAACAAAGAGGTAAGAAACATAAAAAAAGAACCAGTCAGAAAACAAGAATATAATAACTGCCATGAAGAATATATTAGAGGGAGTCAACAGTAGATTAGATGAAGCAGAAGATCAAATTGTATATTTGGAAGACAAGGTAGTGGAAAACACACTATCAGAACAAAAAAAAAATAAAGAATAACAAAATGAGGATAGTTTTAAGGGACTTCTTGGACATCAAGCATACCAATATTTGCATCATAGGGGTACCAGAAGGAGAAAAAAGACAGAAAGGGATTGAAAAATTTCCTAACCTGATGAAGGAAATAGGTGTACAATTCCAGGAAGTGCAGAATCCTAAAGAAGATGAACCCAAAGAGGCCCACATGAAGGCACATCATAATTAAAACATCAAAGCTTAAAGACAAAGGGAGAATCTTAAAAGAAGCAAGAGAAAGGTAGTTAGTAACCTACAAGGGTGCTTCCATAATACTGTCAGCTGATTTCTCAACAAAAACTTTGCAGACTAGAGGGGATTAACAGGAAGTATTCAAAGTGATGAAAAGGAAGGACCTACAACCAATATTACTTCTACCCAGAAAGGTTATCATTTAGAATCAAAGGACAAATAAAAAGTTTCCCAGACAAGAAAAAGCTAAAGGAATTCATCATCGCCAAACCAGTATTACAAAAAAAAATGTTAAACGGAATTCTTTAGAAGGAAGAAGAAAATGGTTCAAAAATATAAATAATAAAATGGTAATAACTACATATCTATCAACAACTCTTTTAAATGTAAATGGATTAAATGCTCCAATCAAAAGACATAGCATAATCATAAACACTCAGCTACAACTGAAGGGCACAAACAACCCACACAAGGGACACTCCTGCAGCACCTGCGGGACCCATGCACAGTCACCCTGGATAACTTTGTTAATTATATAAATGTCTAATAACCAATATGCTGTACACTTGAAACTAATAGAAAATAATATTGAATGTGAACTTTAATTGAATAAAAACTAAAAAAGGATGTAAAATAGCTGAATGGAAAAGAAAACATGATGCATACATATGCTGCCTCCAAGAGACCCACTGACATCAAAAGACACCCACTGACTGAAAATACAGGGATAGAAAAAGATATTAAGTGAAAATGAAAATGAGAAAAAAAGTTGGGTAACAATACTTACATCAGACAAAATAGACTTTTAAACAACAAGAGACAAAGAAGGACCCAGTAATCCCAACTTCTGGGTATTTATCCAAACAAATTCAAAACACTACTTTGAGGAGATATGTGAACCCATACATTCATTGCAGTGTTATTTCCAATAGCCAAGATAGAAAGGCAACTTGGATGTTCATCAACAGATGAATGGATAAAGAAGAGGTGATATATATATATATATATATATACAGTGGAATATTACTTATCCATAAAAAGAATGAAATCTTCCCATCAGCGAAAACATGGATGGGCCTAGAGGGTATCGTGCTGACTGGAGTAAGTCAGACAGAGAAAGACGAACACCATATGATTTCACTTATGTGGAATCTAAAGAACAAAATAAATGAAAAAAAAAAGAAACATATAGATACAGAGAACATTTTGACGATTGCCAGAAAGGAGGGAGTTTGAGGCGGGGGAGGTGAGTGAAAAAGGGGAAAGTTTTAAGATGTTCAAATTTCCAGCTATAAAAACAGTCAATGGGATGTAAAGTAAAGCCTGTGGAATTTAGTCAATAATATGTGATAACTATGTATGATGTCAGATGGGTACTAGACTTATTGGGGTGAGCACTTTGTGAGTTATAAAAATGTGTAATCACTATGTAGTACACCTAAAAATAATATAATATTGTATGTCAACTGCAATTGAAAAATAAAAGAATATTTTAAAAAGGAAAGAGAAAAAGATACATATGGTATGAGCCATTAGAAGTAGCATTATGATATAAAATCTTCAAACAGCATTATGAAAAATTTACAAGAGGATATGATTGTAAATTTAAATCAGTACTATTTCTGTTGGAAAATTAAGAGAATAAATTATGTAAAAATTATTTACTATGTGAAAAGGGAAGTGCTCATCAGATTTACTTTGCAATTATTTCATCACCTGTGAGGCTGTATGTACATGTATGTATTAGTGATTTATTTTCTTGATGAGAAATTGTCTGTTAGAGCCTTTTGCTTTTGTATGGTGCAGTTGGAGTGCTTGCACTCCTGTCCTGATCACATTCTTTCAAAAATGGTTTGTTTCTGTATTTATTTTTTATCAAATGACTCTTTTAGTTTTTTATGTTTGTATAGATATATTTGTGGAGATGTATAAATAAATATGTATACTTATAATACACATATGAATATATAAATATATATATCTATATAAATTTTGTGTGGTCCAGCCCATCAGGAATTCTATTTAAGAGGGATTCTATTATCAAAATGACAAACAAATGCTGGTGAGGACGTGGGGTAAAGGGAACACTTGTACACCATTGGTAGAAATGTCAATGGAAATAGAACTACAATATGATCCAGCAATCTCACTGTGGTGTTTGCTGACTTGATTTTTAAATCAGTGTGCTTATGATGCTGACAAGAGAAGTGAAAACTGATTTCAGTAATGCAAAGGTCAGTGTTGCCAATTAAATAATAACAATGGAAGTCCAAATAGAGGGGGGAATGAGAGGCACGAAGTGCGTCCAGTAATATTGTCTAAGATCATATTAATGAACAAGTGTAGAGAAATTGGGTGTTAGCTGGGGACAAATAGAAAGTGGTGAGGGCATTTCTTTTTAGTTTTAAGATGTGGCATATCTGACTGTTTCATGTCGATGAGAAATTTCCAGACCAAGGAATGCTTGCAATTATATCTTTGCCACAGTGTTTCATGAGACAAACATCTCACAGAACCTTTCCTCACCCTAGATTTTATATTAAAAAGTTTATTTACTATATGACAAGGGGAATGCTAATGAGATTTACTTTGCAAATATTTCGTTACTTGTGAGGCTGTCTATATATGTGAATTTGTTAGTCATTTACTTTCCTGATCACAGATTGCCTGTGAGAGCTCTTTGTTTCTATATGATGGGACTGGAGTGTTTGTATTCTTGTGTTTGATCACATTCTTTCGAAAAAACAATTGAAAGTTTAATTTTTTTCCACAATATGACTGTTTGATCTTCATTTTTTATGTATGTATAGATATACTTGTGGGAGTGCATAAGACTATAAATGTAGTGTGTTTGTATCTATCAGGAACTCTATCTATTAAGAATTCTATTATCAAAATGACCAAAGATAATATTTGCTGGTGAGGATGTGCAGAAAAGGTAGCACTTGTGCACTGTTGGTGGAAATGTAAATTGGAATAAATCTATCATAAACATTTTATCCATTTAGCTATTAATTTTATTCCATTCCCTCCAATTTTTCTGCAAAATAAGATTGTTCTGATCACGTGTTGTATAAGAAGGATGTGCACCCTTGTATAGAAAGA
>CM053512.1:35776950-35792443 GCA_028627145.1 Eidolon dupreanum | reverse complement strand
ATAATATTTGCTGGTGAGGATGTGCAGAAAAGGTAGCACTTGTGCACTGTTGGTGGAAATGTAAATTGGAATAAATCTATCATAAACATTTTATCCATTTAGCTATTAATTTTATTCCATTCCCTCCAATTTTTCTGCAAAATAAGATTGTTCTGATCACGTGTTGTATAAGAAGGATGTGCACCCTTGTATAGAAAGACGTGTGGCTGGAAATTGTTACATGGTGTGGTCTCTGAAGTTCACACTTGTGGAATCCAGCATCATCCACCATCATCCCAGTGCCACCAATTTGTGTGTCTGAGATGACACCCACACTGATTCAGGTCCTCAAATCTGCTCCTCCGTGACTGCTCTGTCTCTACATGTGCATCAACATCCAGTGTCTTTCGAGCAAGAAGCCATTTCATTGGACTCACGTGATAACTTCCATGAAGACCACTGGGTATAGTGGTCAGGAGCATGGACCCTGGGCCCAGGCCACCTGGGTTCAAATCCCAGCTCTGTTGCTCACTACCTGTGTGACCCTGGCCAAAAACTGAGCCCATGACCTTGGGCAATCACTCCCCTGGTGTAGTCAGGCTCCCTAAGACCCACCTCGGGTTCAACGAGGACTCACATAACTCAGCAAAGCTGTTACATACATGCTACAGCTTATTACAGTGAAATTGTGCAGATTACAATCAGAAAAGGGAAGGAGTACATGGGACAGAGTCCAGGAGATACCAGGAGTAAGCTTCTAGTTGTCTTTTCCAGTAGAGTTGTATCAAAAGCACTTCATTCTCTCCATGATGATGTGTAACAACATGCATGGGGTATGGCCAACTAGAGAGCCTCACCTGAGACTTGGTGTCCAGTGGTTTTGCTGGGGTTCAGTCACATAGACATGACTGCCTGCCTGCATGACTGACCTTAATCTCTAGCCCTTCCAGAGATTAAGCTTATCCTGTGTGGCCCAAGGTTCTACCATAAAACACATTGTAAGCATAGTCTACCTATTCATTGTGGCCCAAAGTCCCCAGATAAAAAAAGGAACTCTTATCATGTAGGACATTGAAAAAGCTTAGAAGCTGTCTCTCAGGAGCCAGACAAGAGCCAAATCTTTCTTTGGAATGTGGAAGATTTGAACAACCCAGACCTATTGAATTAATCCTTATAGTATACCTGGAATCTTTCAACCTCAGTTTCCATATCTGTCATATAAGGAAAATAATGGTCCCCTCACTCAATCAGAGGGCTCCGCACCAACCTCCATTCCATTAGCCTTTCTCTTCAACATGCCCAGGTGATAATAATAACAGCTGACTCTCAAAAAAACACTGGCCTCTTGCCAGGCACTGTTCTACATGCTTTATGCAGATTAAACGTAATCCTCATGACAACTTTACAATGTTGATGCAGTTATGCTTCCATCTTTGCAAATGAGAACAGCCGAGGCACAGAGAAGTTCAGATAACCTTCCCTAAGCCACACAGCTGGTATGCAAATTCACACAGCCAGTAAGTAGAACTTGGATCTGGATCCCCAAGATCTGGCTCCAGAGTTTAAAAACTGTGCCTCTTAGCTGAAATTCACACTGGTTGTGAATTTTAAAGTCTCAGGAGATCCAACAGGGCAGGATTTGGGCCTGACTCAGTACCTTCTCTCTCCTCAAGGCAAAGCATAGTGTCAAGCACACAATAGGTGTTCAATATATGCTATTTAATGAACAAATAACTGTTCACAAAAACCTTATGTATCCTCTTTAGAAAGAAAACTCAAGATCAGGAATCTAAGTTTTCCCATTAAGAATTGAAGTCAGCTTTTAATCAGTCAAGTGCTTGACAGACAGCCCTGGACAAGTCTCAAGGCAAATATGTTTTGCTGTGTTTGCTTTTTTTCGGATTCATGACTCCCAAGGAGAAAGAGATAAGGACTTACCTAATACTATAGAAACACGTAAATTTTTTCAACCAATGGGGAAAAAAAAAGAAAAGAAAAAAATAGAGCTACCATATATTCCAGCAACCTCACTTCTGGTTGAAGAGAATAAAATCACTATTGCAAAAGCGTATCTGCATTCACTCCATGTTTATTGCAGCATTATTCACAAGAGCAAAGACATGAAACCAACTTAAGCCTCCACCAATGAATAAATAGATAAAGTTATATATGTATATATAATATATAATGAAATATTATATATTATATATACATACAGTGATAAAATAGAAGAAAATTATGTCATTATGACAACATGAGTGGACTTTTATGGCATTATAATAAATGATTAAGCCAGAGAAAGACAAAACTTCATGATCTCTCTTATATGTGGTATCTATAAAGCCAAACTTATAGAAATGAATACTAAATAGATGGTTTCCTGGGACAAAGTGTGAGGGAAATGCAAGGTGTGTGGAAATACTAATTAAAGGGTACAAATTTTGATTTTAAGATGTTAAATTCTGGGTATCAAATCACAACAAAGTGACTATATTTAACAATGCTGAAAATTGCTAAGAAAGTATATCTCAAATGTTTTCACCACAAAGAAGTAATTATATGAAGTGCTGGATGTGTTCACTAATCTTGTTTTGGTAATATTTCACTCTATATGTGTAATAAATTACCACAATGTGCACTTTAAAATTACACAAAGTTATGTCAATTATATCTCAGTGCAGCTGGAGAATTTTTATTTAAAGTCTCAAAGCAATAAATGGGGTTGTGCAGTCCACCTAAGAGAATGTGAATCAATCATGAAAAATAAATTAAGTTCTACCTGAGGCAAACAGACACTCAAGCATTTCATACTTCTTTAACAACAAATATTTGTCAATTATGTGCTATAAATTTGGAATAAGGAGAATATGAAGAATTGTAGAATAATTTGATTCACCAAGAAATAGCAGCTTTGCAAGTATTTCCCAGAGTGGAACATAAGACATAGTTAAACAGCTAAAAGAGTCTGCAAAGGGTCATTTGGAGCTACAGTGAGGGGGTTAGAGGTTATGTCCAAATGGAAAACATAGCATGGATCGGTGG
The DNA here is from genome assembly GCA_028627145.1 of Eidolon dupreanum. Taxonomy (NCBI): domain Eukaryota; kingdom Metazoa; phylum Chordata; class Mammalia; order Chiroptera; family Pteropodidae; genus Eidolon; species Eidolon dupreanum. The sequence continues at coordinate 35,789,422 of CM053512.1, read as the reverse complement.
CCACTCTCTGCTTCTTGTGTGGGGCCCTGGGAGGTGGTACCCCTTCACAATCACAGCTCTGTTACACTTACAGAATCCACTATCATCCACTATCATCCCAGTGCCACCAATGTGTGTGTCTGGGACGACACCTGTACTCACTCCAGAGGCTGTTATAAATTCATTGTTCTGTTATTTTATATAAGGATTCATAAATGACATTATATGATATACTTCTGAAAATATCTATTTTGATTCTTTTATATAAATAATCTTGAGTGACACTATATAATATATTACTGATTAAAAAATTATAAAAAGCAGAATAAGAGGCTCCAAAAGATAACCACATTGTAATTTCCAGAAACTTGTAATATGTTTTTTATTACAAGAAAGGATTAAGATAGCAGATGACATAAGTGGGCTAATAAGCTGTCTTCATAATATCTTTGGCCCTGACTTTACAGGTGGAACTAATGTATCATCATCATCCTAGAACGTGCAAGAGGAAGGAAGAAAAGTTAGAATCTGAGGGAGATTGAAAAATACTATGGTGCTGGCTTTGAAGTTAAAGAAAGGACCATGAGCCAAGGAATGCCTGTGGCCCATGGGAAGCTGGAAACACAGAGAAAACAAATACTCTCCTGGAGCCTCTAGAAGAAACATGCCTGACAGAAACTTGATTTTAGACCATTGTCTCTTTAGATTTCTGACCTCCCGAACTTTAGGTGAATTAATTTGTTTCTTTTGAACCTATTAGTGTGATGTTTTCTTTCTGCAGCAATAGCAATGTTATACAGACATGTATTCAACAACTGATTTTTGAGAAAAGTGACTATAAGGGTCTTGAAGTAATCATTTTGTTTCACTTGGGTGAGGACATTTTGTGTTGAAACCCACATTTAATAGAAGAAGAAACCCAAACTCGAATTGGGGATTTTGCCCATTAGCCAATACAGAGAATTTCGCATCATATAAATGTAAATGCGGTTCTGAATTTGAGGCCTTTGGACATTAAGATAAGACAATAATTCATTATAAAAATCATAAACATAGACAATATACTAGTGATTACCAGAGGGTGCCAGGAGAAAGTGGTAAAGAGGGGATACAAAAGATCAATTATGTGGTGACAGAAAGAAATCTAACTCCGGGAGGTGAAAACATAATGCAATGTATATATATGCCATACTCTTGAATTGTACACCTCTAAGTTACTGGATTTCATTAACTAATGTCACCGTAATAAAAATAAATATTAATTAACTTAACTTAAATTAAATTAAATTAAAGAAACCATTCTACGTAAAAAATTTTCTGTTTTTATATTTTTAAAATTTTGTATTAATTTAATCTAACATTAATTTCATTTTTATCCTCTCCAACATTCTTTCACATTTTATTTCAGCATAAAAGAGGGGTTGAGTCTGTTTGTGTGTGTGTGTGTGTGTGTGTGTGTATATTTATATATATATTTATATATATACACACTTATACATATGTGTATGTACATATATATGCAAGTATTGTGTTTATTTATTAAATAATCATCTATAAATACATGTATATATTATCAGACTACTAACTGATGAGAGAATTCTTGGATTCAACAAGTATTTCCACAGATTTCATGTATTCTGATCCACATTTATGAGAAATATTATTATCCAATATTATCATTGGAAATAAGAAAACAGGCTCAAGGAGATTCAATTTTCACAGATATCTAATAATGCAATTAAAGCTTTCATACAGTTCCTTGAATGACGTGTAAATAGACCCATTCAATATATACTCTTAATTTGTTAGGTCCCTTTAATCTAGTAACTTGTATACTTTAAAAATGTGCAATATATTCCATGTAATTACACTCCAATAAAATAACTAACAGGAAAAAAATCTAGTGATGCTTGTTTCAAGGTAAGATGTAGAGCACAGGTAGCTTGAGTCACACTTTAATAGAGGAGGAAGAAATATTATTTGGTAGAAAGAAACATGTTTTATATGCATATAAATACAGTGACATTAATTTATGAAAAATTACTTTTGGTACACTCATTTTTTTGTAAATTAGAAGACTATACTACACATAGAAATAAACTGTCATAAATTGGTTCAAGAGGGGGGGCATTGCAGCCTTACACACATCATGGAGGAGCTGGAGATACACAACGTAGAAACTCTCAGCTGATGAAGAACTGTGAGTATTTGAGCAGAGATCAGAACATCTCCAATCATATAATACCTTTTGATATAAATTGTATTATTTAGGTCAGCTTATTATGCAGCATTGGCTATCAATGCAAGAAAAAGAATCGAATGAGGGCAATTATAATTACTGACTGTTTTTTAAGGTGGGCATATATTTTGATATTTGGACACAGCATTTATAATCATGCTGTTATTCAAGTTTATTTTGGATAACTAGATTAACAATTGACTCTATTAAGGTCACTTTCACATAACCAGGAGAAGTTGGAAGAATGTGCATTTTAGAAGAAACCCTGAGGAAATACTAAGGCAGAGCAGGAATATAAGTTCTCCTGTGGGTCACGCTTTGATCATGAAGATGGAAGAATTTCCAGCATGTGAGGAGCTATGAAAGGGATGATAGTGACATTTTTCATTCACTATCCAGTTAGTCATTGTAACAAAATAAGAAAAGTGCAGATATTTTGTTTAGACTGTACAGAAAGATAGTTGCAGCACCATTGTTTTGAAACAAGGAATACAGGGCACTCATGATCCAGGACACCAGAAGCAGCAGTCCACACCAATGGGGATTCATGATGAGGGTGTAGTACAGGGGGTGACAGATGGCCACAAAGTGGTCATAAGCCATCATGGTCAGAAAGAAGTTGTCCAACAGTCCAAAGATCATTAAAAAGTATATCTGTGTGATGCAGTGTCCATAAGTTATGACTTTGCTCTGTGTTTGGATGTTGAACAGTATCTTTGGGACAGTAGTAGAAGTAAAACAAATGTCTACTAAGGACAGGTTGGAGAGGAAGAAGTACATGGGTGTGTGGAGGTGGAGTCTGAGCTGATGGCCAGGATGATGAGCAGGTTTCCAAACATGACGATCAGGTACATGGAGAGGAAGAGCCCAAATATAAGAGGCTGCTGCTCTGGTTCATCTGATAATCCCAAAAGAATAAATTTTGAAATTTGTGTACCATTCCCTGGTTCCATGTGGTGGAAGTGATGACTAAAAATGAAAAAAAAATAACATGATTAATTTTTACACATGAGCATTACTAACATGTGAAATACTGCAATTTACTTCTTAATAGTAAAATGTATGTATGACATATAAGTGGTTTTGTAGAGATCTAATTCCTCTTATATAAGGTCACATGACATCTCTAATTAGGAATTTATGCCCCTCTCTTAGCAATTTGCCAAATAAATCATTTTTATACTGGCTTAATGAGAAATTTTTTCACACATTGAGGAATAAATACTGAATCCTGGCCATTTTGTAGACAAAGAGTACAGGGTGCTGAAAAACAGAAGTCCCTAGAATCCAAAGAAGGAGAAAAAATATAACAAAGTGAAAAATATACATGATGTTAGATGGTGTTTGTGCTTTGAAGAAAAAGAAAATAGGTATAAAGACATGGCCTGTTTGCTATACATGAAACTTCAAGACACAGGGACTCGCTCAATCACATGCTGTTCCTTAAACTTCATTTTCTTGGCAAGGGATTCTGTGAAAAGAAGTGAGGCCTTCTTTATTTCCATATGTCGATTGATATTCTGGATCTGTATTTTAAAGAATACATACCAAAATATATGAGCTATGTACCCATGCCCAAGAAGTAGAAAAATGCTCATGCTCCACAAACCACACACACTCACATCCACTGAAACACACACAATGTCCTCCTAAAGTCATGTGAATACCAGCTTCTACTCACCCCCAGACACAATAATGAGGAAAGAAATAATACAAGGAAAGATAATATCAGGTTATCATTTCCCTATAGGTTATAGAAATAGTTCCAAAGTTCAGTTGATAAGCCCCCAAATTGAGAGGTAAAACTGGGACTCTATTTTCATGTAATTATTTTCTGCCTTGTATATTAAAAATTAGGTAAACAAAAAGAGATTAAATAATGAAAGATAAAGAGAGAAGAAAGAGACAGAGACAGATACACATCTAGTACGTTCAGATGATATCTGAGAGACTGTGATGAGGAGAATGTATCCTTGGTTATGGTAACATGTCAAATACAATTTACAATGGAAATATACAATGTACAGAAAAAAATCAGGAGTATTTAAAGCTGAAATAAGACTTTAGTAAATAACATTAAGTGCAAAACCTTGGGAATTAGAAAACCCAGTTTTGATTCTGAGATCTATCACCTCTTAGTTTTTTGAATGAGAGACAGCTGGACAATCTAAATGTTAATATCCTCACCCAAATAGTATAGACAGTGGTATCAGTTTAGAGTGGTGACAGATTTGAACAATATATGTATCATGCTTAGCAAACTTAATCATTTATTTCCTTTGCTAAATAAATGATTACCACTGCAATGAGATAAGGCTGATTATTTTTTTCTGCACCTAATGTCTCCATTGCTTCCCTGCCTCTAGGTTCCCAATTCCACAACCATATTTCAGTTTCTTGTCTTCTCTCTGATATTTTATGGGCTGGACACCCTCTAGGTAGGTAATCACATTGACCCATGGAGATCTCTGTATATTGAAAACTGTTCACAAGACTCCCACATTAAACTCCATCCCAGCGACTCCTCAATGGACATAGAAGCCAAATTTTGTAACATCAAACACAAGGCCCAAGTCTTATGACCTTTCCACCTGCTTCACTCACATAGAGCCCTGCCCATACTCATGCTCATCTCCCAAAAGTTGAACTTGACTCCCAGCTTCACCTGACACCACAACTAAAAGTTTGAGAGCCTTTACACACACACTTCCCTCTGCCTGGAGTTACCCCACGAGACCTCTTGGAACTTTCACCCCATCTCCATCCTCCAAATTCCATGTCTTCTTTTGGATTGTCTCCATCCTCTTCTTCAAGATTCTTTTTTTCCTGAACATTATCACAGGAAAAGGATACGTTCTCATCAAGTTAATTACATATTAAGATGCCCATGGTATAATTTTTATTTAGTTCCATGTCTTTTCTCCCTGCAACACACTGAGTGCGGTGAGGCATGCAGCATGTTATACACATCACCACCCAACCACCAGACTTAGCTGAGTTGGAAACAGTAGCGGAATAAATAAGCATTCCATGGAGGGATGAGAGAATGTTCTCACAGAAATTGTTGATGATGAAAGAAGGAATAGAAGGAAGCAACAATGACCTAGGTGTGGAGGGCATGTCAGAGAAATGTTTTCCATATTCTATATCAGGATTCAAGAGGGTGGCAGACTATGGTGTGTAAGAATTAACTAGAATAGAATCAAGAAATCATAAGAGAAAATATGAGCGTGCACTGTACATAAAGTATATATGTAATCGTTTCATGATTCTCTTTGTCAGCCGTGTGTGTGTGTGTGTGTGTGTGTGTGTGTGTGTGTGTTGCTGTGTTTGTGTGCAGGCATGCTGAATCACAACATAAAACAAATTTACTTTGGGACAAAATTTTAAAAACTCTGGAATCCACTACAATAATGCAAGAATAGTTTTAAAATACCACTTCCTGCCAATGGAGGGAAAGCTCCCAGAACGTACAGCCCACACACAGTCAGGTGCAGGTGTAGAAAGAAAAAGCACCCAGCATGAGTGTTGCAGTTCCCTCCTACTCAAGGGACCTCACATTGACCGACCTTTACTGCTCCACTGACCTCATCACAGAGTCCACCTCAGTCCTGATCCAATTGTTATTCCTACACTTATTCTATATTTATTTGACCATCTGTGTTTTATATGGTCCAGTAGTGGATGAGCCAGACCCTTTTGTCACTTTTCTTTGTGGAATTCTTTCCTTTGTTATTTTTGGGCTTTGAGTTTTAACTTCTTTCTAACAAATCTGATGGGTACGATAGTCCTGGTTCTCTTCCTCATCCAACATGAAAAAGTCTCCCCAGACATATTCTATAAAATCCTGCTTATGCTACAACTATTGGTCCCCTTTCTTCATACATTTGTCCCTAAGGAATGATGTCATATCGCACTCATTTCACTGTATGGAGCCTTCTCCTTCGTAATGTTATATCCAAAGAGTAAGGACCTCACTTATTTTGCTTACCTATGTGATTTCATAATATGTGCATTTATACAAAACAAATGTTGAGGAATGGGAAAATGTGAGCAAGTTAAAATAGTACTGAATTTTAGTAACTGTATTGTCAACTTAATTAATATGTAAGACTAATTTTAAAAGAAAAGATATAAAATACAATAATTAAACACTTTGATATGGGTCTCTAATTCCAGATAATTGGCAGAAACTTGGATAGAAAAATATAAAAATATACTTTTGAAAAGCTGTGGAGGAAGAAGTATTGACTGTTATTCTTTCTTCCTATATAAATGTAAATAGATTTAGATGTGCTTAGGAAAGGATAGATGTGATCATTAATGAATGCAAAAGAATGCTGACCAAAGATGGGTGAGGACATATCAGTTTTATCATGTAAAAATAATGAGGGGGGCACAATATGACAAACTGTTAAAATTGAACAAAAAAATTATAATTTTCATACTTTCCCCCAATTACATCTTTATATATATGATGCAATTCAATGCTAAACAGCAAAGTTGGTAGAAGAAACTCCAATTTACATATTAAATAAATTAGTCTACCTAGCCAACAAACATGGCCATCTCTGGGCTCTGGGTGAGGCTGGCTAGGCTCCCAGAAGTCCTCAAGTAAAAGTTCTCAGGTGCTATCCACTCTGGCCCTTCCCTGAAGTACCTGCTAGGCTCTCAACTCACCTGAATGGGGTCGCTGAAAGGGAGGACTCCATGTGGAAGTCTGAATGCCTCCCTGGATGATTGATGATGGAGACTGAAGTTCTGTCCCTACACAAGGCAGCAGGATGGAGTAAAGCATTGGTCCCACTCTGACTTAGGAATCCAAAATAACAAATACATCCCGTAAAGCCCAGTCTTGCACATGCAGAGAGGAGATTGTTTCTGCTTCATTTATCTGATCATTAGGCACTGTTTCCAATGTTACTTCCACCTCTGAGACTTGATTTTCCTGTGGGACACTGCTCTAGATGGACGGGAAAATTTTACTACTGATTCTTGGTTCCCAAAGGAGCAGGTTAGAAGTCAGGTGAATCCAGGTTTCATTACTCCTTCTCCATGATTCTCCTACCTGCAAGAAGTCTCACCTCCCAGGACTTTATTCCAACCCTGAGTTGAAATTCTCTCAAATTCTAGACTGAGGATACTGTATGCATTAGATCCTTGGGTCTTCAAAGCTTTGGTATGTGGTACAGACACAATCCCTGATAGGTCCAAAAAATTGCTATTTCTCTCTTTGTCAATAGGGAAACTTTGTGACTTTCATGTAAACTTTGGACAATACATACCTTGGCTTCATGACACTTTACCAAATTAATGAAAAATATTATACTTATATCAGAAGTTAAGAGCCGTCCTTTAGTCTCACATTATAAATGGTTTGATAATTATGAAAAATAAATTTACATAATTTTATGCCATATAATCTGAGTTTTTAACTTTGTCAAATTTAATTTTGTAAAAGTCCATCCTATGGGGTTGTACTATTATGTACTATCCCACATTGCAGAAATGGGGCTTCAAAAAGTTTAGTAATCTGCTCAAAGTTATAATCAGAATAAAGAATAGGTGCTGATTGTAATCTGTCAGGAGGCTTCCAGGTTTTAATCTCTGGGCCAGTGTTTCCCAGCCAGAGATGCCCCTGAGCTATCTGAAGCGAGGCTGCTAAAAACCTATAATATCCAACAAAAATAATTATGTCAAATAGAAAAGGTGAGAAAAGCTAGTCTGGACCAGCACTTTTCCAACTTTAATGTGCATATGACTCATGCAGGATTGTTGTTCAAGTGCAAATATTAATGCAGCAGGTCCAGTTGGGCCCAGGGACTCTGCATTTCACACAAGCTCCAGGAAGATGCTGATGCTGAGGACACAGTGAGCAGCAAAGATGACATACTGTGATCATGTAAGGGGCAATTAGTTGTACATCATCTTCACCCAAAATTGTGTTTGTATATTTTAAAAGAAATGCGTGCAGTCATGCACCATCAAACAAAGGGGATAAATTCTGAGAAATGGATGGTAGGATAGGTAGCATAGAGTGCACTTACACAAATCTAGGTGGTTAGCCTACTACACACTTAGTCTATGTGGTATAGTCTATTACTCTGTAAGGGAAGAAAAAATTTCTTTCTATCCTTCTGAGTTCTTTGCTGACACATCCTTATAACAAAGGACAGATCGATAGAAGATAACCAATGAAGTTTAATGTATTTCTTCTCTATACATGAGAGAGATCCCAAAAAACTGAGTAACACTCCAGAATAGTCTGAGCTACCATGTTAACTATTACTGTCTTTAGGTGAAGATAGAAGAAGGTGCTGGGGATGGGTGTAGTCGGTTATGAGAGGTTATCAGAAAAAGCCCAGTAAATAAGATAAGGTTGTTATGCAGATGTAAGTCATTGTCTTCTTTGTGGATGAGTTTATAGAGAAAAGGTCACTCCCCTTTTCCTGGTACAGCCAGGAAGACACCCTTTCAATTGGAGATTTTCCTTACTATATAAATATTCCTTAAAAAGTGTAACTTGTACTTGGATTTTAGAGCTTCTCCTATGTCTGCTGTTTCTTAAAATTAACCAGCATAAAGAAAACTGTTTTGCCAAAGTGACATATATTGGGGTGACAAATTCTGTTCCCTTACACTTCCCAGATCGCAGACCTATATAACATATTATTATACTGTACACTGCAAGAAAATGTATCATGATGACTATTTGTGTAATGCCTCACATTCCAGTGTTACCATAGCTATGAAGTCTTAGGTGATAGGAAATTTTCAGCAACATTATAATCTGTGATGAATTATTTTGCTATTATATTTTTAATGAAGTTATTTATTTTTATGATTATATTGGTTAAGAAAATCCAATAAGTTAAAGCTGTACAATCTAATAGTAAGGAATATATATGTTTACACTCTATGTTCACCTCCTATAGTTAGACTTCTTTCTGTCACCATATATTTGACCCCTTTTACCCCATTTACCTCCTTACTCCTCTCTCCCCACTACTCCCTTGTAACTGCTACTCTACAGTCCATGTTCATCATTTCTGTTTGTCCTGATCCTCTGTTCCTTTTAGATTTATATCCCACATATAAGTGATATCATGTGATTTTTCAACTTTTTCAGTCTGGCTTATTTCACTTAGCATGATTATCTCGAGGTCCATCCATACTGTCAAACTGGCAGTATTTCATCTTTTCTTATGGCTGAGTAATATTCTATTGTATATATGTACCACAGCTTCTTTAGCCAATCATCTTTCATAGGACACTTCGGTTGCTCCCATGTCCTAGCCACCGTGAATAAGAATACTATGAAGATCGGTGAGCAAATGTCTTTATAGATATGGGTGTTCAAGTGTTTGGGGTAAATACCCAGTAGTGGGATTGCTGGATCACATGGTAGATCAATTGTTAGTTTTTTGAGGAACCTCCATACTATTTTCCATAGTGGCTATACCAATTTGCAGGTACGAGATGGTATCTCATTGTGGTTTTCATTTGCATTTCCCTAATAGCTAGCTATGTTGAGCATCTTTTCAAATATTTGTTGGCCATTTGTATGTCCTCTAGGGAGAAGTGTCTCTTCAGATCCTCTGCCTATTCAGAGCAAAGGAAGATTTCTGCTGCAATTACTAACAACCCATGCCACATACCTGGGAAGGAGAAGCAGGAACCAAGAGTCATTCCCTATGGCTAAAACCATAGATAGGGGGAAGAAGCTAGGGAACTTGCCTGAAAATTACACCAAGCAAATCCTAAGGCTTTTCTAAAGCCTGCTGATTGGAGCAAAATTCACACCTGCTCACAAAAGTCTGACTAATCTGTTCATAACTATTATAATAGACTTCAGGTCATTTTTGAGGAAAAGTCTGGTTTCCAGGTATTGCTACTACTTGAGTATCTTTTAATTCTTTGTTTATTAATAGAATGGAAAGAGATCTTTCCCTCCTAGTTAAGATAACCAGGATACAATGGGAGACTTTGTCTGCCCTGGATATATCCATTCGACTTGCCGTCCTCTAGACGAACCACCGTAAGCAAGGTGGCCAAGATTTTTATTTTTCACACTCAGCAAATAGAGGCCCTATGTGAAACCAAGAACTCCAAACCTTTGCCGTTATTGCCAAGAGCCAAACCACCAGAAAAAGAATTCCATGAGTGTAAGCATTTCATATGCTCTCAGGCTTCTCATCAGCCATCTAAACATCTCAGTTGCCTTACTTCCTGTGAAATTCTGTTGTTAACCTCTTCTCATATAACTTTCACGCTGTAATAACCTTAATTCAGATACTCTTCTCCCTTCTGAAACTGATTAAGCACTCCATGCGTGTTTGAAACTGACCTCATTTGCGACTCCTCTTGATGATTTGCAGGAGACTCCTCTAGGTAGAGCTGATTTCACATGGTTTACAGACGATTCGTACGTAAAAAAGGACAATGGTAAGCCATTGTAACCCCCTCTGAAAACATTGAGGTGGCATTTTTGCTTTTACCTGCTTCAGCACAGCAGGCTGAATTACCTGACCTCGCTCGAGCTTTCATTTTCGCCAAGGAAAAAACTCTCAGCAATTATAATGGCTGTAAATAAGTCATTGGAGTAGTTCATGACATTGGAATGTTACGAAAGCAACCTGGTTTCCTTACCTTCAACAGAGATAAAATTATAAATGGTCTATCAAACAGGAGTTACTGGATGTTATACTTTTCTATATGCTTTATCTGCATTAAGATTCCAGGATGTTCTAAACCTGACTCTTCGGAAGCTGAAGGAAATCATCTTGCTGATGTTTCTACTAAGACTGCGGCCCTTAAAGCCATCAGCAGCAGTCAAACTTCCATCCTGCTTTAAAGACATATTTCTCCAGTTGATAACTTCAAAAAACAAGAATGGAAATCCATCCATTGCTGGTTTGGTTAGGAATGAAAGCTCTGGTTTGGACCAAATAACAACCCCATTCTACCAGAAACTCTAAAATTTCCACTCCTGACTACTGTACATGCATTAAACCATTGGTCCACTGACAAAATGTCAGCATCCTTTAATCGACATGGGGGCGCGGAGATATTAACAAGGCCACAAAGTGCCCGCCTTTAGTGTCCCGCCTGTCCAAAGTACAACCCAAGGAAGCCTATTCACACTGCCCCTGGATGGTTTAAATTGCCTAAGGGACCATCTGAGGTTTAGCAAATAGATTTCATACAGCTTCTCCCATCTCATGGACTCCCGCATAAAACTCCATCCCAGTGACTCCGCAATGCAGATAGAAGACATACTTTGTAGCTACAAACACAAGACTCAAGGCTTGTGTCCTTTTCACCTGCTTCACCTACATAGAGCCCTGCTTGTGCTCACATTAATCTTCCAAATGTTGAACTTGACTCCCAGCTTCAACTTGCACCACAGCAACAAGGCTCAGAGCCTTTATACTCATGCTTCCCTCTGCTTGCTGTTACCTCATGAGACATTTTGGAACTTTTCACCCCCTGTCCATCCTCTAAACTCCATGTCCTCTTTCAAGCTGCCTGCATCCTCTCCTTCATGAGCCTTTTTTTGTTCTGAACATTATCACGGGAAAAAAAAATACTTTCTCATCAAGTTAATTATGTATTAAGATGCCCATGGTGTAATTTTTATTTAGTTCCATGTCTTTTCTCCCTGATACACAGTGAGTGAGGTGAGGCATGCAGTATGTTATACATATCACCACCCTCCCAACAGATTTTCCTGAGTTGGAAACAGTAGATGAATAAATAATCATTCCATGGAGGGATGAGAGAACGTTCTCCCAGAAATCTTTGATGATGGGAGAAGGGATAGAAGGAGGCAACACAGACCTAGGTGTGGGGGACATAGCAGAGAAATGTTTCCATATTCTGTATCAGGACCAAGTAAGGTGGCAGACTATGGTTTGTAAGAATTAAATAGAATAGAATTAAAAAGGCACAATAGAAAAATGAGAGTGCATCATACGCAGTAGGGGTACACACATGATCATTTCATGGTTCTCTGTCAGTTGTGTACATGCGTATTTGTGTGTGTGTGTCTGTGTGTGTATGAGTGTTGCTGTGTGTGTGTGTGTGTGTGTGTAGGAAAGCATGCTAAATTACAATGTAACAGGCCTGTCGTACCTTGGGACAAAGTCAGGAAAATCTGGAATCTACTGCAATAAATGCAAGATTCATTTGGAAGGTCAGTTCCTGTCAATGAGGAAAAACAACAAGAATGAAAGAGCCCAGCAGAGAGCCAAG
>CM053512.1:35756872-35776450 GCA_028627145.1 Eidolon dupreanum | reverse complement strand
TAGTCTCATGCTCTGCTTCCAGCAGTTATGCCTGAAAATGAAGATGAGTCTGACATTTCCAAGGCTCGTTATCTGTGATGTACAAATACAACAGACAACTTTAAAGTTAAATATTGACCTTTGTCAAGGAAGTTACAGGCCTAGGACACAAGGATGCTCCATGACCCACTTTTAGTTAGGAATTTTACATGGAGACCACCCTTGGGGTTGCTTTGGTCTTTGGGTTTGTAATAAGGTTTTATTAAGGGATTCATGAATGGGACAGCATCCCCTCTAGTATTTAGAAAGTAACTCTCAGTGGTTATACAAAATGGAAAGATTTTATAGAAAGATAATAAGCCAATGAAGCTGTTAACAAAAGAAAGGATTATTTTAGACCAGCACAGCTGTTTTGGGTGGAAAGGGAACAGCAAGGGTTTTTATCCTCCAGATTCTTTTCCTTCTTTAGGAGGATGGAGAGGGCCAAAGTGACAGGTCACGTTATTGGTTCCTTCTAGAAAATTCCAGACGGGTTGATTAGGAAAGATTGAAACTGCCGTTAGATATGGTATTAAATCTCGTTTTAGCTTCATTTGCCTTTAGCATCGTTTGGGGCCTGTAGTTTTTTCTTTAAAGGTAGTAAGGACAATTTAATAATATTAAATCTTCCAATCATTGAACACAGAATATCTTTCCATTTATTGTGTCTTCTTTAAAATGTACAAATTGCTGAATTACAGGAACTATATAAAAATTAAGAATACATACTGCATGGGTTTATAAACGCATGGATATTATATATGTAATTCCAGAATTTGCACAATAGTTTAATTACATTGTTATATTGTTGTAAAACATGTAATCACTTTGATACTCTGCTTCCTTATTTCTGATGGTTATGTAAAATGAGAAACCTAATTCAGGTGAATGTTTTGGGAATAAATAAAATGTTTGGAGATATTTGGTGATCCTAATGTCTCTTTCTCGGGTAAGCATTGTATGTACATATGCATAACACAGACTCATCAATAATGTCATTTTTAAGGCCTAAAAGAAACTTAAGAAATTTGAGGAGAATAAAAAGTAAAATAATGGTTAAGTTAAAATGAAACTAAGTCTATGATCATGCCCCCCTGAACAAGCCCAACCCATATGATCTTGGAAGCTAAGCAGGGTCGGGCCTGGTTAGTACTTGGATGGGAGACCACCTAGGAAGACCAGGTACTATAGGCATAAAAATTAAGAAAATAAGAGATGGTAAGCTGACATGGTCCTTACAATCTGTGAGGTCAACCAAGGGTTGCCTCACCTAAAAAAAAAGTTAAACTAAAATAATATAGACATTTAGAGAAAGATTTAAAGTAGAATGGTAGACCTTAATTTTAATAATAAATTACATTTCCTATCTTAATGTACGAAGGCCTCAAAGTCAGAAACACATTGAATTTTATGCCATGGAGAATTCATTAGATCCGCTAATAAAGTAAAATCCCCAAAGACTTGTGATTTCTTTTCCTACTTAAGGTGGGACTTCAACACAAAAGTCCTACTCAAGGGAAGCTAATAGAATTATCTGAGAGGCTAAAATTTTGTTTCCTACAAAAATTTATTGGACAAATATATTACATTCCTGTTGTAATAAATTAAAACCACAGAGATGAAGGAAGCAAATTTATGTTCCCACAGTTTTGAATTTCAGAAGACTGAAGCAAATCTCAATGGACTAAAATTAATATGTCTCCAGGGCTCATTCTTCTGGAGGTTCCAGGAGAGAATTCATTTCCTCTTCTATTTTAGTTTCTCATAACCATGAGCATTCCTTTGCTCACAGCCCTTTCTTCAATTCCAAAGCCAGCACTATAGCATATACTAATCTCCCTCTGATTCCAACTATTCTTCCTTCCTCTTCCACTTTCTAGGACTACAGCAATACACTATTTCCATTTGCATAATCACCACCAATCTTTTTATCTAAAGTTTACTAATGGCAAAAGTATTCCAAAGGGTATCTCAACTTTCTTTACTATAATAAATAACATGTTGAAAGCTTCCAGGGAGTAGAATGTAGACATCTTTTGGAGGCCCTTATTCTGCTTACTACAAAGTCTTTTTGTGATGTGTATTATTTGGTGATGTGAGGGTCTTTCTATAAATATATGTAATATATATATATATATATATATATATATATATATATATATATATATATATATCACAAGAGTTGGGAGAAACATGGTGGAGTGAGAGACGTCCCCAGATCTCTCCTATTAAAACAACAATAAGTTGAACATCTAAAACTCAACAAAAAACACCCAAACAGCACACCGGCATGTCTGAGCATGGGATCTACGCATAAGAGCTACCACAGGTCAGAATCCCGGGTATTGGGCAGTGAGCTGGGAGAGACAAAGGAGCTGCCTCTCACAGCCGCAGAGCTCCCTGCAGAAAGAGGAGGAGGGGTGAAGGTGCAGTGACTTCCCTGAACAGCCCTGCCTGAAAAAGCTGTGAGTACTACACAGCCAGCACAGGGCTCAGTCATCAGGGCAGAAAGCAGAGAAGTGGGACAGGACTACATAGAAACAAGTTGATTTTTACTGACCCACTACAAAACCGAGACTGAGCCGCAGCCCCCAACTCCTAACCCGGAGGCCCCCTCGCACATACCCTCGGGCTTCAAGCACCACGGAGTCCCAGGGGAATCTGAGCAAACACTGTGATAGTGAAGCTGTCTCTCTCAGCCTGCGGAGCTCCTTGCAGGTGGAGTGGGAGAGAAGAAGATGTGGAGACTTCCCTGAATAGCTCTGCCTTGAAATGTGGTGAGTTCCACTAAGCCAACAGCCAGCAGCAGAGCCCAGTCATCAGGGTAGAAAGCAGAAAAGCGGGACAGGACCACAAAGAAACAACTGTTGATTTTTACTGACCCACTGCAAAACCGAGACTGAGCCGCAGCCCCCAACTCCCAACCCAGAGGGCCCCTCCTCCCATACCCTTGAGATCGATCACCATGGAGCACCAGGGGAATCAGAGCAAACGCTGCCGAGACTGTCACTAACTCTGACAGGGACTGAAACTGAGGATAGTATGCATAACTAAATATATACAAGAAAAATTTTAAAAGGCATTATTAAGGCTTTATATAAAGCAACGATCCAAAGGTTTAGATGCCACCAAATAGAAACCAAAAGAAAAGTGTCTTCTTTGAACAGGCTAAAGAGAGAACTTTATACAATAAAATTCTTTCTGGAAAAACATCAGAATATACTTCCATTAATGCTCAGTCTGAGAAATAGTCTATTAAACACCATGAACAACTAAGGTGATAAGGCATCTCACAAAGAAAGAGAAACATCTGCAGAAAATAAGCTTACAGACATAGAAATATGTGACTTAAATGACAGGGAATTCAGGATGGTACTTCTGAAAAACCCAATGAGTTCCAAAACAGGTCATAGCAACAATTCAGGAATTGAAAAAACACATAGATGAGCAGAGCAAGGAGATTGAAACACTCAAAAAAAAAAAAAAAGAATAGATCTTCTGGAGATTAAAAACAACAACAAAAACAACACATACACACTCTGCAAGAGTTGAAAAATGAAATAGCAACCTTGGGAAATAGAGTCGACCAAATGGAGGATCAGATCAGTGATATCAAAGACAGATTCTAGAAATAAATCAGAAAGAAGAAGAGAGAAACTAAAAGAATGAAAAATAAGGAAAGAGAAATACAAGAACTAGCTGATACCATCAGGAGAGGAAATATAAGAATAATGAGCATTCTTGAAGGGGAGGAAAACGAGCGGGGACTAGAAATCACTTTCAGACAAACACTTGACAAGAATTTTCCCAAATCTAAGGAATGACCTGGAGCTTGGAATTCAAGAAGTCAAGAGAACACCCAATCATCTCAACCCAAAAAGGCTTTCACCAAGACACATTGTATTAAAATCATCAAACGCAATGGCAGACAATTCTCAGGGTAGCCAGGGAAAAGAAATGATAACTTATAAAGAAAACCTCATTGGATTATTCTCGAACTTCTCGACATAGACCTTACAGGCCAGAAAGGAATGGAATCATATATTTAAACTATTAATTGAAAGGAACTACCAGCCTAGAATAATGTATCCAGCTAAGCTTTCCTTTAGATATGAAGGAGAAATCTAGGCCTTTCAAGACATACAAAAATTGGAATCCTCCACTATGAGGCCTGCACTACAGGAAATACTAAAAGAGGTCAGCTCACTTAAAACAAAATGACAATAAAAAAAATACATAATGAGTAAGGTGAATTGCAAGCAGATAAAAATAAAAAGAGGAGTGCAACCCTTACTAAGAACAGGGCATTATAAGTTGAAACAATAAAAAGAGATTTGCTATAGCAAGATAGTAATGAATGTTCAGCATACATAGGACCAAATTGAGACAACAATGACTGAAAAGGGGAGGATTCAAAGATCCATATTTGCAAAACGGAATGGAGATAAGGCACGTGCAGAAGAAAATGGATGACTGTATGTATATAACTATTTTTTACATATTCATAATAGTAACCATACGCTACAGTTTCACAACTGAAGCATATAATATGAAACAAGAAGGACGAGAGCAAAAACCCACAAAACCCGACCAAAATTAAAAAAAAAAAAAACAGACACCCAAGGAAAAGAAAGCAATGGAAAAATCAATCTACCAGATTGCAAAAGATGAAATAGCTGTAAGAAGACCTCATATTTCAATAATCGCCCTAAATGTAAATGGACTGAACTCACAAATAAAAAGGTACGGAGTTGCAGAATGGATCAAAAAACAAAACACAACCATGTGCTGCCTCCAGAGACACATCTCAATTCCAAAGACAAATATAGACTCCAGGTGAAAGAATAAAAATAATATTTTGAGCAAATGGCATTCAGAGATAAGTGGGAGTAACAGTATTAATATTAGACAAAATCAACTTCAAAATAAAAATGGTAAAGAAAGATACTGAGGAACATTTCATAATGATAAAGAATCATGCACCAAGAAGACATAACACTTATTAATATCTATGCTCCTAATCAGGAAGCCACAAATGTGTAAAGCAATTACTAACAGAACTAAAGAGAGAAACAGACCAAAACACTATCATAGTAGGGGACCTAAATACCCTCTGTTGGAGATGGATAGATCATCCAGAGTCATTAAGGAAATAGCATCTTGAAATGACATATCAGACCAACTGGCCATAAAACAATAAAATGCATAGAAAAATACATAGGTACAAAACTCAAGGACCTTGGACTTAAAGAGGGTTTTATGAATTTGACCTCAAAGACAAGGGAAGTAAAAGCAAATATAAATGAATAGGACTACATCAAGTAAAAAGCTTCTGCTCAGCAAAAGTAACCATCAACAAGGTAAAGAGACAATCGTCTGAATGGGAAAATATATTTGCAAGCAATGCCTCCAATAAAGGGCCGAATATCCAAAATATACAAAGAATTCATACAACTCAATAACAACAAAAAAAACAAACAATCCAATCAAAAAATGGGCAGAGGACCTGAACAGACACTTCTCTTTCTCCCAAGAGGACATACAAATGGCCAACAAATATATGAAAAAGTGCTCAACATCGCTAACTATTAGGGAAATGCAAATCAGAATCACAATGAGATACCATCTCACACCTGTTAGAATGGCTATCATCAAGAGGACAAGTAATAACAAATGCTGGAGAGGATGTAGAGAAAAAAGAACCTTCATACACTGCTGGTGGGATTGAAAATTAGTATCACCACTATGGAAAACAGCATGGCAAAAAACTAAGAACTGATCTACCATATGATCCAGCAATCCCTCTACTGATTATTTATCCCAAAGACTTGAAAGCCCATATCCAAAAAGATATTTGCACGCTGATATTCATATTAGCATTATTCACGGTAGCCAGTTTATGGAAGCAACTGAAGTATCCTATGATAGATGATTGGCTAAAGAAGCTGTGGTACATATATACAATGGAATATTGCTCAGCCATAATAAAAGATGAAGTACTGCCATTTAGGACATAATGGAAGGACTTCGAGATAATCGTGCTAAGCAAAATCAGCTAGACAAAAAAAGTTGAAAATCACATGATATCACTTACATGTGGGATATATACCTAAAAGCAACAAATGAACAGGACAAACAAACAGAGACTCATGGACATGGACTATAGACTAGTGGTTAGCAGTGAGTAGGAGTTGGAGGAGGAATGGGAAGGTAGACAGGGTAATGGGCATCAAATATACGAGGACAGGTGGAGGGTGAAGTGGGTAAAGGGAAGCAAATATACAGTAGTCGACAGAAACTGGACTTTGGGTAGTAAACACACAATAGAATACGTAGATGTCAAATTATAATGTATACCTGAAAATTATATAATTGTATTAACCAATGTTCCCCCATTAAACTTAATTAAATCAATCAATTAACTAATTAATTAACAAGTGTGGAAATATTTTACAGCAGCAACATAACTTTAAAAAGACATTTCTTCAAAATTATTTTTTTGAGGGAAATGAGTTGAAGTCTCTCTATTTATCCATTAGTGCCGCTTTGATAAAGGAATATTATTGTAAACCTAAAGGAAGTAGAAAAGAAATTTTAAATCGTGATTGAGATATTCCACCCCATAGCTGGTATAGTAAAGTCTTCATTGCATAAATGTGAAACATGATGGCATTACGATTTAAGGAACAAAGGGTGAAATTAATTTCTCTGTCATTGAACTCTAAAAACTTGTTTCTCAGCATCCTATACTCTTTTCCTGGAAGTTGATCAGTTCTCAATGTATAGTCCCCAAGCATATGACACAAATTCTCATTAAAAATACAAAAGACAATGACCAGTGGGGAAAAGGCTGAATATGGGATAAAAATTCCACCTAATTGTTCCAAGAGAGAAATTTAAAAGGTAAGAAACTCCAAATTATAGGCAGCCTTGGCAGTAATGGAATAGTTCAAATTATTTAGTATTCATTTTTGACTTATTACATAATTATTTTTTATGTGACCACCTAGCATAAGAGAAGATACTGTAATTCATGTCTCACATTGCAGGGTAATTTCTACCTACACTCATCTGGAACTTTTTGATTAATACAAAACATACTCAAATACAGCCCATCTAAAAAATTTAAGACAGTCTCACTTCACTATATCTCCTTCACACCTAACACTCTACTTCCTACTCCCTGACCAGCAAAACTCCTCATATGTGTTTTCACTTTATTGCAATCATTTTATTCATCTCACCCATTCTACAGTGTCACACAACTGTACATCTATGCCCATCACTTACTTGTAAACTATGGTCCTTGTAGTGTCGATTCAAACAGACACTTGGTTGTTAGCACCATTAATAAATTAATTATAAATTAGTCACCTAACCAATAATACAAACAGAGATCACTTGTCTCTGACAAGGCTGATTGGGCTCTCATGTGACTTCGGTAAGAATTCTAAGGTTCCATCCTCTCTGACCCTCTCCTGTTGTACCAGCTGGGTAGCCAAACTCACCTGGATGGGGTCTCTGGCAGTGAGGACTCCATGTGGAATCTGAGTTACTCCCTGGATGATTGATGATGGAGTCTGAAGCTCTCTCCTGAGACAAGACAGCAGGAAGGAGTGAAGCATGAGTTCCAGGACAGCTTAGGAGCCAAAAGCAACAACCATGTTCTATCCACCAATGCTGTATAAGCTAAGGGGCTGCGCATCTCACATCTCTCTCTCTCTCTCTCTCTCTCTCTCTCTCTCTCTCTCTCTCTCCTCATCAGGCATCTCCCTCCCATTATTCCAACCTCTAAGCTCATGATTTCCCTCTGGGCTTCTGGAATAGAAACAAAAATTTGCTAATGATTCTGTATTCCCAAAAGACCATATAATATATTACTGTTAAAAAAAATTATAGTAGGCAGATAAGAGCCTCCAAAAAATAACCACATTGGTATCGCCAGAAATTAATAATGTATTATTTTTTGTTACAAGGAAGGATTAAGGTAGCAGATGGAATAGGTTAGCTAATCAGCTGCCTTTATGGTAAGATTGGCTGTTACAAGTATTGGAGATGCTGCAGAGAAAAAAGGAACTCTTATACACTGCTGGTGGGATGGCAAATTGGTTCAGCCACAATGGAAAACAGTATGGAGCTTCCTCAAAAAAATAAGAATTGATCTACCATATCATCCAGCAATCCCTCTACCGGGTATTTACCCCAAAGACTTGAAAACCCATATCCAAAAAGATATTTGCACACCGATGTTCATATAAGCAGTTTTTGCAGTGGCCGGGACATGGAAGCAAACAAAGTATCCTACGACAGATGATTGGCTAAAGAAGCTGTGGCACATATGTACAATGGAATATTACTCAGCCACAAGAAGAGATGAAGTACTGACATTTAGGACATAATGGAAGGACTTCGAGATAATCGTGCTAAGCAAAATAAGCCAGACATAAAAAGTTGAAAATCACATGATATCACTTATATGTGGATATAAACCTAAAATCAACAAACAGAACAAACAGAGACTCATGGACATGGAGAATAGACTAGTGGTACCAGGAGTGGTGCGGGGAGAAAGGATGGGGGTCATAGCTGCGGTAAAAGGGGTCAAATATGTGGTGACAGAAAGAAATCTAACTATGGGAAGTGAACATACAATGCAATATATATATATATATATATATATATATATATATATATATATATATATATATGCCTTACTATTGAATTGTACACCTGAAACTTACTGGATCTCACCACAATAAAAAGAAGTTCGAAAAAAAAAAAAGATTAGCTGTTATTTGCATGAGACTAATATCATCATCGTGATCTTAGATTGTGTAAGAGGAAGGAAGAAAAGTTGGAATCAGAAGGAGATTGGAAGATGCTGTACTGCTGGCCTTGAAGTTGGAGAAAGGGTTGTTAGCCAAAGAATGCTTATGGCCATGAGAAATGGAATAGGAGTGGAAAGAAATTCTCTCCTGGAACCTTCAGAAAGCAGAAACATGGTGGAGTGAAAGAAATTCCCAGATCTCTCCCCTTGAAACAACAATAAGCTGAACATCTAAAATGCAAAAAAAAAAAAAAAAAAAAAAAAAACACCCAAAATGCACAACAGCACGTCTGAGTGTGGAATCTGCGCATAAGAACTACCATAGTTCAGAACCCTAGGTATTGAGTGGTAGACTGGAAAAAACAAAGAAGCTGCCTCTCACAGCTGGAGCTTCCTGCAGAAGGAGGGAGAGGAGAGAAGGTGTAGTGGGTTCCCTGAACAACCGTGCCTGGGAAAGCTGTGAGCTCCATGTGCAGTCAGTGTCCAGACATCAGGGCAGACAGCAGAAAAGCAGGACAGAAGAAAAAAAGAGTTGAAAATTACCAGTTATGTTTGCAAAACTGAGACTGAGCCACAGCCCCCATCCCCCAACCCATATGGGCCCTCCCCACATGCCCTCCGAGACCAAACACTGTGGAGCCCCAGAAGAATCTGAGCAAACTCTACTGAAACTGTCGTTAACACTGACAGCGACTGAGATTGAGGGTAGCGAGTGTGATTAGGCATCTATAAGAAAAAAAGGCATTATTAAGGATTTATATAAAGCAGGGATCCAAGAGACTTAGACATCACCTACTGGAAACCTAAAGAAAAGCGCCTTCTTTGCAGCAGGCTAAAGAGAAAACTTTATATAATAAATCTTTCTGGAAAAAAAAAAACAGAAGAATACACTTCCATTAATGCCCAGGCAGAGAAATAGTCCATTAAACACCATGAACTACCAAGGCGACAAGGCATCTCAGAAAGAAAGAGAAAAATCTCCAGAAAATAAACTTACAGACATAGAAATATGCGACTTAAATGGTAAATAATTCAGGATCATACTTCTGAAAAACATAAGACCAAAACAAATCATATCAGCAATTTCAGGAACTGAAAAAATAACTAGATGAGCAGAGCAAGGACATTGAAACTTTCAAATAGAACTGAATAAAACTTCGAGAGATGAAGAACACACTGTAAGAGTTAAAAAATGAAAGAGCAAGCTTGAGAAATAGAGTCGACCAAACAGAGGAAAGGATCCATGATATGGAAGACAGAAATCTAGAAATAAATCAGAAAAAAGAAGAGAGAAACTGAAGAATGAAAAATAAGGAAAGAGAAATTTAAGAACTAGCTGATCCCATCAAGAGAGGAAACAAAAATAATGGGTATTATCAAAGGCAAGGAAAAGGAGTAGGGACTAGAAAGCATTTTAAGACACATAGTTGATGAGAATTTCCCAAATAAGGAATGAGCTGGAGCTTGGAATTCAAGAATTCTACAGAATGTCCAATTATCTCAACCCAAAAAGATCTTCACCAAGATACATTGTATTAAAATCATCGAAAATCAATGACAAAGACAGAATTCTCAGGGCAGCCAGGGAAAAGAAGGTGATAATCTATAAACAAAAACTCATTAGATTATCATCGGACTTCTCGGCACAAAACTTACAAGCCGGAAAGGAGTGGAATCAAATATTCAAGCTATTAAATGAAAGGAACTACACAGCTAAGTTCTTCTTTAGATATGAAGGAGAGATAAAAGCTTTTCCAGACATACAAAAATTGAGGGAATTCTCCAGTACAAGGCCTGCACTACAAGAAATACTGAGAGGGGTAAGCTCATGTAAAACAAAATGACAAAAAAAAATCATAATTAGGAGTAAGGTGACTGGCAGGCTGATAGAAGCAGAGGAGTGCAACTCTTACTAAGAACAGGGTATTATAAGCTTAAACAATAAGAAGAGATTTGCTATAGCAAGATAGTAATGAACATTCAGCATACATAGGGACAAATTGAGACAATGACTGAAAAGGAAAGGAGGATTCAAAGATTCAGGTTCGTAAAGGAGAATGGAGTTAAGGCATGCACAGGAAAAAATGGACTACTGTATATACATATACTGTATGTTTGTGTATGTATGTGTATGTATATATATATATATATATATATATATATATATACACACACACACACACACACACATATATATATACATATAAATATACATATATATACATATAATTATCCTTTACATATTCATAATGGTAACCACATGCCAAAGATTCAGAACTGAAGTATCATATTAAATGTTTCAGTAGAGAAAGTAAATGAGCAACAAACCCAAAACATATATAGCATCACCAATAATGAAAGAATTCAAAGTAAAACTACTTAGTATTCCTCCTCAGACTTCTTAAATAACTATATTTCACGTGAATAAACAGAATGAGTTAAGATACTGCAATGAACAGTATGTCTCATGAACGGTTGTGGCAAGGTAGTTTCAATCTCCACTGGTCTGGATCTTTTCCTTGAATACAAGACATGCTCAAATACAGCCCATCTTAGACATTTATTGCAAACACTCTCACTTCATCACACTATCCTCCACACATAATGCTCTATTTCCTGCTCCCCAACTAGCAAAACTCTTCAGATATGTTTTCACTTTACCAAACCATTTTATGTGTCTCACTCATTCTACAGGGTCACCCAAATGGACTCACATGCCTATCACTTAATTGTCAACTATGGTCCCTATAGGGCAGATTCAAACAGGCACAAGGTTATTAACATATTAACATAAATATATTAATTACAAATCAGTTACTTAACAAAGAGTACAAACAAAATGACCTCTGTCTCTGAGCCAGGCTGATTAAGGTCACAGTGACACAGGTAAGAGTCCTCAGGTTCCGTTCTCTCTGATCTTTTCCTGAAGTATTTCCTGGGCACTCAGACTCACCTGGATGAGGTCTCTTAGAGGGAAGACTCCATGTGGAAGTCTAAATTCCTACCCGATGGTGGATAATGGAGACTGAAGTTCTGTCCCCAGACAAGACAGCAGGAGGGAGTGAAGTACCAGTTCTGAGCCTGCTTACGAGTCAAAAGTGACAAACATGTCCTGTCCACCAATGCTGTACAAGCTGAGGGACTGCACCTAGGGTGTATTACCGCTCTCTCTATCTGCTCATCAGGTAAGCCTCCCTCCTGTTATTCCAGCCTCTAAGCACATGGTTTCCCTCTGGGCCTCTGGAATTAACAGAAGAAATTTTCCCTAATGATTCTCTGACCCCAAAAGACTGGGTTAGAAGTCAAGTGAATTTACTTTTTATGACTTTGTGTTCTCAATGTCCCAGAGGTTTAACTTCCTACCACCTTATCCCAACCTTGATTTCATGTTTTCTCTGAAGTCTGAGATTAAGAAATTTATCAGCTTATTCTCAAGCCTCCTGCCGCCCCTAGCTACCTCATGACGAAGAGGGCTCCAGGTCACTGCATCCAGAGGGGCCCAGAAGGGGGTGGGGGCAGTGTCTCCACTGCAGCAACTGCACTCACAATGCAGAGCATCAAGTGTGTGGTGGTGGGCGATGGGGCTGTGGGCAAGAAGTGTCTGCTCCTCTGCTATACAAATGAAGCCCTCCCCAAGGAGTACACCCCACACAGTGTTCAGCAATTACAGCCCCCAGGGCGCAGTTCATGGACTCACAATAAACTTGAACCTGGCAGGACACAGAGGGCCAGGAGAAGTACAATAAACTCCGCACACTGTCCTATCCTCAGACCAATGTCTTTGTTGTCTCTTTTTCCTTTGCCAGTCCGCCTTTCTTTCAGAATGTGCAACACAAATGGCATCCAGAGGTGTGCCATCACTGCCCTGATGTGCCCATCCTCCTGGTGGGTACCAAGAAGGACCTGATGGCCCAGCCTGACACCCTATGGTGCCTAAGGAGAATGGCCAGGTGCACATCACACCATGGCAGGGCCAGGCACCAGCCAAACAGATGCATGCTGTGTGATACCTTGAGCGCTGAGCTCTATAGCAGGATGGCGTCAAGGAAGTGGATTCTGAGGCAATCAGGCTATGCTCATCCCCAAAATGGTCAAGCGTGGCTGGTCTTGTGTCCTCTTGTGAGCCTAGCACTCAGCTTGAATGCTGCACTGGCCTCCCAACCCCTACCAGTTGTGCTTTGGGGCTTTGTCTGTCCCCATCTGTGCCTTAAGGACTAATCCTGGCACTCTTTGCCAGGGGCTCCCTGAATGCCTATTTCTCTTTAAGGAGTCTCAGAGGGAAAGGGGGTTTGTTCCCTGCCCCAGTCTCCTCTGGAATACCAGGTATTCTCGAGAGCTCACCCAGGCCAAGGTTGGATCACTCCCCAATAAGCCAATCCCATGCACCCTCCCCATTTTCCCCTACTGACCGGCTAACCCAGCTTTCCATGCAGATGTTGCTGCCTATTGTGATGCCTTCTCTCAGGTTAGGAACCTCCACCATCCCCAACCTCTCCCTTGTTGCTCTTTGAATTGCTCCCCCCTCAAGATGCTCTCTCCCTTCCCCAAAGAAGGAGCCACAGAATCTTGAGAAGATGAATGTGCCCTAACTTGTCCCCATGTGCCCAGGCCTTATGCGTTGCTGACTGACTCACCCCCCACATCACCTCCCAACCCGGTTCCTAGCCCCATCAGCATCAATAAAACTTCCTGTCTGGAGTGGGTAAAAAAATTTTAAAAAAGAAAGAAAGCAATCTGTCAGGAACAGCTCCCATTGATCTATATAAGCAGATTTGTGTTGAGACTCAGACTGAGGTCTCCAGAGAATTGCTATTCCCTCTACAACAAGGGCAGAGCTGTGTTCTTTTAATGTGCAATCATGGGCACCACACTCTGTGGCTTCATGACACATTTGTCAAGATAATTAGGGATTCTGAATATATATCACAAGCTAAGAGCTGTCATCCAGACCCTTATTATAAAATATTTGTTAATTATGGGAGATATATTTCAATATTTTTATGCCATGTAATCTGAGTATAGCACCTTATAGACTCTCTGATTTAATTTACCAATAATTCCAGCCATGAGATAGTATTATTATGAACTCCATTCCTTCATGTAGAAATGGAGCTTGAAGAGTTTAGCGTCTGCCCCAAGTTACAAATTGATTGAGGGATGGGATGCTTCCAGTTTTCAACTCTGGGCCAGTGGTTCCCAACCTAAAGTGTTATTGCCCCTGGGTTATTTGGCAACAACTACAGGGGATGCTAAACACCTACAACACCCAACATAACTAATTATTCTGCCCCAATTGTCAATTTAGAAGATGAGACAACTTATTCTAGACCAGATCTTCTCCAACTTCACTGTGCATGTGACTCACCCAGGATTTTAGTTCAAATGCAGAATCTGATTTGGAAGACCCTTGTAGGCCCAGAGATTCTGAGAATCAAACCATCTCCCAGGTGATATTAATGCTGTTGGTCCTGAAGTGAGGACCACTCTGTGAGTAGCCAGGCTGTGGTTTTGTGTTAGAGTCAGGTGCAGGTAGTTTAGGTCTCCTGAACCAAGAGTCATTTCTGCATATAATTTTGAAGGAATAGTGTATTCACTCATTCCAGAGACTATTATACATTCATTGTTCAGTTATTTATGTAAAGTTTCATGAATGACATCACATGACATATTTCTGAAAAATACCTTGTTTGATTTTTTACATAAGTTTTCTTTTAAGACACCATATAATATACTACTGAAAAAAATTTATAGTAGACCAAGAAAGAGCCTCCAAAAGATGTCTAAATTGTAATTCCTAGAAACTTATGTTATTTTTCATAGCAAGGAAGGAATAATGTAGCACATGAAATAAGTTTGCTAATCAGCTGCCTTTAAGGAGATTGGCTATGATTATGCAGGTGAGACTGGTATAATCACCGTGGTCTTTGAACGTGGAACAGGAAAGAAGAACAGCTGGAATCAGAGGGAGATTGTAAGATGCTACACTGCCAGCTTTGAAGGTGGAGAAAGTTCTTGAGCCAAGGAATGCTTGTGGCCATAAGAAACTAAAATAGGAGAGGAAATAAATTCTCCTCTGAAGCCTCCAGAAGATGACTGGCCTTGCGGACATCTTGGTATTAGTCCATCGAAACCCATATGAGGTTTTTGACCTCCAGAACTGTAGGTAAATAAATTTGTTTCTTTTAAACCCTGAGTGTGGTGACTTGCTACAGCAGAAATAGCAATTTATTTAGACATTTATGCAGTGGGGGTTTTTGGAGGAAGCTGAATTTAAACATCTCATTTTATTCATTTTGACCTTACTCGCAAACCCATCCCTGCCCCCAAGTAGAAGAAATATAGTCAACTTGGAGATTCTGCCTCATTAGCTAGTACAGAGAATTCTGCATTGCATAAAAGAAAATGTAGTTCTGACTTTGAGGTTTGGACATTTAGATAGAATAACAATTCATTATTAAAGTTTAGACAACCATTCTACACTAAATCTTTGAATGTAAGTTTCCATGTTTCTAAAATTTTAAGTTAATTCAACCTGTCATCATTTTTACCTCTGTCCTCTCCAACTTTCTCTCAAATTTCCTTTCAACATAATAAATGGGATTACTGAGTCTCTGTGTGTACATAATATGAGAATGAGTATGTTTATTTATTAAAAAGCAATAAATACAAACAAAATACTAACTCATTAAAGAATTCTTGGTCTCAAAAATTATTTCCACAAAATTCATTTATTCTGTCCACATTCATTAAAATTATTATTATTCCATATTGCCATCAGAAATAAGGAACTGAGGCTCAGAGAGATTCAATTTTTCACAGTTATTTAACAATGCAATGAAAGCTTTCGTATACTTGCCTGAATTATGTATAAATGGACCCATGAAATATGTAGTCTTAATTTTGTGAGGTCCTTTAATTCAGTACATTTAAAAATTAAATATGTACAGGACAAAAACATCTGATGATACCTGGTTCGAAGTAGAATGTAGAGCACAGGTAGCTAAATCACACTTTAATAAGAGGGAGTGGGAGAAATGTCTCTGGATACAAAGCAATGTTTCTTATATGGAAATAAAAACAGTCACATTAATATAAGAAAAATCACATTAGGTAAAATTTTTTTGAAGTCTAGTATATTATACTACATAAATAAACTATCATAAATTGTTTTAAGACAGGAGTACACTACAGCCTCAACACACATCATGGAGGATTTATGGACACAGTGTAGAGATTTCCTGCTGATGCAGACTCATGAGTATCTGAGCAGAGATCAGAACAATTCCTATCAGAACAATTCATTTACATAAATGAATTAGGTAAAACATAGGATTTAGGACAGTTTGTTCTGCAGTATTAGCTAACTGATACAACAATCAAGAAAAACAAAATTAAGGCTAATTATAATAATCTGCTCTTTTTGAATTTTTGGCCTATGTTCTGATATTCCAGACAAGAATTCATGATCATTCTGTTATCTTTTTTCCTGCCATCCCAAAAAATCGTTTCAGAGCTCTCTTTATGTTTTCATTCCTCAGACTGTAGATGAAGGGGTTCAGCATGGGTGTGACAACTGTGTACATCACCGAGGCTATTGCACTTGAGTGTGTGCTGTGGGTAGCAGCAGAGCTGAGGTACACTCCTAGGCTTGTGCAATAAAATAAGGAGACAACTGAGAGGTGAGATGTACAGGTAGAAAATGCTTTATATTTCCCCTGAGCTGATGACATTCCACATATGGAGGAAACAATCTTAGAGTAAGAGTAAAGAATACCAGCCAGGGGACCACCACCCAGCAGCCCAACTCCAAAATACATCACCATGTTATTGAGGAAGGTGTCAGAACAAGCAAGTTGGATCATCTCATGGAGTTCACAGATAAAGTGGGGGATTTCTAAGATTGTACAGAAGGATAGTTGCAACACCATTAAGCTCTGCAGGAAAGAATACAGGGCACTCATGATCCAGGATACAAGAACCAGCAGCACACAGAACCGGGGGTTCATGATGATCATGTAGTGCAGGGGGTGGCAGATGGCCACAAAGCGGTCATAGGCCATCACGGACAGGAGGAAGTCATCCAATCCTGCAAAGAGTAGGAAAAAATACATCTGTGTGATGCAACCTCCATAAGTTATGACTTTGCTCTGTGTTTGGATATTCACCAGCATCTTTGGGATGGTGGTAGAGGTGAAACAGATGTCCACCAAGGACAGGTTGCAGAGGAAGAAGTACATAGGCGTGTGGAGGTGGGAATCTGAGCTGACGGCCAGGATGATGAGCAGGTTTCCAAACACAGTGATTAGGTACATGTAGAGAAAAAGCCCAAATATGAGGGGCTGCAGTTCTGGTTCCTCTGAAAGTCCCAGAAGAAGAAATTCTGAAACTCTTGTGAGATTCCCTGGGGCCATGAAATGGAGGTGATGACTAGGAATGAAAAGAGTAACATGATTAATTTTCACAAGTAGGCATTACAAACATGAAGAAATGCTACAATTTGTACTTTGCTGTCAAATATTTATATGTGTATATATGTGTGTGTGTGTGTATCCACATATATACACACACATACACATATACATGCACACATACATATATCGTTTTGTAGAGATCTGATTCTTTTTATGGTATCGTCTGTGACATCTCTGATTAGGAATTTCTATCTTACACTTAGCATTTTACCCAATAAATCATTTTTTTAAAGGTTTAAGGAGCAATCCTTTCACTCATTTGAGTGATATATGCTGATTTGACCATTTTCTAGTCAAAAAGTGTAGGGTGCTGAGAAACAAAATTTTCTATAATTTAATGAATGAGAAAGAATATAAACAAATAAAAAATCATATATCATGTCAGTCTGTGCTCGTGTGTTAAACAGTAAGAAAGTAGGTATAAATGAAAATAAATCAGTGTGTTATTTTTACTGCAGATTCAGAAAGACTTGCAAACAAGGTGCTGTACAACAACAGAGACCTCATGGAAGACCCAGGGAAGGGAGAAAGATTTCTGGAGAAGTGATTAGTCTGCGTGAGAAAGAGCCAGTGCAAAGATCCTGAGGTTGATACTTACTTGTTTCAAGTAATGTAGTCTCAAAAGGAAGCACTGTGGTGGGGAAAATGAGCAAGAGGGAGAGTGATAAGGATGGTGTCAGAGAATGTGGAGGAATGAGATGGTCTGTCTGCTACAGATGAAACTTTAAGGCACAATAAGTACAGATGTCGTTCCTCCCACTTTATCCATTTTGTTTCCAAGGGATCCTGTGAGTAGGAGTGATCTCTTCTTTATTTCCATCTATTGGTTAACATCTCGGGTCTGTATTTTAAAAGACACATTTGGAGTATATGAGCTAAATACTCCTGTCCTGAGAATTGCTCATGCTCCACAAACCACACACCCACAGACACACAGTCACAACCACACACACACACACACACACACAATGCACACAAATACAAATATGACCTCCTGGGGCCGTGTGACTACCAGGCTCTACTCTCCCCCATCCACAATAATTTGGAAACTAAGAGAGGTCAAGCTGTCAGCATCAGATTATCTTTCTCCTAAAACATATAGAAATAGCACCTAAATTCCAGTTGGTAGGCCTCCAAGTGACATGAAAAAAATGGGCCTCCATTTTAATGTGAATAATATCTATTCTGTGTTTTTAAAAATGAGTTAAATGGAGAGAATAAAATGGCATGGAGAGAGAGAGAGAGAGAGAGAGAGAGAGATGTAATAAACTGGGGTGCTTTCTGAGATTATGATGAGGAGAAAGCTTCATTTACTCTGGCAGTGTTCTAACTGCAGTTATATAGCTCTGATACCCAGAATAACTTATAACATACAAATAACAATTTATTTTAACAGAAAGAAAACAATGTTTATATAGTGTCAAGACACCTTACAAATTGAATATCCCACTAGATATGTACAAAGAGAATAAACCCATAACTTACAAAAAGATATTTATAATGTGCATGAAAAGTATTTTTTAAGCTGAATTTGGAAGAGACATTTGTAAGTGACATTAGGGGCATAACTCTGGAAATCAGAAAACCAGGTTTTGATTCTGGGATGTACCATCTCTTAGTTTTTTGAACGAGGAGCACGCCCGAAACTTCTAAGTGCTAATGTCCTCATCCATTCAGAGTGGTGACAAATTTGAACATTATGTGTAACATGCGTAGCAGTCTCTTCCTGTTGGTAAATGAGTGGTTATCACTGGTGATGACATGAGACTGATTATATTCTTCTATTCTCCAGTGTCTCCATGGCTTCCTCACCTCTCAGTCTCCAGTTCCACAGCTGTATTCCAGTCATTGTCATCTTCCATCTATCACAGGCTGGAAGCCTGCTAGCCTGATGATCACATCGATGCCTGGAGATTTCTGTATATTACAGGCTGACATCAAACTCCCTGAATGAAACTCTATTCTTGTGACTCCCCAATGAAGATGAAAGCACGTTCTATGACTTCAAATATGAAGCTCTAATCTCTGTGGCCTTTCCATTGGCTTCACACTCACAGGGCTCTGTCTTCACTCACACTGAATCCCAAATGTTAAACTTGACTCCCAGTTTCACCTGACACCACAGTGCCAAGACTCAGAGCCTTTACACATGTGCTTCTCTCTGGAGTCTCCCATTGGACTTTTCCATCTCCTCTCCATCTTTCAAACTCCATCTCTTTCAGATTGCTTGGATCCTCTCCTTCATATCCCTTTCTCAACATC
>CM053512.1:35685297-35756372 GCA_028627145.1 Eidolon dupreanum | reverse complement strand
GTCTTCACTCACACTGAATCCCAAATGTTAAACTTGACTCCCAGTTTCACCTGACACCACAGTGCCAAGACTCAGAGCCTTTACACATGTGCTTCTCTCTGGAGTCTCCCATTGGACTTTTCCATCTCCTCTCCATCTTTCAAACTCCATCTCTTTCAGATTGCTTGGATCCTCTCCTTCATATCCCTTTCTCAACATCATCACAGGAGAAGGGTACTTTCTCGTGCACTTAATTTAGGTGTAGTGGTTTGCGTTGTGTAATTTAAAAAATTGCACGTCTTTTCTCCCTGCTGCACAGTGAGAGCCGTGAGGCACATATCATGTTATACATGTCACCACTCTCCCCCCTGACTTAGCTGAGTTGGAAACAGTAGCTGAATAAAGAAGTATTCCTTGAAGGGATGAGAGAACGTGCTCTCACAGAAATTGCTGATGATGAGAGAAAGAAGAGAAAGAGGCAACACTGACCTAGGTGTGAAGGACATGCCAGAGGAATGTTTTCCATATTCTGTATCAGGACCCACTAGGGTGTCAGACTATGGTTTGCAAGAATTAGAATCGAATCAGGAAGACACAAAAGAAAATATGAGAGTGTATTACCTATAGTAAAGGTACACACATAATCGTTTCATGGTTCTCTTTGTCATGTGTGTGTTTGTGTATATGAGCATCCTGGATCATAATGTAAAAGACATGTTTTACTTTGGGACACAGTCACAAAAATATGGAATCCACTGTAGTAAATGAAGCATAGTTTTGAAATGCCAGTTTCTGCCAATGAGGGAAAACCAATAAGAATAAAGAGCCCAGTAGAGAGCCATGTGCAGAGAAGAGGCAGCCAGCATGAGAAGTTCCCTGTCAAACCAGGTAATTCACTGTCAAAAAACTTTAGTGGAAAAAACTCCAAAATTTTTAAAAAGTTTGGAATTCAAAACCATAATAAAAACTCAGTTATCATTATGCAAACTGTGTAAAGAAATTGCATTATTTCTAGTGAACTAAAAGTCTTATAAACCCAAAATATATGCAGTTGCACTAGGATTAGAGTAATTGCAATGTCAAACTCTTGAATATTCCTCTTTAGACTTATTAAGTAATATTTTTATGTGACTACACAGCGTGAAAAATAATACTGTGAAATGTTTCCCTCAGGAACGGCTGCTGCAAGGTTGTATCTACTGCCTGGATCTGGATATTTTTAAAGAATATAAAATGTGCTCAAAATAAAGCCCCTATTAAAAATTTTTTAAAAAGGCCCTCACTTCACTGATCATGCCTCCACACCTAATATTCAGTTTTCCTACTCCCCTGAACTGTAAAACTTCTTGTGTACATTCTGATCTTACTGGAACCACTTTATAATTTCCATTCCTTCTTCATTCTCATCCAACTGAACTTCCAATCCCATCACTGTTACCAATTATCCTGCATGGCTCATTTCAACAATCACTTCTGTAACTGCAGAGTCAGCTCAAAATGGTCCTAGCCTGCTTAATGAGATACTGAGTTTCTTTTCTTTTCTTTCCTTTTTAAACACTAATACATTTATGAACTTATACTGCTACTGGAAACACCTACAGTCCAGCCTCAGGCCACAAGGTCTGTGGCAACCCAAGAGGTCACCAGTGGGTCTGTTGTCTGGTGACAATAGCTGGGGCCTGGCTCTTAGCCCCACCACGTCCCAGGTGCTTTTGATTCTGGTACCAAACACACCTCCCACCTTCATCCTCCAGCCTCTCTCTGACCACTTCTCTCTCCCTTTCCTTAAGAATACTATCAGACTTCTTTTCCTCAATTAAAATCAGCACCTACTGGGCCTTGAGATCTCACCGAGTCTTCCTAGAAGCCCCAGATGAAAGGTCAGATGAGATGACAGGAAATAAACCAAGAAGTTCATTAACTTGCCCAACACCACACAGCTGGCAGGTGGCTGAGCCAGGGCTGATAACCAAGCCCGATCCCCAGCATGAAACCCTCTACCAAGCAGGCCCCTGACTGCTGTCTCCACCATGTCTCCCCTCTCCTCAAGTCCTCATCTGCAGCTCAGATAGCACACTTCCAAGCAAAGATGTTTTAAAATACGGTATGGGAGTGGAAGTGTGTGTTTGGAGAGGTGGTAGCTGATGAGATCTCCATTTGTTTCATGTTATGATACTTATTTCCTAAACTACTCTGAGGAATCATCTGGAATGCTTATTAGAAACAGGATCTTTGGGCTTCAGTGAGGACCTACTGAGTCAGACTTCCCTAGGAGAGGCCTGTCTGTGATCCTTATCAGAACAATTTGAGGACCACTGGGCTGTGTCAATTATCAAACAATTCAGGAAAAGATCTTTGAAATACTAAGATATGTGTAATGTTCCCAGATTCTTGTGATAAGCACTACACATATTACCTAATTTAACTCTCATTTGTACCCTCTGAGAGAAATACTACTATTATCTCCATTTTACAGAGGAAGAAATTGAGGTACGGAACATATCACCCCAAGCAATTGTTAAAAATACACAGTACCCACTGAATTAGAATCTCGAGGGAAGGGGCCCTGGCACTGATATTTTAAAGCAAACCCACCCCCTGCTCATTCTGTGGATCAGGTATGTTTGGGAAACAATGGGCTAGATGGTCGGCCACTAGGGGTCAGCAGCCAGCAACAGGTTCTGGTGGCAAAGATGGTTCATCCTCTCTCACTGGATGGTGCCATTCATTGCAGCCCACACTGGGGATGCTTTTGTTCTCTTCCCCCACAGTGACCAGAGCACCACTCCCCCGGGAGCCTAAGTTCTAGCCTGAGCCCAAGCCCCAGCCCCAGCCCCAACACCAGCCTCAGCCTATCAAAGAGGAAGTTCCACCACCTCCTCCACCTCCACCTCCACCTCCACCTCAACCTCCACCAAAGGTTACCATGGTTTGAGAACTGGCTGTCGCCATCTGTGGGTAAGTCAGCCTTAGTGCCTAGGCCCTTCCTGAAGCCTTAGGGCCCAGCCTTTCCTCCTATCACTGGATGGGGTGTCTCCCCATTCCGCACCACTGAGTTGCTTTTTTGAGGCAACAGATCAAAACAGCAAGTCATGCTGCCTAGCCAAGCATGCCCAGAGGGAAACTTGACCTCCAGCTGTGTGCGGAATCAAAGTCTCCCACACCCTACCCCTCTCTGTGGAACCAAAAGATAAGGACATAACCAGAACTTGAATGCTAAAACCCTTTTAGAACCACTGGGTCTATTGTCCAGGAAGATCCAAAAAGATCCTTCTTATCCTAAAAGGCCAACTCCAAGGTCCTCCAACTGAAACTTGCTCCACCAGTGCTTCCACATACCTGTTCCCCTTATTTCCTTCAAAACATGCCCCCAACCCTGGATCAGGGCGTCAGGCTTCTGAGCATTAGCTAGCTTCTCATTCTCCTTGGGGGTACCACTCATAATAAAATAGCTAACCTTTCTCTACTGCAATTCTTGGTGTTTAGTGTTGAGCTCTGCTGGTGCCAGGTAGATGAACTCTTTCAGCTTTGTAACACTTTCCTTGTTAAATATTAATCAAATTATTTTTACATTAATCAGTGTACCTGGTAAACAACGTGGCATCTCTCAGCTCCAGGCGAGGCTGGTTAGGCTCTCAAAGGACCTCAGGAACAAGTTCTCATATTCTGTCCCCTCCAATCTTCTCCTGAAGTAGCTGCTGGGCAGTCTGACTCACCTGAATGGGGTCTCTGTGAGGGAGGACTCTGTGTGGAAGTCTGAATTCCTCCCTGGATGGTCGATGATGGAGACCGAAGCTCTGTCCCCAGACAAGACAACAGCAAAGAGTGAAACATTGGTCTCTGAGCCAGCTTAGGAGTCAAAAGCAAGAACTATCTCCCCTGTTGAGCCCAAAGATGCACACACTGAGTGACTGTAGCAGAGGAGATACTTTCAACTCCCTTTATCTGCTCACCAGACACTGTTTCCACTGTTGCTCCCACCTCTCAGCCCCGATTTCCCTGTGGAACACTGGTCTAGATGGAATGAAAATTTTTCCTGCTGATTCTTTGTTCCCAAGGGACCAGTTTAGAAGTCAAATAAATCCTGTTTTTGTTACTCCTTCTCCATGGCTCTCCTGCCTGCCAGAGGTCTCATCTCTCAAAGTTCTCACAAAAGCCTAGACCAAGGACTCTGACTTGACTAGGTCCCTTGGGTCTTCCATGGATTTACTTTGGTGGGACACAATCTCTGATAGCTTCAGAAAATTGGCATTTCCCTCTTCAACAAGGAGAGAACTGTGTGACTTTGATGTAAAACATAGTAAATAGGGAAAGGGTATTATGCAGATTTCTTCTCCATTGGCTTCTCCACTGATAAAAATTTCTAGGTCACTCACTGCTTTCTCATACAGCCAGGGAGACAGCCTTACAAATGGAGATTTTCCTTACAAATGTAAATGTCCCTAACAAAATGTAACCTGTACTTATTTTTGAAAGATACTCCCATGTCTGCTGTTTCTTAAAATGAACCTGCCTAAAATAACTATTATGCCAAATTGACATATTTAGGGTTGATAAATTTTGCTCCCCTACAGCTCATAGGCTACAAACAATCAAAATGTCTTCATTCTGCACATGACTGTATTTACTCATTCCAGAGACCATGATGAATTCTGTGTTTTTTTATATAATGGCCTTTGAGCATCAACAAATAATACACTTCTAAAAAAGACTTTGTATTAGGCAGAAAAAGGGCCTCCATAGAATGTTCACATCCTAATCCCTAAAAACTTAGAATATGTTATTTTTTTGTAAGGGAGATTAAGGTGATGCAGGATAGGGCAAATCCCCACAAATGGAGATCCTGTGCCAAGAGAGGGTTCTTGTCTGGGTGCAGCAAAGAATTCAAGTGCACGCCAGAGTTAGAGTCAAAAGGAAAGTTTATTTAAAAAAGGAATAATACTTCT
Organism: Eidolon dupreanum; assembly: GCA_028627145.1. Classification (NCBI taxonomy): domain Eukaryota; kingdom Metazoa; phylum Chordata; class Mammalia; order Chiroptera; family Pteropodidae; genus Eidolon; species Eidolon dupreanum. The sequence continues at coordinate 35,751,447 of CM053512.1, read as the reverse complement.
CAAACAGAGACATGGTCTCCTCTCAGAGGCAGAAAATGAGAGAGCTGAGAGAGACAGAGAGACAGAGGGAACAGACCTGGAGAAAAATGACAGAACAAAAGACAGACAGACAAAGTCAAGACAAAGGCCCTGGGTTTTCAGGGAATTCAGTTTATATATCACTCAGTTTCTATGAATTACAACTTAAAGACTTTGTTTATCTATTTTCCTTTGATGGTGTGGGTATGCAGTGTGAAAGATAAGGGTATGTAGAGTGAAATTCATGGGTATGTAGTTGGAAAGCCTGCTAGCAATCCCTGTGTTTGATCTATAGGTTTCTTAGCAGTTGTTTGCTTGGAGAATATATGTTTTGGGTAGGGTATGACTTAAAGACTCTGCTTTCCCTTCACAGTGTGGGTAAATGGTTTGTTAGTAATCCCAGCAGGAATCTTCCTTTGTTCTGCAGGTCTCCTGAGGTCTGGCAGCAGCACACTGCAGGCTCTGAATGCAGCTTGATGTAACATTTAATTCTCTTGCCTCCTCCCTACATTAAAGGGAACCTTTGGAATACTTTTGCTAATGTGTTAACTTTAAGATTTACATATTGGCCTGATTATGCAAGTGAGACCAATGTCATCTCGGTGGTCTTAGAATATGGAAGAGGAAGTAGGGATAACTGGAATTAGAGGGAGAATGGAAGATGCTACACTGCTGACTTTGAAGATGGAGAAATGGCTGTGAGCCAAGAAATACATGTGGCTATGAAAAACTGGAATAGGAGAGGAAATGCATTCTTTCCCGGAGCCTCCACAAGGAACTAGCTCTGAAGACATCTTGACTTTAGTCCACTGAGACTCACCTCAGTCTTCTGACTTCCAAAACTATAGGCGAATAAATTTCTTTCTTTTAAACTCCTAGTGTAAAGATTTGCTACAGCAGCAATAGCAATGTTATACAGACACCTATCAAGTAAATTTTTTTGAAGGAAACTGACCTCAAGTGTCTCAATTCATTCATTTTGCTTCCCTTGGGTAAGGACAATTTGTTTGCACCTTATCCTTCCCCCAAGAGATTTTCTTTGCAATACCTAGGAAGCAGGCTTTGTTCCTTACCTGGAGGGTTGGCTGTGAAGTATGTAAACAAGTTACCAAACTATTTTCCCACAAGGGCTTTTATTGGTTTTTATAAGTCTCTTTAATTTGTCAAAGCTTTCTGGTCATGTCTGAGTCTATGTATGGCTCTCTATCATGACATTCTAGTCAAAGGATTGGTAATAAAACCAGTTTCCGATTGTATCCTGTTGTTAAGAAAACAGGTTCTTGTTGAACTTATACAAATAATCAATTTATCATGAAAATAAAATATTCACTCATTAAAAGTTTCTGAATTCTGGGGGGATCAAGTAGGGAGAAAAAATAAATGTTTCAATTCTACTTACAGAGATATAATTTACTTAATTGTAAGTCATAGATAAACAAGTTTCCTTCAATCTGGAAAGCAAAAGACTAAAAAATCAGCAAGCTCAAACAAAAAAAGTCATAAAAATTGTCATCATTTCATCAGTTGATTCAGGCCTGTGTAATTAAACTTGTTCTGGCTTGAATCCAGTTTTTCCATTAGTTCTCTAGACCTGGCCTGATCATTGAGGTGATAGATAGGGTCAGTGATAATTCCATAACGATCAAGGCTGTTTGTCAAGGCTCATATGACTTGCTCAGTGAAGTGGGTACCCTGATCACTGCAAATTGTGGAAGGTGTGTGCTAAATGGTCAACACATTTTCTAACAGTTTCTTTGCCATTGTGAAGACATCAGTCTGGTGGCAAGGCAAAACTTCAACTCAACCAGAAAATAAACACACAACAAAAACATATTGATAACCCTAAGTGGGAGTTGGATGAAGTACAACTTAAATGTGGAAGAAGGGGGAAATATGGCAGAGTGAGAGACATCTTCAGATCTCTCCCCTTGAAACAATAAGCTAAACACCTAAAATTCAACAATAAACACTCAAACTGCACACCAACACGTCTGAACATGGGATCTGCGCAAAAAAGCTAACACAGGTCAGAAACCCGAGTTTCCGGCCGTGGACTGGGTATAATAAAAAAGCTGCCTCTCACGGCCTCCAGATCTCCTTGTAGGAGGAGGGAGTGGGGAGAAGGAGCAGCCAGTACTTGCAGCCAGTTCCCTAAACTTTCCTGCCTGTGATAGCTGTGAGCTCCGGTGGCTGGCTGGCTCCAGGGCCCAGTCATCAAGGCAGAAAGCAGAAAAGAGGGATGGCAGAGGAATGAATGCTCATTTTTGTCCACTGTTGCAAAACCCCCAACGCAGATGGCCCCTCCCACCGTATCGTCCAAGACCAATCACTGCACAGCCCCAGGGAATCAGAGCTCAACCTACAGAGATGGTCGCTGACACTGACAGCGACTGAAACTGAGGGTAGCGAGCATGATTATATAAAGCAGGGATCCAAGAGGTTTAGATGACACCTACTGGTAACCAAAAGAAAAGCGCCTTCTTTGCAACAGGCTAGAGAGAGAAATTTATATAATAAATCTTCTCTCTGGAAAAACAGCAGAATACATTTCCATTAATGCCCAGGTGGAGAAATAGTCCATTAAACACCATGAACAACCAAGGTGACAAGGTATCTCAGAAAGAAAGAGAAAAATCTTCAGAAAATAAGCTTACAGACATAAAAATGCATGACTTAAATGACAGAGAATTCATGATGGTACTTCTGAAAAAACTCAGTGAGATCCAAAACAACTCAAATCCACAATTTCAGGAACTGAAAAAACTAGATAAGCAGAGCAAGGAGATTGAAACCCACAAAAAGAACCAAATAGAACTTCTGGAGATGAAGAACACAATGCAAGAGTTGAAATATGAAATAGCAAGCTTGGGAAATAGAGACGACCATATGGAAGAAAGGATCATTGATATCAAAGACAGAAATCAGAAATAAATCAGAAAGAGGAAACCGAGGAATAAAAAAGAATGATACAGAAATACAAGAACTAGCTGTTTATGAAATGACACATAAGAATAATGAGCATTATCAAATGCAAAGAAAAGCAGCAGGGTCTAGAAAGGATTTTCAGACACATAGTTGATGAAAATTTCCCAAATCTAAGGAATGAGCTGGAGCTTGGAATTCAGAAGTCAACAGAACACCCATTTATCTCAACCCAAAAAGGCCTAAACCAAGAGACATTGTAATAAAATTATCAAAAATCAATGACAAAGAGAAGACAGAATTCTCAGGGCAGCCAAAGAAAAAATGACGGTAACCTATAAAGGAAAAATCATTAGATTGTCCTTGGACTTCTCAGCCCACTCCTTACAAACCAGAAAGGAATGGATGCAAATATTCAACTGATAAGTAAAGGGAAATACCAGCCTAGAATAATGGATCCAGTTAAGCTCTCCTTTAGATATGTAAAAGAAGTAAGGATCTTACCAGACATACAAAAATTGAGGGAATTCTTTAATACGAGGCCTGCATTGCAAGAAATACTGAAAGGTGTCAGCTCACCTAAAACAAATTGACAATAAAAATATATAATTAGGAGTAAGGTGACTATCAGGCAAATAAAAGCAGAGGAGTGCAACTCTTACTAAGAACAGGCTTTATAGGCTTGAATAATAAGAAGAGAATTGCAATCCAAGATAGTAATGAACGTTCAACAAACACAGGGACAAATTGAAAATACAATGACTGAAACGGGGAGGATTTAAGGATCCAATTTCACAAAGGGGAATGAAGATGAGGCACACACAGAAGAAAATGACTATATATATATATATATATATATATATATATATATATATACACACACATATAAACTATCCTTTATATTCATAATGATAACCACATGCCAAAGATTCAAAACCATTATATATGACATAAAACAAGAAGGACCAGAGGGAAAACCCACAAAATCCAACCAAAATAAAAAAAAAAAACAGAAGCACAAGGATGAAAAATCAATGGAACACCAAGCAACCAGAAAGCAAAGATAAAATGACTATAAGAAAAACTCATATTTCAATAATCACCCTAGATGTAAATGGACTGAACTCACCAATAAAAAGGTACAGAGTTGCAGAATGAATCAAAAACCAAAACCCAACCATATACTGCCTCCAGGAGATACATCTCAGCTCCAAAGATAAATATAGACTCAAAGTGAAAGGGCAGAAAATGAAATTTCAAGCAAAAGGCATTAAGAGAAAAGTAGGAGTAGAGGTACTACTACCAGATTAAATAGACTTTGAAATAATAAAGGTAAAGAAAGATACTGAGGGACACTTTATAATGATAAAGGGAATCATGCACCAAGGAGACAAAACATTTATTGATATCTATGCACTCAACCAGGGTGCCCCAAAATTTGTAAAGCAATTACTAACAAAACTAAAGGGAGAAATGGGCCAAAGTACCATCATAGTAGGGAACTTAAATACCCCACTGTTGGATATGGACAGGTCATCCAAACAGAAAATCAATAAGAAAATTATATCCTTAAATGACACATTAGACCAACTGCACATAATTGACATTTACAGAGCCTTCCATCTCAAAACAGCTGCTTATACATTCTTCTCTAGTGCACATGGTACATTCTCAAGATTCAACCACATACTGGGACACAAAGAAGGCCTCAATAAATGTAAGAGGGTTGAAATCATATCAACCATATTCTCTGATCATAATGCTTTGAAACTAGAGATCAACAGCAGAAAGAAATCATGAAGAACTAAAAAGACATGGAGATTAAACAACATGCTACTGAAGAATAATTGAGTCAGAGAAGAAATAAAAAGAGAGATCAAAAGATACATAGAAACAAATGATAATGATAATCCAACATATTAAAACTTTTGATGTATGGCAAGAGCGGTCATAAAAGGAAAGTTCATACTATTAGGCCAATCTCCAAAAAAGAAGAACAAGCCCAAATAAACAACCTAATGCTTCATTTTTAAAAACTACAAAAGGAAAAACAAATGAATCTAAAGTCATAGAAAGAAAGAAAGAATTAAAATTACAGCAGAAAAAATGAAATTAAAAAAAAAATAGAAAAAATAAATGCAACAAAGAGCTGGATCTTTGACAAGGTTAATAAAATTGACAAATCCCTGGCTAGACTAACTAAAGAAAAAAGAGAAAAAGAGAAAGAACACAAATAAACAAAAATCAAGGATGAAAGAGGGAAAATTACGACTGACATCATAGAAATACCAAGGACCATACAAGAGTACTATGAAAAAGTATATAACACCAAATTTAATAACCTAGAAGAAATGGAACGGTACTTAGAAAAATAAAACCTTCCTAGACTGAATCAAGAAGAACTGGAATATCTAAATAGACCTATTAGCAGTATGGAAATTGAAACAATCATCAAAAACCTACTAAAAAGTAAAAGCCCAGGACCAGATGGCTTCACCAGCGAATTCTACCAAACATTCAAAGAAGATTAAATACTCATTCTCCTCAAACTCTTCCAAAAATCAAAAAAAGATAATACTTCCCAAGTCATTTTATGGGGCCAGTATAACCCTGATACCAAAACCTGATAAAGATAACACAAAAAAAGGAAACTACAGACCAATATCTCTCATGAACACAGATGCAAAAATTTGAAATAAGATACTAGAGAATCGAATATCGCAATATATTAAAAAGATTATACATGACAATCAAGGGGGCTTCATCGCAGAGGCACAAGGATGGTTCAACATAAGAAAATCAATTCATGTGATACACCACATAAACAAATTAAAAAATAAGAATTATATGATCATATCAATAGATGCAGAAAAAGCCTTCGACAAGATACAGCATCTATTTATGATCAAAACACTTAACAGAATCACTATAGAAGGAAAGTACCTTAACACAATAAAGGCCATATATGACAAATCCTAAGCCAACATTATACTTAATGGTGAACAACTGAAAACCTTCTCTCTAAGATCAAGAACAAGGCAAGACTGTCCACTATTGCCACTGTTATTCAATATAACATTGGAGGTCCTAGCAAGTGCAATCAGGCAAGAGAAAGATATAAAAGGCATCCAAATAGGAAATGAAGAGTCAGACTGTCATTATTTGCTGATGACATGATTCTCTATATAGAAAACCCTAAAGACTCCACAAGAACACTACTAGAAACAATAAGCAAATACAGTAAACTTTTTGGATACAAAATCAATGTTCAAAATTCATAGCATTCCTATACTGTTATAATGAAGTGTCAAAAAGTAGTGGAAAAAATAATTCCTTTTGCAATTGCAACATAAAGAATAAAATATCTAGGAATAAATTTAACTAAACTTGTGAAGGACTTATATAATGAAAATTACAAGACCCTATTAAAAGAAATCGAAGAAGATGCAAAGAAATGGAAAGATATTCTGTGTCCTCAGATTAGAAGAATCAACATAGTTAAAGTGACCATATTATACAGCATTATACAGATTTAATGCAATCTCCATCAAAATCCCATTGGCATTTTATAAGAAATAGAACAAAAAATCATCAGATTTGTATGGAATAACTAAAGATCCCAAATTGCCAAAGCCATCCTGAGAAAAAAGAACAAGGTTGCCTGACTTCAAATCATATTAAAAAGTGACAGTAATCAAAATGGCATGGCATTGGCAGCAAAACAGACACACAGACCAGTGGAACGGAATCGAGAGTCCAGAGGTAAACCCATATTTATATGGGCAAATAATTTTTGACAAAAAAGCCAAAAACATACAGTGGAGAAAGGAAAGCCTCTTTAATAAATGGTGCTAGGAAAACTGAAACTAGACTGTTGTCTATCACTACACATCAAAATTAACTCAAAATATGTTAAAGACCTGAATATAAGACATGAAACAGTAAAATGCATAGAAGAAAACATAGGAACTAAACTCAAGGACCTTGGACTTCAAGAGGATTTTATGAATTTGACCTCAAAGGCAATGGAAGTAAAAGCAAAAACAAATGAATGGGGCTACATCAAACTAAAAAGCTTCTGCTCAGCAAAAGAAACTGTCAACCAGATAGACAACCATCCAAAAGGGGAAATATATTTACAAGCAACACATCCGATAAGAGCCTAATATCTAAAGTATACAAAGAAATCATATGACTCAATAACAACAACAACAAAAAAGATCCAATCAAAAACTGGGTGGAGGATCTGAACAAACACTTCTCCCCAGAGGACATACAAATGGCCAACAAACATATTAAAAGATGCTCAACATTGCTAGCTATTAGGGAAATGCAAATTAAAACCACAATGACATACCATCTCACACCTATTAGAATGGCTATCATCAACAGGACAAGTAATAACAAATGCTGGAGAGGATGTGGAAAAAGGGGAACCCTAATACCCTGCATATTGCTATAGCCACTATGGAAAACAGTATGGAGTTTCCTCAAAAAACTACGACGTTGAGTGTTAAACACAATAGAATATACAGATGTTAAATTATAATGTACACCTGAAAATTATATAATTGTATTCATCAATGTTACCCTAATAAAATTAATTTTTAAAAAATTTAAAAATAGATGTAAGGTGGCTGAATGGAAAAGAAAACAAATTTATACATATGCTGCCTACAAGAGACACACTGAGATCAAAAGACACCCACTGACTAAGAATAAAGGGATGGAAAAAAATATTAAGTGAAAATGAAAATGAAAAAAAAAAGTGGGTAACAATACTTACATCAGACAAAATAGACTTTTAAACAAGAGACAAAGAAAGACCCAGTAATCCCCACTTCTGGGTATTATTCCAAATAAATTCAAAATGCTACTTTGAGGTGATATGTGAATCCATATGTTCATTGCAGCATTATTTCCAATAGCCAAATATAGAGGCAACCTGGGGGTCCATCAATAGATGAATGGATAAAGAAAAGGTGATACATATTTACAGTGGAACATTACTTAATTATAAAAAGAATGAAATCTTCTCATCAGCAAAAATGTGGGTGGATCTAGAGGGTATCATGCTGACTGGAATAAGTCAGACAAAGCAAGACAAATAAATGCCTTATGATTTCACTTATGTGGAATCTAAAGAACAAAAGAAATGAAAATACAAAATGGAAACATACTTATAGATACAGAGAACATTTTGACATTTGCCAAATGGGAGGGAGGTTGGGGTGAGGGAGTGGCTGAAAAAAGAGGAAGGATTAAGATGTTTGAATTTCCAGTTATGAAAACAATCACTTGGATAGAAAGTACAGCCTAAGGAATATAGTCAATAATATTGTAATAACTATGTATGGTGTCAGATGGCTACTAGATTTATTGGGGTGATCACTTCCTTAGTTATATAAATGTGTAATCACTATGTTGTACACCTAAAAATAATATAATATTGTATGTTGACTGCAATTGAAAAATAAATATTATTTAAAAGAGAAAAGAGAAAAAACTAGATATGGTCTGAGCCATTAGAACTAGCATTATGAAATAAAATCTTCAAACAGTATTATGAAAAAAATTTAAAAGAGGTTATGATTGTAAAATTAAATCGCAGTACTATTTTTATTAGAAAATTAAAAGAATAAATTATGTAAAAATTTATTTAATATGTGAAAAGGGAAACACTGATCAGTTTTACTTTGCAATTATTTCAGCACCTTTGAGGTGATATATATATATATACACACACATGTATGTATTTGCAATTTACTTTCCTAATGAGAAATTGTCTGTTGGAGTCCTTTCCTTTTGTATGGTTGATTAGGAGTGTTTCCATTTCTGTTTCTGATCGCATTCTTTGAAAAATGAATTGGAGGTTTGTTGGTTTATTTATTTTTTTACCAAATGACTCTTTGCCATTTAGTTTTTTTATGTTTGTATAGATATATTTCTGGAGATGTATAAATAAATATACACATATATTTATCATATACATATACATATATAAATATACATATCTATATAAATTTTGTGTGGTCCAGCCCATCAGGAATTCTATTTATTAGGAATTCTATTATCAAAATGACAAACTAACAAATGCTAGTGAGGATGTGGAGTAAAGGGAACATTTGTACACTGTGGTGGAAATGGAAATGGAAATAGAGCTACAACATGATCTAGCAATCTCACTGCAGTTGTTTGCTGACCTGAAGAATCAGTGTGTTTATGATACCAACAAGAGAAGTGAACATTGATTTCTGTAGTGCAAAGATCAGTGTTGCCAATTAAATGATAACAATGGAAGTCCAATTAGAGGGGGCAATAAGAGGCACAAAGTGCTGGAAATTGTCCAAGGCTTTATTAATTAACAAGTGTAGAGAAATTGTGTATTAGCTGTGGAGGGATAGAAAGTGAAGTGAGGGCATATCTTTTTAGTTTTAAGATGTGGCACATCTGACTGTTTCCATGTCGATGTGAAATTTCCAGACGAAGGAATGCTTGCAATCATATCTTTGCCACAGTATTTCATGAGACAAACATCTCACAGTATCTTCCCTCACCCTGGATTTTACATTAAAAAGTTTATTTACTATATGACAAGAGGAATGCTAATGAGCTTTACTTTGCAAATATTTTGTTACTTGTGAGGCTGTCTATATATGTGCATTTGTTCCTCATTTACTTTCTTGATCACAGATTTCCTGTGAGAGCTTTTTGTTTCTCTATGGTGGGATTAGAGTGTTTACATTCCTGTGTTTGATCACATTCTTTCAAAAAACAATTGGAAGTTTAATTTTTTTCCACAAAATGACTGATCTTTAGTTTTTTTATGGATGTATAGATATACTTGTGGAAATGTATGAGACTGCAAATTTAGTTTTTGTGTCTATCAGGAATTCTACTTGGAATTCTATTATCAAAATGATCAAAAATAATATTTGCTGGTGAGGATGTGCAGAAAAGGGAGCATTCATACACTGTTGGTGGAAATATAAATCGGAATAGAGCTATCATAAACATTTTAGCTATTTAGCTATTAATTTTATTCTATTCCCCCAATTTTTCTGCAAAATAGGATTGTTCTGACCATATGTTGTATAAGAAGGATGTGCACCCTTGTATAGAAAGACATGTGGCTGGAAATTGTTACATGGTATGGTCTCTGAAGTTCACATTTGTGGAATCCACCATCATCCACCATCATCCCAGTGCCACCAATTTGTGTGTCTGAGATGACAATTGCACTCATTCAGGTCCTCAAATCTGCTCCTCCGTGACTGCTCTGTCTCTACATGTGCATCACTATCCAGTGACTTTCAAGCCAGAAGCCTTTGCATCAGGCCTGTGTGATCATTTCTGTGAATACCACTGGGTATAATGGTCAGGAGCATAGACCCTGGTCCCAGGCTGCCTGGGTTCAAATCCCAACTCTGTTGCTTACAACTGTGTGACCCTGGCCAAAAACTGAGCCTCTCTGTGCTTGAACCTCATAAGAATAGTATGTGTTATACAGGGTTTATATGAGGATGGAAAAAGTTAACACCTCGGAACTGTACTTGGCACAGAGTAATGGCTTTCTGTGTGCTGTTCCTTTCTTCAGCATATTACATAACTGAAATCATCTTGTGTGTATCTCTTTGTCTTTAGTTTACAGGCTGTGTCTTCCCACTCTAAGATGTCACAGTGACCCTCATCAGTGCCTGGACCAGCACTTGGCACATCACATTTGCTCAGTAAATATTTGGTAGATATATTCATTCATTTATGTATCCTCTACGTTCATCAAATGTCACCACACCCCTTAAGTGTCAGCTACATCTCCCTCCACTCCTTCCCCTACTTTTTTAACTGTTCTTAATGACCTGGACTTGGATCCAAGCCCCGCCACTTGTTAGCCCCATGACCTAGGGCAGCCACTCCCCCAGTGCAGTCAGGTTCTCTAAGACCAACCTCGGGTTCAACGAGGACTCACAGAACTCAGCAAAGCTGTTGCATTCATGCTACAGTTTATTACAGTGAAAGTGTACAGATTACAATCAGCAAAGGGAAGAGGTACATGGGACAGAATCCAGGAGAGACCAGGAATGAGCTTCCAGTTGTTTTCTCTAGTGGAGTTGTATCGACAGCACTTCATTTTCCCAGCGATGATGTGTGACAACATGCATGGGGTATTGCCAGTTAGGGAGGTTCACCTGAGCTTTTGTGTCCTGTGGTTTTATTGGGGTTCAGTTACATAAACATGACAGCCTGCCTGCATAGCTGACCTTAATCTCTAGCCCCTCCAGAGATTAAGCTGATCCTGTGTGGCACAAGGTTCCACCATAAAACACATTGTAAGCATAGACTACCTATTCATTGTGGCCCAAAGTCCCCAGATAAAAAAAAAAGAAACTCTTATCAGGTAGGACATTGAAAAGGCTTAGAAGCTGTCTTTCAGGAGCCAGACAAGAGCCAAATCTTTCTTTGGAATGTGCAGGATTTGGACAACCCAGGCCTATAAAATTAATCCTTGTGGTATACCTGGAATCTTTCAACCTCAGTTTCCATATCTATAATATAAGGAAAATAATGGTCCCCTCTAAGAAGTGACCCTCACTCAATCAGAGGGCTCCACACCAACCTCCATCCCATTAGCCGTTCTCTTCAGCAGGCCCAGATGATAATAATAACTGCTGACTCTCAAAAAACACTGGCCTCTTGCCAAGCACTGCTCTACATGCTTTATGCAGATTAAACATAATCCTCATGACAACTTTACAATGTTGATGCAATTATGCTCTCATCTTTGCCAATGGGAACAGCTGAGGCACAGAGAAGTTCAGACAACCTCCCTAAGTTACACAGCTGGTATGAAAATTCACACAGCTAGAAAGTAGGAGAACTTGGATCTGGATCCCTATAATCTGGCACCAGGGTCCAGAAACTTTTGAGTATTCAGTCATTCACTTAGCTGAAATTCACACCGGTTGTGCTATTGCTTTTGGAGGCTCGGCCAGTCCAACAGGGTAGACTTGGTCCTGACTCAGTACCTTCTCTCACCTCAAGGCGAAGCACAGTGTCAGGCACACAATAAGTGTTCAATAAGTGCTATTTAATGAACAAATAAATGTTCACAAAAAGCTGTTGATTTTTACTGCCCCAGTCACAAAACCAAGACTGAGCCGCAGCCCCCAACTTCCAATCCAGAGGCCCCCTTCCACATACCCTCCTACATCAAAACCATGGAGCCTCAGGGGAAGCTGAGCAAACAGTGCAACACTGAAGCTGCCTCTCTCAGCCTCCAGAGCTCCCTGCAAGAGGAGCAGGAGGGAAGAAAGTGTGGAGACTTCCCTGAATAGCCCTGCCTCGAAATGCGATGAGTTCCACTAAGCCAACAGCCAGCGGCAGAGCCCAGTCATCAGGGTAGAAAGCAGAGAAGCAGGGCAGGACCGCATAGAAACAACAGTTGATTTTTACCGACCCACTGCAAAACCGAGACTAAGCCGCAGCCCCCAACTCCCAAACCAGAGAGCCCTCACCCCATACTTTGAGACCAGTCACCATGGAGCACCAGGGGAATCAGAGCAAACGCTGCCGAGACTGTCGCTGATTCTGACAGGGACTGAAACTGAGGGTAGTGCGCATAAATAAATATATACAAGAAAATAAAAAAGGCATTATAAAGGCTTTGTATAAGCAGCGATCCAAGAGATTTAGACGCCACCTACTGGAAAGCAAAAGAAAAGCGCCTTCTTTGAACAGACTAAAGAGAGACCTTTATAGAATAAAATTCTTTCTGGAAAAACAGCAGAATACACTTCCATTAATGCCAAGTCTGAGAAATAGTCCATTAAACACCATGAAAAGGCAAGGTGACAAGGCATCTCAGAAAGAAAGAAAAAATTCAGAAAATAAGCTTACAGACATAGAAAAATCCAACTTAAATGACAGAGAATTCAAAACGGTACTTCTGAAAAACTCAGTGAGTTCCAAAACGAGTCATATCAACAATTTCAGGAACTGAAAAAACACATAGATGAGCAGAGCAAGGAGATTGAAACACTCAAAAAGAAAAAATAGATCTTCTAGAAATTAACAACAACAACACATACACACTCTGCAAGAGTTGAAAAATTAAATAGCAAGCTTGGGAAATAGAATTGACCAAATGGAGGAACGGAACAGTGATATCGAACACAGATTCTAGAAATAAATCAGAAGGAAGAAGAGAAACCAAAGAATAATAAATAATGAAAGAGAAATTCAAGAACTAGCTGATACCATCAGCAGAGGAAACATAGGAATAATGAGTATTATCGAAGGTGAGTAAAAGGAACAGGGATTAGAAAGCATTTTCAGACAAATGGTGGATGAGAATTTCCCAAATCTAAAAAGTGAGTTGGAGCTTGGAACTCAAAAAGTCAACGAAAAAACCAATTATCTCGACCCGAAAAGGCCTTCACCAAGACACGTTGTATTAAAGTTATCAAAAACCAATGACTAAAATAGAATTCTCGGAGCATCGAGGGAGAAAAAAATGGTAACTTTTAAGGTAAACCCATTAGATTATCCTCGGACTATTCAGCACAAACCTTACAAGTCAGAAAGGAATGAGATCAAATATCTAAACTATTCTATGATCAAAATGTTTTGAAACTAGAGATCAACAGCAAAAAGAAAGCAGGAAGAACCACAAATACATGGAGATTAAAGAACATGCTACTGAAGAATAACTGGGTCAGGAAAGAAGTAAAAAGAGGGTTCAAGAAGCACATAGAAATGAATGATAATGATACTACAACATGTCAAAACTTTGGGGCAAGGCAAAAGCATTCAGAAGTGGAAAGTTCATATCATTACAGGCCTATCTCCAAAAACAAGAACGAGCCCAAATAACCAACCTAATGCTTCATCTTATGAAACTAGAAAAGGAAGAACAAACGAAGCCTAATGTCAGTAGAAGGAAAAAATAATCAAAATTAGAGCAGAAATAAATGAAATTGAAAACCAAAAAAAAAAAAATAGAAAAAATAAATGCGACAAAAGAGCTGGTTCTTTGAGAGAAAGTTAATAAAATTAACAACCTCCTGGTTAGATTCTCTAAAGAAAAAAGAGAAAGGACACAAATTAACAAAATCAGGGATGAAAGAGGAGAAATTACAATAGACATCACAGAAATACAAAGGATCATACAAGAATACTATGAAAAAGTATATAACATCAAATTTAATAACCTGGAAGAAACGGACCATTACTTAGATAAATATAAACTTCCTAGACTGAATCAAGAAGAACTGGAAAGTCTAAATAGACCAATCAGCAGTACAGAATTGAAACAATCATCCAAAACCTACCAAAAAGTAAAAGTCCAGGACCAGATGGCTTCACCAGTGAATTCTACCAAATATTCAAGGAAGATTTAATACCTATTCTCCTCAAGCTCTTCCAAAAAAATCAAAGAGAAGGCAATACATCCAAACTCATTTTATGAGGCCAATATTACTCTGATACCAAAACATGGTAAAGATAACACACAAAAAAAGAGAAAACTATGCACCAATATCTCTCATGAACACAGATGCAAAAATCCTAAAGAAGATACTAGAGAACCAAATACAGCAATATATTAAGAAGATTATACACCACGATCAAGTGGGCTTCATCCTTGGGGCATAGGGATGGTTCAACATATGCAAATCAATTAATGTGATACACTACTTAAATAAATTTAAAAATAAGAATCATACGATCATATCAATAGATGCAGAAAAAGCCTTCGACAAGATACGACATCCATTTATGATCAAAATACTTAACAAAATCGGTACAGAAGGGAAGTAACTTAATGTCATAAAGGCCACCTATGACTAACCTCAACCAACATTATACTTAATGCTGAAAAACTAAAAACCTTCCCTCTAAGATCAGGAACAAGTCAGGGCTGTCCACTGTCACCACTTTTATTCAATATAACATTGGAGATCCTAGCGAGTGCAGTCAGGCAAGAGAAAGATATCAAGGGCATCCAAATAGGAAATGAAGAAATCAGACTGTCATTATTTGCTGATGACGTGATACTCTATATAGAAAACCCTAAAGACTCCACAAGAACACTACTAGAAACAATAAGCAAATACAGTAAAGTTTCTGGATACAAAATCAACATTCAAAAATCCATAGCGTTCCTATACTCTAATAATGAAGTGTCAGAAAAAGAAGTGGAAAAAATAATTCTTTTTGCAACTGCAACAAAAAGAATAAAATACCTAGCAGTAAATTTAACGAAACAAGTGAAGGACTTATATAATGAAAACTATAAGACCCGATAATAAGAAGTTTAAGAAGATACAAAGAAATGAAAAGATACTCCGTGCTCCTGGATTGGAAGAATCAACATAGAATCAACATGTTACCTAAAGCATTATACAGATTTAACGCAATCTCCATCAAAATCCCATCGGCCTTTTTAAAAAATAGAACAAAAATCATCAGATTTGTATGAAAGCACAAAAGACCCCAAATTGCCAAAGCCATCCTGAGAAAAAAGAATGAGGCAGCACTCTGACCAACTTCTAATTATACTACAAAGTGGCAGTCATCAAAATGGCATGGCATTGGCAGCAAAACAGGCACACGGACCAGTGGAACAGAACTGAGTGTCTAGAAGTAAACTCGTATTAATATCGGCAAATAATTTTCGACAACAATGCCAAAAACGTACAGTAGAGAAAGGAAAGCCTCTTCAATAAATGGTGCTGGGAAAACTGGAAAGCTACCTGCAAAAGAATAAAACTAGATTGTTGTCTAACACCACACTCCAAAATTAACTCAAAATGGATTAAGGACCTGAATATAAGACCTGAAACAATAAAATGCATAAGAAAACATAGAAATTAAACTCAAGAATCTTGGACTTAAAGAGGATTTTATGAATTTGACCTCAAAAGCAAGGGAAGTAAAAGCTAAATTAAGTGAATGGAACTACACCAAACTAAAGAGCTTCTGCTCAGCAAAAGAAATTGTCAACAAGGTAAAGAGAGAACTATCTGAATGGGAAAATATATTTACAAGCAACACATCCAATAAGGGCCTAATATCCAAAATATACAAAGATCTCATACAACTCAATAACAAAAAAAAATCAAATGATCCAATCAAAAAAATAGTCAGAGAACCTGAACAGATACTTCTCCCTAGAGGACATACAAATGGCCAACAAATATTTGAAAAGACGCTCAACGATGCTAGCTGTTAGGGAAATGCAAATCGAAACCACAATGAGATACCATCTCACACCTATTAGAATGGCTATCGTCAAGAGGACAAGTAATGTTGGAGAGGACGTGGAGAAAAAGGAGCCCTCATATACTTTTGGTGGGACTCCAAATTGGTACAGCCACTATGGAAAACAGTATGCAGGTTCCTCAAAAAACTAAGAATTGATCTACCATATGATCCAGCAATCCCTCTACTGGGTATTTACCTCAAAGACTTGAAAACACATGTCCGAAAAGATATTTGCACACTGATGTTCATAGCAGCATTATTCACAGTGGCCGGTACATGGAAGCAATTGAAGTGTTCTATGATAGATGACTGGCTAAAGAAGCAGTGGCACATATATACAATGGAATATTATTCAGCCATATGAAGAGATGCAATACTGCCATTTGCAACAACATGAATGGAACTCGAGATAATCATGCTAAGCGAAATAAGCCAGACTGAAAAAGTTGAAAAATCACACGATATCACTTATTGCAGGATATAAACATAAAAGCAACAAATGAGCAGGACATGGAATATAGACTAGTGGTTACCAGAGGACTATAGACTGACTAGTGGTTGCTTGCGGGGTCGGGGGGAGGGGGAATGAAGACAGGGTAAAGGGGGTCAAACACAGAGTTTAGGGGGAGGGTGAAGTGGGTAAAGGGGATCAAATATATGGTAGCTGAAGGAAACTGGACTTTGGGTGGTAAACACAATAGAATATACAGATATCAAATGATAATGTACACCTGAAAATTACATAATTGTATTAACCAATGTTACCCCAATAAACTTAATTAAATATCAAAAATAAAAAATAAATTAATATAAATAAGTAGGTAGATAGATAGATAAATTTATTAATTGATTGACTGATTAAAAATGCACTCTCAGCCCTCCAGGACCTGCAGAGTTAGATTCTGCATTTGAACTAGAATCCTGTGTCATTCATACGTACATAGTAATTGAGAAGTGCTGGTATAAACTGGGTTTTCTCATCTTCTCATGATGACATTTGAGACAGGATAGTTATTTCTATAGATCACTGTAGGCATTTAGCAGACTGTCTTCAGACATTGCAAAATGTTGCCAAGGACAACATCATCTCAGGACGGGGACCACTATACAACAGTTGGAAAATGGGAGTATCCTGTCATAATTTGAATGAAAACCTATTTCTTACTCTGATTATAACTTTTGGTTGATCATTAAAATACTTCAAGCCCCATTTCATAAATGAGAAATGGAATCCATTATAGTGCTATCTCACAGAATGGATTTCCATAAAAATTAAATCAGACAATGCTCGTAAGGGTCTAAATTCAGATTATATGATATAAAATTATATAAATGTCTCATAATTAACAAAGGTTTTAAAATGTAAGACTTAATGATAACTTTATTCTGATATAAGTATGAAATCTTCATAAATTTGGCAAACGTATCATGAAGCCAAGGAATGTAGTGTCCAAAGATTTACATCAAAGTCACACCATTCTCCCCTTACAAAAAGGGGACTATAAATCCTGAAGCTATGAGGGGTTGTGTTCCACCATATGTCAATTCTCTGAAGATCCAGGGACCTAACACAGGCAGTTTCCTCAGGATTTCCTCAGGCCTGGGATGAGGTGCTGGGAGGTGAGACTTCTGGCAGGCAGAAGAGTTATGTAGGAGTAACAAAAGCAGGATTCATTTGACTTCTAAGCTGGTCCCTTGGGAATAGAGAATCTCCAGGAAAATTTTCCATTTCATTTAGACCAATGTCCCACAGGGAAATCGGGGCTCAGAGGTGGGAATAACAATGTAAACATTGTCTAACCAGCAGATAAAAGGACATAGAAATATCTTCTCTGCTGAATATGCAACCCTGGGCTTTACAGGATGTATTCATTATTTTGGATTCCTAAGTCTGTTTGGGTACCAATGCTTAACTGCTTCCTACTGTCCTGCCTGGGGACAGACCTTCGGTCCCCAGCATCTACCATGCAGAAAAGAATTTAGACTTCCACATGGAGTCCTCCCTCTCAGACACCTCATCCAGGTGAGTCAGAGAGTCCAGCCGGTACTGCAGCAAAGGGTCAGAGAAGAAGGAGCCTAAGACCTTCTACCTGAGGTCTCCTGAGAGCCTAACCAGCCTCGCCCAGAGCCCAGAGATGGCTATGTTTGTTTAGTGGGTTGCCTAATTAATTTATTTAATGTGTCAAATTGGTGTTTCTTTCACCAATTTTGCTGTTTGACATTGAATTCCTTTGTATATGTAGAGATGTATTTGGGGTAAAGTATGACAATTTTTAAAGTGCATGTGCTCAATTCTATCAGTCAGTCACATTGTGTTTCCCCCATTATTTTTAAATATAAAAAGTTCTAGATCATCTCCTATCTTGTGAATGTCATTCCTTTGCATTCAGTTAATGTTCACCTCTATTCTTTTCCTAAGCACATTGAAAGCCATTTGTTTATATAGGTAGAAAGTATACATATAGATAGTGCTTCCTCCACTGCTTTTCAAAAGTGTATTTGTGTATCTTTCATTTCCACGTCTTCACCCATTTATGTGTCTGTAATTATAGACCCATATTGAGGTAATTAAATTATTGTATTTATATCTGTTAGATGTTAGTCTTAGATTTCTGTTCAATTTCACTTACAAGATTACCTGAATCCACTATAATGAACCTGGTTTTATTTTTCCTGACATTCTTTCTCTTCTATGACTTTTCCATTCCTTAATATTTTTCCTATATACATGCACACATTTATGAAACCACATAAGTGAGCAAAATAAGTGAGGTCCCCCTGTTTGTCTCTCACATTATAATGAAGAAGGCCCAGTACAATGAAATGAGTGTAGTATGATGTCACGTCCTCAGGATTAATGTATCAAGCAAGGGGATCAATAGTTGTGGCACAGACAGGATTTTATAGAATATGTCTGCAGAGGCAAGGAACAGTACCAGGACTAGTGTATCCATCAGATGTGAAATAAAAGAGGTCATTGTTGGTGGGATTGCAAATTGGTACAGTCAATATGGAAAACAGTATGGAGTTTGCTCAAAAAAATTAAAAATGGTTATACCTTTTGACCCAGCAATTGCACTTCTGGGTATTTATCCAAAGAAAACTAAAACAATAATTCATAAAGATCTATGCACTCCAATATTCATGGCAGCACAATTTGCAATAGCCAAGACATGGAAAAAAATCTAAATGCCCATCAACAGAAGATTAGATAAAGAAGCTATGGTTCATATATACAATGGAATATTACTCAGCCATTAAAAAAATGAAATCCTACCATTTACAATGACATAGATGGACATAGAGGTTATTAAACTGAGTGAAGAAAGGCAGAGAAAGATAAATACCATATGATTTCACTTATATGCAGAATCTAAGGAACAAAAATAACAAACTAATCAAAAGCAGACTCACAAATATAGTGGACAATTTGGTAATGGACAGAGGGGAGGCGGGTTGGAGGGCTGGGAGAATGGAGTGAAGGGTTAAAGAAGTACAAATTAGTTGTTGATAGTTGGTCACAGGGATGGGGAACACAGCAGAGGGAATGCAGTTAGCATTAATACGATGGCTAAGTAGAGGACCAGGGGAGAGCGGGAGCGACTGGGGGAATTGTTTTTTGAACTATATAGATGTCTAACCAATGTACTGTATACGTGAAACTATTTTAAAGAAATAAAATTTTTAAAGTTATAAAAAAAGAAAATTAATAAAAATAAAAGAAAATGAAAATAAAAGAGTTCAAAACTCAAAGCCCAAGATAGTAAACAACAGAATTCCGCAAAGAAAAACGAGAGAGAGGCCAGCAGCATCCATCACTGGGCCTTATAAAAATGTTGCGGGTTGGGGAGTGGTCGAATAAACATGAAATAGATGCAGGAATAACAAATATCAGAGCTGAGATGGACGCTGTGATGAGTTCAATGGGGCATTAAAGGTCCGGTCAATGTAAGGTCTCTTGAGTCAGGGGAAACTACAGCACTCATGCCAGCTGCCTCTTCTCTCTGCACCTGGCTCTCTGTGGGTTCTGCATTCTTGTTGCTTCTCCCTCATTGGCAGAATCTGGCAGTTCTTTTAAACTGTTTTTTTCCTTACTGCATTGGATTCCAAGTTTGTTGACCATGTCCCACAGTAAACATGCCTTTTCCTTTGTGAAAAGCCTGAGAGCACATGCAAACACACAACACACACATATGTGCACACACACACAACTAAACAAAGAGAATCGTCACCAGTGATAACCATGCATGTACTAACAGGAAAGAATGAGGCTTAACTTTTCTATATTGACCAAATCTGTGGACGACATTAGGAGGATAGATACCACTGCCCCCATTATATGGGTGAAAATATTAACATTTAGAAAGAGTGGATTGTCTCTTCAAATTCAAACAGCTAATACTATATAGTAGATCCAAATTCAGAACTGTTACTAATCTCCAAATTTTTTATTTAGTATTAATTTGAAGTCTTTTACCATTTTATCATTTAAAATTCCCACTAGTTTTGTATGCTGTGGATTTCCTTTAGTAATTTGTGAATTTATTCTCTTTGCTCATATTTTTAATGGATGTTCATTCATTAAGCTGTCTTGACATTGATAATATATCACTCATTTCTCTTGGATCTATTGAGTTCTGCTATTTTATTAGTTATTCTGAGCATCATGGTGACATAACTAGGTTTGGAATGCCGCCACAACCAAGAACTCTTTCCCCTCATCACAGACACTCAGAGATACCTGTCTCTAAGCCATTAGCTATTTTCCCCTCAGGTACAGGTATTTCTACTATCTCTGTTTTTTTAACTGAGTTCTTTACATTTCTTTCAATGCTGGATGGGAATTTAGTCATATAATTGGGTACAAAATTAGCTTAGTACAATCTGACTTATGAAAAATCGGAAAAACCGTATAGAATTCCACTGAAATTCAATTACTCAGTTTCCAAAACTTATAAACAAAAAGCTAAATGAAGACAGTGATTATACAAATACGAGACAGAAAATGGTCATATTAAAATGGAGTGCCAAGTTTACCTGTCCTGGGATGCCTACTCACCAGAATTTGGGAACTATTTGTATATTTTTTATGGAAAAGGTCATCGATATTGACTTCTTGCCTTGTATCATATTTTTCCTAGTTCTTGTACTGAGGGTGAGAATAACATGGCCCCAGGAGGCCACACCGTGCCTGCGTGTGAGAGTACCTGTGCGTGTGCATCTGTGTGTGTGTGTGTGTGTGTGTGTGTGTGTGTGTGTGTGTGTGTGTGTGCTGTATGTTGTGTGGGAAATGAGCAGTTCTCGAAACAGCAGTGTCTGAGATCATATACTCCAGAATGTGACCCTTGAAAGAAAGAGGTAAGAATATTAAGCCACACATGAAATAAGAAGGGGAATTTTTTCTATTCACAAGATTCCATAGAAAGAACATTAATAAAGTGCAAGGAACAATGTATGGATAAGGGACTTTCTGTGACTCGAGGTACCGAGAGTAGTAGAAAGGCCACCTCGTTCCCCACATTCTCTGATACCACCTGTCATCACTCTACCTCTTGCTCATTCCCCTGGACACACTGGCTCCATTTTGAGACTTGAATATCTGAAACAGGTTCATCCTCAGGGCCTTCGCGCTGGCTCTTTCCCCTGCAGGACACACTCTTCTACAAATAAACTTGTGTCTCCTGCTTTCTCTTTGTGAGGACCCTGCTCAAATGTCATCTTGTTTTTAGGTCTTCCTAAACTCCCATTAAAAATAATACTCTATTCGACTTTTTTATACATGCTTTTTTCCTGCATAATAATGCAATTGCAACATTTCACCATATTACTAATGTCCATGTATGTGAAAAATAATCTTTTTTTATTCGTAGCTGTGACCATCATCACAAGTTATCAGGCAATGATACACGAATTTCAAAATTTCTTCTTCACGGATTTTCAGAGGAACCAGAACTGCAGCCCCTCATATTTGGCTTCTTCCTCTCCATGTACCTGATCACTGTGCTTGGATACCTGCTCATTATTCTGGCCGTCAGCTCAGACTCCCACCTCCACACGCCCATGTACTTCTTCCTCTCCAACCTCTCCTTGGTGGACATCTGTTTCACCTCCAGCACTGTCCCAAAGATGCTGGTGAACATCCAGACTCAGAGCAAAGTTATCACCTATAAAGGCTGCATCACACAGATGTATTTTTCCACACTCTTTGGAATGTTGGACAACTTCCTCCTGACTGTGATGGCCTATGACCGCTTTGTGGCCATCTGTCACCCCCTGCACTACATGGTTATCATGAACCCCAGGCTCTGTGGACTGCTGCTTCTGGTGTCCTGGATCATTGGTGCCCTGAGTACCCTGTTATATAGCTTATTGGTGTTGAGGCTGTCCTTCAGCACAGACTTAGAAATTACCCAGTATTTCTGTGAAATTAATCAGGTAATTGAACTTGCCTGTTCTGACACCTTTCTTAATGACATAGTGATGTATTTTGCAACTGTGCTGCTCGGTGGTGGTCCTTTGGCTGGGATCCTTTACTCTTACTCTAAGATCGTTTCTTCCATATGCAGAATCCCATCAGCTCAGGGGAAGCATAAGGCATTTTCTACCTGTGCATCTCACCTCTCAGTTGTCTCCTTATTTTACTTCACAGTACTAGGAGTGTACTTCAGCTCTGCTGCTACTCACAACTCACAATCAAATGCAATAGCCTCAGTGCTGTACAGTCTGGTCATACCCATGCTGAATCCCTTCATCTACAGTCTTAGGAACAAAGACTTAATGGAGGCTCTAAAAAAATTCTTTGGAATGGCAGGACTAAGAATAACAGAATAATCATGAGTACCGTCTTTGGATATCAGTACATATGCCGAAAATTTTAAAACAGCAGATTATTATAATTATCTTGTTTTGTTTGCATCAGTTTTCTAATGCTGTATAACAAACTATCCTAATGCAATGATTTTATTTAAAAAGATCATATGATAGGAGTTGTTCTGATTTCTTCTCAGATACTCATGAGCCTGCATCAGCTGGGAATCTCTACATTGTGCATCTCTGGCTCATCCATAATGTAGTGTAAGGCTGTAATCTTGAACCAAATTATAATTATTTATATATATATGTAGTTTAATCTTCTAGGTAACAAAAAACTAGTTTACAAAAAGTGATTTATCACTGTTTTGATATCCATATAAGACACATCGCTTTCTACCTAATGATATTTCTCCCTCCCTCTGTTAAACCGTGACTCAACTACCTGTGCTCTACATCCTACCTTGAGTCAGGCATCATTCGATGTTTTATCCTGCACATATTTAAAATTTAAAATTTACTGAATTAAAGGGACCTTACAAAATGAGAGTGCATATTGCATGTATACATTTATAAGTAATTCAGGAAAGTGTACAATAGCTTTAATTGCACTTTTATATAATTGTGAGAAACTGATTCTCCTTGAGTCTCGGGTCTTTATTGTTTATGTTAATGTGGGATAATAATAATTCTGATGAATGTGGTACAGAATAATTGAATTCTATGGAAATACTTTTTGGAGGCCAAGAACTCTTTCATGAGTTAGTAGTTTGTTTGTGTATGTGTGTATTTGTATATTTTTTAATAAATAAATACACTCACTTGCATATATGTACACACACAGACTCAGTAATTTTGTTTTTTATGTTGAAAGGAAATTTCAGAGAACACTGAAGAGGAAAGAAGTAAAAATAATGATAGGTTGGTTAACATGAAAATTTTAAAATATAGAAATTAGAGAAGATTTAAAGCAGAATTGTTGCCTCGAATTTAATAATGAATTGTTTTCCTATCTGAATGTCCGAAGACCTCAAAGTCAGAATCACATTTACATTTATGCAACAGGGAATTCTCTGTACCAGCTAATGGGACAAAATCTCCAAAATGACCTTAGATGTTTTCCTCTGCATGGGGGTGTGGGTGGAGGTTTACATAAAATGTCCTTAACAAGGGAAAGCAAAATGAATGTACTGAGATGCTTAACATCAATTTCCTCCAAAAACAATTATTGGATAAATGTCTGTATAACATTGCTATTGCTGCTGCAACAAATTACCACTCTAGGGACTTAAAAGAAGTGTATATACCTATAATTCTGAAGGTCAGAAGCCTGAAGCAAGTCTCACTGGACTAAAACCATCACGTCTGCAGGGCCGGTTCCTTTTGGAGGGTCCAAGAGAGAATCTGTGTCCTCTCCTATTTCAGTTTCTGTGGCCGCAAGCATTCCTTGGCTCACAACTTTCTCCTTCCCCAAAGCCAGCAGTGTAGCATCTTCCAGTCTCCTCTGATTCCAACTCTTCTTTCTTCCTCATCCACATTCTAGGATGATGATGATGACATTAGTCTCACCTGCAAGATCATGGCCAGCATTCTTAGAATCAGCTGATTAGCAAACTTCTTCCATCTGCTACCTTCTTCCTCCCTTGCTATGAAAAAATAACATAAATTGAGTGACTGGGGATTATGTTGTAGATATCTTTCTGAGGCTCTTGTTCAGCCTACTATAAAATTTTCTTAGTAATATGTTATTAGGTGTCACTCCGGGCTCTTAGACAAAAGAATCGAATGAGTTACTTTTCCAGAAGTATACAAGATGATGTCACTCATTAATCTTTATATAAAGTAACTGAGGAATGAATTCATAATAACCTCTATTGTTACATGCAAAAATGACTCCTGGTTCAGAAGACTTAAAACTACCTACACCTGACTCTAACTCAGAACCACAGCCTTGCTACTCACAGAGTGGCCATTAGTCCAGGACCTGCAACATCAAAATCTGGGCTATTGTTTGATTATCAGAATTTCTCGGCCCAACGGGATCTGCATTTGAACTAGAATCCTGGATGACTCACGTGAACACTAATTTTGGAGAAATGCTGGTCCAGACTAGGTTTTCTCACCTTCTCTCAATAGACGTAATTATTTGTGTTGGATGTTGTAGATGTTTAGTAACCTCCCTAGACATTGTCAAATAGCCCAGGGGCAACATCGTCTCTGGCTGGAAAACACTGACCCAGAGTTTAAAAACTGGAAGCATCTTGACAGATCCTAATCAAGACTCATCCCTCACTCAGTTTGTAATGTGGGGGTAGATCAATAAACTCCTTCAAGTCCCATTTCTGCAAAGGGGAATGAAGTTCACAATAATACTACCTCATAGAATGAACTTTTTGAAAAACTTAAATCAAACAAAGTCTATAAAGTGCTAAACTCAGATTACATGGCCTCAAAATGTTAAAATGTACCTCTCATAATTCTCATAATTAACAAATATTTTATAATGAGGCCCTGAATGACAGCTCTTACTTGTGATATAAGTACACAATTCAGAATCATCTTAACAAATGAGTCAGGAAGCCAGAGTGTGGTGCCCAGGATTGCATATCAAAATGAACTCCACTCTTCTCTTGTTGAAGAGGAAATAGCAATTCTCTGGAGACTCAGGGCTGAGTCCCACGACAGATCCATGGGACCTGGTCCTGACTGATTTCTTAGTCGCAGACTTCGGAGAAAACATGAAGTCAGGGTTGAAATAAGGTGATGGAAGGTTAGAATTCAGAGAGATCAAGGACACAAAGTCATAAAAACTAAATTCACTTGACTTCAAACCTGGTCTCTTGGGTCAGAGAATCCTTAGGAAAACAAATCCTTTATGTTTATTCCAGAGGCTCAGAGGGAAATCATATGCTTAGAGGTTGGAATAACAGGAGGGAGATGCCTGATGAGCAGATAGAGAGCGGTAATACCTCCTCTGTGCAGTCCCTCAGCTTGTACAGTGTTGGTGGACAGGACATGGCTGTTGCTTTTGACTCTTAAGCTGGCTCAGAACTGAGGCTTCACTCCCTCCTGCTGTCTTGCTTGGAACGGAGCTTCAGTCTCTATCATCCACCACCCAGGTAGCAATTCAGACTTCCAGACAGAGTCCTCCTTCTCAGAGACCCCATCCAGGTGAGTCTGATAGCCCAGCAGGTAATTCAGCAGAGGGTCAGAGAGGATGGAACCTGAGAACTCTTACTTGAGTCACATGAGAGCTTAATCAGCTCAGCCTAGAGACAAGAGATCACTGTGTTATATTTTTGGTTGAGTAACTAATTTATCATTAATTTATTTAATATTTTAATAAGCATGTATCTGCAATTCAAGATTATAGTTGATGATTAAGTCGTGAGAATGAGAGTCTAGTCTAGTCTAGAAAACATGAAGTCAGATCTGTAGAATGAATGAGATGCATAAAATGGTTGCAGTAAAATGAAAACATACCTGAGGAGTTTTGCTGGTCAGGGAGTGGGAAGTAGAGTGTCAGGTGTGGAGGGTCATGTGAAGTGAGAGTGTTTGCATTAAGTTTCTAAGATGAGCTGTATTTGAGCATGTTTTGTATTCATTGAAAAGATCCAGATGAGTAGATATAGAAACTAACTTGCAAGAGCTGTTCATGAGACATACGTTGCAGCATCTTCACTTATGCTGGTTATTCACATAAAAAATAATTATGTAATCAGTATAAAAGGAATATTAAATAGTTTTACCTTGAATTATTTCATTACTGGATAGACTGCATATATTTTGGGTTTGTTACTCATTTACATTCTCTATCAAACCAGTCAATAAGAATGTCCTCCCACACTCAGCCTTTTTCCCAAGTGGTCATGTTGTATGTTAATTTCAACATGTAGATTTGAACTTTCTCCCATTTCAATTGTATTATTGGTTTCAAGTATACAGTATATTGGTTAGACATTTATATAGTTTATGAAACAATCTCCATGATTATTCTATCTTCCCTCTGGCTCCACACATAGCCACTACCTTACTGCTGTCTGCATTCCCTATGCTATGATCCCTATCCCCGTGAACCTCTATCAACTACTAATTTGTACTTCTTTAACACATCACCCCTTTCTCCTAGCCCCCCCACTCCCTCCCCTCTGGCCATCACCAGATCCTTCTCTCTATTTGTGGGTCTGTTTTCGATTGGTTTGTTTTCTGTTTCTTAACCTCCACGTATTAGTGAAATCTTATGGTACTTTTCTTTTTTTCTGTCTGACTTATTTCACTCAGCATAATCACCTCTAGGTCCACCCACATCGTTACAAATAGTAGGATTTCATTTTTCATTATGGCTGAGTAATATTTCATTGTATATATGAACCATAACTCCTTTATCCAATCATCTGTTGGTGGGCATTTAGGTTGCTTCCATATCTTGGCTATTGTAAATAGTGCTGCCTATACTTTTAATAAAAAATTCTGTCATATACTTGGGGACTATAAATTGCGGACTGACCTACTTCTAGGCAAAGAGTATATGGCGCTGAGAAACAAATTATTTACAATCTGTAATGGAGATATTAAAGTCACCTATTTTATGCTAAGTCATGGCAGTCAGACCACATTTACATTTACACAATGATGGCTTCCCTGTTCCAGCTGATGGGTTAGACTATCTCCAACTCGATTTAAAATTTCTTTTTTACTTCATGTGGGTTTTCAACATAAAATTCCCTTACGTGACGGAAGCTAATGAATGAACACAGAGGCTTCAACTCAGGTCCAAAGGCAAATTTTTAAAGAATAAATGTCTGTATTACATTTATATGCCTGCTGTAAAATATCCCTGTATTAGTTGTTTAAAACCAACAAATATATGCTCTCACAGGTCTGAATGTCAGAAGTTTGAATTATCTCATGGGTGAACATCAAGATGTCTGCATGGCCGTGTTTCTTCTAAAGTCTCAGGGGAGAATCCGTTTTCTTTCCAATTCCAGTTTGCATTCTGGCCGCCTGCATTTCGAAGCTCAGGCACCTCCTTTTTCTTCAAAGTGAGCAGTGTAGCATTTTCCTCTCGTCTCCTCTTCTGCTTCTAGAGGAGCATTGTAGTTACCTAGTCCCACCTGGATGATCCTGGCTCATCTTCTGCCTTAAAGTCAGTTGATTAGCAACCCTGTTCCACCTGCTACCTAATTCTTTTTGCTATAAAATAGCATATTTAAAGGCACTGGGGATAGAATGTGGACATCTTTTGGAGCTTTTTAATACACCCACTACAAAGTCTACTTCAAAACTATATTATTATGTATCACTCAAGAGCCCTTATATAAAAGAAATACAGAATTTATCACAGCCTCTGGAATTCGTTCAAAATTACATGCAAATTCATTTTTTCATTCAGAATATCTAAAAAGACCTACTCCTGACTCTAACACAGTACCTCAGTTTTGCTGCTCAAACAGTGGTCCACAGACTTGACCTGCAGCATCAGCACCACCTGGAGCTTGTTAGAAATGCTGAGTCGGAGCCAAACAGAGCCTGCTGAGTCATACTCTGCATTTCCAGGAAGACCCTTGTTGATTCGTAGGCACACTCAAGTTGAACTGCTTGTTCAGACTAGGTTTTCTCACCTTTCACTGTTGACATTAAGGGTAGATAATAATTTTCAGTGTTTAGCAGTATCCCTTTAGATGCCAGATATCACAGGGGCAAAATCTTTTCCAGTTGAGAAACACAGCCTGGAAGCAACCTGTTAATATTATAATCATGGCCCAATAAATACTCTGATATTAACTTTGTGCACATCACTAACTCTTCTGTTCCAACCCAGGGCCTTTGCACTGGCCATTCCCTCTGCGGGGTACACAGTTGCCCACATAACCTGCCATCTCCCTCCCCTATTCATTGAGGTCTCTGTTCAACTGTCATCCAGTCGGCAGGTTTTGTCTAACTATGTATGAAAAATAGAACACACTGGTCACTGTTCCTTTGATATGTTTTTCTTTGTTCATACCACCTGTCACCATCTAAAATGTTATATATTTTTATTATTGCCTATATATTTTCCCCATCATTGACTTGTGCAGGCTTTTGATTTTCAGCACTCTAATATTCACAACCCAAACTGTGACAAAAACATAGTCAGAAAACAATTAATATTCCTGAAATGCATGAAGAATGTCTCATTTAAAATGTAGACTACGTAAACCCCTTTAAAAATGCAGATTGGGACAAAAATTCCTAATCTGAAATGGCACAGGAAACTGCAAGAGGGGACCAGATCCACATAAACATATTGAAATTAATTTCTGGACTGCAAAATAGAAACTCTAGTGTTAGACCTATGTGAGTAATGCCAGTTTGTATGAAAATTACTCATGTTATTTTCCTTGTTCTTGGAAGTCACTTCCACCACATGCAACCAGAGAATCTTACAAGAAGTTCAGAATTTCTTCTGGGACTTTGAGAGGAACCAGAACTGCAGCCCCTCATATTTCAGCTCTTCCTCTCCATGTCTTTGATCACTGTGTTTGGAAACCTGCTCATCATCCTGGCCGTCAGCTCAGACTCCCACCTCCACACGCCCATGTACTTCTTCTTCAGCAACCTCTCCTTGGTGGACATCTGTTTCACCTCCACCACCGTCCCAAAGGTGCTGGTCAATATCCTGACACAGAGAAAAGTCACCACCTATTCCTACTCTTTGTAGAGTTGGGTGTCTTCCTCCTGACTGTAATGGCCTATGACCACTTTGTGGCCATCTGTCACCCCCTGCACTACACAGTCATCATGAACCCCTGGCTCCACGAACTGCTGGTTCTAGTGTCCTGGATCATAAGCGCCCTGTGTTCCTCGTTGTGAAGCTTAATTGTGTTGCAACTCTCCTTCCATACAGACTTGGAAATTCCCCACTTTTTCTGTGAATTCAATCAGATGTCCTACTTCCCTCTTCCGACACCTTTCTTAATGACACACAATGTTGTATTTTGCAGTTGGCTGCTGGCTGTGGTTTCCTGGATGATATACTTTACTCTTACTCTAAGATAGTATCTTCCATACGTGGAATGTCATCAGCTCAGGGGAAGTATATAGTTGTCTTCTTATTTTACTGTATGGGCCTAGGACTGTACCTCAGCTCTGTTGCTACCAACAGTTCACAGTCAAGTATAGTAGCCTCAGTGATGTACACTATGGTCACACCCATGCCTAACCCCTTCATCTACAGCCAGAGGCATAAAGACACATAAAGACAATAAAGGGGGCCCTGAAAAGATTCTTTGAGATGACAGCTATAAAAGGGACAATCATCCTGAGGCTGAAAAACTGCCCTTGATTCCTGGCTTCAACCATCACAACCAGAAATCAATCCTTCAATCAGATTGTGGTTGTAGATCATCCTCCTTTTATTTATGTACTAGAATTTCCATTTGTGGAGTTTAACTTCTATATACAATTTATATAACCACTTTATTAAATTTTCTACCTTGTTATATAGACAGTTTTTCTTCCTGTCCAAGTTTCTGCCTTCACAAAGTTTTTTCCAAACTTCATCAGAAATATTTGGAAATTCCTGGATTTCTGAAGAATAATTTCTTCTCAAATGATGTATATCAGTATAAGTAGTTTGTTCTTGTTTAATAAATAGAATAGTCATATTACTTATGTAGCAAAAAAACTACATTTGGCTACTAAGACTGTTCATATAATTTCATTGCAGGAAAACCTAAAACCACACTTTTCACTTTTGTGTCCCTTAATCTTTCTACATTCTTCCTAATAATGTAGACTTTATCATTGTTCCCTTTAAATCTTAGCCTGTTGATAGTAGGGCTATAGGTGAAGAAGGCCTGGGGCACTGGCCTGGGCCCCTACTGCTTCTTACTCAGACGAGACCCAAGGTTGTAGTTGAACCAGTCCTTGTGGTTCTTATTGTATTTGCAACAACCACCAGGGAACTATGAAAAAGCAAGGTTTATTACTTATGGGCCCTCAGCAAGCCAGGGAATTAATATCCTCAGAAAAAAATATTTTTAATACAAAATAAGTTTGTAAGTTAGTTTACACTAACAGCCACTAGTAGAAAGTCACATGGCTTCCTGTTAACCATTACAGAAAGTGCTCAGACCAGGATCAAATAGTTAGACTGCTGGAAGAACAAGTTAACAAGACAGCAGAGATAATAATAGTGAAGGAGGGTCTGATACGAGGACCCCCATATTATGAGTGAGCTTCACTTGTTTTTACCCTATAGCTTATAATTGCACACAAGTTTCATTTTCTTAATACAGTTTTTTCCTGCTTTTTCTTTCCCTTGGACTCAAGTTAGATTTACCCAGATAAATACTTGTTGACCTATCTATTTGCTTCCCCCCTCCCTAGCCTTGTTCTCGATATGCCTACTCCTTAAATCATCAAGTTTTAGGATATAATTAACTAAGCTTCAGGTTTATAATCCCAAGGACAAATAGATGTTGGTTGGACTTTAGACTAAAGATAATATCTTGGCTTCAGATGTTTTTCAGCCCCAGGTCCATCAAGGCAGAGCTACAACCCTACGAGCCAAGGAACAAGGCTGCAAAATGGCACCGTGGCTGATATCAGGACCAGACACCTGGACACAATGATTAATTACCTGATCCCCTCTTTGCTATTTCCTTGCCTCCTCTCCAGGCAGCCAGAGAAACACATCAAGGCTGAGAACAAAAGATAGATGACTTTGGTCATCCGCTCTTAGTCATCCAATCAGCAGCACCCACAAGCCAGACTCCCTGACTTTCCATGACTACTGTTTTTCCCTAAATAATCTGTACTCCTGAGATGGTGGGGAGGGGGCAAGGTAGGCAGGCCTTTGAGTGCTAGCTTGCCTGTGTCTCTGGGAATTGCAAGTCTCCACTAAATGCTTATTCTATTTGGCCCAACTCCTGTGTCAAGTCTTGACTGAGTGAAGCAGGCAACACGAACCTCCGGACTCATTTGTCCTCCAGTTTCAGCAGTATGCAATGAGTAACAGCACAAGACATATAGCTTCCACTCCTGTACACTATGGCAATCTACAGATTCATGTTGTTAAGACATTTTCAGCCCACAAAGCCAACAGGCACCCCACCAAAATCTCGCCAAAACCAGACAAGGCAATGCCAGGAGGGAAGTGGATGACTAGTAGATAAAAATTAATGCTTACCTAATCAAAGACCAATCAACGAACCCACGACTCCAAATCCCTTACTCGGGATTATTCACAAGCTTTCCTCTATAAGACCTCTTGTCTGTAAACCATCAGGGAGTTCAGATTTTTAAGCACTGTCTTTCCTACTCTCCTGGGTGGCACCATTTTCAATAAAATAGCCAATATTTCTTCAACACAAAGCCGGGTGGCAGTTCTCATTGACTTGCTGCACACACAGTGGGCGCAAACTCTCTTTTGGCTAGTTCAGGTTTACTGGAGGGTACACAGCACATATAGGAAGGTCTGGTGGGGGAGAAAGATATAGGGGTAGGGAGAGAGAGAAAGAGAAAGAGAGAAAGAGAAGGAGGGAGGGAGGGAAGAAGGGAAGGAGAGAGAGAGAGAGAGAGAGAGAGAGAGAGAGACTGAGCAAATAGACTGAGGGCTCTGCCTTTACTGGGGTCCAATGGTAGCATTGCTAGGGGTTTGTGGATTTGTATTTTATTGTCAAATTTAAAACATGAGTGGAATAAGGGTGAGAAGTGAAAAGCAGGATCACTCCTGTGGTCAGTTATATAGGTTTTCAGAGCTTTCAAAATGAAGACCTTCCTTGGTTGGGTGGTCTGTGTACTTATCTAGTAACTGTGTTGTATAACTGGTGATTAAGACTAACTGGAACTTTAAGCAAACATAATCAATCAGAAGGGTCTATGAGATGAGCTAGAGCTTATGGAAACTATGTAATCACGAGAACCCTCCGGGAAGCTCTGTTGATAATAGAGCTCTATGGTTTTAACTTCCTTTTCCCTTCTATAAATACCCCTCCATTCTGGCACCCAGGCCAGAGTGTGCACATGGCTTGCCATGTCTATATGCACTGGGCTGCAAACTCTTCTTCTCAAATAAATCTTATTTGATGATGAAACACCTAGTTGATATTATTTTTCAGTCGATATTTTGGGGGCTTTTCTGAGATTTCAGGGAAGAACAATCAGATGGTGTCAGGGCAGGTGAGCCACCAGGTGCAGGCGCCTCACATGGTGTGGCTTGGGCTAAAGGCTTGCTATCTAATTAGGAAGCTTAGGGTGAGCCTCCTGGAATGGAGCTTCCGCTTTTTGCATTTTGAAGTTCTCTGCACTTTATTTGGGAATTGTTCGGGGGATTTATTTTTGTGTGTGCATGTGTTAGCAAGGGCTTGTCTGTTTGTCCATCTGTTG
The DNA here is from genome assembly GCA_028627145.1 of Eidolon dupreanum. Taxonomy (NCBI): domain Eukaryota; kingdom Metazoa; phylum Chordata; class Mammalia; order Chiroptera; family Pteropodidae; genus Eidolon; species Eidolon dupreanum. The sequence continues at coordinate 35,718,063 of CM053512.1, read as the reverse complement.
TCTGTGAGTACTCAATTTGACACACTGGCCTGACTTCTTTGGAAACAGGTTATCCTTTGAGACAAAAATGGCTTTTGCCTAAAGATCCCTTTGGATCAGAGTTTATTTCTACTGAAATTAGTCAGTTTGGCCCAGTATTAGACTGCCGTCTCAGAGAGACAAGTGCCACCTAGCTCAGTCTCTAACTGGGCTCCCTGAGGTCAGTTATTTTTCTAGAACTGGCCCTTAGTCTTCAGCCTGGTTCACTGTGAAAAGACTTCTCTAGAGTGAGGCTGGCTGGTGTCTGACCTGCAGGTTGCTCAAGCTCTTCTAAATTGTCGTAGGCCCTTTAATCTAGAGGAAAGTCTCTGAAAAATGAAAGCGCAGCTATCTAAATATTTTATGACCATCTCTCTTTTGCCACAGATGCTGGCCTACTAATAGTTTTAAGCCACCAGCAATTTGCATGCACATATTTAGCTAGATGGGCAATATATGACTAAAAGTGATTCAGAAAATTAACGGCCACTCTGGATAACTTTTGAAATTCCCAAGCTTTATTTTCTTGAAACCATTTTGGACAATAATGGCACTAAAATAGGTAAAAACTGAATGAAATGCCTAATTTGAATGGTATTTTGAGGCTTCCAAATGACACCAAGAATCTGAGGTTGCCTTTTTCCGAAACAAAGTCTTAAAATTAACAGAGGCTACTGAAATTTTAAAGAAAGACAATGGTGTCTGAAGCCACGTGTTCTCCCTCTGCAGCGCTGTCCTGCCCTTCCCCCTCTCCTCCATCATCTCAGGATCCACCTTCAGGTCCACCCTATTCTTCTATGCAGACTTTGCCTCAGGCTTCTCATCTTGCCCAAGTGCATCGCTCCCACCCCTTTGCCTCATGCTCCACCTTCGACGCCGTCTTGCCTCCACTCCTGCCTTCCTTACCTTCAGTTCTGCCTCTGGTGCCATTTTCCCTTGAATCCTCTCCTACTTTCCTTCCTCTGACCTTACCAGTACTTTCCCATTTTAGATTAATCTGATGGGAATCCTAACACACTCCAAGTTTCATGTCTTTTTGACTAAAGCTGAGTTTGGAGCCATCGTAAAAGAATTCCCTAAGGTACCTGAGGATCCACACAAGTTTGCTGAGGAATCTGATATTATCTATCATTCAGGTCTATCAGGCTGGGTTCTCCGGTTTATATCAGCTACTTCACATATTCATTGGCGAAGGCCAGGCTCGACACTGGATGAGAATTGCCAGATAAGGACATTCCAACAGGAACTTTGAAGAGCAATCTTTCAATTTGAAGAGCAATCTTTCAAGAAGCTAGAGAACTTGTTCGAAAACTACACCAAGCAATTCCCAAGGCTTTTGTGAAGGCTGATGATCGGAGCGAATTCACACTTGCTCACAAAAGTCTGACTAATCTGTTCATAACTATTATAATAGACTTCAGGTCATTTTTGAGGAAAAGTCTGGTTTTCAGGTATTGCTACTACTCGGGTACCTTTTAATTCTTTGTTAATGGGCTGAAAAGAGATCTTTCCCTTCTAGTTAAGATAATCAGGATAAAATGAGAGACTGTGGCCACCCTAGATATGGCCATTTGACTTGTCCTAGGAGGTGAGACCTCCGGCAGGTGGAGCAGTGACAGAGAAGAAGTAATGAAAACGGGATTCACTTGACTTCTAACCTGGTCTCTTGGGAACAGAGAATCAGCAGGAAAATTTTCCATTCAGTCCAGACCTGTGACCCACAGGGAAATAATGTGCTCAGAAATGGGAGTAACAGTGGAAACAGTGTCTAATGAGTAGATAAAGGAACTGCAAATATTTCCTCTGCTGCAGCCCTTTAGCGTGTGTATCCTTAGGCTCCATGGGACATGGTTGTTGCTTTTGGACTCCTACATGTGGCTCAGAGACCAATGCTTCACTCCTTCCTGCTGTTTTGACTGAGGACAGAGCTCCAGTCTCCATCATCGAGCATCCATATAGGAATTCAGACTTCTACACGGAGTCCTCCTTCTCAGAGACTCCACCCAAGTGAGTCTAAGAGCCCAGTAGGTAGTCCAGGAAAGGGTCAGAAAGGATGGAATCTGAGAACTTCTACCTGAGGTCTCCTGAGAGCCCAACCAGCCTCACCCAGAGCCCAAAGATAGCCACGTTTGTTTGTTAGGTGTACTAATGAATTTAAAGTAATTTATTTAGTATTTTAAAAAGGGAAATGATTATTGGAATCAGCAGTACAAAGATCATTGATGACTGTTCCATGATGAGAATGGAAGTCCTTTGGATAAGAATTAAGAAGGAATGGAAGGCATAAAGTACTTCCAGTAAATTCAGAACATACACAAGAAATCTTGCAGTTCAGGTGAGTAGGAAAACAGTATTAGGTGTGGAGGCATGAGTAGGGAAGTGAGGGCAATTTTTTTTTAACAGGAGTTTATTTGAACATGTTTTTTATTCTTTAAAAACATGCAGACCAAGGCAATATATACAACCTCGCAACAACCATTCCTGAAAGGAACATATCATCTCTCACTGTTGGGTATTCACATAAAAACATTCAATAAGTGAAAGAGGAATAACAAAGAGTTTTACTTTACAATTATTTTGTTACTTGTGCAACTGTGTATATTGTTGGTTTATAAACCTTTTAGTTCACTGCAAACTGTGCGATTTCTTTACAAAGTTTATGTAGTGAGGGCTAAATTCTTCTCGTGTTTTTTTGATTTTATGCTTTCAAACAAAAATTAGAGTTTTTTCCACTGAAGATTTTTACTGTTTGACAGTAAATTATTTTACATATGTATAAATATACTGAGGAGAATGTATGAATCTTTATAAATTTTGAGTGGTTAATTTTATCAGTAGGGTAAATTGTTTTTCCTCTATTACATTTTTATTATTAACTTTATTGGGGTGACATTGGTTAATAAAATTATGTAGGTTTTAAGTGTATAATTTAATAATACATATACGTATATTTCATTATATGTTAAACAGAAGGTCAAATTTTAAGTGTAAAAATTTCTCCTACATCCTTAGTAGTAAAAATCTTCCTTTATATGTATTATGTTCTTATTTCACATCTGTTTCTCCTTATTTCTACCTTTTTGTTTTTCATGGTAACATCTGTTTTTAAAAATAGCAATCACCTTCTTTCATCCTGTGAAAGTCATTCTTTTGCATTTAACTAATGATCACCTCTCTGTTTGTCCTACGCATATTTGATTCCATTTACATTTATATAGGTAGAATCTGGAATATTTTATACCGCTTCCATCACTGCCTTTTTAAAATGTATTTTTATATTTTTTCATTTGCAGATCTTTGACAATTTAATCTTTAATTATCGATCCATGTTGATGCAATTAAATTGTTATTTTTATATCTTTTCCTTTCAGAAGTTAGTCTTAGATTTTTATTCAATTTTATTAAACACAATAATTTGAATCTGCAATGTGAACATGGTTTAATTTTCCTGAAATTCTTTTTATTTTATGATTTTTTTCATTCCTTAACATTTTTTCTATATAAATGAACACATTTATGAAATCACTTAAGTAACATTGCAATGGAGAATGCCCAGTGCCATGAAATGAGTGTGATATGACATCATGTCCTCAGGGATAAATGTATAAATAAAAGGGGACCAAAAGATGTGGCAAAGAAGATTTTATAGAGTATGTCTGGGGAACCTTTGCATGTTGGACAAAGAATAGAACCAGGATGAGTGTACCCATCAGATGTGTCACAAGAAGGTCAACACTAAAAGCCCGGAAACAGCAAAGAAGCCACAAAGAAAAGGCCACTACGGGGCCATATAAAAACTAAGGTAATCAAATAAACATGAAATAGGTGCAGGAATAACAATTAGATCAGGGCTGAGGTGGATGCTGTGATGAGGCCAGTGGGACAGTAAAGGTCCGCTCAGTGTAAGTTCCCTCAAGTCCAAGGGAACTTCAGCACCCATGCTGCCTGTCTCCTCTCTCTGCACCTGGCTCTCTGTAGGATCTTCATTCTTGTTGCCTTTCCCTCATTGGTAGGAACTGGTGTTCTTTTAAACTATATTTTCCTGTACAGCATTGGACTCCAAAGATTTTTTTTACTCTTTCCCAAATAGGACATTCCAGTTACACTGTGATCCAGCATGTCCTCACACAAACACAGAAATACACATGTGCCCATGTGTGCATGCACGCATGCACACACACACCTGATAAAGAGAACCATGAAACAATATTGTATGCATCCTCACTATGTGTGATGCACTCTCATATTTTCTTTTCTGCCTTCTTGATTCCATTCCATTTAATTCTTACAAACCATAGTCCAACACCCTAGAGGGTCTTGATACAGAATATAGAAACATTCTTTTAGCATATCCTCCATACCTAGGTTAGTTTTTCCTGCTTCTCCTTTTTCTCATTACAGACACTTTCTGTTAGATTGCATTCTCTCATCCCTCCATGGAATACATATTTATTCAGCCACTGTTCCCAACTCAGCTAAGTCTGGTGGGAAGGTGGTGATGTGTATAACATGCTGCATGTTATACATATCACAGCACTCACTGTGTAAAGGAAAGAAAAGGCATAGAATTAACTAAAAATTATTTATACCATGCGCACCATAACACCTAAATAAGTTCAAAAGAAAGTTTTTTTTCTTTGATAATGTTCCAAAAAAGAAAAGCTTCTTGAGGGAGACAATGCAGGCAATTTGAAAGAGAAGATGGAGAGTTGAGGATACAGAGGGGGTGAAAATTTCCCTAAGACCAGTGAGGAGACTCCAAGCAGATGAAAGTGTGTGTGTGAAGACTCTGAGCATTGAAGCTGTATGATCAGGTAAATCTGGGAGTCAAGTTCAATGTTGGAGAGTCAGTGTGAGAGAGGGCAGGGCCCTGCGAAGTTGAAGCTGGTGGAAAGGTCACAGAGAGTCAAGCTCTTGTTTGAAGCTACAGAATTTTGGCTTTTATCTCATTGAGGAGTCACTGATGTCAGCTTTGTAATATAGAAACTCCTCTCTTGGGACTTAGAAATATCTGTTTAGCAAGAGGAGTCCAGCCTATGATAGATGGGAGAGAAGACAGGAACTGAAATATGGCTGTGGAATTGGGGACCAGGAAACACTGGAGAGGTAGAAGAAAATAATCAGCCTCATCTCATCACAGGGGTAGCCTCTCATTTACCCATAGGAAGGAACTGTGCTAAGCATGTTACATATATTGTTCAAATCCGTCCCCACTCTGGATGGAACCCACTGTCTGCACTATTTGGGTGAGGAGATTAGCATTTAGAAGGTCTGGGTGTCTCTCTTTGTTCAAAAAGCTAAGAGGTGATAGATCCCAGAATCAAATCCAAAAGTTTTGTTCTTAATGTCATTTATAAATGTCCCTTCCCATTTCAGTTTTTAAAACTGCCATTTTTTATGCACATTATATGTTTTCTTTTGTGAATTTTAGGTTTAGTCTCTCTGCGCATTTTCTAGTGGGATATTAACTCTATAAGATGTCTTGACACTGTACAGATATTGCTTTTTTCTCTTTTGAATTAATTATTTGCTACTTTATCGGTTATTCTGGGCCTTGAGGGGACATAACTGCTGTAGGCTTATTGCCAAAATCAAGGATGAATTCTCTTCAGCACAATCTCTCGAAGACCCCCACCCCCAGCTCATTGGATTCTCTCTCTCTCTCTCTCTCTCTCTCTCTCTCTCTCTCTCTCTCTCTCTTTATTTAACTTATTGTTTTAAGTGCAAGGCAGAAAATAGTTATATCAAAATGGAGCCCCATTTTTAGATCTCTCCATTGGAGTCTTACCAACTGAACTTTGGTGCTGTTTCTATTTTATCTTGAGTAAAATGATCTATTGACACCATGCCTTCTATCATTCTTTTCCTCATTATTATGGCTAAGGGTGGGTACAGCTAGGTAGTAACATGGCCATACTCTGTGTACCTGTGGTTTACAGAGCATGAGCAGTTCTCAAGACAGGAGTACCTAGTTCATATACTACAAAATGTGACCCTTAAAATACAGTTGCTAGTATGTTATCCAACAGATGGAAATAAAGAAGGGATCACTTTTACTCACAGGATCCCTTGAAAACAAAAAGAATAAAATGAAAGGAATAACATGAGATTAAAGGATCCCTGTATCTTAGTTTCATCTGTAGCAGACACACCATCTTATTCCTCCAGATTCTCTGACACCATTTTTATCATCTCGCTCTTGCTCATTCTCCTCACAACAAAGCTTCCTTTTGAGCCTTGATTTCTTAAGACAAGTGCCAACCTCAGGACCTTTGCACTGTCTCTTTCCAGCCTACACATCTCCCCAGAAATCTTTCTATCTTCCCTGTGTCTCCTTGGAGTCTCTGTACAAATGACACTTTGCATATTTTTCTTAATTCTAGAAAAAATAACAACACATACAGTCTCTTTTATATAAAGTTTCTTTTTCCTCAAAGCACCTCTACAGACTGACATCATATATGATTTTTCATTTTTAATATTCTTTCCCCATCATTGAATTATAGGAACTTTTGTTTCTCAGCACCCTACAATACTTGACAAGAAAATGGACAGGATTCAGCGTACATTCCTCAAATATGAGACAGAATTTATCATAGAATCTGAAAACAATACATGATTTATAGGGCAAAATTCTGAGAGTGGGACAGGAATTGGTAATCAGAAATGTCATAAGAGATTTTTTTAAAGGAATCAGATTTATGGTATTATATATAGAGAAAGAGACAGAGACAGAGAGACAGAGACTGCAAAATAGAAATTGTACAATTTTAACATGTTAGTAACACCCATATGCAAAAATTAATCATATTTTGTTTTGTTTTGTCTTGTTTTTTCATTTTAGTCACCACCTCTACCACATGGAACCATGGAATGATACACGACTTTTAGAATTTTTTCTTCTGGGATTTTCAGAGGAACCAGAACTGCAGCCCCTCATATTTTGTCTCTTCCTCTCCATGTATTTGATCACTGTGTTTGGAAACCTGCTCATCATCCTGGCCATCAGCTCAGACTCCCACCTCCACACTCCCATGTACTTCTTCCTCTCCAATCTGTCCTTGGTGGACATCTGTTTCACTTCCACCACCGTCCCAAAGATGCTGGTGAACATCCAGACACAGAACAGAGTCATAACCTATAAAGGCTGCATGACCCAGATTTATTTTTTCCTACTCTTTGGAGTGTTGGATGACTTCCTCCTGACCGTGATGGCCTATGACCGCTATATGGCCATCTGTCACCCCCTACACTACACAGTCATCATGAACCCCTGGCTCTGTATACTGCTAGTCCTGGTGTCCTGGATAACAAGTGCCCTGTATTCCTTGTTACAAAGCTTAATGGCTTTGCAGATGTTCTTTTGTACAGACTTGGAAATCCCCCACTTTTTTTGTGAACTCAAACAGATAGTCCAAGTTGCCTGTTCTGAAAAGTTTCTTAATAGCATCATGGTGTATTCTGGAGTTGGGCTGCTGGGTGTTGGTCCCCTCACTGGAATCCTTTACTCTTACTCGAAGATTGTTTCCTCAATACGTGGCATTCCATCAACTCAAGGGAAGTATAAAGCATTTTCTACCTGTGCATCTCACCTCTCAATTGTCTCCTTATTTTATTGTACAGGTCTAGGAGTGTACTTCATCTCTGCTGCTACCCACAGCTCACAGGCAAGTGCAGTAGCCTCAGTGATGTACACCGTGGTCACATCCATGCTGAACCCCTTTATCTACGGTCTGAGGAACAAAGACATAAAGAGGGCTCTGAAAAGATTCTTTGAGATGGCAGGAATAAGAATAACAGAATAATCATGAATGCTGTCTTTGAATATCAGAATATATGCCAAAAAATTTAAAAATAGCAGATTATTATAATTATAATCAGCTTTGTTTGCCTTCATTTTCACCAATTAGCTAATGCTGCATAAAGAACTGTCCTAAATGCTATAATTTATATCAAACAGGCATATATGCTGGGAGTTATTCTGATCTCTGCTCAGATGCTCATGAGTCTGCTTCAGCTGATAGTCTCTCAGCCCAACCATGTTGTCTTTGAGGTTGTAGTACACTGCTCTCTTGAACCAAATTATGACAGTTTATATGTGTAGTTTAATCTTCTAGTTAACAAAAAAAAATGAGTTAACCAAAAGTGATTTGTCTTAAAATAATGTCACTGTTTCGCTATCCATATAAGACACATCACTTTCTACCCAGTGACATTTCTCCCTCTCCTGTTAAAATGTGACTCAACTACCTGTGCTCTACATCCTACCTTGAGCCAGGCATCATTAGATGATTTTTTTCCTGTGCATATTACAATTTAAAGTTTACTGAATTAAAGGGATCTTTAATTTAAAAGAGTACATATTACATGGGTCATTTATACATAATTCATGGAAGTGTATGAAAGCTTTAATTGCATTTTTATATAATTGTGAAAAATTGAATTTCCCTGAGCCTCAGGTCCATATATCTGATGTTAATGTGGGATAATATTAATTCTGATGAATTCATAATTAATGAATTCTGTGGAAATATTTTATTGGGTACAAGAACTCTTTCATAAGTTGGTATTTTGATTGTGTATATGTATTTGTATATTATTTTTAACAAATAAACACTCACTCGCATATATATGTACACACACAGACTCAATAATTTCATCTTTTTGTTAGAAGGAAATTTTAGAGAACACTGAAGAGGATAGAAATAAAAATAACTATAGGTTGGTTAACATGAAAATTTTTAAATATAGAAATTAAAGCAGAATTGTTGTCTTGAATTTAATAATGAATTGGTTTTTTATCTGAATGTCCAAAGATCTCAAAGTCAGAATCGCATTTGCATTTATGCAACGAGGAATTCTCTGTACCAGCTCATGCGGCAAACTCTCCAAATTGACCTTAGACTTTTTCCATCTAACTGGGGGTGTGGGTGGAGGTTTACACAAAATATTCTTACCCAGGGAAACCAAAATTAAAGAATTGAGAAGCTTAAAGTCAGTTTTCTACAAAAACAATTATTTAATAAATGTCTATATACATTGCTATTGTTGCTGTAACAAATTACCACACTAGGGATTTAAAAGAAAGAAATTTATTCGTCTATAATTCTGGAGGTCAGAAGCCTAAAGAGAGTCTCACTGGACTAAAATCAAAATGTCTGAAAGACAAGTTATCTTTTAGAGGCTTCAGGAGAGAATTTGTTTCCTCTCCTATTCCAGTTTCTCATGGCCACAAGCATTCCTTGGCTCATGATCCTTCCTCCATCTTCAAAGCCAGCAATGTAGCATCTTCCAGTGTCCCTCTGATTCCAGCTATTCTTCCTTCCTCTTCCATATTCTAGGACCATGATGGTGACATAAGTCAGCTGATTAGCAAACTTTTTCCATCTGCTACCTTCTTCCTCCCATGCTATGAAAAAATAACATAATTTGAGTTTCTGGGGATTATGTTGTGGATATCTTTTTGAGGCTCTTATTCAGCCTACTCTAAAATCAGAGCCCATAGATAAAATAATCGAATGAGTTACTTTTCCAGAAGTATACAATATTATGTCACTCATAAATCCTTATATAAAATAATTTAATTATAAATTTATAATAGCCACTGGAACTAATACATTATTTCTTCAAAGTTACCTGCAAAAATGACTCCTGGTTCAGAAGACTTAAAACTACCTGCACCTGACTTTAACACAAAACCACAGCCTTGCTACTCAAAGAGTGGTCCTCACTCCAGAACCTGCAACATCAACATCACCTGGGAGATTGTTTGATTCTCAGAATCTCTGGGCCCCCAAGGATCTGTTGAATCAGATTCTGCATTTAAACTAGAATCCTGGATAAGTCGTACACACAGTGAACTTGGAGAAGAGTTGATGTAGAATAAGTTTCCTCTCGACTTTTTATATATTGACAGTTGGACAGAATAATTAACATTGCCAAATAGCCCAGGGACAACAGCATCTCAGGCTGGGAACCACTGGCCCAGAGTTGAAAACTGGAAGCATCCTGTCAGTTTTCAATCAAGACCCATCCCTCACTCAGTTTGTAACTTGGGGTGAACACTAAACTCCTTCAAGTCCCATTTCTGCAAAGGAGAATAGAGTTCATAATAGTACTACCTCATGGATGGACTTTTTGAAAAATTTAAATTAGACGAAGTCTATAAGGTGCTAAACTCAGATTATTTGACATAAAAATATCGAAATGTACCTCTCATAATTAACAAACATTTTATAATATGGGCCTGAATTACAGCTCTTAACTGTGCTATAAGTACAAAATTCATAATTATTTTGACAAATGAGTCAGGAAGCCAAAGAGTGTGATGCCCAGGATTGCATACCAGAAGGAACCCAGCTCTCTCCTTGTTGAAGGGGAAATAGCAATTCTCTGGAGATATCATGGCTGTGTTCCCACCACAAATCAGTGCTTTATAGATCAATGGGACCTGATATTGAGAGTTCAGTGATCTCAGACATTGTAGAAAATGAGAAGTCTGGGTTGAAATGAGGTGGTAAGAAATTAGACCTCTGGAGAGCAGGAATATCAAAGACACAAAGAAATAAAAAATTATTCGCTTGACTTCTAACCTGGTCTCTTGGAATCAGAGAATCATTAGGAAAAAAATTCATCCTGTTTATTTCAGAGGCCCAGAGGGAAATCATGTGCTTAGAAATTGGAATAACAGGAGAGAGATGCCTGATAAGCAGAGAGAAAGAGAGCAATAATACCTCCCCTGTGCAGTCCTTCAGCTTATACAGCGTTGGTAGACAGGACACGGTTGTCATTTTTGACACCTAAGCCATCTCAGAACGCATGCTTCATTCCTTCCTGCTATCTTGTCTGAGGATAGAGCTTCAGTCTCCATCATCAGCCACCCAGGAAGGAATTCAGACTTCCACACAGAGACCCTCCTCTCAGAGACCCTACCCAGGTGAGTCCAAGAGCTCAGCAAGTACTTCAGGAAAGGGTCAGAGAGGATGAAATCTGAGAACTCTTACCTGAGCCACATGAGAGCCCAATTAGCCCAGTCAGACAAGCAATCTCAGTTTGTTTTCTTGGTTACGTGACTTATTATAATTAATTTAATGCATTAATAACCATGTGTCTGTCTTAATCCACACTAAAGGACCATAGTTGACAATTAAGTAATGAGTGACACTATAGAATTAGTGAGATGCATAAAATAGTTGCAGTAAAATAAAAATACATCTAAGGAGCTTTGCTGGTTCGGGAGCAGGAAATAGACTCTTAGGTGTGGAGGATGTGAAGTGAGAGTATTGGTATTAAATTTCTAAGATAGGATGTATTTGAGCATGTTTTGTATTTATTGAAAAGATCCAGACCAGTGGAGGTAGAAACTACTTTGTAACGGCCATTCCTGAGACATACATTGCAGAATCTTCTCTCATGCTAGATATTCACATAGAAAATAATTACATAAAAAGTTTAAAGAATAATACTAAATAGTTTGTATTTTTTCATTATTGCCGAGGCTGCATGTATTTTGAGATTTGTTACCCTTTTACTTTATTGGAAGAGTTAGGAGGAATTCCTATCCCGCACTCAGCCTTTTTCCCCAGTGGTCATGGTCTTCTATATTTTTAATGAGAAATTCTGACGACCACTTGGGGAATATAAAATGAGGACTGACCCATTTTTAGGCAGCATATAGAGTACTGAGAAACAAACATTTTTGCAGTTCAGTGATGAAGAAGTTAAGGTTACTCGTTGTTCTTAATTTTTAATGCATTGAAGACATCTATCATGTTTACACTTGTACAAAGAGGACTTCATTGATGGGGTGGAATGCCTCAAACTTGATTTAAAATGTATTTCGTTTGTGTTTTCAACATAAAACTTCTTTATTTAAGTGACACTAATCAATGAAGGAGAGGCTTCAACTCAGTTCCCTCAGCAAATTTTATTAAATATATGTCTATACTAGATTCTATTGCTACTGTAAAATATTCCCACGTCAGTTGTTTAAAACAAACAAATACATGTTCTCACATTTCTGAATGTCAGAGTTTGAATGTGTCTCATGGGCAAATATCAAGATGTCTGCACAGCTGAGCTCCTTCTAAGTCTCAGGGGAGAATCTAGAGGCTCAGGTGAAATTCTGTTTCCCTTTCAATTCCAGTTTGCATTCTGGTCACCTGCATTCCTTGGCTCAGGCCCCTCCTCCACCTTCAAAGCCAGCAGTGTAGCATTCTCACCTTTGTCTTATCTTCTGCTTCTAGAGGAGCATTGTGTTTACCTTAGTCCCACCTGGATTACCCTGGCTCATCTTCTACCTTAAAGTCCAGCTGATTAGCAAACCTGTTCCATCTGCTACCCAAACCTCCCCTGCTATAAAAATACCACATCCTAAAGCACTGGGGATTAGGGTGTGGACATCTTTTGGAGCTTTTTAATCTTCTACTACAAAGTCTTTTTTTAAAGTATATGATTATGTGTCACTCATGTGCCCTTGTATAAAAGAAACAAACACAGAATTTATCACAATCTCTGGAACGAGTGAATCCTGTTCATTCGAAATTACATGCAAATTTGTTTTTTTCATCCAGAATATCTAAAACTACCTGCTCTTGACTCTAACACAGGATCTCAGCCTTGCTGTTCAAACAGTGGTCCTCACACCCGGACCTGTAGGACCTGCTGAATCAGACTCTGCATTTGAACTAGAGTCCTCAATAATTCATACACACTTTGAAATTCTGAACTTCTGGTCCAGACTAGGTGTTCTCACCTTTGACCATTGACAGTTGGGGCAGGATAATAATTTGGGGTGGATGGGGTTGCTTTCCTGTGGATTGCAGGTGTTTAACAGGATCCCTTCAGACATTGCCAGATACCCCAAGGGCAAAATAATTTCTAGGTGAGAACCACTGTCTAGAAGCAACTTGCAAACATTATAATCAAGGCCCAACAGATATTCTGATATTAACTTTGGACACATCACTAACACTTCTGCTCCACCCCAGGGCCTTTGCATTGACCTCTGTGGGGCACACAGTTGTCTACGTAACCTGGCATTTCCCTCCTTTTTGTCCTAGAGGTGATGTTCAAATGTCATCTTGTTTGCAGGTATTGCCCAAGTACCCATAAAAAAAGTCCTCATCACTTTCTCTGTTAGAGTGGCTTTCCTTTTTCATACCACTCATCACTATCTGAGATGTGATATATTTTTATTATTTTCTCTACACTCTTTCCTCATCATTGACTTGTAGAGCTTTTGCTCTTCAACACTCTGTACTTACAACCTAGACAATGCCTAAAACCTGGTGAGCAAATTATTAATATTCCGAAAATGCATAAAGACTTTTCATGAACACTGTAGAATATATGAACCCTTAGGAGAAAAAGCAGATTGAGATAAAAAAAAAAAAAAAAAAAAAAAAAAGCTTAATTTGAGATAACACAGGAAACCCTAAGAGAGGAACAGATCCATATAAAAATATTTAAATTAATATTTTGACTGCAAAATATAAGCTCTAGCATTTCTCGGATATAAATTATTTGATGTCACTTGGAAGCCCTAATATAAAAGAATGGAACACAGAATTTATCCCTTCTATAGAATGAGTAAAAAACTTTTCTTTCAAAATTATGTACAGGAAGGATTCCTAGTGGAGAAGACCTAAATTACGTACACCTGACTCTAACACAGGTGCATTGCCTTGCTACTCTAAGTGAGATTCACAGACCAGGACCTTCAGCTTCAACATCACTAGGGAGACTATCTGATTCTCAGAATCTCTGAGTGCACAAGGATCTGCAGAATCAGATTTTGCATTTGAACTAGAATCTTAGGTGACTTAAATGCACAGTGAAGATGATGAAGAGATGGTATAAAATAAGTTTTCTCTCACCTTTGCATGTTAACAATTGACGAAGAATAACTTGTGTTGGATACTAGGTGTTTAGCAGCCTCCCTAGATGTTGCCGAATCACCCAGGGGCAATATCATCTCAGGTAGAAGATCACTGGCCCAGAGTTTGAAAACTGGAAGCATCCTGACAGATTCCCATCAGGGCCCATCCCTCACTCAGTTTGTAACTTGGGGGGGACATTAAACTCCTTCAAGCCCCATTTCTGCAAAGGGGAATAGGGTAATACTACCTCATAGATGGATTTTTGAAAAAATTAAATCAAAGTCTATAAGTTGCTAAACTCAAATTTAATGACATAAAAACATTAAAATGTATTTCATAATTAACAAATATTTTATAATGAGGCACTAAACAACAGCTCTTAACTTGTAATATAAGTACAAAATTTCTAATTATTTTGACAAATTTGGCAGGAAGCCAATGAGTGTGGTGTTTAGGACTGCATATCAAAGGAATGCAGCTCTCCCCTTATGGAAGAGGGAATAGCAATTCTCTGGAGATCAGTCTATGTCCAATCACAAATCAGTGACTTAAGGATAAAGGGACCTGGTCTTAACTGGTTCTGTTGTCTCAGATGTTGGAGAAAATGTGAAGGTGATGGGAGGTTAGACCTCTGGGGAGGAGGGAGATCCAGGACAAGGAGAAACAAACACTGGATTTTTTTTACTTTTAACCTAGTCTCTTAGGATCAGAGAATCATTAGGAAAATTGTCCTTTCTGTTTATTCCAGATGCCCAGAGGGAAATCATGTGCTTAGAAGTTGGAATAATAGGAGGGAAATGCCTGATGAGCGGATAGAGAAAGAGTGGTAATACCTCCTCTGTGCAGTCCCTCAGCTTGTACAGCATTGGTGGACAGGACACGGTTGTTGCTTTTGACTCCTAAGCTGGCTCAGAACTGAAGCTTCACTCCCTCCTGCTGTCTGGTCTGTGGACAGAGCTTCAGTCTCCATCACTAGTCATCACGGGAGGAACTCGAAATTCCACACAGAGCCATCCCTTTCAGAGAACCACCAGGTGAGTCTGAGTGTCTTGCAGGTAATTCTTGAAAGAGTCAGAGAGGATGGAACCTCAGAACTCTTACCTGAGTCACATGAGAGCCCAGTCGGCACAGCCCAGAGACAAGAGATCTCTGTTTCTTTTCTTGGTTAAGTGACTAGTTTATAATTAATTTAATGTGTTAATAAGCATGTATCTGCAATACAGGAACCATAACTGACAATTAAGTGATGGGCATGGGTGTCTGGTTAGGAGACATTGTACAATGAGTGAGACGCATAAAATGGTTACAGTAAAATAAAAATACATCTGAGTTTTGCTAGTCAGGGAGAAGGGAATAGAGTGTCAGGTATGGAGGACGGTGCAGTGAAGTGAGAGTGTTTGCATTAAATTTCTAAGATGGGCTGTAGTTGAGCATGTCTTTTATTCATTGAAAAGACTTAGACAAGAGAAGTTAGATGTTACCTTACAATAGGCATTCATGAGACATACACTGCAGAATATTCTCTCATGCTGAGTATTCACATGGAAAATAATTATGTAATTAAATACAAAGAGGAATACTAAATTGTTTTACTTTGAATTACTTCCTTACTGACGAGGCTGCACGCATTTTGGGGATTGTTGCCCTTTTACTTTCTCCGTTGGAACAATTAGTAGAATTCCTATCCCACATTCAGCCTTTTCCCCCAGTGGTCATGTCTTCTATATTTTTAATGAGAAATTCTGTCATGCACTTGGGGAATATAAAATGAGGACTGAACAATTTCTAGGCAAAGAGTATAGGGTGATAAAAAAAAAACAAGTTTTTGCAGTTCAGTGAGGGAGAAATTAAGGTTACTAGTTGTACCTTAAATTTTAATGCATCAAAGGCATCATAGCCAGATCATGTTTACATTTATGCAATGATGACTTCACTGTACCAGCTGATTGGGTACAATACCCCCAACTCTATTTAAAATTTCTTTCTTTTTCATGTGGGTTTTCAACATAAAATTCTCTTACCCAAAGATGCTAATGAATGAATGAAGAGGCTTCAATTCAGTTCCCTCAGGAAATTTTATTGAATAAATATATGAGATTCTACCATTGCTGTAAAATATTCCCACACTAATTGTTTAAACCAAGCAAATATATGCTCTCACAGTTCTGGTGTCAGACACTTCAGTGTGTCTCACTGGCTAAACTCAAGATGTCTGCAGGGTTGGGTTTCCTGTAGAGGCTCAGGTAAAATTGTTTTCTTTCCCATTCCAGATTGCATTCTGGCAGGCTGCATTCCTTGGTTCCTGGCCCTTCCTCCTCCTCCTTCAAAGCCAGCAGTGTACCGTTTTCATCTTGTCTCTTCCTCTGCTTCTACCTTAAAGTCAGCTGATTAGCAACCCTATTCTATCTGCTACTATGCTATAAAAAGAACATATTCAAAGGCCCTGGAGCTGAGGGTGTGGATATGTTTAGGAGGTCCTTATTCTGTCCACTATAAAGTTTTTTTTTAAGTATATTACTGTGGGTCACTCAAGGGCCCTTCAATAAAGGAAATAAACAAAATTTGTCCCATTTTCTGAATGAGTGAATACATTATCCTTTAAAACTACATGCAAAGAAATTTTTGGTTCAAAAAACCTAAAACTATGTCTAGCTGACTCTAACACAGGACCTCAGCCTTGCTATTCAGAGAGTGGTCCACAGACCAGGACCAGCAGCAACAACACCATCTGGGAACTTGATAAAAATTCAGTTTCTTAGCCCAGCAGGACCTGCTGAATCATATTCTGCATTTCTGGTAGAATCTTTGTGGATTCATAGGCACACTCAAGTTGAAGTGCTGGACTAGAGTTGGCTTTTCTACTTCTCACTGTCAACATTAGGGGCAGATAATTTTGGAGGATGCTTTCCCGTGGATTGTTGGTATTTAGCAGTATCCCTCTGAACATTGCCAAACATCCCAGGAGCAAAAGAATTTCTGGGTGAGAACCACTGCCTAGAAGCAACCTGCAAAAATTATAATCAAGGCCTAACAGATACTCTATTAACTTTGTGCACATCACTAACCCCTTCTGCTCCACCCCAGGGCCTTTGCACTGGCCATTCCCTCTGCGGGCGCACAGTTGTCTACATAACCTGTCATCTTCCTCCTTTTTGTCCTAGAGGTGGTACTCAAATGTCATCTGTTTGCAGGTCTTGCCTAAGTACCCATAAAAAATACAACGCCCTCGTCACTTTCTCCTTTACCTGCTTTCCTTTTTTTAATACCACTTGTAACTATCCGAAATGTAATATATTTATATTATTTTCTCCTACATTCTTCCCCCATCATTGACTTGTAGGGACTTTTGTTCTTCAGCACTCTATACTTACAGCCTAGACAGTGCCTAAAACCTGGTCAGCAAATAATTAATATTTCTGAAATACAGCAAGACTTTCTCATTAACACTGTAAAATACATGAGTCCCTTGGAGAAAAAAGCAGATTGGGACAGAAATTTCTAAACTGAGACATCACAAAACTAATAACCCAAGAGGGGACCAGATTCATACAAAAATATTGAAATTAATTTTTTTATTGCAAAATATAAGCTCTAGCATTGGAACTGTGTGAGTAATGCGTTTGTATGAAAATTATTCCCATTAGTTTCCTCTATTCTGAAAGTCACCTCTACTTCAAGGAACCAGGGAATCTGACAAGAGTTTCAGAATTTATTCTTCTGGGACTTTCAGAGGAACCAGAACAGCAGCCCCTCATATTTTGGCTCTTCCTCTCCATGTATCTGATCCCTGTGTTTGGAAACCTGCTCATCATCCTGGCTGTCAGCTCAGATTTCCACCTCCAAATGCCCATGTACTTCTTCCTCTCCAACCTGTCCTTGGTGAACATCTGTTTCACCTCCACCACCGTCCCAAAGATGCTGGTGAACATCCAGACACAGAGTAAAGTCATCACCTATGCAGGCTGCATCTCCCAGATGTTTTTTTTCCTACTCTTCACAGTGCTGAATGTCTTCCTCCTGTCCGTGATGGCCTATGACCACAAAGTCATAGGCCACAAGTCATCATGAACCACTGGCTCTGTGGACTGCTGGTTCTCGTGTCCTGAATTCATTGTTAGAAAGCTTAATGATGTTGAGGCTGTCCTTCTGCACAGACTTGGAAATCCCACACTTCATCTGTGAACTCAATCAGATGGTCCAACTTGCCTGTTCTGACACTTTTCTTAATAATATGGTGTTGTATTTTGTAACTGTGCTGCTGGGTGGTGGTCCTTTTGCTGAGATCCTTTACTGTTACTGTAAGATAGTTTCCTGGATACGTAGAATCCCATTAGCTCAGGGGAAGTATAAACATTTTCTACCTGTGTGTCTCACCTCTCAGTTGTCTCCTTATTTTATTGCACAAGCATAGGCGTGTACCTCAGCTCTGCTGCTACCCACAGTTCACAGTCAATTGCAATAGCTTCAGTGATGTACACTGTGGTCACACCCATGCTGAATCCCTTCATCTACAGTCTCAGAAACAAAAACATAAAGAGCACCCTGCAAAGATTCTCTGGGATGACAGCTATAAAAGGGACAATCATCCTGAGGCTGAAAAAGTGCCCTTGATTCCTGACTCCAAACCTCTCAACCAGAAACTGATCTTTCAATCAGTTTGTGGTTGTAAAACTTGCTTCTTTTATTTGTGTCTTAGAATTTCCATTCGAGTTTAACTTCTCTATACAATTTAAGTAACCACTTTATTAAGGTCCTGCTCAGTTTTTCCCTTTGTCCCTTTTTCTGCCTTTACAAATTTTCCCAGCCTTGATTAAAAATATTTTAAAATAGCAGTTCATTTCCAGGCAATATGGATTTCTAAAGAATAATTACTTCTCTAATGACATATATTATTGTAAGTAATTTGTTATTGTTTTACAGATAGAATGTCATATTGCTCCTGCAGCAAAAAAACTATGCTTGGCTACTAAGCCCATTCATATAATTGCATTTCAGGAAAATCTGAAACCCCAGTTTTCACTTTGGTGTCCCTCATCTGTTGAATCAGTACCTTAACTGCTCTTCCTGATAAAGTAGTCTTCATCATTGCTCCCTTTAAGTCTCAGCCTATCGATAGTGATGTTGTAGGTGAGGAACATCTGAGGCATTGGCCTGGGCCCCTCTCGACTGCTTGTTACTCAAACAAGAGCCAATGTTGTGGTTAGACATCCTTTGTGGCCCTTATTATATTTGCAACAAGCATAAGGGAACTATGAAAACACCAGGTTTATTACTCACAGTTCCTAGTAAAGCTAGAGAATTAATACCCCCAGAAAAATATCTCCAATATAAAATAAGTTTATAAGTTAGTTTACACTAACAGCCACTGACAGGAAGTCACGTGGCTCCCTGTTAACCCTTATAGAATGTGTTCAGCCAAGACTAACCAGTTAGACTTCTGGATGAACAAGTAATCAAGTCACAGAGATAATAATAGCATGGGATGAGTAAGAGCGCAAGACGTATAGCTCCCACTCCTGCACACCAGAATAACCTACTGACTCGCATTGTTTAGATGTGTTTCAGCCAACAAAGCCAACAAGCAGTCCACAAAAATATGCCTGAAATCAGACAAGGCAATGCCAGGAGGGAAGCAGATGACCAGACTATGAAAATTAACCACTTACCTAATCAAGGACCTTTCAACAAGACCCACCATCCCAAACCATAATGACTTATAATCTTTCCTCTATATATTCTCTTGTCTGTAAGCCATCTGGGAGTTCAGGCTTTTGAGTACTAGCTTTCTTGCTCTCCTGGGTGGCACCATTTACAGTAATATAGCCAATATTTTTTCAATGCAAAGCTCGGCATCAGTTCTTGAGTTGCTACACACGAGTGAGCGCAAACTCTCTTTTGGCTAGCTGAATTTCACTAGAGGGTAAACAGCACACCCAGGGAAACACAGGAAACTTTGAGGTTTGAGGAGAGAGAGAGAGAGAGATTGAGAGAGAGAGGGCTCTGCTTTTATTGGGGTACATGGCAGCATTACTAGGGTTTGTGGATTTGCATTTTATTGGTAAATTTAGAATATGAGTGGAATTAGGGTATGAGAAGTGAAAAGAGGGGTCACTCATGTTGTCAGTATCGTGGATACCCAAGACTTTCTAAAAGGAGACCTTCATGGGTAGGGTGGCCTGGATGCTTATCTAGTAGCTGTGTCATATAGCTGGTGATAAAGACTAACTGAAACTTTAAGCAAATATAATCAGTCGGGAGGGTCTATGCAAGGAGATGGGGCTTATGGAAGTTCTTCCACTTTACATAATTACAAGAACGTTAATGCAAGAAATGTTCTATAGGAAGAACAATATGTTTATATTAAAGCTCTATGGTTCTAACTTCCTTTTCCTTTCTATAACTATCCCTCCATCTTAGCACCCAGGCCAGAGTGTGCATGTAGTTTGCCATGTCTGCATGCTCTCAATTGGAACCTTTTTTTTCCTGAAAAATCCTTTGGTGACAAAAGACCTAGTCCATAATATTTTCAGTCCACATTTTGGGGGCTTGTCCAGGATTCCAGAGAAGAACCACCCCCAACAGCTTCAGGGCAGGTTAGCCACCAGGTGCGAGCACTTCACATGAAGCCGCTTTGGATCATTATGTCATGTTTATGGCCAGGGACTCTGCATTTTTCATCAGCTCCAGGAAGATGCTGATGCTGAAGGTTCTGATCTGAGGATGCTGTGAGTAGCAATGCTGTGGTCCAGTGGTAGTGCAAGGTGCAACTTGTTGTAGGTCATCTTTGTCCCAATTTGCATTTGCATAAAATTTTGGGTGAAAAATATGCAGTCATACACCACTTAACTATGGGGATAAATTCTGAGAAATGTGTGGTTAGGCTAGGTGACATTATAGGGTGGACTCATACAAACCTAGATGGTATAGCCTACTACATATTCCTATTTCTCTGTAAGAGAAGGAAAAATTTTCCCTCTGCCCTTCTAGGTTCTTGGATGACACATCCTTGTAATAAAAGACAGATTAATAGGAGAAAAACAAATAGAAGTTTAAAAACATGTATTCTTCCTGTATACATGGGAAAAACCCAAGAGAACTGAGTAACTCCCTGAAATGACCAAAAGTTACCACCTTAACTACCACTGTTAGCTGAAGCCAGAAGAAGGTGTTGGGAGAGGGAGAGTCAGTTATGGCAGGTTACCAGAAAAAGCACAGTACACAGGGTAAGAATGTTATGCAAATTTAAGTCATTGTCTTCTTCATTGATAAGAGGTCCTAGAGATAAGGTCACCCCCTATTCCTGGTACAGCCAGGGAGACACCCTTACATGTGGATGTTTTCCTCACAAATGTAAATGTCCCTAACAAAAGGTAACTTGTACTTAGTTTTCCTCTTTCTTAAAATTAACCAACTAAAATCATTGTTATGCAAGAAAAAACATATTTTGTGCTAATAAATTCTCATTCCCTATAGCTCCTAGCTACAAACCTGTTCAGCATGTTATGTAGTGAATACTGTAAGTTAATGTAACATAGTGGTGAGCATGTAATGCATTGCACTAAAATGTTACCATGGCTATGATGTCATGACACATTAGGCCTTTTTCATCAGCATTGTAATCTTATGGGGCCACGGTACCGATGTAGATGTGAAAAACTAACTTCAATTCTGTCCTGAATTTCATTTCATTGTTAAGTTTCCAGCTGTGGTCTTTGACCAACTTCACCATCCGTAGTAAACATATCAAAGTTTTCTAGTTGATGGTTATCTGTGTTCTTAAATATTTTGTTAGTAATGGCCAGAATGGCATAATAACTGCAATAAGTATCAAACCGGTGATAGTTTCAATTATAAACAATTATTTATCATAAGATCTCCAGGTGGTATCATCCATGGCACTACTGCATTCTTTGTCCCTTTGTCTTGTCAAACATTAGTACCTGAGGTGTTGGTTAGAGGAGAAAAATCTGCGCAGAATTTCTGGGTCATCTGGGTCATCTATTCTGTGCCACCCAATCCTCCTGTAAGCAAATTACCTATAATAAATTCTGTTACGTTCTTTGGAATTGCTTGCTATGTTTGTCGGTCTTAAGAGACCTCCTTATTACAGTGGCCATTACACCTTTGCCCCACTGTCAGACAACAACCTTTGGATATTTGCTCCCTCATTGACCAAAATGTCATTATACAGTGCATGACCATAGAGATTCATTACAGAGGCTATGATAAATTCTGTGATTCTTTCCTTTTTATAAGTTCTCTTGAGTGACACTAAGGAATATAGTTCTGGAAAAGAATTTATAATAGGCAGAATAAAGACCTCCAAGTGATGTTCACATCCTCATCCCTAAAAACTTTGAATGTTATATTTTATAAGAGAGGATTAAGATAGCAAATGGAATAGGTTGGCTAACCAGCTAGCTTTAAGAATATTGGCTGTGATTATGCAGGTGGGACTAATGTCATCACAGTGGTCCTAGAATGTGGAGAAGGAATGAACAATAGTTGCAATCAGATGGAGATTGGAAGATGCTACATTGTGGAGAAAGGGTCATGAGCCAAGGAATGCTTGTGTCTATGAGAAACTGAAATAGGAGAGAAACGAATTCTCTCCTGGAGCATCCAGAAGGAACTGGCACTGCAGACATGTTGATTTTAGTCCATTGAGATTCCTTTTACACTTCTCATCCTGAAAACAGTAAAAGCAAAAACTGATTTCTTTCATGCCTTACTGTTGTAATTTGTTACAGCAGCAGTAGGAATACATTTATCTAATAAAATTTTTGGTGGAATTAAATTTAACCTCTTAAGTTAATCTATTATCTTCCCTTGTGTAAAAGCATTTGTGTTGAAATTAACCTTAAGTAGAAAAAAAATCTAAAGCCAATTTGGTAATTCTGCTCCATGAGCTGCTCTAGTGAAATCCTCATTTCATAAAAGTGAAACCAAACCAGAATCCATTCTTGACAAAGCCTCCACCACAAGTTTCTTGCTTGCAAGAAACCATACCTAGCCCGTTTTTCTTACATTCACCTAAGTCAACTGTCTCAGACATAAATCAGGGTGTTGGAACATTAGTTCCCCCTCTGGACTCACAGATAATGCATTGGCATAGACCTTGAGTTTGTTTTTACAAGAACTAAACACCTCCACCAGGTAAAAAACTGCTGACTCTGACTGACCACAGTGACATAAAACCCAGACTAGCTGATGCTCAAAGGTTGATGAGCAGAACTCTTAAAGTATCTCTTCATAAAACCAGCTCCAACCATTCATCCTTTAAATCCCAACTGCCAATAAGCACTCAGTGGTTTGAGCTTTTGAGCATTAGCTTTCTAGTTCTCCTTGCATAGTGCTGCCAGTGACGTGAATCTAATCTTTCCACTGTGAATATCAGTATTCAGTGTTTGACTCAGGTGGCGCCTGGTGGACAAACTCTTTGTTCAGTTCCAAAAGTAAATGTGGTTCTGATTTTGAGGCCTTTGTGCTTTAAACTAAGAAAAGTAATTCATTACTAAAGGTAAGGTTAATCATTTTACTTTAAATCATTGTGTCTAAATTTCTGTATTCTTTTAGTTTCATGCAAATTTAACTGTCTTACTTTTAATTTCTATTCTGTCCAAATTTCTTTCAATGTTCTTTTCAACATTAAAAGTGAGATTGTTAATGACTCTGTGTTGTACAGATATGTGTAAGTGTGTTTATTTGCAAATCATGTACAAACGCATATATATACATATATATACATATATATATATACTCTTAACATGTAAAAAAGTTTGAAATAGACTCACCAAATATTTCCAGATATTTTACTTATTCCTAACAATATCCACCCGACTTAAGTACATCATCCCACATAATTAGTGAAAATAAGGATACAGAGGATCAGGGTGATTACGTTTTTTACAATTATATAACAAAGCACTGAAAACTTTTGTGCACTTTCTTAAAATACATGTAAATGAACCATTGCAATATATACTGTTAATTTTTGTATGGCTCCTTTAATTTAGCAAATATTGCATTTTAAATGTGTTCAGTTTATTTCATATGATTATACTTCAATGAATTATTAAAAAGAAAAAATACATTAAAGCTAAAAAACGAATATAGTATCTTTGAGGGATACAAAATCAATCTACAAATCTTTGGAAACATGGCAGAGTGAGAGACATCCCAAGATCTCTCCCCTTGAAACAACAATAAGCATAACATCTAAAACTCAACAAAAAACACCCAAACTGCACCTCAGCATGTCTGAGCGTGGGATCTGTGCATAAAAGCTACAACAGATCAGAACCCCAAGTGTCAGGCAGTGGACTGGGAGTAATAAAGAAGCTGCCTCTCCCTGCCCTGGAGCTTCCTGAGGAGGAGAAGGAGGAGAGAAAGAGCAGCGAGTTCGTGCACTGAGTTCCCTCAACATTCCTGCCTGGGATAGCTGTGAGCTCTCCATGGCCAGCTGGCTGCAGGCTCAGTCATCAGGGCAGAAAGCAGAGAAACAAGATGGAACCGCAGAGGAACAACAGCTGATTTTTGCTGGCTGTGGTTGCAAAACCAAGGGTAAGCCTCAGCTCCTAACCCCCAAACCAGAGGACCCCTCCACCCAAACCCTCTGAGACAGATCACTGCAGAGCCATAGGGGAATATTAGCAAACACTGCCAAAACTGTCACTGACACTGACAGGGACTGAAACTGAGGGTAGCGAGAATGACTAAATATATACAAGAAAATTTTAAAAGGCATTATTAAGGCTTTATAGAAAGCAGGGATCCAAGAGGCTTGGATCTTACTGGAAAACAAAAGAAAAGTGCCTTTTTTGAACAGGCAAAAGAGAGACCTTTATACAATAAAATTCTTTCTGGAAAAACAGCAGAATACACTTCCATTAATGCCCAAGTGGAGAAATAGTCCATTAAACACCATGAAAAAGCAAGGTGACAAGGCATCTCAGAAAGAAAAAGAAAAACTCCAGAAAATAAGCTTAAAGACATAGAAATATGTGACTTAAATGACAAAGAATTCAGGATGGTTCTTCTGAAAAACTCAATGAGATCCAAAATAACTCAAATCAACAATTTCAGGAATTGGAAAAAAAACTAGATGAGCAGAGCAAGATGATTAAAACCCTCAAAAAGATCGAAATAGAACTTCTGGAGATAAAGACACACCGCAAATGTTGAAAAATGAAAGAGCAAGCTTGGGAAATAAAGTCGACCAAACAAAGGAGAGGATGAGTGATAACGAAGACAGAAATCTAGAAATAAATCGGAAGGAAGAAGAGAGAAACCGAAGAATGAAAAATAATGAAAGGGAAATTCAAGCACTACCTGATATCATCAGGAGAGGAAACATAAGAATAATGGGCATTATTGAAGGGGAGGAAAAGGACAGGGATTATAAAACATTTTTAGACAAATAATGGATGAGAATTTCCCAAATCTAACAAATGAGCTGGAGCTTGGAATTCAAGGAGTCAACAGAACACCCAATTATCTCAACCCAAAAAGGTCTCACCAAGACACATTGCATGAAAATGATCAAAAATCAATGACAGAATTCTCAAGACAGCCAGGAAGAAAAAGATGGTAACTTATAAAGGTAAACCCATTATATTATCCTTGGACTTCTCAGCACAAACGTTACAAGCCAGAAAGTAGTGAAATTCAATATTTAAACTATTAATTGAAAGGAAATACCAGCCAAAAATAATGTATCCAACTAAGCTCTCCTTTAGGTATGAAGGAGAAATTGAGACTTTTCAGACATACAAAAAATTGAGAGAATTCTCCACTACAAGGCCTGCACTACAGGAAATACTGAAAGGGGTCAGTTCACCTAAAATAGAATGACCAAAAAAAATACATAATTAGAAGTGATTATTGGGGAAATAGAAGCAGAGGAGTGCAACCCCTAAGAAGAACAGGGCATTATAACTTAAATAATAAGAGAATTGTTAGAACAAAATAGTAATGAACATTCAGTATACATAGGAACAAATTGAGATGACAATGAGTGAAAAAGGGAGGATTCAAAGATCCAAATTCGCAAAGGGGAATGGAAATAAGGCACGCGCAGATGACTGTATATAGATGATTGTATATACATATAACTGTCCTTTACATATTCTTAATGGTAACCACACACCAAAGATTCAGAACTGAAGTATATAATATAAAACAAGAAGAACTAGAGAGAAACCCACAGAAGCCAACCAAAATAAACAGAAACACAAGGACAAGGAAGCAATGGAAACACCGAGCTACCAGAAAGCAAAAGATAAAATGGCTATAAGAAGACCTCATGTTTCAATAATCACCTTAAATGTAAATGGATTGAACTCACCTATAAAAAGGCACAGAGATGCAGAATGGATCAAAAAACAAAACTCAACCATAGGCTGCCTACAGGAGACACATCTCAGCTCCAAAGACAAATATAGACTCAAAGTTAAAGGGTAGAAAATGATATTTCAAGTCAATGGCATTCAGAGAAAAGTAGGAGTAGCAGTACTAACATCAGAAAAATCAGACTTCAAAATAAAAAAGGTAAAGGAAGATACTGAGGGACACTTCATAATGATAAAAGGAATCATGCACTAAGAAAAATAACACTTATTAATATCTATCCTCCCAATCAGGAAGCCCCAAAATATGTAAAACAATTACTAACAGAACTAAAGGGAGAAACAGACCAAAAAACTATCATAGTAGTAGAGGACCTAAATACCCCACTGTCAGATATGGACAGATCATCCAAACAGAAAATCGATAAGGAAATAACATCCTTAAATGACACATTAGACCAACTGGACATAATTGAGGTTTACAGAGCCTTCCATCCCAAAACAGCTGTTTATACATTCTTCTCTAGTGCACATGGAACATTCTCAAGGATTGACTACATACTGGGACATAGAGATAGCTTCAACAAATATAAGAGGGTTGAAATCATACCAAACATATTCTCTGATCATAAGGCTCTGAAACTAGAGATCACCTGCAAAAAGAAAGCAGGAAGAACCACAAATATATGGAGATTAAACAATATGCTACTAAAGAACAACTGGGTCAGGGAAGACATAAAAAGAGAGAACAAGAGATACATAGAAACAAATGATAATGATAGTGCAACATATCAAAACTTTTGGGACAAGGCAAAAGCACCCATATCATTACAGGCCTATCTCCAAAAACAAGAATGAGCCCAAATAAACAACCTAATGCTTCATCTTAAAAAACTAGAAAAGAAAGAGCAAATGAAGCCTAAAGTCAACAGAAGAAAAGAAATAATCAAACTTAGAGCACAAATAAATGAAATTGAAAACAAAAAAAGAAAACATAAATGCAACAAAGAGCTGGTTCTTTGAGCAGTCTGATAAAATTGACAAATCCTTGGCTAGACTCGCTAAAGAAAAAAGAGAAGGGACAAAAACAAAATCAGGAATGAAAGAGGGGAAATTACAGCTGACATAGCAGAAATACAAAGGATGATACAAGAATACTATGAAAAAGTATATAACACCAAATTTAATAACTTAGAAGAAGTGGACCAGTACTTAGAAAAATGAAACCTTTCTAGAGTGAATCAAGAACTAGAAAATCTAAATAAACTGATCAGCAGTATGGAACTTAAAACAATTATCAAAAACCTACCAAAAAGTAAAAGTCCAGGACCAGATGGCTTCACCAGTGAATTCTACCAAACATTCAAAGAAGATTTAATACCTACTCTCCTCAAATTCTTCCAAAAAATCAAAGAGAAGGCAATACTTCCCAACACATTTTATAAGGCATATATTACTCTGATACTAAAACCTGGTAAAGATAACACACACACAAAAAAAAACTGCACACCAATATCTCTCATGAATATTGATGCAAAAATCCTAAATAAGATGCTAGCGAACCGAATACAGCAACATATTAAAAAGATTATACACCATGATCAAGTGAGCTTCATCCCAGAGGCACAAGGATGATTCAACATATGCAAATCGATTAATGCGATACATGTAAACAAATTAAAAAATAAAAATCATATTAATATGATCTATCAAGATGCAGAAAAAGTCTTCAACAAGATATAGCATCCATTTATGATCAAACACTTAACAAAATCAGTAGAGAAGGAAAATATCTTTACATAATAAAAGCCATCTATGTCAAACCCTCAGCCAACATTATACTTAATGGTGAAAAACTAAAAACCTTTTCTCTAAGACCAGGAACAAAGCAAGGCTGTCCATTATTGCCACTCTTATTCAATAGAACTTTGAGGTCCTAGTGAGTGCAATCAGGCAAGAGAAAGATATAAAAACCATCTAAATGGAAAATGAAGAAGTCAAACTATCACTATTTGCAGATGACATGATTCTCTACATAGAAAATCCTAAATACTCCACAAGAACACTACTAGAAACAATAGCAAATACAGTAAAGTCTCTAGATTCAAAATCAACATTCAAAAATCCATAGCGTTCCTATACTCTAATAATGAAGTGTCAGAAAAAGAAGTGAAAAAAATAATTCCTTTTGCAATTGTAACAAAAAGAATAAAATACCTACGAAAATTTAACAAAACAAGTGAAGGACCTATATAATGTAAACTATGAGACCCTAATAAAAGAAATCAAAACAGATACAAAGAAATGGAAAGATGTTCCGCATTCTTGGATTGAAAGAATCAACATAGTTAAAATGACCATGTTGCCTAAAGCAATATACAGATTTGATGCAATACCCATCAAAATCTCATCGGCATTTTTTAAAGAAATAGAACAAAATGTCATCAGATTTGTATGGAAGCACAAAAGACCCCGAATTGCCAAAGCCATCCTGAGAAAAAAGAACAAGGCTGGAGGCACCACGCTGCCCAACTTCAAATTATACTAGAAAGTAATAGTAATAAAAACAGCATGGTATTGGCAGCAAAATAGACCCTCAGACCAGTGGAACAGAATCGAGTGTCCAGAAGTAAACCCATATTTATATGGGCAAATAATTTTTGACAAAGAAACCAAAAACATAGAGTGGAGAAAGGAAAGCCTCTTCAATAAATGGTGCTGGGAAAACCGGAAAGCTACCATTAAAAGAATGAAACTATCACCACACACCAAAATTAGTTCAAAATGGATTAAGGACCTGAATATAAGACCTGAAACAACAAATTGCATAAAAAAAAAAAAAACATAAGAACTAAACTCAACAAACTTGTACTTAAAGAGAATTTTATGAATTTGACCTCAAAGACAAGGGAAGTAAAAGCTAAAATAAATGAATGGGGTGTAAAAGGAAAGTAAAAGCTAAAATAAATGAATGGGACTACATCAAACTAAAAAGCTTCTGCTCAGCAAAAGAAATCATCAACAAGGTTAAGAGAGAACCATCCTTATGGGAAAACATATTTACAAGCAGCACCTCCAATAAGGGCCGAATATCCAAAATATGCAAAGAACTCGTACAACTCAATAACAACAACAACAAAAAAGAAAAACAAACGATCCAATCAGAAAGTGGGCAGAGGACCTGAATAGACACTTTTCCCTAGAGGACATACAAATGGCCAACAAATATTTGAAAAGATATTCAACATTGCTAGCTGTTAGGGAAATGCAAGTCAAAACCACAATGTGCTACCTTCTCATATCTTTTAGAATAGCTATAATCAACAGGACAAGTAATAGCAAACGTTGGAGAGGATGCAGAGAAATAGGAACTTTCATACTCTGCTGGTGGAACTGCCACTCACTATAGAAACAGTATGGAGATTCCAAAAAAAAACTAAGAACTGATCTACCATATGATCCAGTAATCCCTCTACTGGGTATTTACCCCAAAGACTTGAAAACCCATATCCGAAAAGATATTTGCACACTGATGTTCATAGCAGCATTATTCACAGTAACCAGGACATGGAAGCAATTGAAGTGTTCTATGATAGATGATCGGCTAAAGAAGCAGTGGTACATATATGCAATGAAATATTACTCAGTCATAAGAAGAGATGAAATACTGCCATTTGCGACAATGTGGATGGAACTTAAGATAATCATGCTAAGCGAAATAAGCCAGACTGATAAAGTTGAAAATCACATGATATCACTTATATGTGGGATATAAACCTATAAGCAACAAATAAGCAGGACAAACAAACAGAAACTCATGGACATAGAATATAGACTAGTGGTTACCAGAGGACTATAGACTAGTGGTTGCTAGTGGTGTGGGGGAAGAAGGGGGATGTAGATAGGGTAAAGGGGGTCAAATACAGGGTTTAGGGGGAAGGCGAAGTGGGTAAAGGGGATCAAATATATGGTAGCTGAAGGAAACTGGACTTTGGGTGGTAAACACACAGTAGAATATACAGATGTCAAATGATAACATACACCTGAAAATTATATAGTTATATTAACCAATGTTACTCCAATAAACTCAATTAAAATTTTTAAAAATAAAAAAATCAATCTATAGAAATCTGTTATGTCTATACACCAATAAACTGTCAGAAAAAAAATCCTATTTACAATTACATTAAAAAGAGTAAAATACCTTGACGAAAAAAGTTGAGAACCATATGACTTCACTCATATGTGGAATATGAAACTGAAAGTAACAAAGAATGAGACAAACAAACAATATTTTATAGACACAGGCAACGGTATAATGGTTAATGGAGGGAAAGTGTGGAGGGAAGAGGTAAATAAGGGTAAAGGGTGTGAAGTATATAATGACAGAAGATTTGACTTTGTATGGTAAGCACACAATGCAATATACAGATGGTACAATTATACAGTTGTATTATACAATTGTATGTTTGAAACCTATATAATTTTATTAACCAATTATACCACGATAAATTTAATAAAAATAAATTTTTAAAAAAAGAATAAGTTACCTAGGAATAAGTTTAACCTAGGAAGTGAAAGACCTGTGCATTGAAAATTATAATATTTTGAAGAAGACACAAATAAATAGAAAGATATTCTGTTTGCTGACTTGAAGAATTAATATTGCTAAAACATCCATACCACTGTTAAAGAGAAAACCAGAGACTCGTGGTGTCAAACCTAGATTTAATACCAGATCTAACAGCAGTTCAACTTCTCCAAAACATAATTTTAATCAACTAATCTGAGATTTTATGGTGGGACATCAGTAAAGTAATCTGTAACCAGGGCGCTCTCTATCTCCTTAGAAAGGAGAGGGAATTTGCATGATAATAACCCTTAACACTTCTCTTTCCCCAAAGAAAAGATGGCAGGACCAAAAAAACTGATTCTTTCTTTTCTTTTGTTAATAGCTCCTTTGGCAAACATTCTTCCTTTAAAAACTTCTATTTTGGACAATCTCTGGGAGATCGCCCTCATAGTTGCTAGATGAGATGCTGCTCAATTCAAGAATCACGTAATAAACAAATTGCAAATTCAAATTTACTTGGTTGAATTGTTTTAATTTATTTTTTAATAATTTTTTTATTTTTTAGTTATAGTTGATGTTATACTATACAGTATTATATTACTTTCAGGGGTACAACATTCTGATTAGACATCTATAAAACTTGCAAAGCAATCACCCCAATAAATCTACTACTCATTTGACACCATATATAGTTATTATTATATTTCTGACTATATTCTTTATACTATACTTTACATACTCATGACTATTTTGTAATTACCAATTTGTACTTTTTTTAACCCATCCCCCAATGCTGCTTCCATCTGGAAACCCACAAAATGTTCTCTGTATCTACGCATTTGTTTCATTTTATATTTTCAATTATTTTGATCCTTAGATTCCACATATAAGTGAAATCATATAGCATTTCTATTTCTCTATCCAACTTACTCCACTCCATTCTTCTTTATGGCTGGATGACATTCCATTTTATATATGTACCACTGCATTTTTATCTATTGGTTTATCAATGGACACTCAGGTTACCTCCATATCTTGGCTAATGTAAATAATACTGCAATCAATATGTGGATTCACATGTCCTTTTGAAGTTGTGACTTGGGATTCTTTGGATAAATACTCAGAAGTAGTATTCATGGGTTCTTCTTTATCTCTTTTTGTAGCCTTCAGTTTAAAGTTTATTTTGTGGTATAAGTATTGCTACACTAGCTTTTTTTTCCATTTTGTTTTCATTAGCAAAAATATCTTTTTCCATTACTTTACTTTTAGGTAGTGGGTGTATTTCAAACTGAAGTGAGTCTCCTATAGGCAGCATATGTTGTTTTCTTACCCATTTAACCATGCTATGTCTTTTGATTGAAGCATGTAATCCACTTACATTTAAAGTAATTGTTCATAGATATGTAGAAATTGCCATTATACTATTTACATTTTTGATTTTTTTCTTTTTCTTCTTAAAGTCCAATTAAAATTTTTCGTGATACTGATTTGTAAGTGATGTACTCCTTTAGCTTCTTCCTGTCTGGGAAGCTCTTTACCTGTCCTTCAATTCTAAATGATAGCTTTGCTGGGTAGAGTAATCTTGAGTGTAAGTCCTTGTTTTTCATCACTTTAAATATTTTATGCCAATCCCTTCAACAGTTTCTGTTGAGAAATTGGCTAACAATCTTTTGAGAGATCCCTTGCAGTTAATTAACTGCCTTTCTCTTGCTGCTTTTAAGATTCTCTCTTTGTCTTTAAGTGTTGGCAATTTTAATTATGCTGTGTTGGTGTAAGCCTCCTGGATACAATGCAGGACAGGGGATATTTTCCTAAGTGCAGGGGCAAAGGAGAGAGGAAGGAGACCAAGCCTTGCACTGACAGAAGAAGGTCCTTGATTAAGACTATAGAAAGAATTGAACACACACACCAAAGTTAGGGTCAAAGGAAAGTTTATTAAATGGGAAAA
>CM053512.1:35636622-35684797 GCA_028627145.1 Eidolon dupreanum | reverse complement strand
CTTTTATGTCTTTATTCCTGAGACTGTAGATGAAAGGGTTCAGCATGGGTGTGACCACCGTGTACATCACCGAGGCTACCGCACTTGACTGTGAGCTGTGGGTAGCGGCAGAGCTGAGGTACACCCCTAGGCCCGTACAGTAAAATAAAGAGACAACTGAGAGGTGAGACGCACAGGTAGAAAATGCTTTATACTTCCCCTGAGCTGATGAGATTCCACATATGGAAGACACTATCTTAGAGTAAGAGTAAAGGATACCAGCCAGGGGACAACCACCCAGCAGCACAGTTACAAAATACAACATCACATTATTAAGAAAGGTGTCAGAACAAGCAAGTTGGACCATCTGTTTGAGTTCACAGAAAAATTGTGGGATTTCTAAGACTATACAGAAAGACATCTGCAAAGCCAATATGCTTTGTATAAAGGAATTTAAGATACATATGCTCCAAGATACCAGAACCAGCAGTCCACAAAGTCGTGGCCTCATAATGACTATGTAATGCAAGGGGTGACAGATGGCCACGAAGCGGTCATAGGCCATCACCGTTAAGAGACAGACATCCAAACCTGCAAAGAGTAGGAAAAAATACATCTGTGTGATGCAGCCTCGATAAGTTATAACTTTGTTCTGTGTCAGAATGCTCGTAAGCATCTTTGGGATGGTGGTTGATGTAAAACAGATGTCCACCAAGGACAGGTTGAAGAGGAAGAAGTACATGGGTGTGTGGAAGTGAGAGTCTGAGCTGATGGCCAGGATGATGAGCAGGTTTCCAAATACAGTGATCAGGTACATGGAAAGGAAAAAAACAAAGATGAGGGGCTGCAGTTCCGGTTCCTCTGAAAATCCCAGAAGAAGAAATTCTGAAATGTGTGTATCATTGCCTGGTAACATGCAGTGTTGTTCACAACTAGAAAAAAATATATAACATGACTAATTTTTACACATAGGGTCATTAACATAATGAACTGCTAGAATTTATATTTTTCAGTCAAGGAAATATTTATATTGATCATATTCCCTTTAAGGAAGGTGCTTTGACACCTATGATTAGGAGTTCCTGTCCCACAGCATTTTCTCTACAGGTCGTATAATATACCATTTTAAGGCAAAATTTTTCATACAGTTGAGGAATTTTTGTTAAATGCTGATAATCTTCTAGGGTAAGAGTATATAGTACTGAAAACAAAACTTCCTACAATCCTTTGATGGAGAAAGATGATAAATTAGAAAATAGAAATATATAAACCATGTCAGATGTTCACCAATGCTATGAAAAGAAAAGCAGGTATAAAATAGTATAAAAGAGATACTACATTTCACTTGCAAACAAGGCACCATTTAAACAGAGTCCTGGAGGAAACAGAGTGAGA
This sequence comes from Eidolon dupreanum, assembly GCA_028627145.1. NCBI lineage: Eukaryota > Metazoa > Chordata > Mammalia > Chiroptera > Pteropodidae > Eidolon > Eidolon dupreanum. The sequence goes on along the minus strand of CM053512.1, from coordinate 35,683,423 downwards.
GTCATGAGGTTATCTGGGAATGTGTATGCATATTGTGGAAAGAGTCAGCGCGAAGGCCCTGAGGATGACATTTCTTTCAGATACTCAGCATTCAAAGGGAAAACAAAGTATCCAGGAGAATGAGCAAGAGGAAGAGAGATGAGAGATGTGGTCACAGACTGTGGAGGAAAAAGATGGTCTCCCTGCAGATGCTGAAACTTCAGGTCACAGGGAGTCCCTTGTCCACATGTTGTTCCTTCTACATTTTAAATTTTGTTAAAGAATTTCTGCAATTTAAAACGATCTCTTCATTTCCATTTCTTGATTTACATTCTGGCATCTGCATTTAAGGACACATTCTGCAATATAGGATCTTGGGTTCCACTACCCAGAGGACTGCTCATGCCTCAGAAAACACAACCTCAAACACAGATACAGCACACAATGGCATCTTAGAGCCATGTTACTGCTCAGCTTTTCTCAGTTCCAGCCACAAGAATTAGGAAAGGAATGACACAGGCATATTTTTGAAACCAACTTATCTTAATCATAAAGAATGTAGAAATAGTTCCCAAATTCAAGTTGTTAAGCCTCCCGTGAACATGTAAACATGGGGTTTCATGTAAATAAGAACATTTTGTGCTCTGTATTGAAAATAGTTTTAAAAAAATTTTTTTAAAAGATGAGAGAGATAAAAACAAGATCTAATGTCTCAAGTGATGATCCCTTAGTGATTGTGATGAGAGGAGAGCTCCTTGGTTCTGACAGCATTCCATCCCTAGTTAATCCCCTTGATGCCCAGAATAACTAATAAAACAGCAAGAAAAAATTTATTCAAAAGAGAAATGAGTTCTATCTTTACCATGCTAAGAAATAGAACTGATTGACACTACTAGAAAAATAAGCAAAGGGAATTCACTCACAATTTTAAAATATATATATATAATCTATAACAATAAAAGAGATTTCTAAAGAAAAATTGTTAAAGATTTTTCACGATTTTAGGTGTAAAACTTTTTGAATCAGAAAAATAAATGTCAGTTTTGAATCTTGATCTACCACATGTTAGCTGCTTGAATTTGGAGAGACAACAGAATCATTCTAAATTAGTCATTGTAAATTTATATGCTCATTCAAAAGCTTAGCACAGTTCTTTCCTGTCACTAAATGGAATTGGTTATCACTGATGATATTTGGCTGATTTTTTTCCTCTACGTTGCAAGTATCCCCATTCCTTCCCCACATCTTGGTAACATAATATAGCAAAGTAATACTTGGTAGTATACCTGTATTTACATATTAAATAAAATTTTTCATGTGAATACCCAACATGAGTGATGGTACTGTGAAATGTAGGTCTCAAGAATTACTGTTACAACATAATATCTATTTCTATGGGTCTGGGTCTTCCTAATGAATACAAAACATACTCAAATTCATCTCACCATAAAAAGGTTTGAAAATGCCCTCAGTAACTCTATATTTCTACTCCCTTTGACTTCAAAATTTTTCTAATATGTTCTAATATTATTGAAACCACTTTATGCCTCCGATCTATTCCTCACCTCATCCAATTGGACTTACATTCCCATCACTTAATTGTCAACGACTACCCTTGTATTGCTGATTCAACAGGCACTTCTCTTCATAACATATTAAATACATTAATTATAAATGCTTTAGTCTACCCAGCACACAAACATAGCAATCTCTCAGCTATGAGCTGCGCTGGTTAGGCTCTCAGGTGACCTCAAGTTGAAGTTCTCCCTGACACTAATGGGCTCTCAGACTCACCTTGATGGGGTCTCTGAGAGGCAGGACTCAGTGTGGAAATCTGAATTACTCACTGAATGGTTGAGAACAGAGACCGAAGGTGCATTCTCTGACCAGACAGCAGGAAGGAGTGAAGCATCGGTCTCCACCCAGACTTAGGAATCCAAAAGCAACAACTACATTCTATTCAAATCAAGGTTGCACACCCTGATACTGCAGAAGAGGAGATATTTACAGCTTCATATACCTGATCATTCATTTTTAGTCCCACCTCTGAGCATATCATTTTCCCATGGGACACATCTAGTCTGGAAAAAAAGAAAAATTTCCTTCTGAAATCTGTTCCCAAGAGACCATAATAGAAGTCAGGCGAATCCTATTTTTATTATTCCTTCTCCATGAACATGCTGGCCTTCCAGTGGTCTAACTCCAAATCTAATATTTAATATTTAATATTTAAATATAACATTTAATATTAAATATCTAATATTTAAATATTTAATATTTAAAATCTAATATTTAATATTTTATCCAAATCTACAACTGAGAAACCTATCTAGACTAGGTCCCGTGGACCTCCAAAGTATTGTCTTATGACAGGAAACAGCTCTTGATATCCCCAGAAAATTGGCAACCACTCTTTAACAGGAGAGAGAGGTGTATTCCTTTGCTACAAAACAATGGTGACTATAGTCCTTGGTTTTTGACAATTCAGTTTGGAGATTATATGAATCTAGTTTAGAGCTATCATTTACTTCCTCTTAAAAATGTTCAATTATAATTATATTTAAATCTTTTTATGCACCATGAACTGAACTTAAAATCTTATATGGATTATTTTATTTCATTTTTACAAATGTCCCTTCTTTGTAGTCAGTGCCATTATAAATTCCATTTTATATTTGCAGAAATGGGGCTCAGAAGGGTTAAGTGATCTGTCCTAAGATATGCACTGAGAATAGAATCAATTTTGATTGGAATTTCCTCAATATATTTCCAGTGTTTATACCCTTGCCCAATGGGTCTGAATAGGATGATTTTGCCTCCAGGGAGCATTTGGCAATGTCTGGAGAAATTTTGTTTATCTCAATTGGGGAAATGCTATAGGTACCTAGTGGATTGAGGCCAGAGTTGCAGAACAACATCCTTCAATATACATGACAACCCCACCACAGAAAATTATCCAGCAGAAATGTCAACAGTGGTGAGATGAGAAATACCATTCTTCACCAGAATTTCTCCAACATCAGTGAGTATACGAATCAGTTGGGGACATTTTTCGATGTACATTCTGGGACAGTCTGGGGTAACCCAGAGATTCTGCATTTGTAATTCGTTCCTAGTTAATATTGATGCTGCAAGTCCTAATTTGTGGACCATCTGAGTATCAAGGCTGTGTTCCAGCGTTCGATTTAAGAATAAGAATTTTTTGGTCTTCTCTACCAAGAATCCTATCACACATTTCATGTTAACTGTAGGTTGTCAAATGTTGGACTGAGTAGCTCAGCTTATGCACACTCAAGTTTACACGTGCCTTCTGAGTATTGCTCTCATGACAGGAAATAAAACTTTAAGGCCTCTGTTCCTTATCTATAATTAAGGAAATTTCACCTATTTTCTTTTGAGATTTAATAACATATTAAAGCTGATGGGAAATTACTGGCACAAAGCAGATGCTCAGGCTATAGCAGCAGTTGTGACTATGTCCCAGTTTGACACTTACCAAGTTCACTGTGACACTTGGGACTAGCAATGAGTCTAGCATTTCCCGGGCACTGGGAGACAGAAAGCTGTCATTTTAAAGGGGGAATCTCCTCCCAGGGCCCCGCACAAGGAGCAGACAGGGGCCATTGATCTATACTGTGTTGTATTCAGTGACATAACTTCTAACCACCTCACACTGACTTCAAAAAAGGCCACAGTAAGAATTTTTAGACCCTTCTAGCTGTTTTACTATACCCCATGTTTCACTCTGGGGAATATCTGCAAAGTTTCTGTTTCTTTGTAAATCTAACTATTCCTTCATCTCTTCTTACCTTCTTTGTTACAAGTCTACTGTGTATATCACTTAATCTTTTGGAGTCATCGAAAGTATACAATGCTTGTGTGTCTGTTTCTGCCCCAAGTAGAATTTGCTTTATTTTTCACAATTATTGATTTACTGCCTCATTTTCTTGGGTCTGTACATCCCCAGCCATTGCTTTGAGTCCTGAAGGTATCTCAAGTGTAGGGAGTGTGTGTTCCCATTGTTTGGCTTTGAACTGGAGATGAGACATGATTTGGTGGATAGAATGCAAACAGACATGACCTGCTCAATGTCTAAAAAGAAACTGTAAGAAACAATGTGAGATTGCACCCTTTCTCTTACTCTTTCCTATTTTATGAGCATGAATACCTTCTCACACAAGCTGTTTCATCAGCCCAGGTCCCAGAATGAAAATATACACTTAGAAAAGTATAACTAACTCAGAGCCATAGATACTCTGCAGTATAAATGTATTGCAATGAGGAATAATTTTTTTTATTTTCAGCCATTGATATGTTGAGAGTTACTTGTTACCAAATCAGACTAATACACTCCTTTGTGTGATTCTTTTTTATTAAAATTATTGGAGTAATATTGATGAATAAACTCAAGTAAGTTTTCAATGTACAATTCAACAATGTGTCATATATATGTATGTATGTGTGTATATGTTCACATATACACTGTGTGATCACTGCCCAAATTTAAATTACCTTCTGTCACCAAATATTTGACCCCTTTCGCCCCTATCTACCTACCCCTCTTTTCTCTGGTCGTATGATTCTGGATAATAATTATTAACTACCAGATAGATTGACATGGCAGAATATATATTTGTTCATTTGTATCTCCAGATGACTTGTATATGAATATTAAAAACTCCAAAATGAAAACACAGCCTAAGAATTTAAAGATACTTTTAAATGTAACCACAGTGACTCTATTCTAGTCTCCACTGGTTTGAATATGAAGCCGTGAGAATAATACTGCAAATATTTATATGTATACTTTGCTTTATGAATTCAAATAGCTCTCACTTTTCAAAATTCAGCAATCAAATAGATTTGAGTATGAGAAATTACTTGTATGATGTTTTCTACTGAAAAAAATCCTCATTGTGTGTGTGCGTGTGTTTCTCTCTCTCTCATTCTTCCAAATCATTTGTAGGAAGTTGCAAATTCCATACTGGCTTAGAATGTAGAAACTTGGAAAACATTTCTCTCTCACACTAGCAAGAAAAGATCAAATAATCTACAAAATCATAACTCTTCTTGAACCTTTGAGAGAACTGAGATCACAGAGCAACCAGATAGCCTGACAGCTAAGGAAAAGGAGACAGCTCCAACAAGAGATAGGATGTGAGGAAGAGCTTGCCTGGGGAAGGGCATGGGAAGAAGCCAGGGCCTCCATGCAAGCACACCACGTTTCAGGTAAAATCTTAAAAATTTTCTAAAGGCCAAGTGTGGAGTGGCTACAATGAGAACATAGCATATCTCTGCAGGAGTTGTGGGTATTATCCCACTGCAACTCTCAGAAAATCATGAAAATGTGCAGAGGAGGTTCTGTTGGTCAGATAAAGTTCCTGAGCAAAGATGTCCAAGAGTGGCAGTTGGCAGTTGGGCTGAGAAATCTCAGAAAAGATAAAAAGCAAAGTTATATGGATGGGACACTAGCAGTATCTAATATAGACACAGATGTTGTGGTTCTTCCCCTGAGGCTGTTGCTGAGAGTCTACCATCTTGGAGTTTGTTGTTTGGTCTGAGCATGTTAGGGTGGTATGAACATATTGAGGTGGTACAAGCAAGTAATAGCCAGTTCAAATATTAGAGATCTGTTTGCAAGGATCTCTCTGCCTACAATTAGGTAGGTAAACAAGAGTGACTAGGATCAACTAGTTTGTAGTCTTTTTATTAAACATGATGAAAAACCATTTAAGGTATTTAATCAGCAAATCACCACAATTTTCATTCACATCTATGATCCACTTCAAATTAATTTTTGTGTATGGTATTATGTACAGGTAGGGAGGTTCATAGTAATTCACATATTCCACCTTAGGGACAAGTTTTAAGTAATTATAAAAAAAACTTTATGTTTGTTGTGTAAATGTTAGGAATGAGACCTTTCTAGTCAGGAGTAAGGCATTGTGTGTTCACCGACCATAGTTAGATTTCTTTCTTTCACCACATATTTCACCCCTCTTACCCCATCTTCCTCCTATCCCTCCATGCACCATATCCTGTTAACCACTAATCTATTGCTCATGTCCATGAGTCTCTGTCTGTCTTATTTGTTGCTTTTCTGTTTATAACCCCCATAAAGTGACATAATGTAGTTTTCAACTTTTTCTGTCTGGTTTATTTTCCTTAGCATGCTTATTATATGGTCCATCCATGTTGTTGCAAAGAGCAATATTTCATCTCTTCTTATGGCTGAGTAATATTTCATTGTATATATGTACCACTGCTTCTTTATCCAATCATCGATCGTAGGACACAGTTGTTTCCATGTCTTAGCAACCATGAAAAATGCTGCTATGAACATTGTTGTGCAAATATCTTTTCGGATATCGGTTTTCAAGTCTTTGGGGTAAATACCCAGTAGAGGGATTGCTGGATCATATAGTAGATCAATTCTTAGTTTTTTGAGGAACCTCCATACTGTTTTCCATAGTGGCTGTACCAAGTTGCAGTCCCACCAGCAGTGTATGAGGGTGCCTTTTTCTCCACGTCCTCTCCAACATTTGTTATTACTTGTCCTTTTGACTATAGCTATTCTAACAGGTGAGATGATATCTCATTGTGGTTTTGATTTGCATTTTCCTAAAAGCTAGCCATGACGAGTATCTTTTATATGTTTTTGATCATTTATATATCTTCTTGAGAAAAGTGTCTGTTCGGGTTCTCTACACATTTTTGATTGGATTGTTTTTTTATTTTTTATTTTTTAGTTGTATTAGTTCCTTGTATGGTTTTGATATTAGACCCTTATCGAAGGCATTGCTTGCAAATATATATTCCCATTTGGATAGTTGTCTTACTTTGTTGAAAGTTTCTATTGCTGTGCATAAGCTTTTCGTTTGATGTAGTCACATTCATTTATTTTTGATTTTGCTTCCCTTGCCTTTGAGGTCAAATTCATAAAATCTTCTTTAAGGATTTTAAGTGCAAGGTCCATGAGTGTATTCCCTATGTTTTCTTCTATGTACTTTATTGTTTGGGGTCTTATATTCAGGTCTTAATCCATTGAGTTAATTTTGGTGTGTAGAGATAGACAACAGTCTAGTTTCATTTTTTTGTGATTTCTTTCCAGTTTTTCCAGCACCCTTTATTGAAGAGGATTTCCTTTCACCACTGTAGGTTTTTGGCTTTTTTATCAAAAATCATTTGCTCATATAAATATGGGTTTACTTCTGGACTCCCGATTCTGTTCCACTGCTTTGAGTGTCTGTTTTGCTGTCAATACCACGCCGTTTTGATTACTGTCACTTTGTAGTATAATTTGAAGTCAGGCAGAGTGATGCCTCCAGCTACGTTCTTTATTCCCAGGATGGCTTGGCAATCCAGGGTCTTTTGTGCTTCCATACAAATCTAATGATTTTTTTTGTTCTATTCCTTTAAAAAATGCCAATGGGATTTTGATGGGGATTGCATTAAATCTATATAATGCTTTAGGTAATAAGGTCCTTTTAACTATGTTGATTCTTCCAATCCAAGAACATGGAATATCTTTCCATTTCTTTATATCTTCTTTGATTTCTTTTAATAGGGTCTTGTAGTTGTCATTATATAGGTACTTCACATGTTTCATTAGATTTATTCCTAGGTATTTTGTTCTTTTTGTTGCAATTGCAAAAGGAATTATTTTTTCCACTTCTTTTTCTAACACTTCATTATTAGAGTATAGGAACACTATGGATTTTTGAACATTTATTTAGTATCCAGAAACTTTACTGTATTTACTTATTGTTTCTAGTAGTGTTCTTGTAGAGACTGTAGGGTTTTCTATATAGTGAATCATGTCATCTGCAAATAGTGATAGTTTGACTTCTTTATTTCCCATTTGGATGTCTTTTATGTCTTTCTCTTGCCTGATTGCACTTGCTAGGATCTCAATGTAATATTGAATAACTGGTAATAGTGGACAGCTTTACCTTGTTACTGATCTTAGAGGGAAGGTTTTCAGTTTTTTGCCATTAAGTACAATGTTAGATGAGGGTTTGTCATATATGGCTTTTATTATATTAAGTTACTTTCCCTCTACACTGATTTTGTTAAGCATTTAATAATAAATGGATGCTGAATCTTGTAAAAGCTTTTTCTGCATCTATTCATGTGATCATATAATCCTATTTTTTAATTTGTTTATATGTTGTATCACGTTAATCAACTTGCATGTGTTGAACCATTCCTGAGCCCCTGGGATGAAGCCCACTCGATTATGGTATATAATATGTTGCTTTATTAGGTTCACTAGTATCTTATTTAGGATTTTTGCATTTGTGTTCATGAGAGATATTGTCCATAGTTTTTGTTTTTTGCGTTATCTTTACCAGGTTTTAGTATCAGGGTAATATGGGCCTCATAAAATGAGCTAGGAAGTATTACCTCCTCTTTGATTTTTTTGGAAGAATTTGAGAAGAATAAGTATTAAATCTTCTTTAAGCGTTTGCTAGAATTCACTGGTGAAGCCATCTGGTCCTGGACTTTTACTTTTCGGTAGATTTTTGATGATTGTTTCCATTTCCATACTGCTGATCAGTCTATTTAGATTTTCCGGTTCTTCTTGATTCAGCCTAGAAAAGTTGTATCTTTCTAAGTACTAGTCCATTTCTTCTAGGTTATTAAATTTCATGTTATATACTTTTTCATAGTATTTATGTATAATTTTTTGTATTTCTGCAGCATCTATCATCATTTCTCCTCTTTCATCCCTGATTTTGTAAATTTGTGTTACTTCTCTTCTTTCTCTTTTTCTTTAGTGAGTCTAGCCAGGGGTTAGTCAATTTTGTTAACTGTCTCAATGAACCAGCTCTTTGTTGCATTTATTTTTTCTTGTTTGATTTTCAACTTCATTTATTTCTGCTCTAAGTTTGTTATTTCTTTCCTTCTGCTGAGTTTAGTCTTTTTTTTCTTCCTTTTCTAGTTTTTTAAATGAAGTGTTAGGTAGTTTATTTAGGCTCATTCTTATTTTTTGAGATAGGCCTGTAATGATATGAACTTTCCTCTTATTACAGCTTTTGCCATGTCCCAAAGTTTTGATATGTTGTACTATCATTATCATTTGTTTCTATATATCTCTGGATCTCTTTTTATTTCTTCTCTGACCCAGTCATTCTTCAGTAGCATGTTATTTAATCTCCACATTTTTGTGGTTCTTTCTGCTTTCTTTTTGCAGTTGATCTCTAGTTTCAAAGCATTATGATCAGAGAATATGGTTGGTATGATTTCAACCCTCTTATATTTCTTGAGGCTATCTCTGTGTCCCAGTATGTGGTTGATTTATGAGAATGTTCCACATGCACTAAATGTTATATCTTCTTGGTGCATGATTCCTTTTATTATTATGAAGTGACCTTCAGTATCTTTCTTTACCTTTTTTATTTTGAAGTCTATTTCATATGATATTAGTACTGCTACTCCCGCTTTTCTCTGAATGCCATTTGATTGAAATATAATTTTCCACGCTTTCACTTCAGACTATATTTATCTTTGGAACTGAGATGCATCTCCAGGAGGCTGCATATGGTTGAATTTTGTCTTCTGATACAAACTGAAACTCTGTGCCTTTTTATTGGTAAGTTCAGTCCATTTACATTTAGGATGATTATTAAAATAAGAGGTTTTCCTGTACCGTTTTATGTTTTTGCAGCTCGGTGTTTCCATTGCTTTCTTGTCCTTGTTTGTCTGGTTTTTGTTGTGTTTTGTTTTGTTTTGTTTTGTTTTGTTTTGTTTTGTTTTGTTTTGTTTTTGGTTGAGTTTTGTGGATTTGCCCTTTGGTCTTTCTTTTTTTATGTTACATACTTCAGATCTGAATCTTTGGCATGTGGTTACCGTTATGATATATATATGACATATATATATATATATATATATATATATATATATATATATATACACACACACACACATGTATATATATCATATGTGTGTATATATATATCATATATATATATGATATATATATATATATCCTCTACATATTTTTTTTGCTAATTTGGATCTTGGAATTCTCCCCTTTTCAGTCATTTTGTCTTATTTTGTCCCTGTGTATGCTGAATATTCATTACTATCTTGCTATAGCAAATCTCGTATTGTTTAATCCTACAATGCCCTGTTGTTAGTGAGGGTTGCACTCCTCTCTGCTTCCATCTGCCTGCTAGTCGCCTTACTCCTAATTATGTTTTTTTTTTGGTCAAATTTTTTTTATGTCAGCTGACTCCTTTCATTATTTCCTGTAATGCAGGCCTTATAGTGGAGAATTCCCTCAATTTTTGTATGTTTGAAAAGGTCTTTATTTCTCCTTCGTATCTAAAGTAGAGCTTAGTTGGACACATCATTCATGGCTGGTAGTTTCTTTCATTTAATAGTTTGAATATTTGATTCCACTCCTTTCTTGCTTGTAGGTTTATGCTGAGAAGTCCGATGATAATCTAACGGGTTTTCCTTTATAGGTTACCTCCTTCTTTCCTCTGGCTGCCCTGAGAATTCTTTCTTTGTCATGGATTTTTGATAATTTTAATACAATGTGTCTTGGAGAAGGCCTTTTTGGGTTGAGATAATTGGGTGTTCTGTTGATTTCTTGAATCCCAAGCTCCAGCTCATTCCTTAGATTTGGGAAATTCTTATCAACTATTTGTCTGAAAATGTTTTTAATCCCTGCTCCTTTTCCTTCCCTTTGAGAACACCCATTATTCTTACGTTTCCTCTCCTGATGGTATTGGCTAGTTCTTGTATTTATTTTTCTTTTTTTTTCATTCTTTGATTTATCTTTCCTTCCTTCGGATTCATTTCTAGCTTTCCGTCTTTGATATCACTGATTCTTTCCTCCATTTGGTCGACTTTATTTCCCAAGTTTGCTATTTTGTTTTTCATCTCTTGCAGTGTGTTTTTAATCTCCAGAAGTTCTATTTGGTTCTTCTTGAGGGTTTCAATCTCCTTGCTAAAGAACTCATTCTGCTCCTCTAGTTGTTTTTTCAGTTCCTGAAATTGTTGACATGATTCATTTCAGATCTCACTGAGTTTTTTCAGAAGTACTATCTTGAATTCTCTGTCATTTAAGTTACATATTTCTATGTCTGTAAGCTTATTTTCTGGAGATTTTTCTCTTTCTTTCTGAGATGCCTTGTCACCTTAGTAGTTCGTGATTTTTAATGGACTGTTTCTCTGCCTGGACATTAATAGAATTATACTCCGCTTTTTTTTTTCCAGAAAGAAGATTTATTATATATAGGTCTCTCTTTAGCCTGTTGCAAAAAAGGCATTTTACTTTTGGTTTCCAGTAGGTGGCATCTAAGCCTTTGGATCTCTGATTTATATAAAGTCTTAATAATACCTTTTTTTCTTATAGATACTCAATCACACTCACTACCTCAGTCTCGGTCTCTATCAGTGTTAGCAATAGTTTTGGTAGTGTTTGCTCAGATTCCCCTGGGCTCCGTGGTGTTCAGTGTGGAGGATATGGGGGGTGGGATCTCTGGGTTGTGGAATGGGGTCCGCAACTCAGCTCCACATCTTGCATTTGCGGCTGGTAATAATCAAGTGTTGTTTCTCTGCCAACTCCACTTCTCTGCCGTCCCCACTTCTCTGCTTTCTTCACTGATGCCTGGGCACTGCCTCTGGCCATATGGAGCTCAAAGCTCTCCCAGGCAGGGTTGTTCAGGGAACCTGTCGCACCTTATCCCCTCCCACTCCTCCTACAGGAAGCACCAGCTGCAAGAGGCTGCTTTTTTGTTTTCCCAGTCTATCGCCCGACTCTTGGGGTTCTGACCTGTGGTATCTCTTATGCATAGATCACACACACTAGGTTCGGTGTTTTTTGTTGAGTATTAGATGTATAGCTTATTGTTGTTTGAAGAGGAGAGATCTTGGGACACCTCTCACTCTGCAATGTTTCTGATATCCTGACTATATTCTTTATGCTATACTTTACATACTCTTGACTATTTTGTAAATATCAATTTGTACTTTTTATCCTTTTCTTTTTTACTCATCCCCCAATGCTGCTCCCATGTGGAAACCCTCAAAATGTTCTCTTTATCTATGAATTTCTTTCTGTTTTGCATTTCCATTTATTTCAATCCTTCGATTCCACATATAAGTGAAATCATGTCACATATGTCTTTCTCTGTTTGACTTACTCCACTCCACACCATACTCTCTACATCCATCTATGTTGTTGCAGATGGCAAGATTTCATTCTTCTTTATGGCTGACTGATATTCCATTGCATATATGTGTCACTGCATCTTTATCCATTCATTTATTGGTGGACACCCAGATTGCCTCCATACCTTGGCTAATGTAAATAATGCTGCTATAAATATGTGGATATGGATGTCCCTTTGAAGTTGTGACTTCAGATTCTTTGGATAAATACCCAGAAGTAGAATTCATGGATCCTTCTTTATCTCTTTTTATAGCTTTTGTTTTAGAGTCTATTTTGTGATATAAGTATGGCTACACTACCTTATTTTTACTTTTTTGTTTCCATTTGCATGACATATCTTTTTCCATTCTTTACTTTCAGTCTTGGAGTCTTTCAATTTGAAGTAAGTTTTATAGGCAGCATATGTAAGGGTCTTGTTTTCTTAGCCATTTAGCCATGTTATGTTTTTTGATCGGAGCATTTAATCCATTTACATTTAAAGTAAATGTTCATAGATAGATACATAGTCATTTCCATTTTATTATTTATATTTTTAATCTTTTTTTTCCTTTTCTTCTTAAAGAAGACCACTTAATATTTTTTTGTAATACTGATTTGGTGGTGAACTCCTTTAGCTACTTCTTGTCTGGAAAGCTCTTTATCTGTCCTTCAATCCTAAATGATATCATTACTGGTTAGAGTAATCTTGGTTGTAAGTCCTTGCTTTTCATCACTTGAAATATTTCATGCCAATCTCTTCAACAGTTTCTGTTGAGAAATCGCCTGACAATCTTTGGGAGATCCCTTGCAGGTAACTAACTGCCTTTCTCTTGCTGCTTTTAAGATTCTCTTTTTGTCTTTAAGCATTCACATTTTAATTATGCTGTGTTGGTGTGAGCCTCCTGGATTTGATGCAAGACAGGGCAAATTATCCTATGTACAGGGGTGTGAGAGGGAAGAGACCAAAACCTGAACTGAGAGAAGAAGAGCGTCCTTTGGCTAAGAATGTAGAAAGAATCCAAGACACATGCCAAATTTAAGGTCAAAGGAAAGTTTATCAAAGAAGAGGAAAGGCAAAAACTACAGAAAGCAAAGACAAAAACCCAAGGCAAGGGAAAAAGGCTTTGAGTGTCAGGGAATCCAGTTTATGTGTCATTTTATAGATTCTATGAGAGGTAATTTAAAGGCTTTGTTTACCCATTTCCTTTTATATGAACATACAGTAAGGAAGGGGAAGGGGAAGAGCACGTAGCATGAAAGGCCTGGTGGTAGTTCACAGCCTTTAATCCTCAAGTTCTCTATGGTTTTAGCCACAGGGAATGAACAATTTTATTTGTGTATGGTGGCACTTAAAGACTTTGTTTTTCCTGTTACCTTTTTCACAAGTGGGAGAAAGGGGTTGTTAGCAAATGCAGCAGAAATCTTTCTTGGTTTTGAGGGGTACTCCTAGCCTGGCTGCAAAGCTGATCAGCATATTGTGGTCTCTGAATGTAGCTTGATTCAACATTTTAATTCTCATGTCTCTTCCCTACATGAGGTCCACCTTTTTGGGACTCTCTGTGCTTCTTGAGCTTGTATGTCTATTTACTTAGCCAGGTTAGGAAATTTTTTGTCCTCATTTCTTCAAATAGATTGTTAATTCTTGCTCTCTCTTCTCCTTCTAATACCCCATTTTGCAAATTTTGGTACACTTGATGTCCCAGAAGCTTCTTAAATTATCCTCATTTTTTTTTGTTGCTGTTCTAATTGGGAGTTTCCTGCTAACTTATATTTCAAATTGCTATTTCAGTTCTCTGCTTCATCCAATATACTATTGATTCCCTCTAATGACTCCTTTACTTCAGTTATTGTATTCTTGACTTCTCACTGTTTCTTTTTTATGTTTTCTATCTCCATTTTTATGTTTCCTATCTCTTGTCAAAGTTCTCACTGAAATTATTGAGCATCATTATAACCAGAGTTTTGAACTTTCCATCTAGTAGATTGCTTATCTCCGTTCTGTTTAGTTATTCTTCTGGAGCTTTATTCTATTCTTCATTTAAGACATTTTTCTTTGTCTCTTCTCTGGCTGCCTCTCAGGTTTTTTTATACATGATGTAGAGCTTCTCCATCTTCCAGTCTTGGTGGAATGGTCTTATCTAGTAGGTGTCATGTGGGGACCAGTGACACCATCTCCCTGATCACCTAAGTTCGCTGCTCCAGGTGTGTCCATTGTGTGGGTCATGTGATGTGCCCCCCTGTTGTAGTTGAGCCGTGTTTACTGTTAGCACATCAGTGGGCAGGATCGACCCTCAGGCTGATTGATTGTGAAGACAGACTATGACTACAATGGAGGAACTATTGGGCAGAGGCTGACCCCTGTGGAGCAGGATACACTTTAGCAGGGCTCTGGTGCCTGCTGAGTCTGTCCTTTTGGTGTTTTGTTTGTGGAGGTGGTTGGGTGATGCTCTGATATGCTCTCTGGTAGTCCAAAGCTGGCCACCAGTATATTGGTTCTGAGGTCTCTTTTGAGGTTCTGGTGCAGGTCAACGTCAGCTGCAACCTGTACCTTGCCTGGGGTCATTTGATATGAGCTCCAACATAATCTTCGGATAATTGCCCCTCGTGCTAGGCTCAAGGTGTCAGGCAGAGTCTGAGCTATACACTGACATGGGCTGCCACCAGTGCCAGGCTTGAGGCTGCTCAGCCACTAGTATAGGCACACCAAGGCCAGATGCTGCTTTTTTGGGATTTGTGAACCTTTGAGGAATTTTAGTAAAGTCCACAGCATGAGCCAAGACATGCTGTTTGTATGGAAAAGCCACTGGAAGTGGCTTGGGTGAGTATGCAAGTTGGGAGTGGCAGGGTGTCAGGAAATCACCAGGGCAAGGTGAATGGTGATAGCCAGTATATGGAGACTCAGATATGGTGGCCTCCTGGGTGTGCTGCTGGGTGAGGGAAAGGCTCACCAAAGTAACAAAGACTTCTACCAGTACTCCTCACTGAGAGAAAGCTGCTTCTCCAGCCTTCATTCTAAATACAGACAATGTCGCTCTTCTCCATAAATCCTTGGTGCCTTTCAAGCTGTTTCCTTAGCTCTGGTGCTCAGCGTGAGAGTGTCATTAAGTAATACCATGCATGTGGCATATAAGAGGAAGACCTGGAATCCCAGCAGCCATCTTTCTCACTCAGCCACAATTTTTGCTTGTTTTCACAGCCAGAATTTCTGGGAACTCCTTATTCTTTACACTGGTACCCTGGGCTAGGGAGCCTGGTGTGATGCTGGGGCCTCTCCATCCTTAGGGAGGACCTCTGCAGCTGTGATGCCTCTCCCAAATTTCAGCCACCAAACATGGGTGTCTATACCACATCACCTTTATGTGTTCATATATCAATGGACTCCTAGGATGCTTCTATGTATTGTAAATAATGTTGCAATAAACATAGGGATGCATATACCTTTAAATATTAGTTTTTTTATTTCTTCAGATAAATATCCAGAATTAGGATTGGGGGATAAATAAAATGCCTAATCACCATGTTGTATACCTGAAACAAATATAATATTGTATGTCAACTATAATTTTTAAAAACCCTTATACATGAACACCAGTACTCTATACTTCAATGATTACATATATAGGATGAAAATAAATATTTTTCATAATAATAATAAAGTGTGTGGTAAAAGTTTTTCTTCTTTATATGTAAAGTCTCTCTATTACTAAGACCACATAAAGTCACACTATTCAAATTTGCTTTTCAGTGTAGACTCCACTGCGAGATATATGTTCGATAATCAATTTTTGTCAGTGCCTATAGTAGACAGGAGAGACACTAGGCAGAATAAAAGAATAACACCAGAAGACCATTAGTAAAACTCAGTAGCATGTTAGAGATGACATTACCAGTAAGAACAGTAAAAGTAGTGATGTATAAAAGAATAACAGACTTAAACTGATAACTTCGGTTTCAGATTTTCCTTTGTAAAAAAATTATGTAAGTGGCCTTAGTTGCCATGTATAGTTTTTTCCATGCGAGTAATACAACTCATCAACATTCCCTCAGGAAAACTGTAAAAATATTACTTAAGAAGATAGATTTAATTTAAGAATTATTTTTTTAAGAAATACAATTTATCCTATGAAAGAAATGGAGATTTCCAAATAATTTCCATCCAAGATTGAGAAAAACATGGGGACAATAGGAAAATAGAAAAAATGAAAATTTGTCCACACATCAGACAGAGCTGAAAGCTTAATTAAGTGAGCTGGCAAATTGTAGAAAGAAATTTAAACCAAAGAAATGGTAAGACCAGAAAATAAATAGAAAGAGCAAGTGACTTTTCCACAATCTGAGCAAAGAATTGAAATTTCTGGCTCTAAAATGTTTTCAGCCCTGCAATCATGGGCACTTATTTAATCCCAGGATAATAGGTCTTTTTATACTGCCATCCCAAAAATTTTTTTTAGACCCCCTTTTATGTCTTTATTCCTGAGACTGTAGATGAAAGGGTTCAGCATGGGTGTGACCACCGTGTACATCACCGAGGCTGCTGAAGTTGACATTGAGCTTCTGGTAACAGCAGAGCTGAGGTACACTCCTAGGCCTGAACCGTAAAATAAGGAGACAACACTAAGGTGAGACACACAAGTTGAAAATGCTTTATACTTCCCCTCTGCTGATGAGATTCCACATATGGAAGACACTATCTTAGAGTAAGAGTAAAGGAGAGCAGGTATGGGACCACCACCTAGCAGAACAACCCCAAAATACACCGCAATGTCATTTAAAAAAGTGTCAGAACAGGCAAGTTGGACCATCATTTTTTCTTCACAGAAAAAGTGGGGGATTTCAAAGGGTGTACAGAAGGACATCTGCAAAGCCAATAAGGTTTGTAAAAAGGAATTCAGGATATTCGTGATCCAGGACACCAGAACCAACAGTCCACAGAGCCGGGGGTTCATAATGACCATGTAATGCAAGGGGTGACAGATGGCCACGAAGCGGTCATAGGCCATCACAGTTAAGAGAAAGACATCCAAACCTGCAAAGAGTATGAAAAAAAACATCTGGGTCATGCAGTCTCCATAGCTGATGACTTTACTCTGTGTCAGGATGTTCACCAGCATCTTTGGGACAATGGTAGAAGTGAAACAGATGTCCGCGAAGGACAGGTTGGAAAGGAAGAAGTACATGGGCGTGTGGAGGTGAGAGTCTAAGCTGACAGCCAGAATGATGAGCAGGTTTCCAGACACGGCGATCACGTACATGAAGAGAAAAAAAGCAAAGATGAGGGGCTGCAGTTCTGGTTTCTCTGAAATTCCCAGAAGAAGAAATCCTGAAAATTGTGTACCATTTCCTGGTAGCATGTGGTGGTGGTCACAACTAGAAAAAAAAAATAACATGATTAATTTTTACACATAGGGTCATTAACATAATGAACTGCTAGAATTTGTATTTTTAAGCCAAGGAAATATTTATATTGATCATATTGTCTTTAAGGAAGGTGCTGTGACACCTGTTATTAGGAGTTCCTATCCCACACTCAGCCTTTTATCCAACAGGTCATGTAATATACCATTTTAATGTAAAAGTTTTCATGCACTTGTGGAATTTTGTTAAGGACAAACCATCTTCCAGGGTAAGAGTATACAGTGCTGAAAAACAAAACTCCTTACACCCAATGATGCAAAAAAAAGATAAATTAGAAAATAAAAATATATATGCCATGTCAGATAGTGACCAGTGCTATGAAAAAAAAAAGCAGGTATAAAATGGTGTAAAAAGAATGTTATATTTCAATGAAGTTCAGAAAGACCTGCAAAAAAGGCACCATTTAAACAGAGTCCTGAAGGAAAATAGAGTGAGAGTCATGAGGTTATCTGGGGACATGTGTGCCTGTTGTGGAAAAAGTCAGTGCAAAGGCCCTGAGGGTGGCATTTGTTCCAGGTGATCAGCACTCAAATGGAAGACAAATGTCCAAGGGAATGAGCAAGAGGACAAGTGATGAAAGATGGTGTCATGGACTTTAGAGGAAGAAGGTGGCCTCCCTGCAGCTGCTGAAACTTCAAGTCACAGGGAGTCCCTTGTCCACATGTTGTTCCTTTTACATTTTAAACTTTGTTTAAAAATCCCTATGATTAAAAACAATCCCTTCATTTCCATCTGTTGATTTACTTTCTGACATCTGTATTTAAGGGACACATTTTGGAGAATATGAGCTTAGGTCCAACTGCCCAGAGAACTGCTCATGCCCCACAAAACACACACTCAAATACAGTTACAGCACACTATGGTGTCCTAGAGCCATGTTACTGCCTGGTTTTACTCGCTTCCAGCCATGAGAATTAGAAAAGGAATGATACAAGCATATTGTCAAAATCAACTTATCTTGACCATAAAGAATGTAGAAACAATTCCCAAATTCAAGTTGTTAAGCCTCCCATGAACATGTAAACATGGGGCTTCATTTTCATAAGACCATTTTGTGTCTTGTATTAAATATATTCTAAAGCACTTGAAAAATACGTGAGAGAGAGAAAAACAAGATCTAATTGCTCAGGTGGTCCCTGAGCGATTGTGATGAGGAGAAAGCTCCTTGGTTCTGGCAGCATTCCACCCTTGGTTTTATCCCCTTGATGCCCAGAATAACTAATAAAACAGCAAGAAACAATTTATCCGAAAGAGAAAGGAGTGGTATCTTTACATGTCAAGACATATAACTGATTGAACATCACTTGTAAAATAAGCAAAGGGGACTAACATACAATTTTTAAAAGAATATACATAATCTATAATAATAGAAAAGGACTTTTACAAAAAATCGTTAAAGATTTTTCAGTGATTTTAGGTGCAAAACTTTTTGAATCATAAAAATAAATGTCAGTTTTGAATCTTGAACTACCACATTAGCTACTTGAAATTGGAGACAACAGAATCATTCTAAATTAGTCATTGTAAATTTATATACTCTTTCCAAAGCTTTGCACAGTTCTTTCCTGTCACTAAATGGAATTGGTTATCACTGGTGATGATATTTGGCTGATTTTTTTCCTCTAAGTTGCAAGAGTCTCCATTCCTTCCCCACATCTTGGTAATATAATATAGCAAAATAATGCTTGGTAGTGTACCCGTTTTTACATATTAAATAAAATTTTTCTTGTGAATACTCAACATGAGAGATGGCACTGTGAAATGTATGTCTCAAGAATTACTATTGCAACATAATATATATCTCTTTGGGTCTGGGTCTTCCTAAGAAATACAGAACATACTTAGATACATCCCACCATAAAAAAGTTTGAAAATGCCCTGTTATATTTCTACTCCTCTTAACTTCAAATTTTCTCTATTATGTTCTAATATTATTCAAACCACTTTATACTTTCCATCTGTTCCTCATCTCATCCAATTGGACTTGCATTCCCATCACTTAATTGTCAATGACTACCCTTGTACTGCTGATTCAACAGACACTTTTCTTTATAACATATTATATACATTAATTATAAATGCTTTAGTCTGCCCACTACATAAACATAGCAATCTCTCAGCTATGAGCCAGCCTGGTTAGGTTCTCAGGTGACCTCAAGTTAAAGATCTCCACTCGAATTCTCTCTGACCCTTTCCTGAATTACCTAGTAGGCTCTCAGACTCACCCGGATTGGGGTCTCTGAGAGGCAGAACTCCTTGTGGAAGTCTGAATTCCTCCCTTGATGGTTGATGTTGGAGACTGGAGGTCTGTTCTCAGACAAGACAGCAAAAAGGAGTGAGTCACTAGTCCCCACCCAGACTTAAGAATCCAAAAGCAACAATGTTCTCTTCAACTCAAGGTTGCACACCCTGACATGCAGCACAGGAGATATTTACAGCTTCCCGTACCTGCATATCAGGCACTGTTTTCATTGTTAGTCTCACCTCTGAGCATATTATTTTCCCATGGGACACCGGTCTGGAAAGAAAGGATAATTTCCTTCTGATATCTGTTCCCAGGAGACCATACTAAGTCAGGTGAATCCAATTTTTATTGTTTCTTCTCCAAAACATTCCTGCCTTCCAGTGATCTAACCTCCTTGCACTTTATCCTAAACTGGAGTTAATATTTATTCCAAATCTACAACTGAGGAAACTCTCTAGACTAGGTCCCATGGACCTCCAAAGTATTGTCTTATGACAGGAAACAACTCTTGATATTTCCAGATAATTGGTAACCCTTCTTCAACAGGAGAGAGAGGTGTGTTCCTTTTTTACAAAACAATAACTATAATCCTTGGGGGGTTTTTAATAATTATTTTCTATGGTGACATTGGTTAATGTAATCCAGGAAGTTACAGCTATACATTTTAACAGTAAGGCATATATACATTTATATTACGTGTTCACCTCCCAGAGTTAGATTTCTTTCTGTCACCACATATTTGATCCCTTTTATTCCATCTATCTCCCCGTTTTCCCCTACCCTCTGGTAACCACAAGTCTATTGGCCATGTCCAGGAATCTCTGTTTGTTTTTACTATTCATTTGTTGCTTTTAGATTTATATCTCACATATAAGTGATATCGTGTGATTTTCAACTTTTTCTGTCTTGTTTATTTTGCTTAGGATGATTATTTCCAGGTCCATCCATGTTGTCACTAATGGCAATATTTCATCCCTTCTTATGGCTGAGTAATATTTCAGAGCTCCCCACATAAGGGATCAGGGAGAGTGCTCCACTGGGTTACACAGGACACCTTCCACATTAGGCCATCTGGCCAAGGCTCAGAGACAAAACAAATATTTCTGACACATAGAAACAAACACAGAGAGGCTAATAAAATGAGGAAACAAAGAAACGTGTCGCAAAAGTAACAACAGGAGAAAACTCCAGAAAATGAGTTAAATGAAATGGAGGTAAGCAACCTACCAGAGACAGAGTTCAAAATAATGGTTATAAGAATGCTCAATGAACTTATGGGGAAAATGGATGAGCACAATGAGAATCTCAACAGCATAAAAAAGGACATAAAAACCACAAAAAATAACCAGATAGAAATGAGAAATACAATAACTTAAATGAAGAATACACTAGAAAAATTCAGCAGTAGAGTGGACGAAGCAGAAGATCGAATCAGTGAATTGGAAGACAAGGTGGCAGAATACACACAATTAGAACAACAAAAAGAAAAAAAGAATTTTAAAAAATGAGGATAGTTAAAGAGACCTCTGGGACAACATGAAGCGTAAAAATATTGAGATCATAGGAGTACCTGAAGGGGAAGAGAGAAAGCAAGGGATTGAGATTCTATTTGAAGAAATAATGACAGTAAACTTCCCTAACATGGCAAAGGAATTAGACTTACATGTTCAGGAAGCACAAAGAGTCCCAAACAAGAAGAATTCAAACAGACCTACACCAAGACACATCATAATTAAAATGCCAAAGTCAAAGACAAAGAGGGAATCATAAAAGCAGCAAGAGGAAGGAAGCTGGTTACTTATAAGGGTACCTCCATAAGAATGTCTGGTGACTTTTCAATGGAAATTTTGCAGGCCAGAAGAGAATGGCAAGAAATATTCAAAGTTATGAAAAACAAGAATCTACAACTACGAATATTCTACCCAGCAAGGCTTTCAATTAAAATGGAAGGTGAGATAAAGAGCTTCCCAGACAGGAAGAAGTTTAAGGAATTCATCACCAACAAGCCAGCATTACAAGAAATGTTAAAAGGTCTTCTGTAAAAAGAGAAGGGGTAAAAAAGAAAATAGAAATAACAAATATGCATAATAACATGACAGTAACAATGTACCTATCAGTAATAACTTTAAATGTAAACGGATTATGTGCACCAGTCAGAAGACATAGGGTAACTGAATGGATAAGAAAACAAGACCCATGCATATGCTATCTACGAGAGACCCACCTCAGATCCAATGACACTCAGAGACTGAAAGACAAAGGATGGAAAAAGATATTTCATGCAAACAGAAATTAAAAAAAAAGCCAGGGTAGCAATACTTATATCAGAAAAAATAGACTTTAAAACAAAGGCTATAATAAGAGAGAAAAAAGGGCATTACATAATGATAAAGGGATCGATAAATCAAGAGGACATAAACCTAGTAAACATATACACACCCAACATAGGAACACCTACATATATAAAGCAATTATTGAATGACATAAAAGGAGAGATCAATAGTAATACACTGATGGTAGGAGACTTTAACATCCCATTCACACCAATGGACAGATCTTCCAGGCAAAGAATCAACAAGGAAACAATGGGCCTAAAAGACACACTAGAACAGATGGACTTAGTAGATATTACCAGAGCATTTTATCCCAAAGCAGCAAAATATACATTCTTCTTAAGTGCAAATGGAACATTTTCAAGGATAGACCACATGTTAGGACACAAATCAAGTCTCGATAAATTTAAGAAGATTGAAATCATATCAACTGTCCTCTCTGAGCGCAAGGGTATGAAACTAGATATCAACTACAAGAAAAAAAACTGGAAAATACACAAACACATGGAGGCTAAATAACTTGCTACTAAACAGTGAATGGGTTATTAATGAGATCAAGGAAAAAAATCAAAAGATACCTAGAGACAAATGAAAATGAAAACACAACGACTCAAAATTTATGGGATACAGTGAAAGCAGTCCTAAGAGGGAAAGTCATAGCAATACAGACCTACCTCAAGAAATAAGAAAAAGCTCAAATAAACAATCTAACCTTACAATTAAAAGAACTGGAAGAAGAACAGCAAACAAAGCCCAAAGTGAATAGAAGGAAGGAAATGATAAAGATCAAAGCGGAAATAAATAAAATAGAGTCTAGAAAACCAATACGAAAGATTAATGAAACCAAGAGCTGGTCCTTTGAAAGGATAAACAAAATTGACAAACCCTTAGCCAGACTCATCAAGAAAAAAAGAGAGAGGACTCAAATAAATAAAATCAGAAATGAAAGAGGAGAAATAACCATGGACTCCACAGAAATACAATGGATCATAAGAAAATACTACGAGCAATTATATGTCAGCAAATTGGACAACCTGGAAGAAATGAACACATCTCCCAAGACTGAGTCAAGAAGAAACAGAAAATCTGAACCGACCAATTACCACCAATGAAATTGAATCAGTAATCAAAACCTCCCCCAAAAAAACAAAAGTCCTGGACCAGATGGCTTCGTAGGCGAATTTTACCAAATATTTAAAGAAGAATTATCACTTATTCATCTCAAACTATTCCAAATAATTCAAGAAGAGGAAAAGCTCCTTAACTCCTTTTATGAGGCCACCATTACCTTGATTCCAAAACCAGGCAAAGACATTACAAAAAAAAAACAACTATAGGCCGATATCTCTTATGAACATTCATGCAAAATCCTCAATAAAATATCAGCAAACCTAGTTGAGCAATACATTAAAAGTATCATATACCACGATCAAGTTGAATTTATTCTTGGGATGTAAGATTGGTACAATATCAGCAAATCAATTAATGTGACACATCACATTAACAAATCAAAAGATAAAAATAATATGATCATATCAATAGATGCAGAAAAACTATTCCACAAAATCCAGCATCTATGTATCATAAAAACTCTCAGCAAAGTGAGAATAGAGGAAACATACCTCAACATAATAAAAGTCATATATGACAAACCTACAGCTAACATCATACTCAATAGGGAAAGACTAAAAGCATTTTCCTTAAGATCAAGAAGAAGACAAGGATGCCCACTTTCACTACTCCTTTTCAGCATTGCATTGGAAGTTTTAGCCACAGCAATAAGACAAGAAAGACAAATAAAAGGCATCCACATTGGAAAAGAAGTAAAACTCTTGTTATTTGTCAATGACATGATACTATATATAGAGAACTCTAAAGATTCCACCAAAAAAAACTGTTAGAACAGATCAATGAATTCAGTAAAGTAGCAGGTTACAAAATAAATATTCGGAAATCAGTGGCATTTTTATACACCAATGATGAACATTCAGAAAGAGAAATTAAGAAAACAATCCCACTTACAATTGTGTTGAAAACTATAAAATACCCAGAAATCAAATTAATCAAGAAGGTAAAAGACCTGTTTTCAGAAAATTATGTTATTGAAAAAAGAAATTGAAGAAGATACAAATAAATGGAAGCATATACCATGTTCATGGGTAGGAAGAATCAACATCATTAAAATGGCCATACTACCCAAAGCAATCTATAGATTCGATGCAATCCCTATCAAAATACCAATGGCATTTTTCAGAAAGCTAGAACAAATAGTACTGAAACTCAAATACCCACAGCAATCTTGAGAAAGAAGAACAAAGTTGGAGGTATCACACTACCTGACATCAAACTATATTACAAGCCTACAGTAATCAAAACAGCATGGTACTGGCATAAAAACAGATACATTGATTAATGGAACAGAATAGAGCCCAGAAATAAATTCACACCTATATGTTCATTTAATATAAGACAAAGGAGGTAAGAATATATAATGTGGTAAAGACAGTCTCTTCAGTAAATGGTGTTGGGAAAATTGGACAGATACGTGCAAAAAATGAAGCTGAACCACCTTCTTACACTGGTGGTATACAAGAATAGACTCAAAATGGATTAAAGACTTAAATGTAAGATCTGAAACCATAAAACTTCTAGAAGAAAACGTAGGCAGTAAACTCTCTGATATTACTAACAGGAATTTCTTTTCCGATATAAATCCCCAGGCAAAAGAAACAAAAGAAAAAATAAACAAGTGGTACTAAATCAAACTAAAAAGTTTCTGTACAGAAAAGAAAACCATCAACAAAACAAAAAGACAACTGACTGTTTGGAAGAAGATATTTGCTAATGATACATCTGATAAGGGGTTAATATCAAAATATATAAAGAACTTATACAACTGAACAAAAAATCTAATTTATTTTTTATGAAGTTTATTGGGGTAAGATTGATTAATACAATTATGTAATTTTCAGGTGTACATTATAGTTTGACATCTATATATTCTATTGTGTGATTACCACCCAAAGTCCAGTTTCCTTTAGCTACCATATATTTGATCCCCTTTATCCACTTCACACTCTCCCTACCCCCCTATATTTGAACCTTTTTACCCCTCCTCCACCACCCCCTACTCTCTGGTAACCACCAGTCCATTGTCCATGTCCCTAAGTCTCTCTTTGTCCTGTTCATTTGTTGCTTTTAGGTTTATATCCTACATATAAATGATATCATGTGATTTTCAACTTTTTCTGTCTGGCTTATTTTGCTTAGCATGATTATCTCTAGGTCCATCCATGTTGTCATCTCTTCTTATGGCTGAGTAATATTCCAATGTGTATATATGCCACAGCTTCTTTAGCCAATCATCTATTATATGACACTTTGGTTGCTTCTATGTCCTGGTCACTGTGAATAATGCTGCTATGAACATCAGTGTGCAAATATCTTTTTGGATATGAGTTTTCATGTCTTTGGCGTAAGTGCCCAGCAGTGAAATTGCTGGATCATATGGTAGATCAATTCTTAGTTTTTTGAGGAATCTCCATACTGTTTTCCATAGTGGCTGTACCAATTTGCAGTCCCACCAGCAATGTATGAGAGTTCCTTTTTCTCCACGTCCTCTCCAACATTTGTTATTACTTGTCCTACCAACAATCCAATTTAAAAATGGGCAGAAGACCTGAACAGATACTTCTCCAAAGAGGAGATACACATGGCTAATATACCTATGAAAAGATACTCAAGATCACTAGCAATAAGAGAATTGCTAAATAAAACCACAATGAGATATCACCTCACAGCTGTCAGAATGGCTATCATCAATAAATCAAAAACAAGTGTTGGCAAAGGTGCAGAGAAAAGGGAACCCTTGTCCATTGTTGGTGGGATTGCAAATTGGTACAGCCGCTATGGAAAACAGTATGGAGGTTTCTCAAAATATTAAAAATGGATATACCTTTTGACCCAGCAATTGCACTTCTGTGTATTTATCCAAAGAAAACCAAAACAATAATTCGTAAAGACCTATGCACTCCAATATTCATAGCAGCACAATTTACAATAGCCAGGATATGGAAGCAATCTAAATGCCCATCAACAGATGATTGGATAAAGAAATTATGGTTCATATATACAATGGAATATTACTCAGCCATTAAAAAAATGAAATCCTACCATTTGCAATGACATGGATGGTTCTTATGCTGAGTGAAATAAATTAGACAGAGAAAGATAAATACTACATGATTTCACTTATATGCAGAATCTAAAAAACAAAAAGAACAAACAAATCAAAATCAGACTCACAAATATAGTAGACAATTTGGTGATGGACAGAGGGAAAGGGTGTTGGGGGTTTGGGGGAATGGGGTGAGGGTTAAAGAAGTACAAATTAGTAGTTGATAGTTGGTCACGGGGATGGGGAGCATAGCAGAGGGAATGCAGTTATCATTAATATGTTGGCTAAGTGGAGGGCCAGGGCAGGGAGGGAGCAATTGGGGGAGATCATTTTATGAACTATATAAATGTCTAACCAATGTACTGTATACTTGAAACTAATTTAAATAAATAATTTTTTTAAAATTATGACACATCAGTTACTTCAAAAAGTTACTATTGACATTATTTTTAGTAATTGTTATTATTGAAATTCAGAAAGTAGGAACCTAATGAAAATAGTAGCATAGTTTTACACATGTTAAATGGTTAAGAAATACATAAATGTATAATAAATGTAGTAGTTTATCTCAAAAAAAAGGACACATAACCAAAAAACGTATGTTTGGCAATGCCTGCTCTAAGTCACTGTCGGGTACTGATTTTATATCCAAAGTACTCTTTCCCACTGAAAGGGAATGTTCTGAATAGCCTAGCTGAGTATGTAGCCAGAATAAAATGTATATATATGTACCCAAGTGAGTTTAAAGACATGAATTCATTTACCCCAGATTGGGGGTGGGAGGGAAACTGAATTACTGGATCTGGGAACTTGTACAAAGAAAAAAAAATTATCTTCTATCAAAACCAATGACCCATGAATTTGCTTCATAATCTATCTACAGTTTTCTAAATAGAAGTCAGGATGAAGTTCATGGGAGATTCCTACTTGGGATGGATGTGGTCAGGGGACATAGCTCTGCTTCTGAGTCAGAAACTCAGTGTCACTCACAGCAGTTCAAGGGCTAATGGGGTGGTCCTTTTAACGTGTCCTGCATGAGAGGTTATATACACTAGGGAGTTGTTCATTTCAGGGGAGATGACCCATCAATAGGAAGGGACTATATATATCTATCCCCCAAGGAGAACCCATGGGAACTGAACTGGCAGAAAAGTTTCCCTTTATTATGGTCCTTTGGCTTCAAGGAAACTTAATTGCTTAGAGAATTGAGCAACAATAAAACAATTTATTTAATGAAGAGCTCTGAGAACCTGGCCTCTGGACCCCTCCTCTGCAGACTCACCTTCAGCTCCTTAGCCCCAGGATAAGGGTATCCTCTCTGAGATGTCCAACCACTCTGGAGAACCAGCGCCTGATTCCCATTTCTTGCCCATTCTACATCAATTGTCCAAGGAAGGAAGGACCAGTAGAGCCAAATCCATGGAGTGATGCCATTGGGGATGCCAGAGTGAGTACTGAGGGAAAGCATTGTGAAGGGAAGCAAGGCTTTTAATCACCATGTCTTCTGAAGAGTCAGGTTGATAGATAGCAAAAGGAGATTGATTCAAAATCCTGCACATTTCGTGTCCCAGGCTCTTGGGATTCTTGCAACTAGTTCCTTCTCAGCCCCTTTCTTCTCACTTACCATCTCAGGGCACAATTCCAGGATCTCTCTCCTCCCACAGCAGGAACTGACCCAAACTTCTGTCTTCTCCACTCTCAGGATTCTGCTCTATTTCAACTTTAGCATGTCCTTTTATTTGTGAAGTGCTGACTGCATGAGGCAGCCTTGCAGAGTGAGAAAAGCACTGACTTAAAGTCAGAGAGCTATGATATCCACTTCAGCCTTCTCCATCTAGTGCTTGGTGGACCTTGGAAATGTTTCTTACCTTTTTATCATCAGCACATCAGTGAGTATAAGGATATCTCAGAGAATGCTTATGGAAGAACAGATACCATGGACCTAGTGTCCAGGATCTAGTGTCATTTGAGAAACACCATTTATTTATTCATTCATTCACATAACAAGTCCCAAAAGAATTCTAAGGAACCCACACAATATATAAAACAAAGCAAAATACCTTAAATGTATATGACAAGAGAAATATGGTGGCAGAAATAAAGAAGACATAAAATTAGGTGAATAATTACATGAGGAAACAAATACCATGAAATGTTACATAGTTGTCAAAATTGAGCCCCTGATATGACTGAGAATTCCAGTGAAAACAAAGACTTCTGTGTTATGAGGATCAAATTTGGCTATATAAACAGAAGAACTAAAAATAAAAAAATGTTCATTTCCAATTAGAGATTATTTTGTATCCCTCATAAGAAAACGAGGCCAGCACAACGTCTCTCTGTTAACACAAAGGACAAGAGTTTATTTCATCTCTCTGCTCCCCATCCATAATGTATGGTTTTCCAAGATATGTCAGCTGCAGGAGTCCCATTGTGATGTGCAAATTCCAGACTAGAATATGATAGAAAAGGAAAAGGCTTCTCAAGAGCATTCCAGTATTGCCACTCACCCACTTAATATACTGTATAGACTAACCATGATTACAAGAGAAGGTGGAAAACAAGGTATCTTAGGGGTGTGTACAACCACTGCCAAATATAATCAGTTTCTATGAATAGGGGAGAGGAGAATAGATATGTTGTATAAGCAATTTCTGGCACAATGATCACTTACAAGATTCACAGTATCCATAATGTTAAGACAAATGCTTGACAGAAACATGACCCTTCCTGATGCTAAGGCAAAAAAGACATTGATCTCCCTAAATCTCCTGAAATGGTCACATTGTGTGATGGAAGGAGCAATGTCTCCAGACAATTCCCTTAGGAGAATGCAAAAACGTTTTAAGATTCAAGTGTTTCTTAAGGTAGGCTAGAGGCATCCCATATGAAGAGTCACACTATCAGAGAGGTTACATCATGGCTCAGGTTTCAAGGTATTCTGAAAAAGTCAGCAATAAACTTTGATTAGAGTTAAAAGTGTATGTTCCATCTGAGCGACAAGAGCATTCAGATTCTCCAGGAGAGGCTTATTGAGCCTCCTTGGTTAACTCTAGTAGCATTAATTTGGTAGCTCCAATTAACAAGTTATCATCGAAATTTTTGAAATGACCTGCCTCTCTATATTTCTTCGAGCTCTTAGAATTTTTACATACCAATCATATATGAATTTGGGGGATATTCTGTTGTTTTTTTTAATTATTTTTATGGTGACATTAATTAACAAAATCCAATAAGTTTTAGCTGTACACTTGAACAGTAAGACATATATATATATATATTTATACTGTGTTTTCACCTCCCATAGTTAGATTTCTTTCTGTCACCACATATTTGACCCCCTTTACCCCGTCTACCTCCTTTCTCCCCCCTTCCCCTACTATCTGGTAACCACCATTCTATTGGCCATGTCCATGAGTTTCTGTTTGTTTGTCCTGTTCATTTGTTACTTTTAGGTGTATATCCCGCATATAAGTGATATGAGGTAATTTTCAACTTTTTCTGTCTTGCTTATTTCCCTTAGCATGATTATTATAAGGTCCATCAATGTCGTCACAAATGGCAGTATTTCATCTCTTCTTATGGCTGAGTAATATTCCATTGTAAATATGTACCACAGCTTCTTTAGCCAATCATCTATTGTAGGACACTTCGGTTGCTTCCATGTCCTGGCCACTGTGAAGAATGCTGCTATAGACATCAGTGTGCAAATATCTTTTCGGATATCGGTTTTCAAGTCTTTGGGGTAAATACCCAGTAGTGGGATTGCCGGATCATATGGAGGTTCAATTCTTAGTTTTTGTTTTGTTTTGTTTTGTTTTATGGTTCTACTTTTATTTTTTTAATAATTTTTTAGTTTATTTTGGTGACATTGATTAACAAAAACCAATAAGTTTTAAGATCCATCCATGTTGTTGCAAATGACAGTATTTCATCTCTTCTTATGGCTGAGTAATATTCCATTGTATATATGTACCACAGCTTCTTTAACCTAATCATCTGTTGTAGGACACTATAGTTGCTTGCATGTCCTGGCCTCCATGAATAATGCTGCTATGAATGTCATAGTGCAAATATCTTTTCGGATATGAGTTTTCAAGTCTTTGGGGTAAATGCCCAATAGAGGTATTGCTAGATCATATGGTAAATCAATTCTTAGTTTTTTGAGGAACCTCCATACTGTTTTCTATAGTGGCTGTAACAATTTGCAGTCTCATCAGCAGTGTATGAGAGTTCCTTTTTCTCTACATTCTCTCCAATACTTGTTATTACTTGTCCTATTGATAACAGCTATTCTAACAGGTGTGAGATGATATCTCATTGTGGTTTTCCTTTGCATTTCCCTAGTAACTAGTGATGTTGAGCATCTTTTCATACATTTGTTGCCATTTGTATGTCTTCTTAGGAGAAGTATCTGTTTAGGTCCTCTATGCATTTTTTGATAGAATCATTTATTTTTTTGTTGTTGTTGAGTCGTATGAGTTCTTTGTATATTTTGGATATTAGACCCTTATCGAAGGCATTGCTTGCAAATATATTTTGCCATTCTGATGGTTGTCTCTTTACCTTGTTGATGGCTTCTTTTGCTGAGCAGAAGCTTTTTAGTTTGATGTAGTCCCATTCATTTATTTTAGCTTTTACTTCCCTTGTCTTTGAGGTCAAATTCATAAAATCCTAAGTACAAGGTTCTTGAGCTTAGTTCCTGTTTTCTTCTATGCAATTTATTGTTTCAGGTCTTATATTCAGGTCCTGAATCCATTTTGAGCGAATTTTTGTGTGCAATGATGCACAACAATCTACTTTCATTCTTTTGCAGGTGTCTTTCCAGTTTTCCCAGCACCATTTATTGAAGAGGCTTTCCTTTCTACATTGTATGTTTTGGGCTCTTTTGTCAAAAATTATTTTCCATATCACATACATTTACTTCTGGACTCTTGATTCTGTTCCACTGGTCTGTGTGTCTTATTTTCTGCCAATATCATGCTATTTTAATTATTGTTGCTTTGTAGTATAATTGGAAGTTGGGGAGAGTGATGCCTCCAACCTCATTCTTTTTTCTCAGGATGGCTTTGGCGATTTGGGGTCTTTCACACTTCTATACAAATCTGATGATTTTTTGTTCTATTTCTTTAAAAAATGCCAAGGGGAATTTGATGGGGATTGCATTAAATCTGTATAATGCTTTAGGTAATAAGGTCATTTTAACTATGTTGATTCTTCCAATCCAAGAACATGGAATATCTTTCTATTTCTTTGTATCTTCTTCAATTTCTTTTAATAGGGTCTTATAGTTTTTATTATATAGGTCCTTCACATGTTTCGTTAGCTTTATTCCTAGGTATTTCATTCTCTTTGTTGCAATTGCAAAAGGAATTATTTTTTCCACTTCTCTTTCTGACAATTCATTATTAGAGTATAGGAATGCTATGGATTTTTGAAAATTGATTTTGTACCCTGAAACCTTACTATATTTATTTATTATTTCTAATAGTGTTCTTGTGGAGTCTTCAGGGTTTTCTACATAGAGAATCATGTCATCCGCAAATAGTGACACTCTGACTTTTCATTTTCTATTTGAATGCCTTTTATTTATTTCTTTCTCTTACCTGATTGCAATCGGTAGGACCTAAATCTTATATGAATTTGATAAAAAAAAATCTCTGCCCTCCTCACAGAGTTTGTAACCTGAAAACATTATTACCAAATCACAAATAAGTGGACCACTTGATATGACAAAAAAATTGCTCAAATATAACATTAGTCTAATATGCAGTGCCTGTATTACCTTGTAAAACTATGCTTTAAGAAATTCTACTGAAAGATAAAAGAAAAAAGGACATAATGCTTGACAGATTTTTCAATGACACAAATTAAAGTGTCATGAAATATATTGATATTTCAATAACATGATATCACTTATATGTGGGATATAAACCTAAAAGCAACAAATGAACAGGACAAACAGAGACTCATGGACTATAGACTAGTGGTTACCAGAGAGTAGGGGCTGGGGGAGGGGAGAGGTAGACAGGGTAAAGGAGGTCAAATATGTGATGACAGAAAGAAATCTATCTATAGGTGGTGAACACACAGTGTAAATATATATGTCTTACTGTTAAAGTGTACAGCTAAAACTTATTGGATTTCGTTAACCAATGTCACCATAAAAATAAATAAATAAATAAAATTTTTTAAAAAGCATGAAGCTCCTAATTGATTTGTCAAAAACATTATGAAGCCAAGGATTAGTGTACCAATGGTTTTATAGCAAAGGAATGAAGCTCTCTTCCTATCTGGAAAGGAAATAGCAATTTTCTAGAGCTATCAGGAGTCATATTCTCACAAAATCACTGCTTTTAAGACCCAAGGGAAGAAGACAAGGCAGGTTCCCCAGTCTTAGATATGGAGAAGACTTTAACTCAAGGCTGTGAAAAGTTTCAGTATTAAATTCTGGAAGCCAGAAGAGTTCAAGGAAAGGGGTAATAAAAATTAGATGCACCTGACTAGTCTAACCTGGTCTCTTGGGGACAGCGAATTGGCAAGAAAATTTTCCATTCTATCTAGACAAGTTCTCATGGGGAAATCTGCTAAGATTTGGAGTAACAATGGGAAATGTGTCTGATATGCAGATGTGAGGAGCAGGTACAGCAAATATCCAAAGCTATAAATACCTCTTCTACTGCTGTCCTAGAGCATGTTTGACTTTGACCTGGAGAGACGTGGTTCTTGTACTTAG
Organism: Eidolon dupreanum; assembly: GCA_028627145.1. Taxonomy (NCBI): domain Eukaryota; kingdom Metazoa; phylum Chordata; class Mammalia; order Chiroptera; family Pteropodidae; genus Eidolon; species Eidolon dupreanum. Next base: position 35,650,372 of record CM053512.1, on the reverse strand, counting down.
AGACCTACGTCAGGATCGGAGATCAATGCTTCACTCATTCCTGCTGTCTTCTCTGGCAAACAGAGTTTCATCAACCATCCAGGGAGGAATTTGACTTCCACATGAGTCCTTCCTCTCAGAGACTCCAACCAGGTGAGTCTGAGAACCCAGCAGGTACTTCAAAAAAGGGTCGGAAAGGATGGAAGCCGAGAACTTCTACTTGAGAGCCTAACTAACCTAGCCCAAAGCCAAGAGATTAGCGTGTTTATTTGCTTGGTTAACTAACTAATTTATAATCACTTTAATATGTTTTTTTTAAAGAGAAGCATTTGTTGGATTCAGCTATATGAGAGTCATTGTTGACAGTTAGTTGATGGGGATAAAAGAACAGTTGTATGAGAATGAAGAAGAAATGGGAGACATAGTCTCCCAGTAAATCCCGAACATAGCCAAGGAGTTTTGTAGTTAAGGGAAGTATGAAAATAGACTATCAGACGTGGACGAGTATGCAGTGAGAGCATTTAGAAAATTTTCAGATGGAGTGTATTTGATTGAATATGTTCTCTACTCGTTAGAAAAATCCAGACCAATGGAAGCAGGTAGTTTCTTGCAACAGGAATACTTGAGACATACATTTCACAGAATCTTTTCTCATGATGGATATTCCCATGGGGAAAAAATGTATTTTATATAGAAACAGGCATATGCTAAAAGGCTTTACTTTGCAATTATCTCATTACTTGGAAGACTGAATATATTGGCCATTTACTCTTTCATTTGCAAATTGTCTCTGAAGGTTCTTTGCTTTATATACTAGGGTCTGAGTGTTCTTATTCTTGTTTTTTTTTTTTTTGCTTGTTTTTGCTGTATCATTTCCTTTGTAGTTTATTTCATCTTCAGTTCTGAAAGAAAAGTTCAGGAATTGCACTTCAACATGTGGGAGAAGGGGAGAATGAGGTATATTTTTAATAGCTTGACAGTCTTCTGTGCTAGAAATAGAGATACATGCAGCTTCACTCTCCCCACTTCTGCACTTCCTCACATGGGTGTGTCAGGTTCCATTTCTGTGGCACTACCATTTCACCCCAGACCGCTCTAAGCTACAACCACTTCCCTTGCTCTGGCAAGATTCTTTATCTCCTAGTCTCTTTTTATTCCTGTGCTGTGTGTTGTGTGGAGAATGAGCAGTTCTCAAAACAGGAGTGTCTGAGATCATATACTTCAAACTGTGACGCTTCAAAGAGAGAGGTAAGAATGTTAACCAACACATGAAAATAAGAAAGGGATCCTTTCCTAGTCACAAGAGTCTGTGAAAACAAAATTAATAAAGTGCAAAGAACAACTTGTGGACAAGGGACTCCTTGCAACTTGACATTTCAACTTGACATTTCAACAGCAGCAGGGAGGCCATCTCATTCCCTCATGTTCTCTGACACCATCTCTCATCACTGTCCCTTCTTGTTCACTCCTCTGGACAAACCAGCTTCCTTTTTAAACTTGATTTTCTGAAACAGCTGCCATTTCCTCTGACCAGCACACATTTCCTCCAAAACTCATGTCACTCTCCCTCTCTTCCTTGAAGTCTTTCTACCCATTTTTGTGGGTCTCATGAACACACAATAAATAATAACACTGCCATTCACTCTCCTCTTTAAACCTGATTTCTTTTTCTTCATAGCAACTTTCACCATCTGGTAATTTATATAATTTTAAATCTCTTATATTCTTTCTTCATCACTGAACTATCAGGACTTTTGTTTCTCAGCACCTTATACTCTGCCTTGAAGGCACCCAGTCCTCCACTGGTATTCCCCAAGTGCATGACAGAATTTTCATTAAAGGTGTAGAATACATGACCACATGGGAGAAAAGGCTGAGTGGGACAGAGATGGCATGGGGAATCCCCTAAAGGGGACAAGTTTCATAGAAAAATTATGGATATTAATTTTTTGAATGCAAAGTATATATTATAGAATTTTGATTGTAATTGTAAGGCTTATTTTTGAGAAATTAACCATGCGATTTTTTCTGCCTGGGTAGTCACCTCTACCACATGGACAATGATTTACAAATTTCTTCTTCTGGGACTTTCAGAGGAACCAGAACTGCAGCCTCTCATATTTGGGCTTTTCCTCTCCATGTACCTGATCACTGTATTAGGAAACCAGCTCAGACTCCCACCTCCACACACCCATGTACTTCTTCCTCTCCAACCTGTCCTTGGTGGATATCTGTTTTACCTCCACCACTGTCCCAAAGATGCTGGTGAACCTCCAGACACGTAACAAAGTTATCACTTATGAAGGCTGCATTACACAAATGTATTTTTTTACATATTTTGGCGCATTGGATGTCTTCCTCCTGACTATGATGGCCTATGACCGGTTTGTGGCCATCTGTCACCCCCTGCACTACACGGTCATCATGAACCCCCAGCTCTGTGGGCTACTGCTTCTGGCTTCCTGGATCTTAGGTTTCCTGAATTCCTTGTTAGAAACCTTAATGGTGTTGAGGCTGTCCTGTATAGACTTGGAAATCCCCCACTTTATCTGTGAACTCAAACAGATGGTCCAACTTGCCTGTTCTGACACCTTTCTTAATAACATGGTGTTGTATTTTGTAACTGTGCTGCTGGTGGTTGTCTCCTAGCTGGTATCCTTTACTCTTACTCTAAGATAGTGTCCTGCTTACTTGGAATGTCATCAGCTCAAAGAAAGTATAAAGCATTTTCTACCTGTGCATCTCACCTCTCAGCTATCTTCTTATTTTATTGTACAGTCCTTGGAGTGTACCTCAGCTCTGCTGCTACCCACAGCTCTCACTCAAGCTCAGCAGCCTCAGTGATGTATGCCGTGGTCACATCCATGCTGAACCCCTTCATCTACAGTCTCAGGAACAAAGACATAAAGAGAGCACTGAAAAGATTCATTGGGATGGCAGCTACATAAGGGCCAATTGTCTTGTGGGTGCAGAAATGCCCATGATTGGAGAGCTCCAAGTTCTCAGAGCCTGACATTGCTATTTTTTCAAGAGATTGTAGAAGTAGAACTAGCATTTCTGTTTATTTCCTAAAATTCCCCTTTCTTTGAATTCAACTTCTCTATTTAAGTAATGTACATTATTAACCTTCTGTTCTATATGACATATAGATAATGCTTCCCTTTGTCCATTTGCAGATGTTCTCAAAGTTTTTCCCAAACTTGGATCAGAAATGCTTGGCAATTTCCATATCTTACATGGGGCAACATGGATTTCTTAAAAGTAATTCATTCTCAGAGTGACATATATCATGGCAAATAATTTAACCTAGTTTTCCCAAAAGAATAATCATGAGTTTATTACTCATATGGAAAAAAAAAACACTACATTAGGCAACTCAGGCCATTTACATAATTTTGTTGTAGAGGAAAATATGATACCCCAGTTTTCACACTGGGTCCATCATTCTTTTTTATATCTCTACTTTAACTGCTTTTTCTGATAATGTGGATTTTGATATTGTACTATTTAAGTCTCAGCCTGTTGGTAGTGAAGATTTTGGCTAGGAATGCCCAGGGCACACACCTGGATCCAGGGCACACACCAGAGCACTCATCTGGACCCACACTACTTTCTGCAGCCCTTACAGACATTTCCCTGACCTGAGCCTGTGCTGAGGATGAACCAGCCTTTTGGTTCTCATGATTACAAGACACACCTCAGCAAGAGCCATCAGAGCACTTCTGAAAACAAGGCTTATTACACACAGTTCCTGGAAGATACCTGACACACCTATGTAGGGAGGTGAGGGAAGGAGAGAGGGAGGAGAGAGAGAGAGAGAGAGAGCGCCTAGTGACTCTGCCTTTACTGGAGTCTAAGAGCAGCGTGGCTACGGTTTCACGGGTTCACTTTTTCTTGGAGAATTTTAAAACCTAGTAGTAAAATTAGGCATGGAAAGGGAAAAGCAGGGTCACTCATGAAGCCAGTTATCTAGGCTACTGAGGGTTTTCTAAAAAGGGGACTACATTGGTGGGGGCAACCTGGATGCTTATCTAATAGTTAGTTTGTCATACAGTTGGCAATGTGTAATTGATATGGCTGTCTTTGAAATGGATGCCGTTAAATTAAAAGCTTAATTTCAGTCACGTACATTACAATCAAAAAGCTTAATGGCAGGCATTTACACTATAAACATGCAACTGTGTTTCATACCTGGTTTCCTGATTTTATTGTTATCAGCTTGGTATCCACAATGCATACCATAGCCACTAAAAAAAAAAAAACTGTCTATCAAACACATTTATTCCAGTGGCTTCTACATGGAAAGACAAATCTGAGTAAGTAGATTAACCTAATATGGTTGTAGTCAGAGATGACCTTTATATATGAGACCAAAATTTCAAATCATTCACTTTATTGCTATCCAAATTATTTCTTTTTCATGCTATACATCTATTAAAGTACGGACGATTGTGTCCATGAGTGTAGGTGTTTATCTATTGAGATGAAGAATTGGTCAGTGGCTTTTGTTTTATTACTAAATTATCTTCCTGTTTCTTCTTGTAAATTAATGCTACCTACAAATAAGACTCCATTGTTCTAGAAAATAACTCTCCTTTTCTAATATTTGTCATAAATACTAAAGGACAATGAATAAACAATGTCAATATTATCCATTTCATGTCTCCATCCTGCTCAGGAATCTCTTCCATTTTCATGATCAGAGGATGACTCACAAGAGAGGTTAATATTCTGCCCAGTCATGTGATTCAGAGTCACCAGTTTTTCTGCACAAATACGCATGTCCTTCCAACCTCTCCTGGTTACCCAGAAAGGAACTTCAGTACAGTCACTTGTTCATATAGTTAACTGAAATAAACTTGAACAGCAGAATGATTGTGCATGCTCACTTCAAATATCAGGTCATAAGCCAAAAATAAAAAACAGCAAATTATTATAACTGCCTTCAGTTCTGTTTGCTTTTATTATTGTGTTAGCTATTGCTGCATAATAAGCCATCCTATGTCAAATGAGTCACCATAATACCTTTATTATCAGATCAGATTATATTCTAGGAGTGTTTCTGATCTCTGCTAGGCTCCTCATGAGTCTGCAGTCAGTTGTCAGGCTTTCCATTGTGTTCTAAGCCTCATCTATGATATGTGTTTTCGTAGTTTTCTTCTGTCTTGCACCAATTTGTGGTCAATTACTACATTTCTATATCTAAGTTAATCCATTTATTTAAAAAATGAATTTATCACATGAATTAGTTAAACTTAATTACACTGTTCCTAAAGTCACATAGGACACTTGGCTTTCTTCCCAGTTAGAACTCTCCTACCCCATTAAATGAGAATCAACTACCTATGCTCTAGGTCCTATCCTGAGCCATATTGTATTAGATTTTTTTCCATTTAACTACACTATTAGAAAACAATTATACACAAACTGCATATTTAAAGTTCAAACTTGATTAATTAAAGGAATACATGCTGCATGATTCCATTTGTGTATAATTTAAGACAGTGTCTATAAGACTTAACTGCTTTGTTATGTAATTGTTAAAAATATAATCTCCTGAGCCTTAATTTTCTTATTCTGAAGATAATTTGTAATACTAAACATAACATCATATGGATGTTCTGAGGAATAAATGAAATATGTGGAAATACATTTTTTAGTTTAAGAAAATATTCAAGGGTAATGATTATGTCTATTTGTCTGTGTATACATTTTCCTTTCAAATAAGCACACATACACATGTATGTACACACACATTTATGATTCCATATTTTATGTTGAAAGGAAATTTGAAAGAAAGTTGGAGAGGATAGAAATAAAAAAGAATAAATGCTTGAATTAACATAAAATTAAAAAATTATAGAAATATAAATACAAAGATTAAGTAGAATTGTGACCTCAATTTTGATAATGAATTTCATTATCTATCTTAATGCCACAAAGGAGTCATAGTCAGAGCACATTAACATTTATTCAATGAGGATTTCACTGTACCAGCTAATGGGGTGGAATATCTCCAAATCGTTTTGAAATTTATTTTCTACTTCATGTAGGCATGTAATATAAATACCCAAAGGAAGCTAATGAATGAACTGAATTAAACTCATTTACCTTAAACCAATTTTATTGAATAAATGTCTGTATTATATTTATATTGCTGCTATAAAATACTCCCACACCAGTTGCTCAAAATAATCTCATTTACAATTGTACAAAAAATAATAAAATACCTAGGAATAAAATTAACCAAGGAGGTAAAAGACTGGTTCTCAGAAAACTTGAGAGTCACTGAAAAAAAGAAATTCAAGAAGATACATATAAATGGAAGCATATACAGTGCTCATGGTAGGAAGAATCAACATCATTAAAATGGCCATACTACCCAAAGCAATCTATAGATTTAACACAATCCCTATCAAAATACCAATGGCATTTTTCAGAGAACCAGAACAAATAATCCTAAAATTTATATGCAACCATCAAAGATCCTGAATAGCCATGACATTCTTGAGAAAAAAGAACAAAGTTGGAGGTATCAGACTACCTGACATCAAACTATATTACAAGCCTACAGTAATCAAAACAGCATGGTACTGGCATAAAAACAGATACATTTATCAATGAAACAGAAAAGAGAGCCCAGAAATAAATTCATGTCTTTATGCTCATTTAATAAATGACAAACAAGGCAAGAATATACAATGGGGTAAAGATAGTCTCTTCAACAAACAGTGTTGGGAAAATTGGACAGATACATGCAAAAAATGAAACTGGACCATCTTCTTACACCATATACAAGGATAGACTCAAAATGGAATAAAGACTTAAATGTAAGATGCAAAGCTATACAAATTCTAGAAGAAAACATAGGCAATAAATTCTTTGATATTGCTACTAGTAATATCTTTTCAGATATATCTCCTTGGTCAAGGGAAACAAAAGAAAAAAATTAACAAATGGGACTACATCAAACTAAAAATTTTTGCACAGCAAAAGAAACCATCAACAAAATGAAAACAACCTTTGAATGAAAGAAGATAGTCACTAGTGATACACATGATAAGGGGTTAATATCCAAAATATATAAAGAAGTCATACAACTCAAAAACAACAACAAATTCAATTTAAAAATGGGCAGAAGACCTGAATAGATATTTCTCTGAAGAGAAAATACAGATAGCCAATAGACATATAAAAAAATGCTCAGCATCACTAATCATCAGAGAAAGGTAAATTAAAACCAAAATGATTCCATGTTCTTGGATTGGACGTATCAACATGATTAAAATGACTTTATTACCTAAAGCATTGTACAGATTTAATGCATTCCCATCAAAATCCAATGGCACTTTTTAAAGATATAGAACAAAAAACATCAGATTTGTATGGAAGCACAAAAGACCCCAAATTGCCGAAGTCTTCTTGAGAAAAAAGAACAAGGCTGGAGGAATCATTCTACCCAACTTGAAATTACACTACAAAGAGACAACAATCAAAACAGCATGGTATTGGCAGAAAAACAAACACACAGATCAGTGGAACAGAATTGAGAGTCCAGAAGGAAACCCATGTTTATATAGGCAAATAATTTTTGACGAAAGAGCCAAAAACATACAGTGGAGCAAGGAAAGCCTCTTCATTAAATGGTGCTGGGAAAACTGGAAAGACACCTGCAAAAGAATGAAACTAGACTGTTGTCTATCACCACACACCAAAATTAATTCAAAATGGATTGAGGACCTGATTATAAGACCTGAAACAACAAATTGCATAGAGAAAAACAGAGGAACTAAACTCGAGGATCTTGGACTTAAAGAGGATTTTATGAATTTGACCTCAAAGACAAGGAAAGTAAAGGTAAAATAAATGAATTGGGAGTAAAAGGGAAGTAAAAGCTAAAATAAATGAATGGGACTACATCAAACTAAAAAGCTTCTGCTCACAAAAGAAAACATCAACAAGGTAAAGAGACAACCATCAGAATGGGAAAATATATTTGCAAGCAATGCCTCCAATAAGGGCCTAATATCCAAAATATACGAAGAACTCATACAACTCAATAACAACAACAAAAAAAAAAACTAAACAAGCCTATCAAAAAATGGGCAGAGGACCTGAAGAGACACTTCCCTCTAAAAGACATGCAAATGGCCAACAAATATATGAAAAGATGTTCAACATCACTAGCTATTAGGGTAATGCAAATCAAAACTATGAGATACCATCTCACACCTGTTAGCATAGCTATAATCAACAGGACAAGTAATAACAAATGCTAGAGAGGATACAGAGAAAAAGGAACCCTCATACATTGCTAGTGGGACTGAAAATTGGTACAGCCACTATGGAAAACAGTATGAAGGTTCTTCAAAAACTAAGAATTGATCTACCATGTGATCCAGCAATCCCGCTACTGGGTATTTACCCCAAAGACTTGAAAATCCATATCCAAAAAGATATTTGCATACCGATGTTCATAGCAGCATTATTCATGGTACCCAGGACATGGAAGCAACCGAAGTGTCCTACAACAGATGACTGGCTAAAGAAGCTGTGGTACATATGTACAATGGAATATTACTCAGCCATAAGAAGAGATGAAATACTGCCATTTGTGACAACATGGATGGACCTCGAGATAATCATACTAAGCAAAATATGCCAGACATAAAAAGTTAAAAATCACGTGATATCACTTATATGTGAGATGTAAACCTAAAAGCAACAAACAAATAGGACAAACAGAGACTCATGGACATGGCCAATAGACTAGTGGTTACCAGAGGGGAGGGGGAGGGGGAGGTAGATAGGGTAAAAGGGGTTAAATATGTGGTGACAGAAATAAATCTAACTATGGGAGGTGAACACACAGAACAATATATATATGCCTTACCATTGAACTGCAGAGCTGAAATTTATTGGATTTCATTAATCAATGTTACCATAATAAAAATAAATTTAAAAAAAAAAACAGATTTACAGCAATGACTACAGTCTGAGAAAAAAGAAAACCCACAATGAGATAACCCTTTACACCCATTAGGATGGCTACTATCGAAAAACAGACAAGAAGAAGCATTGTGAGAATTTCGAGGAATTGGAACCCTCTGTGCACTATTGGTGGAAATGTAAAATGATACAGTCACTATGGAAAATAGTATGGTAGTTCCTCAAATAATTGAAAAAAGAGTTACCGTATGATCCAGTAGTTCCATTTCTGGGTATATACTCCAAATCATTCAAAACATTTTTAAGGAGATATTTATACACCCATGTTTATAGAAGCATTATTCATAATAGGTAATATGTGGAAACAACCTAAGTGTCTATCATTAAATGAATGGGTAAGCAAAATGTGGTATATACATAAAATGTAGTATTAATCAGCCTCAAAAACGAAGACAATTCTTCAATATACTATGCCACAGATGAACCTTAAAGACATTATGCTAAGTCAAATAAGCCAATCATAAAATGATAAACACTGTATTTTTCCACTTAGAATAATATCAATTATGGAGACAAAAAGTAGAATGGTAGTTGCCAGGGCCTGGGGCTTGGGGGGATGGGGCATTGTTTAATGAGTGTAGAGTTTCAGTTTTACATGATGAAAAAGTTCTGGAGATGGATAGTGGTAATAGTTGTATAATATTATGAATGTGTTTAATATCGCTGAACTGTGCATTTAAAAAATGGTAAAAATGGTAAGTTTTTGTTACATGTATTTTATCACAATTTTTTAAAAATCGTAATAAATAAATAAATAAATAAATAAGTTAGGAAGTATTTCCTCCTCTTCAATTGTTTGGAAGAATTTGAAGGCAATAGATATTAAATCTTTGAATGTTTAGTAGAATTCACGGGTGAAGCCATCTGGTCCTGGACTTTTACTTTTCGGTAGCTTTCTGATGATTGTTTCAATTTCCATACTGCTGATGGGCCTATTTAGATTTTCCAGATCTTCTTGATTCAGTCTAAAAAGATTGTATCTTTCTAAGTACTTGTCTATTTCTTCTAAGTATTAAATTTGGTGTTATATACTCTTCATAGTATTCTTGTATGATCCTTTGTATTTCTGTGATGTCTATTGTAATTTCTCCTCTTTCATCCCTGATTTTGTTTATTTGTGTTCTTTCTCCTTTTTCTTTAGTGATTCTAGCCAGGGGTTTGTCAATTTTATTAACAAACTGCTTTTGCTGTTGTTGTTTATTTTGTTCTTTAGATTCCACCTGTATGTGAAATCACATGATATTTGTCTTTCTCTACCCAACCCATTTCATTGAGTGAAATACTCTCTAGGTCCATCAAGGCAATATCTTTTTTTCCATCCCCTTTCTTTTAGTGTGTGTGTGTCTTTATATATATATATATATATATATATATATATATATATATATATATGTACTTATATATATATGTACTTATATATATATATACTTATTTATTTTAATTAGTTTCAAGTATACAGTACATTGGTTAAACATTTATGTAGTTTGTGTGTCTTTTCATCTGAAGTGAGTCTCTCGTAGGCAGCATATGTAGGGGTCTTGTTTTCTTATCCATTCAGCACTCCATCTCTTGGTTGCAACACTTGATTCTTTTCCATTTGAAGTACTTGTTGATAGGAATGTAGTTGTTAATATTCTATATTCCTATTTTCTATACATGTTTTTTCTTCATAAAGGTGTCCCTCCAACATTTCCTGTAATACTAGCTTGGTGTTGATAAATTCCTTTAGCTTAACAATACAATTAAAAAATGGGCATAGGACCTGAATAGGCATTTCTCCAGAAAGGACATACAGATGGTCAATAGACATATGAAAAAGATGCTCAACATCACTAAAAATCAGAGAAATGCGAATTAAAACCACAATGACGTATCACTTCACACTTGTCAATATGGCTACCATCAATAAACCAAAAATCAAGTGTTGATGAGGATGTGGAGAAAAGTAAACCCTTGTGTACTGCTGGTGAAATTGCAAATTGGTACTGTCACTATAGAAAACAGTTTGGAGTTTTCTAAAATGTTGGGAGCCATTTTCAGGCTGGAGAGTCAAGCAGGATATTCACACAGTAAAGCTAAGAAGTCTGCTGACACAAAAAGAACACCTGGAGACGGGAACAGAGAAGCTGATTGTTCCTTGGCCTTAAAGAAAGGGATGCGGAATGCCGAGATAGCGTTAGGCTCCCTGTGTAATGTTAACAAGTTTATTGTGCATAACTAACATTTTTTGAGCTGTTTCCCATGCTTGCTAGGGTAGATCAGGACGGTGCTAAATAAACTCTGTGCTACAGCTTTGACTGTATGCCCTCCCGAGATCCTTTTCTCTTCTCTGTCTTTTTTCCTAACCCTCGCTCCCCCATTCAGGACTGTTCGACTCTGTCCAACGGGTTCCAGCAGAAGTGGCGCCCCAACAGGGACCTGAGAACAGGGGGGGGGGGGGTTAAAGTGAAGGGCGTCGCAGGGTAACAGGAGTACTCCAATCAAGGTAAGGTGGTGCGGCAAGCGGGAGTAAGATGGGCAACGGTAATAGCCGTGAGCTCTTTGTACATATGCTTAAGAATATGCTCCGAGCAAGGGGAGCGAAAATAGGAAAACAGAAGCTTACAGATTTTTTAAATCTTGTAGAAGTATGTCCTTGGTTTCCCAAGGAAGGATCTGTAAATATAGAAACCTGGGAAAAGGTAGAGGAAAGGTTAAGAGATTATTATAATGTCCATGGACCTTGTAAAATACCTGTAGATACATTTAGTTTATGGAATATAATTAAAGATAGTATAGATCCTAGACATGAGAAAGATAAAATTAAAGAACAGACAGCAAAAGAAGAAAATCCTGCATTACCAGAGGAGCCTAAGATAGAGCCTTCTGTTCCTCCAATGTCTATAGGGGCAGGATTTGATTGGGAGGTTAGTGAAGAAGAGTTAAATTCAACAGATCAGGCAGAGTTAGAAGAAGAGGCAGCACGGTATCATCATGGTGATGATCCTTTTGTAGCCCTTGCAGGTACTGCCTGTGCTCCCTCTAGTAAGGAAGGATTTGCCCCTAGTAAAGAAAAAATTTGGATAAAAGAAATTCAAAGTTTACAAAGTACAATATCTAATTTGGCAGGACAGATTCAGCAATTAAAAATGCAACAGGGACCGCAGCCTTTGCAGGCCCCACAATGAGATCCTAGTAATATAGGAGGCCATGGTCCTCCTCCTCCTTTTGAGCCCACTGCTCCAGTAATAGCAGTGGTGCAAAGACCTCCAGGTCCTCAGCCTTTGTCATTAGTTACACCTTTGCCACCCATGTCTCCTTTATAATTAGCATTAAGAAAGGCGCATGACCGAGGAGAAGATACGTCAGGATTTCACCTTATGTGCCCTGTTATGGAGGGAAGAAATGCTCAAGGGCAGCCTGAGTGGTAACCTATGAAGAGATATATTTTACCTCAAAAAGTTCAGATTAGAAAAAATAAGCTAAAAACTTTAAATGATTTTCAGAAATTATTAGAAGATATTAATTGGCTTCAACCTCACTTAAGAATAACTTCTGGAGAATTAAAACCTTTATTTGATATCTTAAAAGGAGATTCTGATTCAACCTCAAGCAGGAAGCTGACACCTGCAGGCAGAGAAGCATCACTAAAAGTTGAAAAAGCTATTGAAGCTCAACAAATTCAATATATAGATTATAGTCAACCTTGGGTTGCATATATTTTAGCTACTGCTCATACCCCAACAGCTGTATTGTGGCAGGGCGGTCCATTAATATGGATACATTTACCTGTCTCACCTGCAAGAGTATTGACATCTTATTATACTGCTGTAGCAGTTTTGGTACAAAAGTGCAGGACAGAGTCTAGAAAATACTTTGGAGCTGAACCAAGAGTAATTGGTGTACCTTTCACAAAACAACAAATAGATTGGCTTTTCCAAAATGATGATAATTGGGCTACTGCATTTGCAAATTTCATGGGGATATTGATAATCATTATCCTAGTAATAAGCTTTTGCAATTTGCTAATTTGCATGCATTGGTATCTCCTAAAATAGTAAGACCATCACCTTTGCCAAACTCTGAAACAGTGTTTACGGACGGATCTTCCAATGGAACTGCAGCTTATGTTATCACAGGCCAGAAAACAATTTTCCATACTCCAGCTGCTTCTGCTCAAGAAGTAGAATTAAGAGCAGTCGCCTCAGTGTTTGACGTATGAAAGATAAGAGATTTAATCTTTATACTGATAGTCAATATATTACTAAAGCATTACCCTTATTGGAAACTGTAGCCTGTATTGATACAGCTAATAAACAAGTACTAGATTTATTTGGACAAATACAATCAAGTATTCAGCAACGCACTGAGCCTTGTTTTGTTGGGCATATTCGTGCACACTCAGGTTTACCAAGATCTCTAGCTGAAGGAAATAATTTGGCAGATTAAGCTACTCAGCTAATTGCTGTGTGTCAAGTAGAACAAGCTCAAAAATCTCATGCTTTGCATCATCAAAATAGCAGGAGTCTGCATAAACAATTTCATATTACTAGGGAAGCTGCTAGACAAATAGTTAAGCAGTGCCCTATGTGCCCACAGCATCAGACTGTACCTCATTATGGGGTCAATCCTAGAGGTTTAAAACCTAATCAGTTATGGCAGATGGATGTCACTCATGTTCCTGAATTTGGAAAACTAAAGTATGTGCATGTATCTATAGATACATTTTCTGGATTCATTATGGCTACAGCTCAAACAGGAGAAGCTGCAAAACATGTAATTG
>CM053512.1:35589705-35636522 GCA_028627145.1 Eidolon dupreanum | reverse complement strand
TCTAAAATGTTTTGCTTTTGCTGGTCAGCCAAAAGTCATAAAAACAGATAATGGAACTGGATATACTAGCAAAACTTTTCAGCAATTTTGTTCTCAATTTTCTATTATGTATAAAACAGGCATACCCTATCACCCTCAAAGACAAGGTATTGTTGAAAGAAGTCATGGAGCTCTGAAAGCTCAATTACATAAAATAAAAAAGGGGGAGTTATATCCAGAATCTCCTCATAATCTTTTAAATCATACTCTTTTTATTTTAAATTTTTTAAATGTGGATGCTCAAGGTAGATCAGCCGCAGAGCATTTCTGGCATCCTAAAACTCAAGATAATTATGCACAAGTAAGATGGAAGGATCCCCTTACAGGATCATGGCATGGCCCTGACCCAGTATTAATATGGGGACGAGGGCATGTTTGTGTTTTTCCACAGGATGCTGATAGTGCACGGTGGTTACCAGAAAGACTTGTCTGAGTGGCTGAAAACACCCAGGGGAATGTGCCTCTTTCTGATACTGCTGTTGATGCCCAGATGGGGTGAAGGTGCAGTACATTGGACCTATGTACCTGATCCACCTGTTCTACATCTAACCTCTTTTGATGGTTCACCAATCACTGTACAGGTGAACAATGCACATCTTCTAGACGGGCCATCTACTCGTGCAACAATTATTCAGACTGCTAGACATAAAGCCTTGGCATGTGTAAATGCCCCTTATGTTTTACTATCTGGAAGAATTAATGTAACCTATATCAATGGAGATCAATTTAATGTAACTTGTAATAACTGTAATTTGTCTAATTGTATTACTGCTGTGCCTGATGGTACTAGTGTAATGGTATTGCACCAGCCAGCCTTTGTTATGTTACCTGTAAATGTTACAGGACCTTGGTATTCTGCTAGGGGTTTACATAATGCTTAAGGAAATCAACACAGCTTTGAGCCGCCAGAAAAGATTTATAGGACTACTTATTACAGGTTTAGTTGCTCTTGTATCACTTATAGCTACAGCTACTAACTGCTGCAATAGCCTTATCTCAATCTGTACAAACAGCTCACTATGTTAATGAAATATCTAAGAACATTTATCTTGCTTTAGGGACTCAAGAAGATATTGCTAGAAAGCTTGAACAAAAGTTAGATGCTCTATATGAGATGGTTCAATATCTAGGTGAAGAAGTTCAGGGTTAAAAATTAGATCTCATCTTGAATGTCATGCTGAATTTTATTGGATTTGTGTTACTGGACTTGGGCTTGTGTGTTATTGTGGGACTTTGTCTGTTTCCCCCACTTCTGAAATACCTGTTTGGCTCTTTGCTGAAGGTTCGAGCAGAGATCCATGAAATGAAGCTCCGAGCCCAGCCCTAACCTAGGCTGAGGCTCACCCCCTTTGCAGAGGCTGGTAGTCAATGACGGGTAAGAGTCCTCCAGGACTGAGCCAACCTAAGACAGGGCATGAATTCAAGAAATTCATGTGCCAATGGCGGGTAAGGTTCATGTCTGTGGAAGGTCACCCAAGACAGGCACAGTCTTCTGCGCCCTAGCTGGGAAGGCTATGGCATTTATAAAATAAAAAAGGGGGAGATGTTGGGAGCCGTTTTCAGGCTGGAGAGCCAAGCAGGATATTCACACAGTAAAGCTAAGAAGTCTGCTGACACAAAAAGAACACCTGGAGACGGGAACAGAGAAGCTGATTGTTCCTTGGCCTTAAAGAAAGGGATGCGGAATGCCGAGATAGCGTTAGGCTCCCTGTGTAATGTTAACAAGGTTATTGTGCATAACTAACATTTTTTGAGCTGTTTCCCATGCTTGCTAGGGTATATCAGGACGATGATAAATAAACTCTGTGCTGCAGCTTTGACTGCATGCCCTCTCGAGATCTTTTTCTCTTCTCTGTCTTTTTTCCTAACCCTCGCTCCCCCATTCAGGACTGTTCGACTCCGTCCGGTGGGTTCTGGCACTAAAAAATTTAAAAATAGAACTTTTTTCACTACAGTGTTATTTATGGTAGCCAAGATATGGAAGCAACCTATGTGCCCATCAATAGATGATTGGAGAAAAAGGTTGTGGTGTATATATACAATGAAACATTACCCAGCCATAAAAAAAATGAAATATTACCATTTGCAATGGCATGGATGGACCTAGACCATATTATGCTACATGAAATAAGTCAGACAGAGAAGGACAAGTACCATATAATTTTACCAATATGTGGAATCTAAAGAAGAAACTAAATAAACAAAACAGAAACAGATTTATAGGTATGGGGAACAAACTGGTGATTGCCAGGTGGGAGGGAATGTGGGGGACTGGCTGAAAAAGGTGAAAGGATTAAGAAGTACAAATTGGTAGTTACAAAATAGTTACAGGGATGTGGAGTACAGTATGGGGAATGTAGACAACAATATTGCAATAACACATGGTGCCAGATGAATGCTGAACTGATCAAGCAATCACTCCATGAATTTTATAGGTGTCTGGCTATTGCTCTGTACACCTGAAACTAATATAGAATTCTGTTTAATGTCAACTCTAAATGAAGAATAAAAATAAAAGTAAACAAAAACAAAAATTAAAAATGTAAAAAATATAAAAATGGGGAGGAAGCACTCTCTAAGTTGTATATAGAGATAGATGGATTTGAATACATCTAAGGAAGGAAAGGTGATCTTTAGTCAAATGTAAATAAGAATGCCTTACACATGACGGTTGAAGATGGTGCAAGTTTTAGAAATAGATCTAATCATAAAGGCCAAAGGGAACAATACAGGATAACGGATGTAAAAATAAGTTAGAAATATGTATGAAAGTTGACTTATTAGCACTAAGTGTACAGAATAACATTCTTGGTATTTGTTCTCATATTTGAAGACAGCATTCATGGTTACTCTGTGACTTCAGTTTATTTCAAACAGCTGAATTTAAAAACTCTCATTGGAGATCATTTCCCTGTAACCAGGCAAGGTTGAAAGAACATGAGTGTATATAGGAAAACTGGTGACACTGATTCACATGACTGAACAGGAATGTAAGCTCTCTCTGGAGTCATTCTTTGATCACAAAAGGTGAATAGAATCCTGAGATTTGAAGATACATAATGGATGATACTGATAATGATCATTCACTATCCCTCTTGTGGTTATGACAAAATTTAGAAAGTGGGATATATTTTCTTTACATAATTAAAGGAGTCATATTATATAGTCATCACTGAAGGTTTTCAAGCTGCCTATATCTTTGAAACACAAAGATAATTCAACAAAAAATAGAAAAGTGCCAATCAATTCTTCACCCATGTATATAAACCCCCTTACACATGGGCACCGATCCTCCATAGTCCAATGAATAGATGTACAGCATGAAGAACATTTTGCACAATAATACAATATGTGATTTAAATTTTTGTTTCATCATATTGAAGGTCATCTGTGATTTTAAAGTCATATTAGATCAACCTATTTTTTAAATTTATATTTCAGTGAAGAATCCTCCTAATAATATGTATTTAATAATCATTTTATGAGTGACTAAAGTAGGGTTTGTGGACACTGAGCTGAAAGAGAACAGGATTCTAATGAAGAGAATAGAACACAGTGACCAGGTATTAAAACACACTAGTATGTTAAAGGAAGAACAGTTAAGATAGTAATATACAAAGGAATGTCAGAAATAAAAGTGAAAAACAGTGATGTCAGATTTTCCACTCTTACAATGCAATATAGAGATAATGTATTATTGAACACTTGAAACATATATAATTTTATTAACCAGCGTCACCCAAATAAATTTAATAAAAATATATAAGTGGCATTGGTTATTAACTGTAGTTTTTTTCCTTAGAAGTAGTACAATTCATGATGATTCTTTAGTAAAAAAAATGGTATAAAAAAGATATATGTCATTTGAGAAAAATTATTTTTAAAAAATCCATATTGTATCATTAGGTAAGTGGGATTTTTCAAACATTTCTGATGCATGGTGGAAATAAATTTGGGAAAGTAGGAAAACAACAAAGAAAAAAATTGGATATCAAAGAGCAAAAAGAAGCTTAATAAAGTGAATTACTGAAGTTGAATATTGAAGTTAAGCTCAAAGAAATTCCAAGGTATTAACATAAAGAGTAAGTTGTACTTCTATAGTTTGAAAACAATCACAATATCTGGCTCTGAGTCTTTGACTTCTGCAACCATGGGCACTTCTTTAGTCCTAGGACAATTGGACCTTTTGTGGTTTTCTTCACAAAGAAACCTTTCAGAGCCCCCTTTATGTCTTTATTCCTCAGACTGTAGATGAAAGGGTTCAGCATAGGTGTGACCACAGTGTATAGCACTGAGGCTATTGCACTTGACTGTGAGCTGTGGGTAGCAGCAGAGCTGAGGTACACTCCTAGAACTGTAAAATAAAATAAGAATACAACTGAGAGGTGAGACGCACAGGTAGAAAATGCTTTATATTTCCCCTGAGTTGATGCCATTCCACGTATGCAGGAAACTATCTTAGAGTAAGAGTAAAGGATCCCAGCGAAAGGACCTCCACCTAGCAGCAGAGCTGAAAAATACATTACTATATTACTAAGAAAGGTGTTAGAACAGGCGAGTTGTATCACTTGATTGAGTTCACAGAAAAATTGTGAGATTTCGGAGTCTATACAGAAGGATAGTCGCAATGCCATTAAGCTTTGTAACAAGGAAATTAAGGCACTCATGATCCAGGACACCAGAACCAGCAGTTCACAGAGCCGGGGGTTCATTATGACTGTGTAGTGTAGCGGGTGACAAATGGCCACAAACCGGTCATAGGCCATCATGGTCAATATTAAGTTATCCAGTCCTACAAAAAGAATATAAAAATAAATTTGGGTGATGCAACCTTCATAGGTTATGACTTTGCTCTGTGTCTGGAGGTTCACCAGCATCTTTGGGATGGTGGTGGAGATGAAACAAATGTCCACCAAGGAGAGGTTGGAGAGAAAGAAGTACATGGACGTGTGGAGGTGGAGGTCTGAGCTGACAGCCAGGATGATGAGCAGGTTTCCAAACACGGTGACCAGGTACATAGAGAGAAAAATCCCAAAGATGAAGGGCAGCAGTTCTGGTTCCTCTGAAAGCCCCAGAAGAAGAAATTCTGTAATCCATGTAACATTTTCCGGTTCCATGTGGTGGAGGTGACTTCCAGAAAAGAGGGAAATAACATGACTAATTCACACAGACTTGCATTACTCACATAATTTGAGTGCTACAATTTATATTTGCAGTCGAAAATTAATTTTACTATATTGTGTATGAATCTGGTCCCCTTTGGGGGATCCCCATGCCACCTGCAACATGGAAGTTTTGTTTCAATCACCTTTTTCCCTAAAGTGTCGTGTGTTCTACAGTTTTAATGAGAAATTCTTCATGTATTTCAGGAATATAAATTGAGTGTTAATCATGTTTTAGGCACTGTCTAGGCTGTAAGTATACAGTGCTTAAAAAACAAATATCTCTACAAGTCGATGATGGAGAAAAAATATAGAAGTGAATAATAAAAATGAATAACATGTCAGATGGTGACAGATGGAATGAAGAAAAGGAAAGTAGGTCTAAAGGAAAAACGTTTTCATGGGTATTTAGGCAAGACTTGCAAACAAGGCCTTTTTGACGTTGAAATAAATACCTCAAGTAAGAGAGGGAGAGAGATGCAAGTTTATTTGGGGAAGTACATGTCTGGCCGAAGGAATAGCCAGTGCAAAGTCCCTGAGGAAGGAGCTTGTTTCAATGTTTAGCCTAAAAAAGGAAGCCAGTGTTAGAGGTAAATGAGCATGAGGGTGAGGATGAGAGAAGCTGTCAGACAAGTTGAGGAGTGAACTGGCCTCTCTGCAGCTGCTGAAACCTCAGGCACAGGGACTTCCTCGGCCACACTACCTCTTGCATTTTATTGCTCTTGTTGCAAAGGAGTCCCATGGATGGAAAGAGAGCCCTCCTTAGTATCTTCTCTTGATTGAGTTCTGGCTCCTGTACTGCAAGAGTCACCTGGAATATATGATCCCTAGTTCCTCTGTTCTGAGGACTGCTCACATCCACAAGTAACACACACACACACACACACACACACACACACACAACCATGGCTGTGTTATTTCCATTGCAGTGCCAGCCATACTGATTCAGGTAGGAGTGGTCATAACATAAGCTGGCCAGATCAGCGAAGGTTCCCTGTCTACTACAAAAGTGGTTCATAGAAATTCCAATTCTTAAGCCTGCCATGGACACGTAAACTTGGACTCCATGTTGGCAAGGCCATTTTCTGCTGTGTATTTAAACGGATATTTTTTAAAAATCAACATGAAGTCTGAGGAGAAAAAAAAATGGCGTATATGATAGAGGCTCTGTTCATCTCTCTGGCGACCAAATCAAAATTGTGATGGAAACAAAGAATAGCAGCAAGAAAAAGTCACCTGGGATGAAAAAGCCATACAACTACAGATAAATCCAAGAAATCACCCTGCAATGGTAGAAGGTAGGAGGGGGCGAGGGTGTGGGGCTGCCTGGCCTGAGTGGCTGAGACAGAGGCTGCGGCAGCAGTAGACGCCTCTTAAAGGGGCCGTGTCTGCGAGTGAATTTTCGCTGCAACGAACCTGCTCGCTCTGAGCACCAATGCCGATTCAGCTGCACACAGGGGCACCAGGAACTCACAGGGAGTCATTGTCACAGTCCGGGTTGAGGCAAGACTCGCTCTATACAGAAGTGTCGGGGGTATTCATTGTTCCCCGTTGAGCCCTCCTCGATACCAGTGTGCTGGACATAGCGCCGCCATAGCAGGGAAGTCATCAAACTGGATAACAGAGGTCACTTAGCCCAGAGGATTCCCTGAAACCCCGCCTGCCCAAACTCAGTCCTACCCAAGCCACATCCATATATGTTTTCAGTGAGTCAAGTGCTCCTTGCTGAGACTAACACTGGAGAGGCAGCTGGCCTCAGTCTCTGATTGTAGCCTTTTAAGGAAACTGTAAGCACAGGATCTGTAGATTGCTGGCTGAATTTTAACAGGTAGCCCCAGATGGGTAGAGGCTTGGGCTAAGTTTGGCCTGCAGCTGAACCCCTCTCAGGTCTGTGCCACTGGACACCTACTTCACAAATCCACACTAATAAGACCGGGAGACTTGGGAGCTTTGCTTAGTACATAGAAACAGACATGGAAAGGTAGTCAAAATTGGAAGACAAAGAAGCAGAAACCATATGAAAGAACAGAACAGAGATCCAAATATAACAGTCAAGTAATCTAACATATGCAGAGTTTAAAACATTGGTTATAAAGATGCTCAATGAACTTTTGGAAATTGTAGATAAATTCAGTGAGAACTTCAACAAACAGATTAAAAAACATAAAAATGGAAATGGAAATTATAAAAGGGAACCAGTCTGAAATGAAGAACACATTATCTGAGAGGAGAAGTATATTAAATGAAACAAACACAGGAATAAACAAAGTGTATAAAGAAAGGGATCAAATGCCCTATCTAGAGGATGGGAAACCAAGAACACTCAATCAGAATGGCAAGAAAAAAGATTTCAAGACTATAAAAATAATTTAAGGAGGATATGGGACACTATCAAGGATCCACAAATATCCGTCTGATCGGCGTAACTGAAGAAAATCAAGATGTTGAACAGCTGTTTAAAGAAATAACGACGAAAAACTTCCCTAACCTGGTCAAAGAAATGGACATAAAACTCCAAGAAGCTCAGAGAATCCTAAAACTAGGGATGCAAAGAGACCCACACCAAGACACATCGTAATTAAAATGCCAAAAGTTAAACACAAAGAAAGAATATTAAAAGCAGCAAGAGAAAAACAGATAGTTACCTATAGGGAACACCCATAAGACTGGCAGCTGATTTCTCAGAAGAAACTATGCAGTGCAGAAGGGCTTGGCAAAAAACATTTGACAGGTTGAAGACCCAGGATCTATAACCAAGAACAATTTATCCAGCAAAGCTATCATTTAGAGTTATAGGACAGATAAAGAGCTTCCCAGACAAAATAAGCCAAAGGAATTTATGAGCACTAAACCAGTGTTATGGAAAATGTTAGAGAAACTTCTTTAAGAGAAAAGACATGTATCAAAAATAGGAATAAAGAATGGTAACAACTATGTTCCTATCAATAAGTACCTTAAATGGAAAAGAATGAAGTGCTCCAGAAAAAAGAGTGGCTAAAAGAATAGTAAAACAACCCCTACATATGCTGCCTACAAAAGACTCAGTTCAGATTAAAAGACACACACACAAAGGAAGGGGACAGAAAAAGATATTGCTTTGATGGACCTAGAAGGTATTTAAGTCAGGGAAAGATAAACACTATATGATTTCACTTTTATGTAGAACCTAAAGAATAAAAAGAACAAACTAATCAAAAACAGACTCACAAATATAGTGTACAATCTGGTGTCAGACAGACGGGAGGTGAGTTTGGGGGACTGGGAGAATGCGGTGAAGGGCGAAAGAAGTACAAATTAGTAGCTGATGGATGGTCACGGAGTGGGGAGCACAGCATAGGGAATGCAGTTAGCATTAATACGTTGGCTGGGTGGAGGGTTAGAGGAGGGAATGTACAATTGGGGGGATTGTTTTATGAACCATATAGATGTCTAACCAATGTCCTGAATACTTGAAACTAAATTTAAAAAATAAAAAATAAAACACAATTTTAAAACATCTGTTCAGCTTTTGGCTCCTCACTTCCAAGACAACTAAAACAAGAACAATGATGATGCCAAAAAGGGCCAGGGTCACGTGCAGCCTATTCACTGCACCAACTGTGCCCAATGTGTGCCCAAGGACAAGTCCATTAAGAAGTTCGTCATCTGAAATATTGTAGAGGCCGCAGATGTGAGGGACATTTCCGAAGCAAGTTACTTCAACGCGTATGTGCTTCCTGAGTTGTATGTGAAACTGGTTACTGTGTGAACTGTGCCATTCACATCAACATAGTCACGGATTACTCTATGAAACCCAGAAGGATCGAACACCCCCACCCCGATTTAGACCTGCAGGAGCTGTCCCACGAACTTCGCCAAAGCACATGTAAGGGACTAACTCTAAAGAACTATTCTCTGGAAAAAAAATTAAACTTAAAAAAAATTTGTTCATATCTTGACTATTGTAAGTAATGCTGCAATAAACATAGTGCACATATATCTTTTCAAATTAGTGTTTTGGTTTTCTTTGGGTAAATGCCCAGAAGTGGGATTGTTAGATACCCATCATTAAATGAATGGATATAAATGTGGCTATATACATAAATAATGGAGTATTACTCAGGAGTAAAAAAAGAAAGAAATCTAGCTCTTTGCAACACCATGGATGAGCTAGAGGAAACTATGCTAAGCAAAGTAAGTAGGGCAGAGAATGACAAATACCATATGATTTCACTTACATGTAGAATTTAAAAAACCAAAACAAAACAAATGAACAAACAAAACAAGAGAAAAACAAACTCATAGATACACAGAACAAACAGATGTTTGCCAGAGGGGAGGAGGTGGGGATGGGTAAACAAGGTGAAGGGGAATGTGAGGTACAAATTTTCAGTCATAAAATAAGTAAGCCATAGATATGCAGTGTACAGCACAGGGAATAAAGTCAATAATATCTTAATAACTTGGCACAGTGACAGATTATTACCAGACTTGTCATGGTAATCACATTGTAAGGTATAAAAATGTGAAATCACTATGTTATACACCTGAAACTAATATAACATTATATGATAACTATACTTTTATAAAAATTAAAATAATAGTTGCAATTGCATAAAAATCTGAGAGACAGAGAGAGAGAGAGAGAGAGAGAGAGAGAGAGAGAGAGAAATGAAATGGATGAGGAGGAAAAAAAGTCTACCAAGCTCAGGTGGTCACTGAGAAACCGTGAGGAAGAAAAATCTTCCTTGGTTCTGGCAGCACTTGAACTCTGATTACATTCCCTTGACACCCAGAAAAAATAAGAGAACAAAAATCAACTTGTTCTAAAGACAAAAGAGGTGATATCTTTGTGGTATCTAACACCATACAGATTATACACCCATAATAATGAGAAAAGGGATAAACCAACACTTCACAAAAGAAAAAATATGAAAAAAGAACAAAAGTTGGACATTTTCTGTATCAAGCAGTAGAAGTCCTGCTTTTCCTGTGCCAATTCCATAATTACTTGACCAGCTCATTTTCATGAATGAAAATTGGATTTCAAGGTCCAACTGAGGATGAACAGGTTAGCCCCTTCTCCTTTTCTTATGTGGCATCTTTTCTATGTCATTTTTGGGCTTTGGGTTTTGATCACTTTTTTGACAAACCCAGTGGGCCCATTCTAATCCTGGTTCTGGACTTCATCAGCATGCAAAGACCTCCCTAGATCATTCTTTGTAAATCTTGCTTAAACTGTGACAATTCTTTCTTCTTATAACGAATAGCTTTCTTTGGATGATTCTGCCTGAGGACATTGTGTCATCCACACATTGATTTCATTGTTCTCTGTCCTCACCGTTATACTGCATGATCCAAAAGAGCAAGGACTTTACCTCCTTTGTTCACTTTTGGACATTTCACAAAGGTGAGTGAATATACGTTTCTTATACACAAACAAATCTAAGAATATGAAAGTGATAACATGGAAAGAATGAAGGGATAATGAAGCCGGGTTAACAAAAGTAGTTTAAAACATCTGTAGTAAGCAAAATTGAAGGGAGAATCAAACACTAAGTGAAACAAGACATAAAATAGTGATAATTTAATGATATCTACATGGATTAATGATTAAATTGTAAATACTTAGACATAAAAGAATATAATATATAATGCTCATAGAATGTTCTGGCACAGAGCAGATGCTCAGTTATTATTCATTTACCGATTCCGGAATTAGGTCTAAATGTATATAAACATTCACAATATGGCAAGTTTGTGTTTCAATTTAATACTTAGTATTACACTTTAAACTTATTAGATAATACCTAGAATGAGAGAAGATACTATTACGTATGTCTCATAAACTGCTGTTGCAGATAATATCTTCCTCCATTAATCAGGACCTTTTCAATGAATACAAAACATGCTCAAATACATCTTATCTTAGAAATTTGATACAAAGGCTCTCTCTACATTGCACCAGTCCTCCACACCTAACAGTCTATTTCCTACTCCCCAACCAGCAAAGCTTCTCAGATGTTTTCATTTTACTGCAATCATTTTATGCATCTCACTTATTCTATAGTGTCACCCAACTGTACATCCATGCCCATCACTTAACTGTCAACTATGGTCCTTATAGTATTGATTCAGACACGTTTATTCACGTATTAAATAAATCAATTATAAATTAGTTATCTAACCAGGAATATAAACAAAGAGATAACTTGTCTCTGGAATGAGCTGATTGGTCTCTCCCGTGACTCAGGTAAGAGGTCTCAGGTCCCATCCTCTCTGACCCTGTCCTGTTGTACCAACTGGGCTCTCAGACTCACCTGGATGGGGTCTCTGAGAGGAGGGTCTATGTGTGGAAGTGTGTTTTTTCCCTGGATGATGGAGACTGAAGTTCTGTCCCCAGACAAGACAGCAGGAGGGAATGAAGCACCAGTTCTGAGCCAGCTTAGGAGTCAAAAGCGACAACCATGTCCTGTCCACCAATGCTGTACAAGCTGAGGGACTGCAAAGAGGAGGTGTTATCTCTCTCTCTCTCTCTCTCTCTCTCTCTCCTCATCAGGCAAGTCTCCCTCCTGTTATTCCAACCTATAAGCATATGATTTCCCTCTGGGACTCTGGAATAAACAGAAAGAAATTTTTCCTAATGATTCTTTGATCCCAGGAGACCAGGTTAGAAGTGAAAAGAATTCCATTTTTATGACTACATTCCTTGATCTCCCTGCTTCCCAGAGGTCTCAACTCCTTTTACTTTATCCTAAAGACTTCATGTTTTCTCCAAAGACTGAGGCTAAGGAATCTGTCAGGACAAAGTCCCTTTGGCCCTTAAAGCATCGATTAGTGGTGGGACACAGCCCCGAGGTCTCCAGAGAATTGCTATTCCCTCTACAACAAAGGGAGAGCTGGGTTCCTTTGATATGCAATCCTGGGCACCACACTCTTTGGCTTCCTGACACATTTATCAAAATCAGGGATTTCATACTTGTATCACAAGTTAAGAGCTGTCATTTAGTGCTTCATCATAAAATATTTGTTAATTACGAGAGATACATTTGAGACCTTTATGCCATATAACCTGAGCTTAGCATATTATAAACATGGTCTGATTCAATTTGTCAGAAAGCCCATTCCAGGAGGTAGTACTATTATGATCTCCATTTCCTTTTGCAGAAATGGGGCTTGAAGAGTTTACAGATCTGCTTGAAGTCATAATCAGAGTAAGGAATAGGTATTGATTATAATTCTGTCAGGACACCTCCAGCTTTTAACCTCAATCAGAGATGATGCTGCCCTGGGCTATTTGGCCATGTTGGAAGGGAGGCTACTAAACACCTTCAACACCCAACACAAGTAATTATGTCTAATCGAGAAGGTGAGAACATCTAGTCTGGACCAGCACTTCTCCAACTTCAGTGTGCATTTTAGTCATCCAGGATTCTAGTTCAAATGCAGAATCTGATTTATCAGGTCCTGGTGGACCCGAGATTCTGAAAATCAAACAATTTCCCAGATGTTTTGATGCTGCAGGTCCCAGTCTGTAGACCCGGACTCTAAGTAGCCAGACCGTGGTTCTGTATCAAAGTCAGACGTAGGTAGTTTTAGGACTTTTGAACCAAAATTTAATTTTATGTAGTTTGAATGAATAGTGTAGTCACTTATTCCAGAAGCTGTTATAAATTCTGTGCTTGAGTCTTTAATATAAAGGCCCCTGAACGGCATCAAATATTAAGCTTCCCAAAACGGTTTTGTTTACTTTTTAAAGTAAAGGCCTTAGAGTGACAACAAATTTCTGGAAAAGACTGTATAATAAGTAGAATAGGAGACTCCAAAATATGTCTGCATCCTAATTCTCAGAAACTTTGAATATGTTATTTTTATGCTGAGGTGGGGGCATTAGGTAGCGATATGTTTGCTAATCATCTTTACATTATTTTTAGTGTAGGTTTCTTTAATTAAAAATCATTGAGGTGACATTAATAAAATCTAATGAGATTTAAGTGTACAATACAACAGTATGTCATACATATATTGCGGTATGTGTTCGCCATCCAAAGTTAGATTTCCTTCTGTCGCCAAATACTTGACCCCTATTACCCTTACCTACTTCTCCCCACCCTTCTTCTCTCTGGTAACCACTAATCCACTGTCCATGTCCATGAGTCTCTATTAGTCATGTTTCTTTGTTACTTTCACTTTTATATCAACACAGGAGTGAAATCACATAGTTTTCAAATTTGCTGTCTGACTTATTTCGCCCAGCATAATAATCTCAAGATCTATCATGTTGTCACAAAGTGTAGAATTTTATGTGTGTGTGGTTCGAATCCATCTTTTTTTTCCGCTTTTTAAAATATAATACACAATTAGTTTCTTGTATTTACATTGTACAATTCAATGAGTTTTTTTCAATTATAGTTGGCATACAATAATGTATTTGTTTCTGTTGTACAGCATAGTGATTGGAGACCTATATAACTCACAAAGTGATCACCCCACTAAATCTAGGACCCCTCTTCCCCTTTATATATTCATTACCGCATTGTAAGTATTTTCCTTATACTACACTTTATATCTTCATGTCTATTTTGTAACTATCCATTTGTACTTCTTAATCCCTTTGCCCTTGTTCGTCGTTCCCCCCAAATCCCCTCACATCTAATAGCCCTCAAAATCTCCTCTGTATCTATGAGGTTGTTTCCATTTTTGTTGTTGTTGTTGTTTATTTTCTTCTTTATATTCCACATATATGTGAAATTGTGTGATATTTGTCTTTCTCTGTCTGACTTATTTCATTCAGCGTAATACCCTCTAGGTCCATCAACGCAATATCTTTTTCCATCCCCTTCCTTTTAGTCTGTGTGTGGCATAAGGAAAATTGTTAACTGACATACAATCCTGGGGTTGCTCAAGTCCTGCACTGAGAGAGAAGAGGGTTCTCAGTGGAGCATAAGAAGTAATTCAAACACACACCAAAGTTAGATTCAAAAGAAAAGTTTATTAGAGAAGGGGAAAAGCTAAGAGACAAAAAAAAGATATGAGAAAGCAAAGACAAAAAGCCTAGACAAGGGAAAAAGCCTCCCATGTCATAGGAACCAGTTTATATATCAGTCTTTAGTATTTGTGAGTTAGTTTAAAGACTTTGTTTACCCGTTTTCCTTTGAGATGGACATACAGTGATAAAGAATAAAAGTATGTAGCATGAAAAGGTAAGAATATGTAGCGTGAAAGGCCTGCTGGCAATTCCCAGCCTGTGATCCACAGGTTCCCCATGGTTTTAGCCATTGGGAATGAATGATTTTACTTCGTTTACTGTGCCACTTAAAGATTCTATTTTTCCTGTTTCCCCTTCATGGTGTGGGGAAATGGGTTGTTAGCAATCCCTGAAGACATCTTCCTTTGTCCGGCACATTTCCTCTTGGTCTAGCTGCAGCGCTAATCAGGATATTGCAGTCTCTGAATATGACTTGATTTAACATTTTAGCTCTCTTGCCTCCCCCCTACATTAATGGGGAAGAGAGGGGTGGAAGGCTCAAGGGTTGCAAGGATCGAAGATTAAAATGGAGCCAGACTCCTTATTATAGATGGTGAGGTCAAATTTAAAGTGAGTTTCTAAACTTAAGTTCCATGAGTGGCTTTACGACCTTAGCCAAGTCCTTGATCCCTAGAGGGCATGAGACCCTCTTGTTCCAGTGTGACCTGGCCCAGACTGCCCTCCCACTCCCTACTGACTAGCTCCACTTGGAAACTCAGTCAGGAATTCCTTGCAACTTCAGTGCCCTCTCGGTTGCAAACAGCTCGGGAAAAACAGTAGAGGCTGCCCCCGGCCAGAAAAAAATTTCCGTTTAAATGCAAATGAAACAGTTGGCCTCAGTTCCAGCTGCCCAGTGGAGCCTGGTTTCATTGATTCAGGGGTCCTCACATCCGCCGTCACTCAGGCACAAGGAGGCAGCCTTGAAAACTGTCCAATCAGGAGCGCCCCTGGGGTAGGTGGGTGGGGTGATGTAACGGGAAGTTGTAGACGCCCCACCTTGCTCCAGCGGCCCCGAGGGTCTGGTGTCCTCTGTCATTCCTGGTCGTTAGTGGCTCGGTCACCCTGTCTGTCGCGCTGTGTCGTGGGAGTCTAGGCAGGACTCAGGGAGACCCAGGAAACCTAGCAATGGTGAGTGTGGGGCCGGGGTGCAGAGGCGGGGACGAGGGGCTGGTTAGAACCGGTTGGAATCGGCAATGGCTGGACCCGGCCTCTCCACAGGCCCTCTAGAGTCTGCGGACTCGAGTGCCCTGGGGTCCCCGCTGGCACCTCAGTCCCCTCCGGCACACACTGTGGGGGCTGGGCCGACAGCCGGGACCCCGAGCGTGCTATTTCCTCACTGCGCGCAGCGACTTCGGCCCCGCAGCCTCTGGGCGGCTCTGCGACCGCAGCCCTGCGTCTCCCCAGATGGTGCGGTGACCACCGTGAGAATCATCAAGGAGAAAATCGTGACTCCATCACAGGGGTTCGTGCGTGGGAGGAGCTGTGGTCTTTGGGGTCCTCAGCCCCTTCTTTTTCCCCAGGGGGACTTTTCTCCTGAGTTTTCCCGGTGTTTGGGAAGCACGGTCTCAGATCCACCATTCTCTGCCTCTAGCCTGTCTCTTCCTGGGACTGACAGGGAGTAAGTAAGTCCCTAAATTTCCAGATCCCTCCTCGAATTCTCAAGCCTACTTCATTATCAATTGTTTATCCTCCGTGGCTTATTTCAAACAGACCCAATATTTTAATTGTTTATCCTTTTCCCACAGTTATGGATGGCCCTTTTTTAGAGATTTATATATATATTTTTGTGGACATTTTACATGAGAGGAAAGGGAAGAATAAACCACCTGGAATTCCGTTGTTTGAAATCCTTGCACCTCTCCCCCAGGATCTTTCGTGGGCACAGACGCCCTGTGGGAAGTCCTTTGGACGGAGGTTCCTGTTTGGAAACTTTCCTGGGCGTTTTGTGCCGTGAGCACGCGGCCTCTCCCTGGGTTTGACACCTTGAAAAGATTTATTGACTTTTTTAAATGTCCGTTTTCAATAGGAGTAAAATGTATTTAATCAGTAGCGCTCGGAAGATATAAAATAGTCCCAAACAGGCAAAGTACAGGTGAATTTTAGAAAAAAATAACAAATTCCGTGATTACATTTTATTTTGGGTAGAATTCTTTCACTTTCTTCCCCTGAGCACGGCGAAGTAAATTTGTGAAATTGGTTTTTTTAGTTTTGGGTGTTTAGAAGTTAAATTGAAGCGTTTAGACTTGCAGAGCAGACATGTATGATTACTAACCAGTTTCTTTTTCTAGAAATATAATTAACTGACATCTTTTTCTGAAGAGAATAGATATTTGTGGTTTTCTAGTGGAACTAGTAAGAGAACCTTAAAATTTTCTTCCTTTCCCTATAAATGCTGGGTTTGAGTGATTTTGTTGGATTGTTCAGGTGTTGGGTTTGTGTCATTTACAATATCACCCGTTTTCCAAAGTAACTCCAGTGGGGAGCAGAGACCTGAGGTCAGTGACCCAAGCTAAGGCCACTTTGACCTGCAAAGGGAAGCACTTTCAGGCCTAGTGATTCTTCCTGGGGAGCTTCCCCCTGCAGGTGTTCTACCTGCTCTCACCTACTGTGGAGGAGTCTTTACCCAGAGAGAAGCTGCAGCCCAGGAAAGCTGGGGTGCACATGCATAATGGAGGAGGGGTGATGATGCACATTCTGAGGTTGTAGCTGTGGTTTTTTAGGGCTAGACATTTTTATATCTTATGTTTGAGTTTTCTATCTACAGTCAATGTAATTTGTGCATATAGAGAAGTTTGTGAAGATTAGAGGTTCTGTCTCCTGGACAAAAGGTTTATGAGTTGGGGAGTTCATTTGGGTCAGAACTCAGGCTGAATCAGGCTGAGTTTCCTAACTGAGAATGGAAGCGTGGGGAAGGGAGGGCTTCCATGCTTACCGGAAGTGGGGTGTTGGAGCTCCCAGAGTTCATTCGTGGGGATGCTCAGGTGTCCACCACCCCTCCTTCCCCAGGGACTGACCCACTTCAGAGGTTCTGTCTCAACCTGGGTTGTCTAGACCGCAAGTGTGGGAACATATTCAATCACCTTTCTGAATGTAGGTTTCCTTCTGATGTGTTTTGACTCCAATGTTTATGTTTCTTTCCTTCGAATTTCTTTCTCCATTAAATATTACAGCCCTTTGATTCTAGTGTCCATTAGCACCTGGCGTTTTAAAATGTAAATTGATTGAGAGATACCATATAAGGCCAGAAAATTTAGGTAAAAGAACCTGAAAATGTCAGATAGGTGTTTTTAAATTCTCAGATGATTTTTCATTTTAGCTCATTGTTTCTATGTTCAGGTCTCTAGAGAACTTTGACATTGAAAAGGATATACTGTTCCTAAGGCAAATGAACTCCTATTTTAATGGATGTGAGGGGAAAAAAAATTGAATTTTTATTTTCATTCATAAAAGAAAAACATCTCAAAGCTCACATAAATATTTGAAATTTCTAGTATATTTCAGAGCTTAATTGCAAACCGCTAATACACTATAATATCTTACTCGTTCCTGAAAATATCCTCATTATAAAATATAAGAGAGAAAACTGTCATAATGCTTTTTGTCCTTTTAGAAAGGGATTTGTCAACTTTTTAATCGTCTGAACTTTTATATCATTTAGTGTTTAAAGGATTAAATCTTGGAGTGGTTATTTATGTAAAGAGATAAATTATTTTTAAAAGCAAGACTTAATTTAAAATAATCATCAATCATATGAAAATGCAGTATACATAAATTTCTCTCCTTATTTTAAACAAATAATGCATTAGAATGTTTAAGGAATTCCTAGGAGAGGAAACTAACTTAAAAAGACTCCCTGCTCACATGTCTGCTCCACTCCTGTGTTCCTATTAGATTCACCCTCAAATGACCAGTATTGATCACTTCCTGATGATCCTGTTAGTGTTTCTTTACATAAGAACAAACCAGTGCGAATGCCTACTTTTCTTACCCATGTTCGTTGTTGTCATGAGTGGTCAGGGTCCCTATATTTGATGTTCTTTTACTTAAACAACGTAATCTCCGCCCCTCCCTTTCCCCCTAGTGCTTCTTATCTGTCAGACCCCCGCTCTGAGCTGCTGCTTGCGGGGGATCCCTCTTGTGCGCTGTGCTGCCCGGTGTGGTGTCATGGACCTACTGAGCCTGGAGTCTGTATACGCAGGACTCTGAGTTGGCAACTTTGGAAATTCTTTGTCCTTTGTGAGCGGAGTATGGGAATGGAGCCCTCACAGTCATCCTGGGCCAGTGGTTTAGCTGGAACCCTACTATGTGTGTAAAGTAAGGGTGTGACTGAGGTTGGGTTTGCACAGACATTAGGGAGAGGTCTTCGGGGGTACAGGATGATTATACTCTGTAGATGTGGTGAGCCCATCAGATGGTCACTCTGTAAAGAGCCTTTATTTCAGAGAGAACAAAAGGAGACAGACAGGGATGGCAGCCAATATGTGGCAAGATTCCAGAGGGCCCAGCAGGACTCCTCAGTAACGTGACTGCTGCTGCTGCCCCTGCATCTATTGCAGCAAAGATCCTGACCCTCCGGGTGACAGTGGACAGCACCATGGTTTCAGTTTCACAGCAAAGGGATCAGTTCAAGCCCTGCTTAAGCCCAGGGTACTTACTCTCTACAGCAACCGGTTGTTACGCTGGGGCCTCTACCCTGTTAGCAGTGACGTGAGGCTCTGGAGGAGGGCCTTCAGTTGTCCCTAGGCTTCTAATTAAGAAACTGTCCTAGGCCCACACTGTATGCCATCGGAGCCACAGTTATCACGACGTGCTGGGCCCTCTTTGAAACAGAGGCTGTCATAAGCACCGAGCACGGGACCAGCTGCTGAGGGGCCTGTTATGCCTTTGGCCCTAGAAACAGCTCTCTCTGCTCAGTAGGGCGGCTGACACCTGCTTGTGACATGATGGAACCAACCCTTGGCCCTCCAGCTTGCACCACCTGCAGGAGAGGTGACCTTCCTTACTCCAGTCCTTTAAAAGAAGCTACAGTGCTGGAGGAGGTCGCCCTTCTCACAGGCTCCTGGGTTCCCTGGGCTGTTCCTAGGGACTCAGTGAGCACCCAGCCCTGGGGAGGGCAGACTCTCAGGAGGATCACACACACTCGTACATGGGGGAGTGCAGTGGAGAGCTGCGGCTCTTCATCCCTTTTTTGGGACATTCCTGATAAAGGACCGAGCCCAAGGGTCACACAGCTCCCCAGACATCCAGCAGCCATCTTACCACTGACCCACAGTTGTCCCCATCTGCCTATGTTCACAGGCCCTTAGACCGTTGTCTGAGCTGCCCCTTTGTGGTAAAAGAATTCTGGGGATGTCCTGACTGAGACACTCCAAGTGTAGATATAGGTAACACTTGTGTGCACCCCAGGACAACCAGCTCCCCAAAACCAGACTCACCAAGGAAACTGCCAACCCACCTTAGACTTCCGGACTCCACTGGTGGTAACCACGGCGCTTCTCAGAGCACAGAGCACCCCACTCTCCCGCAGAGCATCCGTGGAAGCTTCTACGTACTGGTCGCAGGCTCGTAGGGCACTGCACTGGCTTACTGACATAAGGTCTGATGAATTGAATGATACGTGGCCTGTTTTATCCATCAGTCAGTTATCAGGGCTGAGTTTTAATGAGTCTGCCTTTATCTTTTCCTTCCTCCCTCCCTCCCTCCCTCCTTTCCTTCGACTCAGTATTGTTAAAGTCATTTTAGATTTACAGAAAAATTGTTGAGAGTGTACAGAGAGTACCCATATAGCCCATACATCCACACAGTTTGCACTGTTTTTTACGTCTTGTATGACTGTGGTACATTTGTTATAATTCCCAAACTAGTATTGATGCAGTAAAGTGCACAGTTTACATTAGTGTTGTCTCTATATTATGGGATCTATAGGTTTGGGCAAATGTATAATAACGGGTATCCATTGTTTCTATACTACAAACTGTGATATTACTTCCCTAAAACTCTTCTGTGCTCCACTTATTTATTCATTCCTCCCTCCACCCCTAAATCCTTTAAACCCAAAGATCTTTTTATTGGCTCATGATTTTGTCTGTTTCACATCGCCATATACTCAGAATCATATATAATATGTATCCTTGCAGAATCACTTCTTTCACTTAGCAATGTATTTTTAAGATTCCTCTTGCATTTTTACATTTTTTAAAAAGCTTTTTTAGTGATTTTCCTTGATTATTGAGTATACATTTACTACTAACCTACATCCTTTGTCAAGTGTCATTATACCACTTCACTATTTCTGCAACTACTTCTTACACTATTGCTAATTCCCCTCTCACTGTTCCTTGTCACACTGCTGTCATTTATTTCCATTACCCATATACTTGTAATTGCCAAATACATTATTGCTTATATTTTAAGAACTAAAAAAGATTTTACCTTCACTTTTTTCTTCTCTAACCCTTTACCTTTTATCATTTACGTACTTTTAGATGAATTTTTAAATGTTTCATTTAAAGTAGATATACTAGTGACAAATTACCTCAATTTTGCCTCAGAAAGCCCTTATTTCTTCTTTATTTTTGAAAGATTGTTTTTCTCGATACAAAATTCGGTAGAGAGTTTTTCTTTTAATTTCAAAACATTCAGTATTCTGCTCTGTTCTTGCTTGCATGATTTCTGAAAAGAATTCAAATTTAATTCAAATCTTTGTTTCTCTATACATAACATTTGTTTTCCCCTTTGACTTCTTTCAGTATATTCCCTTTGTCTTTGATTTTTGTTTAATTTGAATATGATATACTTGGGTTTGCATTTTTGGTGTTTTTCTTTTTTAGTGTTTTAGAGGTTTCTGCCTCTACATTATGTCATCTTTCATTAATTTTAGGATATTTCAGTGATTATTACTTCACTTACCTCTTCTGTTTCTTTGTCTTTCTTTTTTTTCAGGTAGTCCCATTTTGTGTAATTTAATCCTCATGTTAAAGAAGATTGTCCTAGGCTTCATGGATATTGTGTTCTGTCCTTTTTGTTCTTCATTGTCTTTGCATTAGACTCTTATGAAATAGAATTTTTTTGAGTATAGGCCTTATTAAGAACAGAATATATAGGCCATATCTCAAAATGCCAGTTTTTTTCTTTTCTAATTTTTGAGATACCATTTCCCCTGTGACCTCAAGGCTCTGATGGATCTAAGAAGAGTAGTTCATTACAAATTTTTTTTGTGTTTTTTTTTTTTTTTTTAATGAAATTGAGACTGACAGCTCCTAAGTTCATTAAGTGTCAGACCAGAAGGTGGCAGGGCACCCTCTAGAGCAGTGGTTCTCAGTGTTTTTTACACCAGGGACTGGTGCTCCTATGAAAATCTAACGCCTGATGATCTGAGATGGAGCTGAAATAGTGATGCCAGCGCTGGGGAACAGATGCAAATACAGCTAAAGCTTTGCTTGTCTCTACCACTCACTGCTTGCTGTGTGGCCTAGTTCCTAACAGGCCACGGACTAGTACCAGCCCACGGTCCAAGGGTTGGGGACTCTTGCTCTAGAGTGACGTGTAGGGAAAATTCTCCTGAAACTGGAGAATGGACATTTTTTTTTTTTTTTTTTTTTTTTGAGGAAAGCACTGTTGAATCCTTTTATGTGTTATATAATCATGGGCAAATTCATCATCAAATTATGTGGACTTAAATGAACTACCTTATAATTTGCAGCTCTTAACCTGTTCCTCAGGGGCAGCAAATCCCAGGGTACCTACTGTTAGGGTTTGACAAGAAAGAGCTCTTCTGGCATGTTCTCTCACTACATGTTCGAAACTTTGGCTGGAAGCAGCCCTGAGGCACGTGAGTATAGGAATTTTGTGGTCTAACTTTTCATGCCTTCTTCCTTATGTCCGAGCTCTAAGTTCCAAGTAACTTTCTAGTCCCATGAGATTGGACAGAGAGAGAATGAAGAGCTGAGTCTGTGATAAATATCACACAAGTTACAAGCAGTGCTTCTCCACAAGCATGTTTACATTTAGCCAGCTACACCTGGTTGCTGGTAAAGGCCTGGAGGACTTCAGGATGATTGGTCAGTTGGCTTTGGTGTAGATGACTTCCACAGGTCTCCTGGACTCTCATGTTTGGTGATGAAAACAGAAGGAAAAACTTCCAGTTCTTCACTATGTTTTATTTATTAAAACCTCACGCAGATTTCAGCCTCTGCCTCATGGAGTGCTAAAGATGGTGGGTAGTGAAGAAGATGAAAGAATTTTTCTCACAAAGAATTGATGGTCTTCAAATAATCTTTGTTTTATTTGAATATCGTTTTTGTTGATTCTAAACATTCTCTGAACCCTACCATTAGAAAAATAAGATGTTATGTGATCACTGTAAAAATATACGAATATGTAAATATTTTACATGTGTTCATGATGCTGTTAAGTTTATGAGGAAGTAAGTGTGGACAGAGAGCATGTTTCTGATGATCAAGTCATAGAATAAAGGTTTGGAGATGAGAGAATCATATGTAACCTTCCTGTAATTGAAGTCTAGGTGTCCAGTGCTGTCATTCTCATTCATTCAACTGTACACATATTTGGGATTTTGTATAGGACTCAGTGGCATATGAGGATGTGGCTGTGACCTTCAGTCTAGAGGAGTGGGCCTTACTGGATCCTTCACAGAAGAAACTCTACAGAGATGTGATGCAGGAAACTTTCTATAACCTGGCCTCAGTAGGTAAGGATAACAACATTCCTTCAGCTGTCAGTTAGAGAACAAGTGTTTCTTGCTCACCAGTATTGTTCCAAGATGTGGACTGTGGAAAGGGAGGATGCTGGTAAATAACCTGGGCATGGTCGCAGCTCACTGTAGATCTAGAAGCTGATAATTTTTCTATAATACAGTTTCTTTGGAATCATTTTTTGGGTCTGCATTTTAGGAAAAAAATGGGAAGAATATGACACTGGAGATCAGTACAAAAACCAGGGGAGAAAACTAAGGTGAGTTGCACAATAGAAAGCAGTGTTTCATGTGAGAATTCTAATATGTCATAAAATTTTTTAAAGAAGCAAACAAAACTAATAAACCCTGCTTCAAATATCTTTCTTCTTAGAATATTTTTTACCAAAAATACTTTTTAAAATATACCATACACATTAGTATTTGCAAAACAATTCACTTGGAAGCAGCATTAACAAACCCTGTATATAAACATCATAGTTTGATAATAGAGGGGTCAGGTCTTCTTGGAAAGCAATCTGTATATTTAATTTCAGACAAGATAGAATATATATACTTTTCTTATGAATCATAATAAACATAATGAATATAAAATCATTAATAAATATTAAATCTGTGCTTCTTGTTGTTTACAGAAGTCAACTGGTAGAGAAAGTTTGTAAAAGTAAAGAGGTTAGTCAATGTGGAGAAAACTTCAATCTTATTTCAAATCTCAGTCTGAAGAAGGACACTACTAGAGTAACACCATGTGAACACAGTGCATGTGGAAAAGTCTTTGTACATCTTTCATCCCTTAGTAGGCACATCAGATGTCACACTGGACACAAAGCATATGAGTTTCGGAAATGTGGAGAGAACCCATATAAGTGTAAAGAATGTGGTAAAGCCTTCAGTTATCTCCATTATTTCAGAAAAAATGAAAGAAATCTTAGTGGGGAGAAAACCTATAAACATAAAGAATGTGGGAAAGCCTTCAGTTGTTCATGTTCACCTCAATTACATGGACTAACTCACACTGGAGAGAAACCCTATGAGTGTAAACAATGTAGTAAGGCCTCCAAAGATGACTGCTCCTTAAAAATACATGAAAGAACACACACTGGAGAGAAACCATGTGAGTGTAAACAATGTGGTAAATCCTACAGAGATCCCAGTTCCTTAAAAATACATGAAAGAATTCACACTGGAGAGAAACCCTATGAGTGTAAACAATGTGATAAAGCCTACAGAGATCACAGTTCCTTAAAAATACATGAAAGAATTCATACTGGAGAGAAACCTTATGAATGTAAAATATGTAGCAAAGCATTCACTTATCCTAGTTCTCTTCAAAAACATAAAAGGACGCATACTGGGGAGAAACCCTATGTGTGTAAAATATGTGGTAAAGCCTTCAATTCTTCCAGTCAACTTCAAGTACACAGAAGAACTCACACTGGCGAGAAACCCTATGAATGTAAAATATGTGGTAAAGCCTTCAGTTCTTCC
Organism: Eidolon dupreanum; assembly: GCA_028627145.1. Taxonomy (NCBI): domain Eukaryota; kingdom Metazoa; phylum Chordata; class Mammalia; order Chiroptera; family Pteropodidae; genus Eidolon; species Eidolon dupreanum. The sequence continues at coordinate 35,612,113 of CM053512.1, read as the reverse complement.
AGTTATGTTCAAGTACATCAAAAAACTCACACTGGAGAAAAACCCTATGTGTGTAAAATATGTAGCAAAGCATTCACTTATCCCACTTCTCTACAAAAACATAAAAGAACTCATAATGGAGAGAAACCCTATGAATGTAAAATATGTGGTAAATTCTTCAAGTATTACAGTTCCTTACACATACATCAAAAAACTCACACAGGAGAGAAACCCTGTGAATGTATGCAATGTGGTAAATCCTTCAGAGATCACAGTTATCTTCAAAAACATGAAAGAACACATACTGGACAGAAGCCCTGTGAGTGTAAGCAATGTGGTAAAGCCTTCAGAGATCACAGTTCTCTTAAAAAACATGAAAGAACACATACTAGAGAGAAACCTTATGAATGTAAGCAATGTGGTAAAGCTTTCAGTTTTCATAAGTGGTTCCAAATACATAAAAGAACTCACACTGCAGAGACACTCTATGAATGTAAAATATGTACTAAAGCATTCAGGTATCCCAGTGATCTTCGAATACATGAAAGAACTCACACTGGTGAGAAGCCCTATGAATGTAAGCAATGCGGTAAAGCCTATAGAGGTCACAGTTCCTTAAAAACACATGAAAGAACTCATACTGGAGAGAAACCCTACGAATGTAAGGAGTGTGGGAAAGCCTACAGACATAACAGTACCTTTCAGAGACACAAAAGGACTCACACTAAAGAAAAATACTATGAATGCAAATAATTTGGAGAAGCCTTCAGATATTATCAAGTTTTCAAACATGACAGAAAACACCCTCGAGAGAAATCATAATGTATGAAAAAATATAGCACAGCATTCAGTTGTCTGGATTATCTTTAAAAACTTGAAAGAAATCACACTACAAAGAAACCCTATGAATATTAAAGAATACAGTAATGCATTTAGGTATTTCAGTGATCTTTGAAACATGAAAGAAATCTCACCGGAAAGACCCTTCAAATATAAACAATGTGGTAAAGACTACAGAGATCACAGTTCCTTACAAACACGAAAGAACTCACACTAGAGAGAAACCACATGAATGTAAGGAATGTAGAAAACCATTTGTCACAGTCTTTAGGAGACATGTGACCATGCACACTGGTGAGAAACCATATAAAAATGCAGAATATGGGAAAGGCTTCAGTATTCCAGGTCCTTTCAAAAGTATGAAAGGATTCACTGGACAAAAACTTTTGAATGTAAACAGCATGGGAAACACTTGAATTGATCCACGTTCTTACATGTGAAAACTCCCATGAAAAAGAAATAGAAATGTAAGTAACATGAGAAAGCTTGATAGAAATGAATTCAGGTATAATGTGCAAGAAAACTTCAACAGAAAGAGTTCTTATTAAAGTTGTAAGTATATTGTTTATTGAACATTTTTTAAAGTGCATCATTTGAGTGTGAATTCTACTAATTTCAGAAATGAACACACATGTACAATAATTCTGAGAGTTGTCTTTCAATGTTAGCAGATAAGATTAATAGGTAGCAGTTTTTTCTTAAACATTTAATATTTTTTTCTCACCATTGTGAAGCCTGTTAGATCCATGGGTGAATTGAAGTATATTAAATATAATTAGGTTAAATTTTTTAATAATGTTTTATTCTGTGTTAGGGTTGAGAAGGATGCTTTGATATTTGAATTTTCCTAGTGGCCTTTATATCCCTAGTCCATTATGTATATTCTCAGCTCCTTTCTTGGGATGATGGGTTTTGCAACTGTATTCCAGTTGGAATAAATTTTATGTGTCGCAAAGTTATGAAAAAATATAGTTTGATGTGAATTATTTTTATAATGAGACTTTGCTTTTTGTTCTTCCTTTGGACTGGTATTTGGTGAATAGACTTTGAATTAAGAAGAAGAACCTGTGACAGGGCAACAAAATACAGAGCTGGAAATTTTCCCTCCCATTATGTAATCTTAAGAACTTGAATTTTTAAAATCCAACTCCTTTATGGTGCCATGTTCGAATTCATTAATGGCCTCACTTGTGTGAGATTTGGAGGGCAAAAACAAAGAACACATTAGATTTCGGAATCATTCAGACAGACAGAAAGACAGAAGGATAGATAGATAAATAGGAGCTTTAAGGACAACATCTTCCAGACCATTACCCAGATTCCTTGACCTTCCAGTCAAGACTGTCCTCAAAACCACCACCAACTGTTTGATTTGCATTTTCTGAGGTGCAGGTTTCCACATATATCTTCACAAGATCCACATCAAAGATCCATCAGAGTCTGGAGTTTTCTCTAAGCCCTTTTGTGTCCATTAGGAAACTGATTTAGACTTTTATGCTTATGTTTATTCCATTCTTCTCTGGATTATATACATACAAGGTCTCACTTGTTTAGGAAACACCTTATCCTGTTAACAGTCCAGTGAGCATGTTTTCCTGATTGTCCATGACATCTACCTTGGGGCCATCCACAAAGACCATGGGTGTTTGTTTCTCTGCTGCATGTGCAGTGGCTGCCTTGACCTGGTCCTTCCATGTGAGAATAAGCACCTTCCTCCTGCAGGAAGACTGTGGTGTTTTCTGTTACTTGAAGCTGAATGTAATCCCTCAATATGTTTTCAATTGTGATTGATTACATATGATTAAAAAGTATGTGCATTTTTTTGGTAAAATGAACACTTCTGTAGGTGTTTCATAAAAATATTAATGGATTTCTCAGCTGTTGTGTGCAACTAAATATTGTGTTTTTCATATCCTGAGGGGATATGTTAAAATGTCCCATCATTGTTATGGGCTTTCAAATAAATTTTCCAAATCTCTCTATTTAATCATTATACTTTATGGGCTAATTTTATGATAAAACATTTCTCAGGCATATTTTATGTTCTATTTTTATAATTACAAATTTTATCATATGACACGAATTGCCATTCAGTCTTAATAACAGAACCTTAAATCATGTTTTCTTTTCAGCATCCTCTTGCCAGTGACCCCCAGGAGCTTGCTCAAAATCAAAAGGGGGGGTCTAATGAATTATAATAAGAAGAATTACCATAAAGTACACATACTTGTGGGGTGGTAACATAAAAGCTTGCTCAGGACCTTCATAGGATTTGGCTTTTGTTAGATGATTTGATCTCTATTGAAGGCACCAAGAAGTTTTTGTATATTAAATGTCATGAGAAATTAAACTTATTATTTCATTGGTAATCATAAACCTTGTTTTTTAGAAGGCCAAAACAATGTAGGGGCACTAAACTTAATGTGTAAGAAGCCCCAGTCAGTCATATAAGTAAGAAGAGGGCAATGTTGGTCATTTTTATGAGTTAGAATGAACACTTTTACCATTTTTTGAGACATGGTTACAAAACATATTTCTTTTTGTCTTTGTGCATCACGATCACTGACTACCTTTGATGAAGGAGTTATGTGACCTCTGTCTCTTCAAAGGGTAAGACTTGGCCTTACCATGATTGCAGGCCAGCTCCCAATCCTCTAAAATGGCTTATGATGTTAGTACCTATTATCTGAACACTGATGAGTTTCCTGCAGTGTATTACACTGTTCACCATAAAGTACCTCAGTTAAAATATAGAAATTCATTGCCTTATATTTTTAATACCACCTTTCTGACTCAACCAAGGTCTCTCAGTTTAGGTAAATTGTGAGAGCACGCAAACCTAGCAAGGAGAAAAGAGAGAACCACAGGTCCAGTTGACCCTTTCTTGCTCGAGATTACACTCTTGATGCTAATGTTTCAAAATCTCTCATTACCAGGCATTTTAGGGTCATCGTACCCGATTTAGCACAATCAAGGCACTGTAGGATTTGGATACAGTGACATGAGATCAACTTTTTCTTGCAGTCCTGGTACTTTTGTGGGAAAGGAGAGACGGTTAACAAATAGCAAACTTTGTAGGTTAGAAATAAGGGCTTTGAAGAAAAGTAAAAACTGATGCAATACAATAGGGAGGCTGGGTGTGTTTTTTTTCTTTTTTTCCTGTGAGGGTAGGAACCTCAGTGAGTGAAGATGTCATTACTGATCACTTGTATTTTGACCACGTAGTGCATCTTAACTACTGTTTGAAGAACTGCGTGGTGGTCGAATTAGAGGACGGCAATACAGAATGTACTGCTTTCATTGATTAACAGTAAAGATTCACCATAGAGATAAAGATAAAGGCATATGGTTCATTTGTATTTATGCAATTTACATATATTTTGTATATAACCTGTGTTCATGAGTTTGGACATTGTTTTCTGGAACTTGAGATATCCTATTGATTTTGGCCACAGATATTTGTGGTGTCTTTCTGCTTAATGTCATTTGAGGGGATTTTCAGTCATCCCTAAATATTTAAAATGTTGCAGTATTTGGCATTTCCGTAATGCTGCTGTACACACTGAGTGACACATGTCTATCTCACTGTACCATGGAGTCCTCCCAATCAGAGAAAGAGTTACACTCATCAGCACCATTCTAGCCCATCCTGAGTTTACTTTATGTGCAGGGTGATACCTGCGCAGGTCCCCTGTGATTCCCCAGTGGAAACACCACAAACAGGTGTGGATGTGTAAAGGCAGCCATCCAAGGAATAACAGAGGTGAGTTGCAGAAAGAGGGTATCATTTTGAGTAATATCCTAATTGAGTTTAATGGAACTGATGGAAAATTTTTAATGTATTTTTCTTACATGAGTGGCTGGAAGCCTCTTGTTTCAATGATCCACACAGCCCCACAGCTCATTACACTGTTCACAGGATTCATTTCCATATGCTTAGACTCCAGCACATTTACTGGAAGGCTGGAAGGTATACCAAAAAAAGCTTCATATTTTATTAAAGAGAAAAGGAAATTAAATCTCCTGTTTTTTAGAGTCGAGTAATGTTATGGAGGGATTTCATTCAAATGGGCACCACAGAATGTACTCTTGGGGTGATGGCATATTTTCCATCTTTTGATGGCAGTATTTCTATACATTTGTGAAAACTCACAAGTACGCTTAATTTATCTTTATATCTATCTATATCTATATCTATCTATATCTATCTATATCTATATCTATCTATATCTATATCTATCTATCTATCTATATATATATATATATATATATAATTAATTGATAGAAATAAATAACACTTTCATATGCTGGGAGAATGTTAAGCTCTCCCAAATCTTGATTTTTATGTATTTAACACTTCCTTCCACAACTGCATGATCACTCTTGGAAGGAATTGAAGGTCTGCAAGGAAAAATTTAGTCCTTACCAGGCCTTTCTTTCAGCCCTGTCTTAGTTAACACCCTCCAGGGTTGCACTTCCCTCATCTCACGCACTTAACTAGAAGTGAAGTGGGAGGGCTCCCAGAATCTGTCCTGCGGTTTAAATCAGGCTCCTCGGACAGATCTCTGGATGCACTGCGGGTCTGAAAAATAAAGGTGTATACCAAGTAGGGATCTGCCTGAGGACATCCTCAGTCGTGGGCGTCAACATCATTCCTTTCATCACCTCCATAGCATATTTCCAGCTCTTTGTTTCCCAGCCCAAGCCTACTTGCGCCTGCTTCCTTGGAAACATCTTTGGAAATCCATGCACACCCCACTCTGAAACAATCTGTAAGTCAACACCAGGCATCTGAGCTGAGAGGGTGACAGAAGCAGTTGGCAGAACCTGTCATGGGCACATTCTATCGTCCACAGCTGTCACGTATTTATGAGATCTGCTTGCTTACTTTCACACAATACTTAAATATATACTGACATTGGGTGGGAAAACAAATTACTGAAGAAGTTGTCCAAGTACCAGTCACTCCCTTATTGTCTCCTCCCAACATCCGTTTATTATAGTGGCTCTAGCAGCCTCCTATCACACACCCCAGTGTCTCTAAACCACCCATGGTGGACTCAGCTATGCAAGGAGTTCTTTGTACCAGAAACTGTTCTCGTCAGCTGGTGCTGCATACAATTAGAGAAGTGTGGCTAGAACTGACAGTCTTTTTGTAAGTGTAGCCCCTTTCAAGGCCTTTGCTGATGACCTTCCACAGCTAACTCCACATTTTTGTCCTGGATCGTGAACTTAGGACCCCTCAGGCTTACTGGATAGAGGCTTCTTGTTAAAAAGGTATCAGTACTTGGAGAGAGAAAAAAATGGCAAAAATCACCTAGGATCTAGAGGAACAAGCCATACAACTAGGGATAAGTCCAAGAAAACACCCTGTAATGGCAGAAGGTAGGACAGAGCGATGATTTGTGGCTGCCTGGTCCCAAGCTGCTGAATGAGACGGAGGCTGCAACAGCGGCAGCAACAGACACCTCTTAAAGGGGCCATGTCCAGGATGGGTTTTTCGTGGCGATGGACCTGTTCGCTCTGAGCACAAGTGCTGATTCAGCTGCGTGCAGAGGGCACCAAGGACTTTTAGAGAGACATTGTCAGAGTGAGGGCCGAGGCGAGTTTCACTAGGCATAGAGGTGCCAGCGGTATCCATTGTTCCCTGCTGAGCCCTCCCCCACTACCAGTGTGCCGCCATAGCTGTGACATCATCAAACTGGATAACAGTCACTCTGCCCAGAGGATTCCCTGAAAACCCCCCTCCTCCAACTCACGGTCCCACCCAAGCCACATCTAGGTCAGGTGCTCCTTGCTGAGACTCACACTGGAGGCAGCCTCGGTTTTTGGTGTGGCCTTTTGAGGCAACTATAAGCACAGCATCTGTGGATCGCTTGCTGAATCTTAACATGTGGCCCCGGAGGGGTAGAGGCTGGGGCTAAGTTTGGCCTGCAGCTGAACCCCTCTCAGGACTGTGCCACTGGACACCTATTTCACAAATCCACACTAATTAAGACCGGGACACTTAGGAGCTTTGCTTAGTACCTGAAAACAGATACAGAAAGGCAGTCAAAATGTGAAGACAAAGAAGCAGAAACCATATGAGAGAACAGAACAGAGATCCAGATATAATGGAGTCAAGTAATCTAACAGAGTTCAAAACACTGGTTATAAAGATGCCCAGTGAACTTTTGGTTAAATTCAGTGAGAACTTCAACAAAGAGATAAAAAATATAAAAATGGAAATGGAAATTATAAAAGGGAACCAGTCTGAAATGAAGAACACATTGTCTGAGATGAGTATATTAAATGGAATAAACAAAGTGAATAAAGAAAAGGATCAAATGCCCTATCTAGAGGACAGGGCAGTCAATCAGAATGGCAAGAAAAAAGATGCCAACACCATAAAAATAATTTAAGAAGGATATGAGCCACTATTAAGGCTCCAAATATTCATCTGATCAGCATCACTGAAGAAAATCAAGACGTCGAACAGCTGTTTGAAAAAATAATGATAGAAAACTTCCCTAACCAGGTCAAGGAAATGGACATAAAACCCCAGGAAGCTCAGAGAATTCCAAAAATCAGGGATCTAAAGAGGCCCATACCAAGACACATAATTAAAATGCCAAAGGTTAAATACAAATAGAGAATATTAAAAGCAGCAAGAAAAAAAAATAATAATTACTTATAAGGAAACACCCAGAAGACTGGCAGCTGATTTCTCAAAAGAAACTATGCAAGACAGAAGGGCTTAGCAAAAAATATTCAACAGGATAAAGACCCAGGATATACAACCAAGAACAATTTATCCAGCAAAGCTATCATTTAGAGTTATAGGACAGATAAAGAGCTTCCCAGACAAAAATAAGCCAAAGGAATTTATGAGCACTAAACCAGTGTTATGGAAAATATTAGAGGAACTTCTTTAAGAGAAAAGACATGTATCAAAAATAGGAATAAAGAATGGTAACAACTACATTCCTATCAATAAGTACCTTAAATGGAAAAGAATTAAGTGCTCCAACCAAAAGATGGAGTGGCTGAAAAGATAAGAAAACAAGACCCCTACATGTGAAAAGGAAGGGGACAGAAAAAGATATTGCTCTGATGGACCTAGAAAGTATTAAGTCAGACAGAGTAAGATAAAAACTATATGATTTCACTTACATGCAGAATCTAAGGAATAAAAAGAACAAACTAATCAAAAACAGACTCACAAATATAGTGGACAGCTTGGTGACAGACAGATTTTGAGGGGGAGTTGAAGGACTGGGAAAATGGGGCGAAGGGCTAAAGAAGTACAGTTAGTAGCTGACGGTTGGTCACGGGGATGGGGAGCATGGCATAGGGGATGCAATTGGCACTAATATGTTAGCTAGGTGGCGGTTCAGGGGAAGGAGTGTGCAATTGGGGGGAACATGTTATGAACTATATAGATGTCTAATCAATGTACTGTGTACTTGAACCTAAATTAAAAAATAATTTTTAAAAAAAAGATATTAGTACTTGCAGGACAGAGCAAAAATTAGCCATTCTTGAATATACAATTTACAGAAGGTTGTTTTCTTCACATTAATATAATTTGTTCTAAGGAGGTCACCTCTCTAGACACACTGGCCACTTTGGGCGTCACTTGGGAGCACATGAGTGACAAGGGAGTTCATATACTTTATAGACAGTGTGCTGCCACCACATCTGATGGAGTCCATATATGGCAAACTCACAGTTTACATCATACTCAATGGTGAAAGGCTTTTTCTTTAAGGTCAGGATCAAGACAAAGGTGTCCAATTTCACCACTTTTATTTAACACGTATTGGAAGTCCTAGCCACAGCAGTCAGACAAGAAAAAAAAAAGTCATCCAAATTGGAAAGGAAGAAGTAAAACTGGAAGAATTTGCAGATGACATGATACTATAGAGAGAGAGAATCCTAGAGTCCACAAAAACTATTAGAATTGAAAAATGAATGCAATAAAGTAGCAGGATACAAAATTAATACAGAAGTTGGTTGTATTTTTATAGACAAACTATCAAAAAGAGAATTTTTTAATCCTGTTTATAATTACATTAACAAAAAATCTAGGAATAAATTTAACCAAAAAAGTAAAAGACCTAACTCAGAAAACTATAAGACATTGAAGATAATACAAATAAATGGAAGCATACACCATGCTTATGAATAGGAAGGATTAATATTCTTAAAATGTCCATACTACCCAAAGCAATCTATAAATTTAATGCAATCCATATCAAAATACCAATAGCATTTTTCACAGAACTAGAACAAATAATCCTAAAATTTATATGGAACCACATAAGACCCCAAATAGCTACAGTAATCTTGAGAAAGAAGAACAAAGTTTTAGGTATCACACTACCTAATATCAAACTATACTTCAAAGCTACAGTAATCAAAATACCATGTACTAACATAAAAACAGACACATAGTTCAATGGAACAGAACAGAGAGCCCAGAAATAAACCCACACCTATATGGTTAATTAATCTGTGACGAAGAAGGCAAGAATATACAATGGGATAAAGACAGTCTATTCAATACATGGTGTTGAGAAAACTGGACAAATACATACAAAACAATGAAACTAAACCACCTTCTCACACTATATACAAAAATAAACTCGAACTAGATTTAAAACTTAACTGTAAGACCCATAACCATAAAACTCCTAAAAGAAAACATAGGCAGTGAACTTTCTGACGTTACTTAGTCATTTTTCTTTCTGGTATATCTTCTCAGACAAGGGAAACAAAAGAAAAAATAAACAAATGGGATTACGTCAAACTAAAAAGTTTTTGCGCAGCAAAGGAAACCATCAACAAAACGAAAAGGCAACCTACTGATTGGGAGAAGATATTCACCAATAATACATCTGATAAGAGGTTAATATCCAAAATTTATAAAGAACTCATACAACGCAACACCAAGAAAACAATCTGATTAAAAGATGGGCAGAGGACCTGAACAGACATTTCACCAAAGAGGACAGACAGATGGCCAATAAACATATGAAAAGATACTCACCGTCACTAATCATCAGAGAAATGCAAATTAAACCACAATGACATATCACCTCACAGCTGTCAGAATGGCTATCATCAATAAATCGACAAACAAGTGTTGGTAAGAATGTGGAGAAAAGGGAACCCTCACGTACTGTTTGTGGGATTGCAAATTAGTGCAGCCACTACGGAAAACAGTACTGAGGTTCCTCAAAAAATTAAAAATAGAACTACCTTATGACCCAGCAATTACACTTCTGGGTATTTATCCAAAGAAATCCAAAACACTAATCCAAAAAAATATATGCACTGCTATATTCATTGCAGCATTATTTACAATACCCAAGATAGGAAAGCAATCTAAGTGCACATCATAGACTATTGGATAAAGATGGGTGGCACATATGCACAATGTACAATATTACTCAGCCATAATAAAGAATGAAATCATGCCATTTACAACAACATGAATAGACTTAGAGGGTATTACGCTAAGTGAAATAAATCGGACAGTGAAAGAAAAATACCATATGATTTCACCTATATGTGGAATCTAAATAACAAAATAAACAAAATAGAAACAAACTCATGATTATATAAACGTCTAACCACTATGCTGTAACCTGAAACTAATATAATATAATATTGACTGTCATCTATAATTGAAAAAATATATTTTTAAGAAATTTACTCATAGAGACAGAGAACAAACTGATGGTTGTCAAATGAGAGGGGAGTTGGGGGCTGCATGAAAAAGGTGAGGAGATTAGAAGTATAAATTGGTAGTTACAAAATAGTTATGGAAATGTAAAATACTGCATAGTGAATATAGTCAATAATATTGTAACTATATACAGAGCTAGTGGGTACTAGACTTATGAGGGGATCACTTTTAAGTTATAAAAATGTCTGACCACTATTTTATACCCCTGAAACTAATGTAAAATAACATTGAATTTATTCAACTGTAATTGCAAATAAATTTAAAAAAAAACAAATAGGAGAAAATATTATTAATAAAAGATTAAAATGCTAACAAAACGTTTTTAAAAAATAAAAGCATACTTCACTGGCAGCCTCGCCCACCTATAGGAGCTGGTTCTGCACAGCCACCTGAAACCCCACCTACCCACCCACTCAGGAAAAGGAGGCGGGGGTTGCCAACTGTCCAATCAAGGAGGCAGCAAGGCAAATGGGTGGGGCATCGATCAGCAAGACCCACCCCCAAGCTCCTGGACTCTGAGGGCGTTGTGCTCACCTGTGGTTAACCACCCAGGTGTCTCTGCTCCAGCGTCAGTCAGCTGTGACCAGCTCCGCCTGAAGGGACGATTCCGGGGGACCCCAGAAGCCCAGAAACGGTGAGTGCTGGGATCTAGGTGTCCCAGGACGGGGAGGAGGGGCTGGTCGCAACCGGCTATGACCGGATCCGGCCTCCCCACGGTCATCTTCGGACTCTGCGGACTCTGAGGAGCAGAGTTCCTCGCAGTCGCCGCCCTGACCTCAGTCCCCTCCCGCACGCAGCGTAGGGACTGAGCCGGCAGCTCGGACCAGGCGTCCTGTCCTATCAGTGAAAGAAGCGACTTCGGTCCCGGCCAGGAGCCTCTCTTGCAGTTCTGCGCCCGCAGTCCTGCGTCCCCAGGTGGTGCGGGTGACCATAGAGAGGGGCATCGGTGGACAGTCGTGACTCAGTCTGCGTGATTCCTACGTGGAAGGAGCTGTGGTCTGTGGAGTCCCCAGTCCCTCCTTTCTCCCCAGTTCTCTCCTGAGTTTTCCAAATGTTTGGGAAGCAGGGTCTCAAATCAATTCCATTGGTGTAGAATTCTTTCACTCTTTCTTCCCCTAAACATGTGTAATAAGTTCGGAGGTCTGTTTTTTGCTGTGGGTGTTTGCAAATAAAACTCCAGATTTCAGATTTAGCCTTGAAGAGCAGAAGTGTTCAAGTGTGAGTAGTTATTTACAAACCAATTACTTTCCCTCTATAAATAATAGATAGCTTTTTCTAAAAAGAATACATATTAGAGATTTTCTAATTTGACTTGTAGAAGACTCTTTTTCTTCCTATCTTTCCCAATAAACGCTGGGATTATGTGACTTGGATGCATTGTTCATATACTGGGTTTCTGTTCTGTCATTTAAAATATCAAAATGTCCCAAAGCAACTCCAGTGGTCCCTAAAGACCCGAGGGCAATGTATCTAAGCTAATGCTTTCGTGCGTGTTAGGGAAGCACTTGAAGGCCCAGTAGTTTTCCCTGGAGAGCCTCCCCCTGCAGGTGTCCTACCTGCTCACACCCTCTATGGAGGAGCCTTTACACTGAGAAGCCGCAGCCCTGGAAAGCAGGGGGTGCAGGTGCATGTGGGGGAGTGACACCTTTACTCAGATTTTAGCTGTGGTTCCCCTGGACTTGTCTCTAGACACGGGTAGGAGTTATGCACCCACAGTGTAGGTGCACTCAGAGTATAATTTGTGCACATGGAGAAAGTCTGTGAAAATCAGTTCTGTGTCCTTGGTTAAGGTTCGTGGATTGGAAGTTCGTTTGATCAGACCCTTTACCCTAAATCCAGGGGAGCACTTCCTCACTGTGACATGAAGCCTTAGAGAGGAAGTGTTCCTATTATTCCCCGGGGAGAGGAGGGTGTTGGGCTCCCAGAGTTCATTCCTGGGACGACTCAAGTGCCTCTCCCCTCCTTCCCCAGAGACTGACCCACGCCAGGGATTCTGTCTAAATCCAGAGAGTCTGGAATGTGGAACCTCCTTAAAGTGGCTTTCTCTCTGTCCCCTGGGAAGCAGTCTGCACATCTTAGCTGATTCCAGTACTTGTGTTTCTTTCCTTTGGATCCTTTATCAGCTGAACAGTGCAGCCCTTTGTCTCTAGTTCCCTGAGCACTTTGTCATTTCTTTCCCTGTGAGAGAAATAGCATTTTTAGTTTCTTGAGCTTAAAAATGTAGGTTGAGAGAGATGATGTCAGTAAGACAAGAAAATTGTGCATCTAAATAGAATTTGTGTTCCTTTTAGGCAAGAGAACCTCAAGATGTGAGATGATAGTGTTTGTTTTCAGATCCATTTTTTATTTTTATATCAGTGTTTGTGCATGTCCCAGGAGAACATTGAAATTTAAAAGGTTAAAATAGTTAATTTTTCATTTTAATTGATGTGCGGAAAACTAATGAAAGCTTATGTAAATCTTTGAAAATCCTACCACATTCAAGGAGCTAACCTCAAATGCCTATAGCATCATAGTATGCTACTTATCCCTGAAAATGCCCCCATGTGAGATGTAGGGGAAAGACAAACTAGGATGCAATTTGTCCTTTTAGTTAGCAAGAGATTTGAAAATTTTCATTTTGTATAGGTTACGCTTTAGTAACATTTAGTATTTAAAGGAATTAAATCTTAGAATGTGTTCCTATGTACAAAAGTTAAAGAAAGACTAGTAGATAGTAAACATGGTTGTATAAATTTCTCTGTTTTAAATAAATCGATAAGAAAAGTCTGACTTAGGAAGACTCACTGCCCACACATCCAGGCCCCTCCAGTTCTGTTAGTCCAGCCCGAAGTACACAGTTTTGATCATATCTTGAGCTCCTGTTAGTATTTCTTTATAGAAAGACAAGCCATTGCAAATGCATATTTTCCTTACCCATATTTGTCCCTGTAATGAGCAGTCACATTCCGCATGGTTCGATATTTGCTGCAGCCTAAGCCCCCTCCCCCTTCCCTGCGTGCACCCCAGACAGGCTAAGGAGAAAGTCGGGGCGCCCTCCTCTGCACTGGCTTCAGGTTCCAACTGCACACGCCCTGTCTGTGAGCAGAACTCTGGCCCTGACCTGCCCCTGACAAGGATTCTTTGCACGAACAACTTTACTCAGGCTCCTGAACCTTCTCCCAGGCCTATCGTTGCGTGTCCTTATAAAATCCAGTTTCAGTAGGAGCCCTGGAGTCACATGAACCAGAACCCCCTCCTATCTGATCCTCTCCATATCTGGTTGGTTCCATCTCCTGTACTATCAGGTGACGTCTGAGCACCCTGGCCTGTCTGCAGTTGGAATCCTGTCAGTCGATTAAGCAGGAACCCTTAACCCTGATTTTCTCTGTGATTTTTCCATCCACTGACGCCCACCCTGCTCTCTGGCTGTGATCTCCACTTGCCCTTGCTGTGCTCGGAGTGGGGCCCGATCCCATTTCCCCCCACTGTGAAATCCCATCACAGTGGTTTCTGCCTGTTAAAACGGGTCCGAATTAAACCTCCTTTACCATCTTTTACAAGAGTCATTGAATATTTCTTCTTAACACCCCCATCCACAATAAAACCCCAGGTTCCTTTCCTTGCTCTCTCAAACCATATCAGAACTGCTTGAGAGGCCTGCCCTGCCCTCCCCTAAGACCTCAATTATGTGAGTCACAGGCCTTTTCCCACCTTCTCTGTGTGTGTGGACAACCTTGCAGGTGACCATAACAGTTGACTCCGTGAGCAGCATGTCCCGACGTGACCACTCCAACGTGGGTCCATCTTGTCTCACTCTGACCTGCTAACCTGCTCTGCTGCCTGGTGGCGGCCGCACTGTGGGCGTCTGGGTGCTGGGGAGCTGGGGCTGTGAGCTGTGCCGCCTTGTGTGGCAGCTTTGACCCTGCTAAACCCCAGTTCTGTGTCCAGTGGCCAGAGAGCACAGTTTTGAGAATCCCTAGGCCTTTGGGCATAGGCTTGTGGGGCAGGGCCCTCCTTCAGGTGGTCCTGGATGAATGTCTTTGCTGGGATTAATCTGTGTGTTAGAGAGAAGCTGTGACAGAGGCTGGGTTGATCCCTACATAGCCTCGGGATAGAAGAGAGGGACTGCACCCTGTGCAAGAGGTGGGCCCATCAGGTGTCAGTTAAAATAGAGAAGAGATGGGGACAGGCAGCCAGCAGGCGGTAGGTTCATCCACAGTTCTAACACCAGAGGGCTCCCCAGGACCCTTTAGTACCCTGCTGCTGCTGAGGCCCCTGCTCTATTGCAGCAAAGACCCTGATCCTCAGGGGTACAGGGGGCAACACTCATGGCCTCACTGTGGCACAGCCAAGGGATTCATTCAAACCATCTTAAGCCAGGGGATGAAGCAACCAGTTAAAGGATTGAAAAATATTATCCAAAAGTTATTCAGTGACTTTTTTTGAACAGCCAAATTTGGCCTGTTCTTCAACCTGGAAAGAATGAATGACACCTCACAGTGGATTACCGCAACCTTGAGGCTGTGGTCACACCAAATCAGCCCCTATTTCCAGTTGCTACCATAGGAAATTACTGACTGAATCCACTCAGCAACTGGCACACATTCTCCTACCATAGATTTAGCTAAGTCTGCTCTGTACAGTGCTTGTGTCAACAGCTTCTCAGCTGCTGTTGGCCTTCACCTCTGAAGGGTCATGATGTACCTTCACCTGGTTCCCCTCAGGGAGCCTCAGCACCACTGCCACTGCACAGTCTCTGAACTGTACCCACCTTGCTTGAGGAGCACAGGTATTGCCGTGACCTGCACGGCTAGAGTGTTAACCTGAGGGGGTGTGGGGACAATGAAGGATGAAGAAAAACACACAGACATAATAAACAAAAGCTGGGGCCAGGTGGGACACTGCACTCTGATGGAGATACAGTGACCCCAAGGCAAGCTCAGCACGTTTATTATATACAGCTAAGGTCAAGGAGGGGATGGGAGTCTTGTTCTCAGAACTTGAAACTTGATGGCAACAATAATCTCCAGAAGGCCTGTCTGTACCCAGATATCTGTGCTAAACCACAAGCAGCCGTCCGTTCTTTGTTTGCTTCTCTGTCTTCGGCAGATTGCAACATAGTCAAGCATAGCTTTGCCAAATTGTCTGTTCCTTGTTCGTTTCTCTGCCCTTGGCAGATTGTAACTCAGACAATTGTGGCTTTGCCGATGCTTTAACTATAGGTCCAACTCAGGCTTTGGCCACAGGTCTAGCTCAGATCCAGCTCTCTACAAGGTATGACATTACACTAATGACATGCTCCTCCAAGGACATTCACTGGACATTTATTCAGGACATACAGATATTGAAAGGAGCTCTTTAAAAGTGGATGAGCCATTAACCCACACATAATTTAACCTTGACACCATAGTTAATTCCCTAAAAAGTGTTTGGTAAACAAGGAGCTGCTCCTCCCTGGCATCATGAAGAAAAAGCTGTTGTCCCTCTCAGCACCCACACCATCTCCTGGGTCGTTTTCATATTCTTGGTTTACAAATGTTACTTCTATGCAAGAAACTGCCCTCCTGGATGGCCCACATTATAAGCCATTAGAGCTGCAGTCCCCTCCAGGTACTGTGCTCTCCTGAAAACAGAGGCCCTCCCAGGACCCTAGCATGTGACCCTCCACCCAGCTGCCTCCAGTCCTGGAAACAGCATCCATGAGCCCAGCACTCCTACCGAGACCTCCTTGAGACATGATGGTGCCAAACCTGAGCCCTCTGGCATAGTCTACCTGCAGGAGGAAGTGTCTTGCCCTCTCCCAAGTCCCTTTCCAGGTCCCATAGTTCTGGAAAAGGTCACTCTTCACCATTCACTATGATGTTAGCTGTGGGCTTATCATAAATGGCTTTTATTATGTTGAGGTACATCCCTTCTATGCTGAGTTTGTTGAGAGTTTTTATCATGAAAGGATGTTGAATTTTGTCAAATGCTTTTTCCATATCTATTGAGATGATCACATGATTTTTATCCTTTATTTTGTTTATTTGATGTAACACGTTTTTGATTTGCATATGTTGGACCATCCTTGCATCCTGGGGATAAATCCAACTTGATTATGTCATATAAGCCTTTTAATGTGTTGTTGAGTCAGTTCCCTGGTATTTTGTTGAGGATTTTTACATCTATGTTCATCAAGGATATGGCCTATAAAATTTTCTTGTGTTGTCTTTATTGGCCTAGTAAAATGAGTTTGAAAGTGTCCCCTCCTTTCCAAGTTGTTGCAAGAGTTTGAGAATCATTGGCATTAATTATTTTTTTATGTTTGGTAGACTGCACCAGTGAAGCCATCTAGTCCTAGACTTTGTTGGGAGGTTTTTGATTACTGATTCAATCTCCTTACTCATTATTGAGCTGTTCAGATTTTATATTTTCATGATTTAGTCTTAATAGGTTGTATATTTATGAGAATTTAGTTACTACTATGAAGTTATCAAATTTGTTGGTATATAAGTTTTCCTAGTAATCTCTTATGATCCTTTGTATTTCTGTAATGTGAAGTATAATTTCTCTTTTATTTCTGATTTTATTAATTTGAATCTTTTTTATTTTTTTGCCTAAAGGTTTGTTAATTTGCTTTATCTTTTCCAACAACCAACTCTTAGTTTCTTTGACCACTTTTTACTTTTATATGTTAATTTCAGCTTGAAGAATTCCCTGTAGCAGTGGTCCACATCCTTTTTGGTACCACGGATCAGTGCTCCTATGAGAATCTAATGCCTGATGATCTGAAGTGAAGCTGAGGCAGTGATGCTAGCGCCTGGGAGCAGCTACAAATACAGATGAAGGTTCACTCGCTTGCTCACCGCTCACCTCCTGCTGTGTGGCCTGGTTCCTGACAGGCCATGGACCGGTATCAGTTCGCAGTCCGGGGATTGGGGACCCCTGCCCTATAGCATTTCTTGTTCGGCAGGTGTGGGGTGATGAATTCCCTCAGCTTTCATTTGTTGGCAAAAGTCCTTCTTTTTTTGTTTCTGAAGGACAGCTGTCCTGAGTGAAGTGTACTTGCTTAGCAGTTTCTTTCAACACTTTACATATCTAATGTTACTCTCTCCCATGTCGTCAAAGTTTCTGATGAGAAATTCACTGATAGTCTAATTGGGTTCCTTTGTATGTGACATGTCACTTTCCTCTTGCCCCTTTCAAAATTATCTTTTTGATTTTTGATATTTTGATTATAATGTATATGTATGAAATATTTTTTGAGTTCAACCTGCTTCAGGATCTTTGAGCTTCATGTAGCCAGATGTCCATATCTCTCCCAAGATTTGGGAAGTTTCCAACCATTATTTCTTTAAATATGCTTTCCACCCATCTCTCTCACTACTCCCCTGGAATTTCCATAATGCATGTATTATTTCTTTGGCTGGTGTCCCGTAAAACACATAAGTTTTCTTCATTCCTTTTAATTCTTTTTCTTTTTTTCTCCTCTTGAGTGATTTCAAATGACCAGTCTTCAGTTCACAGATTCTTTCATCTGATTCAAGTCAGCTCTTGAAGCTCTTTTACATTTCTCATTCCATTTATTGTATTCTTTGGGCCAGAATTCCTGTTTGGTTCTTAATGATTTCCATCTGTAGAACTTCTTGGGTTTTTTTTCTTTGCTTAATTTTGTTGAGTTCACTATATGTGTTCTTATGAAGCCTACTGAACTTCCTTAGAACAATTATTTTTAATTCTTTGTCAGGCAATTTGTGGATCTCCATTTTTGTGGGATTGGTTACCAGAAAATCATTGTTTTCCTTTACATTTTTCTTTTGCTTTTTGTGTTCTTTAAATCCTTGCATTCCTGTGTTAACATTTGAAGGATCAATTACCTCCTAAGGTCTTTCATAACTGGCTTTGGGAAAGGAACACTTTCACCAGTCAGCCCTGTAGAGATTCTGAGGCACTCTCAGACTTTTCCTATGGATATGCCCACCTTACACCCCTTGTTCCCTCTTTTGGGGGAATTCTTAAGATGCATGCCTTCTTTGGGTCCCTCAAAGCCAGGCCAGGTGGAGAGCCTCCAAAGCTGAGAGCCTCCCATTTGTTCTACTGAGGGTAGTCCACTGAAATACTCAAGTTTGTGTGTCTTCTCCCAGTCCCACTGACTTGAGCCACCTGAATGTGTGTGCTTTGGAGACATTGGAGAGGCTTGTACTTGCCCTTGGGAGCACACTTGGGTATCCTGCCAACTTTGGGAGGGTGGGGGAATGAGGTGCAAAGAGCATTGGGTGTGCCCATGGGCCAGTTGGGAGTGTCCACAGGCATTCCATCCCAAGTGGCTAAAATGCAAGCCTCCTGGTGGAGCCACCAATAGTTAGTTGAGTCTACAGCCATTTATTGAGTTTTGAACCTTGGTTGCTGTGTGTCCTTGTAACTCTTCCCTACTTCCAGCCTTCCAGCCTCTCGCCACTCAGATATACTGATCCCTTTTAGCATTCTTAGTGACTTGAGAAATTGGCGAGCATCTTGGGCACTGTCCAACACAACTGCGGAAGCCATGTATTCAATCACTAAGTTCTCACTTTCTTCATGGGAGGAATCCTGGGCCAAGGGTGTCTTGATAATGAGCTGTGCCACCTTTGGAGAAGGGTGATGTGCATAAAAGGAAACTGTGCTCTTACCCTCACTATAGTATCTACTGTCAGATTTTATGCTCCAGTAGTGTGCAGAAACTTCTCCACTGAACTCTCAGACTTCCACAAGGGTACACTCATTCTTGGCTGATTGTCAAAGGTAGGAGATGATGGTAGAAACTTCTATTCTGCCATTGCTGATGTCACTCTGTCATTGATCAATGTGTTATTTAAAAGTGTGTTGTTTAATCTTCAGGTATTTGGGGGTTTTCCAACTATATTTCTGTGATCAAATTCTAGATAAATACCACTGTGGTCTGCAGCATATCCTGTATGATTTCTCTTTTCAAATTTAAGGTGTGTTTTGTGTGCCAGAATGTGATCTCTCTTGGTAAATACTCCATGTGAATTTAAGAATTTGTATTCTGCTGTGTTTTGATGAAATGTTGCATGAATTTGGGTTAAATCCACTTGTTGGATGGTGCTGTTTAATTTAATGATGCACTTCCTGATTTTTTGCCTGCTAGAGCTCTTTATTACTAATGGGGGTGGGTATTGAAGTTCCCAACTATAATAATGAGTTTATATATTCCTCCTTCCGGTTCTCTCAGTTTTTGCCTTGTGTATTTTGCCCCTGTTTTGTTATGCACATACATATGAAGGACTGCTATGTCTTCTTGGAGAATTGACCCCTTTTTCGTTATGTAATGCCCTGTTTATCTCTGTGAATTTTCCCTGCTCTGAAGTCCACTTTGTCTGAAATTAATACAGCTATGCTAGCTTTCTTTTCTTTAGTGTTGGTGTGGTATATCTTTTTCCATCCTTTACTTTTAATCTGTCTCTGTCTTTATAACTAAAGTGTGGTTCTTACAGACAACATATAATCGTTATTTTATTATCCACTGTCACAGTTTGTGTCTTTCCTTTGTTGAATTTAGACCATTGATATTTAAAGTGATTACTGATATTGTTGCATTGATATCTACCATATTTTTACTGTTTTCTATTTGTTGCCTGTGGTCTTTGTTTTTGTTTTTTTGTTTTGTTTTGTTTTGTTTTGTCTTCCACCTTTGTTCTGCCTTCTCTGCCTTTTTATTTTTGCATTCAAAGTAAATTTTTTAATTAAATTTATTGGGATAACATTGATTAATAACATTTTATAAATTTCAAGTGTGCAACTTTATAATACAACATCTGTATACTCCATTGTGTGCCCACCACCCAAAGTCTAGTCTCCTTCTGTCACCATATATTTGACCCCCTTTACCCCTCATCCAAACTTCCCCTCTGGTAACCTTCATACTCTTGTAGTCTGTGTCTATGAATTTGTTTTGTTCATTTATTGTTTTAAATTATTTTTTTATTCACTTGATGTAATTTACATAACTTCCAATTTTACATATTTGACCCCTTTTACCCCATCTACCTCCCCCCAACTTATTGCTTTTTGTTTTATATTTCACATGTAAATGAAAACATGATTCTTGTCCTTTTCCTCTGAGTTATTTCACTTAGCATAATACTCTCAAGATCCATCCATGTTGTCACAAATAGCAATATTTCATGATTTTTATGAGTAGTATTCCATTGTATACACAAACCACATCTTCTTTATCCAGTCATTCATCAAAGGACACTTAGCTTGTTTCCATGTCTTGGCTATTGTGAATAATGCTGCAGTGAACATAGAGGTACATGTATCTTTACAAATAACTGTTGTCAAATATTTTGGCTAGATACCTAGAGAAGGAATTGCTGGGTCATGTGGTAGTCTATTCTGAATTTCTTAAGGAACCTCCATACTGTTTTCCATAGTGGCCGCACCAATTTACATTCCCACCAGCAGCGTGCGCTTTTCTGCCTTTTATTGAGCAATTTATTGATTCCATTCTCTCTTCTCTTTTAACGTATCATAATACATTTTTTAGTAGTTGGGCTTGAGTTTGCAATATACATGTACAAGTAACCCAAGTTCTCTCTTAAGTAACACTATACCTCTGTGCTGGAGGTGCAAAAGTATTTCCGAACCCTCCCTCCCCATCTCTTGTAACATTGCTGCCATTCATTTCATATATCAATAAGCTATAATCACTGAATGCATTGTTGCTAATATGACTTTAAACATAGTGTTATCTGTCAGATTAAATAGAAATAACAAAAATAAATCATTTTA
This sequence comes from Eidolon dupreanum, assembly GCA_028627145.1. Lineage (NCBI taxonomy): Eukaryota > Metazoa > Chordata > Mammalia > Chiroptera > Pteropodidae > Eidolon > Eidolon dupreanum. Next base: position 35,590,806 of record CM053512.1, on the reverse strand, counting down.
TTTTACCTCCATTTAACTTCCTCTAACACTCTACCTTTCTTTATTATTACTTTCTGAGAATTTTTTTTAACTTTTCTTACAAAGCAGATATACTGGTAACAAATTCCCTCATTTTTGTTTGTCTCCCTTTTAATTTCTCCCTCTCTTTTAAAATATAGTTTTGCTCTACACACAATTCTAGTCGGGTGGTGTTTTTTTCAACACTTTAGATATTTCACTAAGCTCTCTTCCTGCTTGCATAGTTTCTGAAGATAAGTCTGATTTAATTATTAACCATGCTTCTCTATTACTAAGCTTCTTTCAAAATGTTCTCTTTATTATTGATTTTTTTCAAGTTTGACTATAATATTTCTAGGTGTATATTTTTTGGTTTTTATCTTGTTTAGTGGCCTCTGAGCTTCCCGGATCTATGGTTTGGTGTTTGTCATTAATTTGGAGAAAATTTCAAGTCATCATTGCTTCATGTATTTATTATTATTTTTTAATCTTTATTCTCCGTTATGTATTCCCACTATGTGTATGTTGCACCTTTTGTAATTGTCCCAAAATTCTTGGATTTCTGTTTTGTCTTTTTTTCTGTTTTGTTTATTTGTTTGTTTGTTTGTTTGTTTCTGTGTGTTTCCGTTTTGGAAGATTGTATTCACAATTCCCCAAGATCACTGATTCTTTCCTCACACATTACCTCAGCGTCAAGAATCCTCCACCCCAAAAAAACAGGAATTCTTCATCTGTTTTGTTGTTTTAACATTTTTTATTTCTTGCATTTCTCATGTGGTTGGTTCTTTCTTAGAGCCTCCATCTTTGCTTACATTACTTATCTGTTCTTGAATGTTATCCACTATTTCCTTTATAGTACTTAGCACATTAATCATGGTTGCTTTATGTTTCAGGTCTGATAATTCCAAGGTATCTGCTACATCTGAATTATGTTCTTTTGTCCTATCTCTTTAAACTGTGTCTTGAATTCTGTTAGTATGACTTGTAGTTTTCTTTGTTGAATGCCGGGCATGATGTATGGTGAAAAAGGAGCTGAGGTAAGTAGGCCTTTAGTGTGATGTTTTATGTTTATCTGACTAGGGTTTAGGCTCTGTTTACTACTTG